>JAFIDM010000001.1:100463749-100495230 GCA_023159025.1 Thereuonema tuberculata
ATCTTATGACTCTTTATATGCAAATAAATTTTCATAAAAATCTGTGACGGGGTGGTGAACTCATCGGTTGATTTGACGTGGAATGACCCTGTTTATAGAGGATCTCCCCCACGCCCTCCTGACACTCTAAATTTCTCTACTCTAGTGGCTCAAGGGGGTAGAGAAAGAAGAAGAAGAACGTATTTGTTTCAATAAATGTTACTACAAAGGAATGCGATAAGACTTATCAAAATATTCAGATTAAAGAAACGTCCTAACTAATGATTGATTCATTCTTTATTAAATTATACCAATTATTAGTTACTTAACCAAGTTCTCCCTACAGTCCGGCCTCTTTCCCATGACAGAAACCTCTGGCGGACTGTTAGAGCTTTGCCATATATATGTAAAGTATATCGTTCACTGTGCTGGCAAACTCAAGTGCGGTCACTATGATTTTACAATGAACCATGGATTGCACTGGTGATTTTTGGAAGAAGTGTTTCTTTTGGCTAATCTCGATGCTATTTTTAAAACTTTTTATTTACAACTTGTTCATTTCTAATCAAGAACTTATTTAAAATCTTAACGGAAGACGATGGTTGCACACACTTTTTTAATGTAAGAGAAAACTTTCAGCCTAAAGTAAATATAAGAATTTCCACAAAAAGGCGCCGCAAATATTCATCATCACCTGTCGAACAAGCCCTCATTTGAATAGTCTTACATTAAATGGCATTCTTGAAAGAAGGAAGCAATGAAGTATAATTCTTTCAATACTTCAGATGTAATTACACAATTAGATGTAATTACACAATTAATTACACAATTCACTGTTTTCTTAAAAGTTGTATGAGAATCCATTTCTACAATTTGTTATTTCATCTACTTTTTAAGCATATTATAAATAGAAAAAAAAGACTGTTCATTCCTATAATGTAAATATGTCCTTTCCAGTTCAGTCAATCGCCAAGTGTTAAATTAGAAAAAAAAAAAAAAAGGAATTAAGTTAAAAGTGGCCAAGAAAAATTAAATAAAATAACGTAGGATTACAAATTCTCTATAACATGTATAATTTCTATATATGATAACAACTATATCACAAAAACAACTTCTCAATATATTAAAAAAATCTTTTTAATTAATGCGTCAAACAATGTGATATTTCATTAATTTATTAAATACTTTTGAAAAATCAATTCATTTATTGAAATAATTAATTTTATCAAAAGAATTAATGGTAACTAGTTAAAAAAAAACCACAAAAAATAACATAAAAACCTTATATTTCACTTAAACAAGGAAAGAAAGAGAATCGATTATATTTATAAAACTTAGTACTATATTTATTAAGTGAAGAAGAAAACCTGATTGTGATGGAAAGTCTGAAAAATCTCAACATTTCTGGACCATAACTAAGAATTAATATTAATTAAAATTCTTTGAATAACAACGTCAAAAAATGCTGAGAAATACATTTAGTGAAATAAAAGAAAATACTGAAATTTCAATATTGAAATGCAAATATATATGTATTTTTAAACATTATCACCTGAGTTGTGTAGACGTTGAGAAAGAGACAGTCTTCGCTGCTGTTCTGTCCGACGTTCTGCATGCAAGAAGGGCCTTCCTTGGACACGTCCAGTGTCTTCTTCGACGACCAAGGGCGTTTGGGAACTGTTGGCTAAAAAAAGAACAAAAGCCATCGTGTTTAAATTTTAGCTCTACCACAAAAAGGTAATTTTACATTTTTCTATAGTTAAATAGCTAATTTTATTATAAAATATCTTCGATTTATGAGAAGACGTCTGCTAATTATCACAATCGGACCTCTATTTAACGAAGTCGCTAAATCCCGAAAAAAAGTTCGTTATATGGAAAATTCGTTAAATAGAGATTCACCTTAAACTACAAAAAACAGATTTAAAATATATAAACAATAAATATTATTAAAAAAGCAATAATTTTAATGACCTAAAGCATACATTACCTCATGCTTACTTAAATTTTACTAATAAAGTCTAAAGTGTTTTCGCTCATAGTATGTCTCACATCTTTGCAATGCACCAAAAACCCTTTCAGTATTTTCTTCAAATTGTTATCCGCATCGGATTGTTTCAAATGATTTTAGCATTTCATCAAACGAAGGTTTTTTTTTATTTCTGCATCATGATCATTTCCATTTTCATCATCTTCATCTTCATCGCAATTCATTGCTGTATTGTTTTTATTTTTCACACTGTCCAAAATATCCGATTCAGTTAGTGTTTCCGAGGTCTCAACTTCAAAATCAAGTGAAAGATAATCATCAATCAGCACATCATCGTTAATTTCTTTTTTTTTCCCTCAGCTGTATCCATATTTCTTTCATTTTCTCTAAGGGAATATTAATAATAAAAACATTTCAAGGAGAAAAAAAAATAGATACCACGAAAAAGTTCGTTAAATAGAAAATGCACTTCGCTATTTGGAGGTTATTTTACGAAGCAATTAGCAAAATGTTCTTGGTTCCAAAGAAAAGTTCGCAAAATAGAGAAATTCGCAAAATAGAGGTTCGTTAAATAGAGGTCCGACTGTATTTCATTTGATCTCTTCTGTATTTCATGTTGTTGGCGCTGCCAACACGGGCCTTGTGGCACGGCGCATTGTCATGCTGGAACACAAATGGATCTTCACTGAAGTGCGACCACGACGTAGGAAGCATGGAATTGTGTAGAACGTCCAGATACTGTGTGGATGCCATGTTTCCCTCGATCACAACCAAGGGACCACGTCCAAACCAGGAGAAACACGATCACACCACCACACCACCACCGCCAAAATTCACTGTTGGTATGACACACTCAGGTAGCAGGCGCTCCCCTGGCCAACGCTTCACCCAGGTGCGCCATCCGATTGGTAGAGTGTGAAGCGTGATTCTTCGCTCCACATAATGCTCTTCCAGTGGTCCATCGAACAAGACCGTCGCTCTTTACATCAGGCCACACGACGCTGGGCGTTTACAGGGGTGATGGTAGGCTTGTGGACAGTAGCCCGACCGATGTACCCTAAGGCATGGAGATCCCGACGAATCGTCATGGTACTGACAGTTGTTCCCGTTGCCTGCTGGAAGTCCTGCCGCCGTTGTTCCGCTGGAACAGCCCTGTTCTGCCGTACCAATCGCTTCAGGGCCCTCCGGTTTCTATCGGTGAGCATGCGGGCTCGGCCACCTCCATGACGTCGTGTTTCCACTCCTTCACGTTTACACTTCGTGATAATAACACTCACGGTTGACTTTGGCAGGTTCAGTGTAGCTCCTATACGGCTCGCACACTCTGGCCACTAATGTGGCAGCCTATGACTCCTCCACGTTGAAAATCGCTCAGCCGCTTTGATGGTGGCATTTTACCTCAGCATGTGGTTAGACACCAAATGACTCCAACTACACATGATCGTGTTGTTTTATAACGAATATATTCAAATTATTGCCCGATTTGCATGGGTTGTTCCACTACGGCAGGTGTCCACTTTCAATTGAGCAGTCAGTGTAGAAATATTTTTTAGAAATCTTTTTTAGTGATTTTTTTTTTGTAATTTTCTTTTCTTTGAGTTAATTCTCTGCTGATAATGATTCGAAGCAGAAGAGTAAAGACGGCAAAATATAATCTTAATATTATCCAAAAAAAAGAAAAGAAAAATAAATAAAATAAAATAAAAAATAATTTGTTGAATAGAGAAACATGAAACTCTGGCATTAATTGAAATAGCAAAAGCACTTTTGTAAAAACAAAGATTTTTTACAATTTCTTCACCTTTAGTGAAGTGCAAGCAATCTAAGGGCAATTCGTGTTGTTATTCGCCTGTCATACTTTATATCAGATCTAGTTTTGAAACAGTACCTTTAAAGGATGTTCAATGATATTCTTTGGCAGGGGACGTTAGCTTGCTTGTGTTTTTTTTCTTTCCAATTGACGAATTTTTCTCTCTAGTTTTTTTCTCCCTTGTCGACGAACTAGCAATTTGATGAAGTTTGTTAAGATTTCAGCTAACGATACTTAAAAACATTACATCAGCTATAATTGAACAACTGGTCTATTAATAGGTTTCAAGTGTGTAGATGAGGATGCTTCAGGATGTGCACTTCAATAATATCGCAGACTAGTAAAATCTTTGCTCCAACGGTCCTCATTTCCTTATTTGTTTCTTCTCCATAGCATTGAGGAAGGTCAAAGAAAAAAAATCTTTTTCTACTCTTTTGTTAGATATATTTTATAACATACACAAAAAAACAAAAACAAAAAAAAAACAACATCAATTGATATAACTGTAGAAAGGAAAAGCTTAACAAAAATATTGAAAAGAAACTCTTTCCACCAAAATAGTTCCTCTTCTTATTTCAAATTCACTTTAGGATTTTCATTCATAATATTTCATTTCTCCTTTATTTTTGATGGGTAATAGATAATTTTTAAATTTTTCCAAATTTTTATTTTTCTACTGTTATCATAGGTAAGTTTTGTTTTCAAAGTAAGAATTATGTATTTGAAAGATTATAACAAAGTTTTGATTAATTTTTTTTTTTATCTAAATAGCAAAACTAATTGGAAAACATAAATCTGTTCATTATCTTTTGTCCGTCGTCCGTGTTTGTCACATTTTATTTGGTATTTTCTGATATTACGTAACAAACAACTGGGTAATAGATTTTGCTGTTTTGACTGATGATTTTTCTTTGTTGTTTGCTTTGTACGAATTATGCCTGAAGAAGCATGAAAATTAACTTTCCTCGAAATATAGCAATGTTTGTTGAAGAATTTGTGTTTCTTGTGTTTTGGGTATTACAAAAATACTTTTTGTTATTTTTTCTCGCGGCACAGCCACGCAATTTTGCGGTGCACCCTTTGAGAATCGCTGCTATACACTGAAAGGTAGAAGAGATAGGAAAAAATCAAGATTACTCTACATAAAAAAACAGTATTAAAAAAAAAAAACGAAAAATAAAACAATCTGTAGTATGTAATTCTGTGAATATCATTTGTATATCAAATTTTGTCAATGCTCTGTAACAAATATAAGAAATGTTGAGACTTCAGAAAGAAAAAAATGAAAAATTGAAATTCGTATTAAAAGGGCAAGTTTTGTCGTTACTAGAATTTACATTCATCGAATAAATTTATCATTATTAATTACAGGTTATAAAGATTTTTATAAATAGGTCGAATAGGCTATGATCCCATTTTATAATTCCCAAGCTAACAAATGCATCTTGTGTTTTTGCGGTTATATAATCAAAATATTTTTATCCTAAGTTACTTTCTCATTTATTACCAGTATGAGTCATGATCTTCAACTCAGAATATGCGAAATATATTCAAAAGAGCTTAATATTATTAATATGAGACCAGGAATATTTGAAGAGAGGAATAGAAACCATTTTGAAAATATAATTGTCTTCATTTCAATAATCCAACCCGAAACTCTTATCGTGTACAGTGAGGTAAAAAGGTGAATGCTAAGCTTGATAATAATAGCAAAATTTTACGGGCGTAATAAGAAGAAAATTAAGGATAAAAACGCACACATTTAAAGTATTCACTGAGTTATTTTTGGAAATTTCGTATTGGGAACCGAAGGCGGACCGTTTCGAGGGGTCAAACCTCTCATCAGTCGGATTTACCCAGTAGTCATAGCTCAGTACTCATAGCATATCCAAAGAAACATAAACAAAGGACATAAACATAGAACAAAGGCCCTTGAATTACAAAAATATTAAAAAAAAAAACCATCAAAAATGTTAGCTAGTGGGGATTAATTTATTGCCCTTTCAATTCTTAATTTGCTTTTTGATGTTTGTTTAATTCAAGGGCCATTGTTTTGTGTAATGTTGTTTATGCTTCTTTGGATTCCACTGAGCTATGGGTACTGGGCGAATCCGACTAATGAGAGGTAAGAACCTCGAAACAGTCTGTCTTGGGTTCCCGGTACGAAATTCCCAAAAATAGCTCAGTTAATCCTTTAAATGTGTGCGTTTTTATCCTTCTTTTTCTTGTTAATCTTGATAATACGAATAAAATATTAAATTGAATAACTTAGACGTTTCTCTTGGAGCTTACACATCTTAATTTACAGCAGAAGATCGTTAAAATTAGTCCATAAGGGTTTACAGAAGCTTGTAACTTTTCCAATTTGTTTCCATTAGGAGCATTTCTTTTTTACAGTCAATTAGCCCTTGACTTTACATATAATTTTATCTGAGAGTAAATTGTAATAGCTACATAAAAAACATGATGCATTATGGGAAATAAGACATTAATGAAAGGAAACTATATGAAGTAATTTCTGTTTTCTCTAGGATCAAGGATTTCATTTTTCATTCTTTAGTTCTAATTCAAAAAGAAATCAGCAATTCAATTCATGCTCTAAAAACAGATCAAAATCAGTTACTTGCAAAGGCATCAGTGGGAAACGTGATGATTTCATTTTCACGATTAGAACTGTACACACATTTCTGTAGGAGTAATAAGCACGAATTTTTTCAGTTATCGCACCGTTTGGAATATAATGGATTCCAGTAATTTACATCGACGATTCTCTTTTGAGAAAGTGCCTGTAAGGTAACGAAAGCTTCTTAAAGAACAACAATTGGACAGGAATTGATGGATGAAATGGTATAGGGACAGGAACAATACTTGGCCACCACTATCATCGCATCTAAAGCCATTTTGAAATTGAGGAATTTATTTAAAGACGTATTATAAAAGTCATTTCACGACAAGTAATAATCTTAGTATCAACCATATTTTGTCAACCCTATATTGTTTTTCACAACTATTAAAGCCATTTACAAGCCTTACTTCCTCCCATATTTCATCACATCACTTCGAAACCCTACCTTCAAGATTGATTCAAGTAAGTCCTACGAAATTACTTTTACATCTACGACTGGAAGTTACGATTAGATGTAATTATCCCCTTTCAGTTTCCTTCTGCTCGTTAGGCTTAACGCTTGGAAAAAACAAAGCTGATTAGGTATGTAGGAGTCATTCCTTTATAATCATCCACTCAGCGGGAATACTTCGGGATCTTCACCTGCTGACTTTAAAACCAAGACTTGAATGTAATTATTATTTACTTAAAGCTGAATTCGCTCTCGATTAGTAGAAAGTATTCACAAGAACAGTCTAGTCAACTGTCGAAGTCACTAACCTAAAAATGTTTAAAGACAGGAGACAAAGATAAAACGTTAGATGCAGATGGAAATGCTGTGCCAATTTTTGAAGTCTTAAATTAAGAACTTCAACAAAAGCAAATCTGTGTTTTGTGTAATCCAAAATAATGTAGATTTGTCCATTTTGCTGTTATTTTGTTAATGATTCTTCATTAAACAAAAGATTGTGCTGAATTACCTGGAACCTGAGTTCTCCTACAGGTGGTTCTGCGTAAGGAATTCCTTTGAATCCATAAATAGCCTTTCCATCCCTGGTCTCCAATTTGATGCCCTTTATGGGACCCATGTTGGGCAGTTGAACAGATGGACGGCCTTTGCGACTGAAGAAGATGGTGTCGACGGCCGCTGCTAGGAACAGCAGGACCAAAGCGGAGAGCAGTCGACGGTCTGCCATCACTCAATTACGGAAGCACCAGAATGGCAGGTGGGTGTGACCTAAGGCACTTTATAGGCCATCACAGTCTCGTCTGCAGGAAACATCTACGCCCCCACATTGTCAGAGATAATAATGGACTTTTCATAATGACATCGGACTGGTTTGTGGTTTTTTTTTTCTTTTTTAATCGTAAACATAAATTATGTAATAAATTATAATTTTGTCAACTAAATGAGAACTCTCATTGGATATGAGATTAGCATATTATATGGTTAATAACGGAACAAAGGTGAAGGTTAAGGATGGAGGCATGGGAGTAGGGGTAGTGCTATCAGAGACGAGTCGCATGTCTCCCCTAATGGGATTAGGTCAATTCCTTGTTTTCAGGATATAGAAGAAAAAACAGGAAGAAACGTTCAAACAAATCATAACAAACTCGTTGAATGAAAACGTGAAATTACTGCTTAAACACTCCGGAAAAAATATTCCTTTTAGAGATATGACTGCCAGTTAATATTAGGGATATTTCATTAAAAAAAGATGACATAGTTTTCAAATCTCCTAATAACACTAGACGAAAAATATACAGGAAGGTAAAACCAAGTGATTCACACAAGAAATTAAGTTTCAATAAGGGATTAAAATTCTAAGACATGATTCATCAATACTAAGGTAGGTGTTTTTCTTTTTCAACATTAATTTTCAAAGGAAAGAAAGAAAGGAACACTTTATTATTTTTCTTCATTAAAAGTAATTCTTTCTTATTTTTTTTTCTTTAAAAAAGTTTAATAGAAAATAAAATGGAAGAAAAACATCCATCTTCAATGAATTCTTCTATTATTTTTAAAATATTATGTCCTGGATTATTAAACAGGCTACAAGTAATTATTGAAATCAAAGGAAGTGAGGGATGATGGGATACCTAAAAGGCAATATAAGGAAATGTAGCAAAGTAATACACGAAGGTAAATTTCATTTATTATCGTAATTTTTGCTTCCTGTTCATCACAATAAGCTGATGACAGAATGCTATGAGATCTGTTTATGCGATATTACGAACACGGCTGAAACGCTTCTCAGATCTATTTGATGTCAATCGAACACTTCGTATTTTTACAAGGTTTTTGAGCGTTGGTGAAATAATTTCTTAACTGGATGACGACGCACTGGAAGCAAATATTTATCGATGACTCAGTCTTGCTGTCTCACTCTTTTCCGGCTTTGCAGACTCAAAGAAAACGTCTACAAATTCAATGAGGATTTTAGTTTCTTCAATCTGTTCGAAAATAATTACTTCACGTGCTTAGGTGAGAGATATTTGTAGATCTTCCTGCCTAATGGAGGAATACGTCGATATTTCGCGACATTAGTCAATGAGTTTCGCCAAACACGACACTTGTAACAATACACTACAGGTATTCTAGATTATTCTATCTTAAAATGTGTCTATTTTCTTACCTGGTAGAAGGATAACTGTAATATTCTCTTCATCTTCATGAATCGCTAAGAAAAGAAGAGAGAAGGAAAACAATATATTAGAACAAGTCTCCAAACCCAATGATGTACATTAAGAGATAATCTACAGAAAGTCTTATTTATTGTTTGTTCAAAGAAACATACTTTAAATATACTTTTTTTAATATATATTTTTTTTCTTAAATCGATTTTCTAAATGGATGCCGATTTTTACCAATTCTACTATATATTTTCCTTCAAATTGAAAGAAATTAGTCTCTTGACAAAGAAAATGCCGCCAAATTTTATACGAGTTACCAAAATTTTGGAATTACATTTTTTTTTTTATCAAAATTTCACATTCAGTTACAATTTTTTTCTGTTTAAAATTTTCTATTCAATTCTATTTTGATAGGAAATCTCCACCTTGTCTTAATTTGAAACAAGATTGATTGATTTTTAACAACTTCTTTTAAAATTAAGAAAAGGAAAGTGGTTTAACAAAAAAAGATATAACAAAAATCTACTTTTTTTTTCAAAGTTTTATAAGTTATACTGTCTAGATTTAACTGGGAGTATAGTTTTTATATCGTCATTTTAGTTTACTTTCCTTAGAACAGACACAACTTAGCTTCTGCCATTTGATGCAAAGTAACATCTTTGAATGAATTTCAACTTTGTTTTAAATTATTAGTAATTATTTAATCCTTCTAAATAGAAACTTACAGGATCTTCGAATCCTTTTTTGTTTTGCGATGCTGTTGATTTTGAAGCAATTTTGAAATGTGTTTATTATTTGTTTAGAAAGTCTGGAAAAGAATTTGACTTTGGGAAGAATCTGTCAACAAGAATTTTGACAAAAAGAAAATATTAGAGCAATCGTCCGAAGCGCAGTGGTGAGTGAACAGCAAAAAATAAAAAAAAACTCACTAATGAAATATTAGTGAGAAAAGTTTCTCACTAATATTTCATTAGTGAGTTTTTTATTGTTTATTTTTTCTTTAGAGGCACCATTGCGCTTCCAACGATTATTCGTATTAGCATCAGCACTGAGACCTCGTTGTTTACTGGTGACTGCTCCTGGCTAATGATCGCCAAAGACCGTCAAACAGCTGTTCCAGGATATTACTTGGTAAACAATTTGGTATCACTCATTGTGGTTGAAAAATATTAGATATTGAAAACTTGGAAACGAATGACTTCTGAAATTGGCAGAATTTCTTTTTTTGTGAATGAATTTCAACAAATTCTCTTTAATTCATAAGATTATTAAGAATTTGATTCTAAAGTTGAAAACTTACGTAGTGACAGGAACTGAGGACTTGCAATCTCAAGGTGATTTGCTAAGAGAAATAACAATTTAAACTATAAGGATTATATTATACAATTAGGATAAGATACTGAGATTTATCAGAACAACAACAAATGATTGAGAATATTAAAAATCTCAAAGATATATTCATTCGGAAATTAAGCTCTTTTCCATTTGAAAAAGTTATTCTTCTAATCCAAGAATTAAAAATTCCAATTGCAATTTACCGAGAAACTGATTCTATCTGATATAAGAAGAAAATAATCTGAATTAAATAATGCACAAGAGCAACTTACTATTCCTATATCTGAGGTTTTTTAGCGAACCATTTGGGAGCTAATGTGATAGCGACCAAAAAGGTAGCTATTGCGTTTGTCCTGTCCGTCCGTCCTTCCTCCGTCCACCACCAACAACTCCCGAACGGAAGGTCGGATCGACAAAAGGATTTCACCAATGATTTCAGAGGCCCAAACACCGTAGGAATAAGGTATTTTGAGGGTATTTTATTTATTATCGAGATATTTGGCATTGTTTTCCTTGGATTTCCTCTATTAGCTTAAATGTTAGAAATACAACATTTCAGTTGTCAGCTATAGCTTGATGGTTAAGGTTTCAGACTGATATACTGAAGTTGTCAGTTCGAATCTGTATATTTTACTTTTTTCCCCTTGTTATTTTTTTTTCTCTCAATGTCCGCGTGGGTTTTTTTTGTTTTTCTTATTTTCCTAACTTTTTTTTATTTTTTCCTAACTTTTTTTTAATTTTCTCTTACGTTAATTTACTTCCCTTTTTATTATTATTTTAAATTATTTTATATTATTTTGGGTCACTCTTAAATTTATGCTTAGTACAAAATTATATTCACTTTTTTTAATAATAGTTTCCAATACGTCTGCTAAAGACCTAATTTTGAATAATGTTTGTCTGGAAGACAAATAATTTATATATGTTTTTCTCTCAAAAGGATGCACTGTTTTAATGTTATTGCAAAACTTTGGCGGAATTATTAATTTACTGATTATCGAATTCAGGTTGTTGTTGTTTTTCCTAAAGCACTGTTGACATTTTACTTTAGTTTCGTGTCAATCGTGAGGTTTGATTAGGATTTCCTTCCAAAGTGCAAAAATAAAAAATAAGAATAAAAATATTCTCTCTGAATGGAACTGACTTGAGATTTAATTCCTATGAAAATAAAGAAGTAGCAACTTGGACTTTCAATACTTACTGTCTGTTAATAAATACACTGATATCACAGCAGTGGCTCCCAGCAGAACCACGAGTAGTAGGACAATCAAATACACAAGACGTCTGTAAAAATAAATGGAATTAATCTGCAGTTAGTAAAACTGAAGTAAAAAGTAAATACGTTGTTTAGATAGACATTGAAAAAGTAAGTTTATGTTTTGAATAACGCTGAATCATATAAGTAAACAATCGCAAATACTTATTTTCTGGAAGCTTTTGACAAATGTTTACATTTTGAAACTAATAAACATTGTAAACAGGACGATCTCTTACTTTCACTTTACGGGAATGCTTTCCTTCACGAGATACAACAGCGACTAATAACAACATAATAGTTATTAATCTCGTGTTGTAGATTTCGAAATATAAATAAACGAAAATTCAGTCGGTAGCTGTCACCCTCTAGTTGCTAAACCATGACCTACTAAACAACTCGTTTATTCAATATCACTTTTTGAATTGTTATATTTATGATAATGTTTTTAAAAATAATGATTTTGTTTGTAATGATTCTGATCTTTATTTATAATTTTGATTTCATTCCAATTGTTTAAAAACATACAAAAAACAAAAACAAAACCGTTTTCTTATACCTCCTTTTTCATCTCACAGTAATTCTGTCACTCTCATACAGCTCAATGTACAATTGAAAGTGTTACTCGAATCCTGTAATCATTAGCGGGAGTTTTATTTCTTTGAAAAGAATCGTAAAAGCTTCTTTTTGAGAACTTCTGCTGGTTTTTTTTTTTTTTTTTTTTTTTTTTTAGGTATTTTTCCTATTATATGATGTTGTTATAAATTGTTTGGGGAATATCTTTTTCTGGTTGATTTTCCCTTTTTAAAACGGTTTGCATCATCCGTGGTATTGAGTAATTATTTAATAATAAGGAGAAAGGTCTTCTTGTATTTGATGTGTTGCAATATTTTTATGGAATCTGTCTTTAAATTAATTACACACTTAATTAATTAATAAAATAAAATAAAAAAGTACAAAAAAACTGACTATGGGTTTTTCTAATGCTGTTAATTCAGGCCTTTCTGTTTTTCTAAAAGTCGATCGTATTGTCTTTCGATCGAATGAGAAAATATTGACTCAATTTACACAGGACAAGGAAATGGAAACAAGTTAAAGTTCTGCTTGATTTCTTCTTTTCATTCTTTTTTAATAGTAAATCATTTGAATATGTTGAGAAATCCACTCTAGAGAATAGAAGGGGTGGGCATTTAAGAAAAGAAAACAGATTTTATTTCCTTTTTCAAGGTTCCACACAAAGTCAACACGTTGAGAAAAACTCATACAAAAACAAGTTGTTGTTTTTGAGACATGATTTGATGAAGAACGTAGGTTTATAAAGAAACTGGATTTTTTCTTTCGAATTCAGATTATGTTATTTCATTTAAAAGTATTCTTTTACAAATATCTATTCGTTTATTTATAATTTCTTTTACATAGGTTTTTGTAATAAAATAAAACTATGGTTGTGTAAATTAATAAATAAAATTTCATTGGATTTAAGATATTGAACTTGGTTAACAGAATTTTTCTTCCATGCTCTTAAAAAAAAAAACGTCGTGCCTGCGTACGTCCGCAACAATTGAATTGCGTAACAACTGAAGTTCACTCGAGCGTTGCCAGGCAACGGGAGTATTGCTGCATGGTCAACTCAACTGCGCCAATTTCCGACTCTTACAAATGGATTTTAATATTGTATTGATACAGTTTTTAGAATTTAAACTTTAATTTATTTTTAGTTGTAGTTTTAAGCTTTTTAGTTTACTTGATGTAATTTGTGGTTTTTTAGTAAATAAAATATTGTTTTCTATTACACATGCGAGGCTTTCGAAGCCAAGCGACGGGCAGTTGTCTAGTTTATTATTATTAATTTCTTTCTCCCTTAGAAATATTATCTGCTTTCTGACATATGTAGAGGAGCAAAGCAAACCAGTTTATTATAATGTTTCTAACAAAACATCTCGATATTGAGCAGATATTTAAAATGAAGAGAAATTTAACGTGCCGGATTAGATCAAGAAATAGATCAAGAAAAACGACGGCACAAAGCTAAAGGAAGGAATTCGCACCCTGAGCTGGCACCGGGAAGAGACTGGGACGGACCGTTTCGTCCTTTTTAGAACTCATCAGCCAGCCAAACTCCACCGATGACAGACTCAGAAGGTGCGCGAGGTTAGTATCCCGGGTCTCGCTCCCGAGAGCGGGAACTCCCCCCGAAGAAATCCTAACCAAAAAATTAAATAAAATACAAAAAACAAATATTCCTTGTCCTGCAATCTGCTAGGCACAAAAGGAATTTGATAAAGACATTTAAAAAAGCCCAAAAGACATGTATTTAAAATAAAGAGAAATTTAACGTGCCGGATTAGATCAAGAAATTGGTAAAAAACGACGGCATAAAGCTAAAGGAAGGATTTCGCACCCTGAGCTTCGCATCTTCTGAGTCTTTCATCGGTGGAGTTTGGCTGGCTGATGAGTCCTAAAAAGGACGAAATGGTCCATCCCAGTCTCTTCCCGGTGACAGCTCAGGGTGCGAATTCCTTCCTTTAGCTTTGTGCTGTCGTTTTTTACCAATTTATTGAGCGGATATTGTCGATGACTGTGTTTTTGTAAATTTAAAGGTTTTTTTTATAGTTTAGTTCATCTATATTTTTATGAAGTTTATATGGCATAATGAAATAATAATAGGTACGTATTACGTTTACTTTATTCTGTTCGCCACATTTGCCTAATTTTCTTCTGGGAAAGTTGCAAAAATTTTGTATTTTTCTGATTTTTGTTATCTACACACTGATATACATATAATGTTATATGTTAAGAATTGCGGTATCTTTAAGCTGTTTTCCTTGGTTCTCTGTGAATATTATATCAGATTTAATTAATGCTTTTGTTGTTTATATTTTATATCTTCATTCCAGTGTAATAATACTTGCTATTTTCTAGAATTGATTTGGGTTTGTATTTCTACCACAGAACAGTTTTTCTAAGAGTTTGTGTTTTATTACGAGGGATATTTGTGTGTTTGTTTGCAGATATTGTCGTTTCTTCCAATGCATTCCATCCTCTCTTAATACTGTCTGTTGTATCTTTTGAGTTTGACAGCTCACCACTTTGTGTCGTCTTTAGTTTTATTTTTTGAGCTTTTTTTGCTGTAAAGCAATGAGTAAAATTAAAATAATTTTTAGGAACTTTACGTGTTTACAGTTGTACCATACATTTTAATATAATGAAAGCTACGATCATAAAACTTGAAGATTAACATCTTGACATCGATGCCTACTTTTGATATTTTTGTTCAATTCATTGTTGAGACCTAAGTTATTGTCTGCTTTTAGTTCTTAAAAATAAGGAGAAAGTCTGATTTTTTTTTTTTTAATTTTTTGACACAGAAAATTGTAGCTTTGATTGAACCCGAAGAGATGTTAAATCAATTAGATAAAGGGTAAATCAATGACCGTAAATAATCAAATCTCAGTTCTCTGAATTTTATGTCTTATTTTGATTATTTATAATTTTATTTTGCACCGCCGAATTGTACTATAGTTAGAAAAGAGCGGATGTCATTTTCTGAAATCAGAAAGTGAAAGCATATAAAATTTACAATATCGAAAGAATATATTAAAAAAAAACAAAAAAACAAAACATGGTTATGAAACATTAGATATTTTTGTAGTCAACAACGTGCAAAGTGAATGGACGGAATTTCTTCACCTAATCCTAGAAAATACTCCGATATCAGTATTAAATCTTTTAATAATCTCCACAACAGGTTGTAATAGTCTTCTTTTTTAATTTCTCTCAAAGACCGATCTCAGTGCACTATTTATAGATTATGTGTTGTGTGAAAACCGGTAAATGCATTCTTACGAAAATTTCACAAATCTTACAAATTACTGAAATGTTTAATCCGGAGAACAATATCTCGTCATTCGATGATAGGCTTATTTGTATTAAAAGCAATGAAGTTATTTTCTTTTAATCCTTTAGGAAATAATATTTCTTAGTTTTCTAATTTGAAATAATCCAAGAATTGATATGAAATGTATTCTAATAAAAATATATTCAAGAACTCTTTTAGAAAGTGATTCTACTTTTTTTTTTAAAACTCATTATGTAAGAATTGATTAAGATATTTTTTGAATTAAAAAAAAAAAGACGAAAATTACTAAACATTAAGCATTGAAGAACTTACTCAATTCCTCATTTGATATAATGCCTCAGAAGAGACTTTGCGACATTAATCTGAGGATAAAATTAATGTTCAAACAACGCAGACATCTTGGGCCGATTAATTCTATTTCAATTACAGTTAAACGATTAATCGTAGTAAACGATTCGTGAAGAAGATACCTTTGGACACGTTCTGTGTTCCATGAAATAATCTATCTAAACAAAGAAGTAACCATAAAATATAGAATTCCTTTCGGAATATCTGTTCCTCCAGTTATCAACAACACGTTCAAACTTAAACGGAAACTGATTGCAAAAATTCGAAATAAATAATATACTATCACATTTACGACAACATCAGTGTAATAGCTGAGTTGCAAAAACTCTCTTTTTGCGTAAGTGTATCAGAAAATTATGCCCATAAGCTTTGTTTGCAAGCAAATTGTTAGTCTTGTAACTGGGTATTTTTTTTTTCTTTTTCTTTTGTAACTGAATACATTGTTAATTAGTGAACCTGTTTGATGAAGGAAAAGAAGGTGAATTATTGCTAGGATAGCCATAATAAATGGTAAGATGAAATGAAATGAGAAAAATCGAGTAAGTTATAGGGTTCCATTGTTAATTAGTGGCCGCCAATGTTATACGCAAAATTCAGAGGAAAATCATGTTTACGGTAGGTTTTTCAAATTAAAGGAAAGAATTTAAAACTGTGTACAGCAAAAGTCCTTCCAAAATTATCAATATTCTCTACTTTAGTTTTTACTTTAATGATTCATACTTTTCTGCATTTTATAATAAAAGGAAAATATATAATATCATGTTCCATCAACTAATGGGCTAATAAACTAATAAAGTTTAAATTAAGAAATATTTACATATACTTTTTAACCACTTCCAATGTTCCTTTAAACAAAAAAAAACATTGAAAGGCACTGCCCTTAAAAATCTTTTTTTCTATGAATAAAGATTACATAGAACCACTTTCGATCTCAGCAGCAAATGTTAAACATTTGTTTTGAATGAACCTAAAGGCACTTACTTTTTAAGAGGTTTCCTGTGTATGAGTTTATCCAATTCATAATAACATCGATGTTCTTCCTCCATATTTCTGGCAAACCATGGAATATAAAGAAGAGTTGCTAAGAAGATGAATGGTTAGTGCTATTAATACTATTGGGGTGGAAACGTTTAAAATCACATATTACACATTTCCCATGAATACTAGGGAGAAATAATTTGTGGGAATCCCGTGATGCTGTTTTCTTCCATAAGTCACAATTTCTGTTCTTCCGGTTATTAAGTATTTTCTTTTTCTTTTGTTCATTTGTTGCAAACGAGTCCAATGTACCTTGAAGAAGCTGTATTACGTCACAAGTCTCAAATGACATTCCTTTCATGACCCTGTCCTCCATTTTTTTTTTTTTTTATTGCTTTTCGCTTTCTTATGAACATTATTTTTAAAATTGTGTCATAAATTTGAAAATTGTCTCTTTTGCCCAAAAATAAATTGGAAAATATTTGGATTTTTTTTTTTTTGTAGTAAGTAGTTGAATATAGAAAATCCTAGAAAGAATCTTAAAACTCCCTGAAATAAAGATAGAAAAAAAAAAAGCTGAATAAATTATTATAAATTAGGAAATATAACACGGCTAGGAAAAATTCAATAAGAGTAAAAAGCATTTTAATAATAAGGTATCAAATAAATTTTCTTATTTATTTATTTATTCGTTTTAATTTTTCTTTTTGCTAGCTCATTGACTCTCCGAGTGATAATTTATAACGTGCTATACAGAAATCCCCAAAATATTTACCTGTGTTCAACTAAAATTAGACTAACAACTCCGATTTACAACAAGCCTTGACTATCCTAACATGGAATAAAAGTATTACTTTCCGCAATTATCAGACATCGAAACATAAAAACTTTCTATAATTTATTTTTGATTAAAATATTATCAAATTTTAAGCAAAACTGTCAGAAACATCTGACAAAGAATGATGCATAGATTCTCCTAAATTAACAGATGTGTTATTTAGAATCACGCATGCGCATTGCCAAGTACTTAATGTAGACAAACAAAATCTTTAGCAAAACTCAAGCCAACTGAAGAAATTTGAGTAACATAAATTCGGATTTTATTCATTGACTATATTTTATGTTATGTAATAAGTGCACTTATTTTAAGACTTTTGAGCTAACTTTATTCCAGGTATCTTTTTGTATTTTGTGCGAAATGATACATAGCAGTCTTCATTGTTTGCGATTAGGTAATTTTATGCAACTTGACCAATAAAAAAAAAAGACTCTTCGTGCTAATCCAATCTGATCAAATTTTTTGAAGTAAATTTGGATAAAAGTTATTTCAATGAATCTCTAGATGCTAAGAAGTTTACTTACAAGTTAGTAAAATAACTTATGAACCATTTTTCTTTCAAAATATTGGGTTCTCTGGGTATCGTTCATATTAATCATTTTCGCAATTTTACAATTCGATTGCTTACAGGTTCCCAGTTATCAAAAACAAACCAAAAATTAATACTAAAATAAACTATTCAATCATCTTAACTCTTATCAACAATAAAGGAATCGCTAAGTTTGTTTAGTTGGTTGTCATCACAGTCCATCTTCAAATTTATGGTTCAAAGATTAAAAAAAAAAAAAAAAAATGGAACTACAAAATTTAAATTTGCTACTAATATTCACAATGAGAAAGATTTGAAAGAAAAGAGTTTAAGATAAAAATGTCTCATAAGTGAATTTATAGAATTAATAATTAACTGTTTATTAGATAGCAATAAGGGTATTATATCAGATCATTCGCTTATTATTGATTGGTTAACAATGGATTTCCATCTTCGTGTATCGCGTGTGCTGTTTCACCTTCAGTCATTGTTGGAGCTTTTTGTTAATGTAGGTTTGTGTTAGTTCTTGAATAACATTAAGTAGAGTGGTTTCTTCTGCTGATATCTTGACAGTTCTTTGCTGTGCGTAGACTGTACTGAGATAATGTCTAACCCAGACATACCGATAGACAAGCCCGAAGAACCGGCGGCACCTGCCAGTGATGAATTCGTGCCAGGAGCCAGTCCTCCTCCCGAAACTGAAGAACAGCCTGGGCAGCCACCGGTGGCAGATGTCGAGGAACCAGCTCCAGAGCAGCCACCGATGGCAGATGTCGAGGAACCAGCTCCTGAGCGCCTCCCTTCCTATGCATCTAATCCGCCCGTCGAAGCTCCGCCATCACCTGTTCCGTCGATTGGTTATGTAGCCCCAGTCCCGGAAGAGTTTTCGCCCCCGCCTTCAATAGAATCCCCTATCGACGACGATCACTTCATGAAGGACTACGGTGATGATGACTTCCGAGAAGAAGAATCCAAAAAACCTTCGAAATGGAAGAATTATCTTAAAATGTAAGTTATGTAATCGCAAATTTGTTTTAAGAACAGTAATATCTTCTGAATGTCTTATTGAGTCATCAGCTTACAGCCTTAATACTTACTTAATTAACATTTGTGACCAGTATGAAATTGAGAAGACAATAATTCCTCTAGTGAAAAACAAGCAAAACACAACTTATACTGTCTCTGGAAGATAGAGACAGATGACATGTTGGTGGATTATTTCTTTTGTTATGAAGAATGGAGAGGAGTTCATGGATAGTAGGTTTACAATGAAACGATATGAATTGAAAGGCTGTAAAAATAGAAAATGCATTTAATTAATGAAAGAAACTATAAGGTTTAAACTGCTTCTCTTTCTTTACAAAGTTATTCCTGGAAAAATTCTAACTCCATTATTCATTTTAGATAAGGACCAGATAAGAATTATTCATCTTACTGTGTGTGTTAGAGAGATGAAAATAACATAACATTTGTGTTGAGAAATTGCAGTTGTTCAACTGCAAAAAAGATATTTATTAACATATTCAGTATATGAATCCGTAATAATAAAAAGATTAAATTGGAAAATTGGAGAGGAATTGGATTAAAAAGATTTAATTTCAGTTTAAAGAGCAGAAGTAAAATAATATTGCACTTGTTCAGAAATTTATTGATTTCATTGATCTTTCATTATGATTAAGGGAATTTATGTTAAACTGATGCTTTTTTAATTCTTTGAAAACATAATAATTCAACAGCAACAACTAAATTAACAGCAATCATGAAATACTTCTGGAAAGTCGTCCACAATGGCTCTAATCCTAGCGGTATTGCTTTCTTCTGAATGAAGTATGTTCCAGCACATCAATTTGACCATTCAAACATTGTTTTTCTGCATTGCTAGTTCTAAAGCTTTGCAGACAATACAGATGTAACTGGACCAAATAATTTCTGAGAATTTCCATTGCCATGGCTTTGCTGAAGCATATATTTTATATATACATTATATATATATATATTAAGATAATCCTGTAATCGGATAAACCGATTACAAACAGATGGATTTCCAGAATTGCTTGGACATCATAATTTAAAGAAATAAAATACGAATAGGTCAACAGGAAAATAGTTTTCCAACTTAATCTTTTTTTATCAGAAACCTTAACGCCTAAACTCACACACATACACAAGCTTTACACATTTTCTCAATAGAACAAGTTATTTGGCATCATTTTTTTTTATTATTTACGCTTCTGTCTTACTCTTTAAAATGGGAAAAGAGAAAATCGAAAGCGGAAGAGCGTTAAGGACATTAGATTTTTTGGTGTAATTTTTGTAAGACTACTTCTCAGTAAAAACTTTATACTTGTCCCTCCATTTTTATAACAGAATATAGTATTTAAATAAATTTAAATACTCATCACTTTTATCATTTCGAATCTCTTTTGAGTTAAATATAAGAAATAACCCACTTTCAAATCTTGTTTTCCCTCTCCTAAGGTGCGTACAGTATGATAGATATGTAACAGAGTATTTTTATCCAATTTCGTGGTGATAATCCAAATACTTCATGTATATTTCCTGTTAAGAAGACGAGCTACTTCTATTTTTCTTTCTTCCAGAGGCCTTGTGATCGTGGCTGTGGCTTTGGTGTTAATAGCTTGTATTGTTGCTGTGGTATTGACTATTGGGACATTAGAGGACCAAGAAGAGGGTATGTTTTAATTCTAAATTTTAACTTCCTTTTAAAGAAAGAAAAACCGAGATTAAGCAGAAAGAAGAATAGGTCTATAGGATATGAACAGCATTAGGCTTAATTTCAAAATATTGGTCGGGATAAACAACGAGGTTTTCTACTGGAATCATAAGCGTATATGTAGGGAGAGGGTCGAGTGGACCTGCTCCATTCTCGAAATTTTTTCAAGACAGTTTTTTTTTTTTTTTGGTTGTTGGAGATCGATTCCCGAAACAAAATCCTAAATACGTTCCTGTGTAGAATTCGTCTTTACAGGTTTCCTAGTTTACATTCATCTATTAGAATTTCCTTTACACAAAGTGATATTCTGTGAAAACAGCAACCTCAAATAAATAAATAAATTTACCTTTGAATATGATTGAATAAGCCAGTGCTGTAAGTTCATGACGTTATAAGATCATGATATTTGTCATGATCTTTGAGGGAGTGTTTTTACCTTATTAGGATTTAATATGAATGGAATTAATACATTTTGAAAAACATTTTTTCAATATAATTTAATTCCCATTCTTGTGTATAAAATGAACAAGCAAAAATACTCTTTGGTTCTCCTGTTTGTCGTGAATTTTCTGATGCTGTTCTTTTTCAATTTCTCTTTTATATTTACATCCTATCCAATAATTAAGAGTTAATTCACTTTGCAATCCTATCTTTCTTTGGGAACTTAATAAACGTAATTTTTATTTTATTTCTTTTTTTTTTTTTTTGCAGCTACTACAGAAACTACAGGTAACAAATCTATTTATATTATTTCTCAAATACTTTTCAATTTTTTAAATTAAATTTCATAGGAAAATAAAGATTATATGTATTTGTTTCTAAATTAAGATTTTATTTAATTAAAGCGATAACGAAGAACGTGAATCGTATAAGTAGATATTGTACAAGACATTTAAAGAAAGGGAACTATTTTTTTTAACAACACTAAACATAAATAAAAAATTTGATATTTATAATGTTGTTTATTTATTTTTATTTTGTTCTGTTTTACTGAATTGTAATATGATGTGAAGGGAAAAGGCAATTTAAAGAATAACACCAAATAATTATTTAAAGTTTCTTTTTAAAATAATGCATAATGGAAAATTTTCAAATGAAACACCCCGTAACAATTTCTGATGTAATACAGATGTAAAGTGATACCTGATTGGCCATTGAATGATTGTCAAACGAACCGTCTCGTCTGTTGTCCTCGACACGGTTCGGGAAATCCTATTTTCACATTCACTTCAATTTTTTTTTTTCCTTATGAAAGAGAAATGACACTATCTGAATTACCTGTCCCTTTGTCTCACTCGAAATCATTACTTACAATTGCTCTTTCGTTCTTAATTTCCAAATCGAGTTGATTCCATTTTCTTTTACTCTAACAGAAAATACGAATGATTTGTGTTGGTTTAAAATTATTTTTTTTATGCTTGCTTAGTTCCTTCAGGTATCACATTATTTTTCCCGATTAAATTGTAATATATCTCATTTTTATCTTCGATAGTGACATTAGTAAGATATTACTCAAGAAATATGTAATTTTCAAACTAATCCTTCAATTTTGTTATAATTGTACATTTTACAATTGAGTGTTCAATTGTATATAGTTAAATTACAGACATATTATTTTCATTTTATTTGTGATTTAAGCCTCCACCTTGTTCAGTCTAATTCTCCTTCCCCTTGATCAGATCCTCGACTGATATCTCTTTAAATAGCATTACACCTGGTGGGACAATTATAAAAGACTTATGGCCGAGTACACCAAGCTTCAATTAACTTTGATGGCTGCATTGTGGACGGAGCTAAAATTAGTGGGGGATGATGCCCAAGAAAAAGTTTAGCCTTTGTTCTAAAATTGTGTGAAAGGAAACAAGCATGTATAAAAAGAAATTTATCAAATTTCTGAATAAATTTTCTTTTTTATACATGTTTGTTTCCTTTCACACAATGCAGCCATGTCTTTGTAGCGTCGATGTTCTGAAGTGGGGAACTATAAAGTCAGTATCAGTTACAAAAATAATTTAAATTTGAAGGATGTACAGTCAGCTACAGTCATTACTCTTATTTTTACTTTATCGATTTAGCGATTATTTTCCAATCAATAATTTATATAGTAAAGGAAAACCTTAATTTTTTAATTTTTCTCTGTTAATATTTTTTGTTTTAATTAGCGTTTTTTAAGCATTATTTCATTTTGCTGAAAAAAAAAAATTCTTTTATCTTTTTATACAGGTCCTAAGTTCAAAGTGAGAAAATGTAAGTAATGTTTTGTTAAATATTAATTGAAATACACGGGATGATCACATGAAATACATCGCTAAGACCTTGGGAAAAAAGTTTGATGAAGGGCGTTAATTGTGGTTTCTTCCACTTCAAATTGCGACATCTATATTTATAATGAAAGCAATTTAAATTGTAAAAAGAAACTGCTAATATTTTCTTTCCAGCTACATATTTACTCCTAAAAGTTTAAAAATAAAAATTTGGCAATTGGATTGTTGTCTAAATAACCAAATAAGTAATCAGCGATATCGAATATAAAATTATTACATTAAATAAATAAGGATTCTGCTGTCTAAAATCGTTTTTTTGAGGTTATTGTAAATTATGGAGACTTCCAACTCAATTCCCAGCTAATGAGCTTCAACTTCTTCATGTAATCATTCCAAGGTTCATGGTAGTAACATACAAAGTACATTTTGTTTTATAGACCTATAGTCTACCGACAATTTCCTTACCAGTTATTTAGCAGTTAGGGTTAAAGCAAGAATTGTTTTCCAGCCGAATTGGAGGCTGGACCTGAAGACTTAATTCATTTTTAGAGAGAACATTAGTATAAAGCAGTATATTAAATATTTGATTATCTGAATACAATTGTGCTAATTTATTTTCAAATGCCAATATCTATCTAGAAAAGCTTCTTTAAATATGCGCCTGAAATGCTTATTTAAAATTCTTACGTAACATTAAACTGTTTCAGGCTTCAACGGCTTTATTATGGAATTCGAACCATTGGACTAATTGGAGATTAAATTACTGACATTTGTTCTTTATCTGATATAATGCCTTTCTCCGGCAGTAAAGAGAATAAATTCATTGGAGAAAATTATTTAGATGTCAGTTGTCCCTTTTATCCATTGTAGCCTACATTTCTTTTCGCCAGAGGAGTTATTGTATTTGCAAGATCGAAAGTCTATACATCTACGGACTTAAATCGATGTCTTTTTGTTTTGACTTTTGTCTTTACATTAACTATCTGGATAGGACCAGATTTAGATTTATTGGCGCCTTAGTCTATTCTGATTTTTGTCATGTTGCAGATTACCAAAAATTAATTGCTCAATATAGTATTTTATATGAAGGCGATACGAAACTGACTAGGATCCTTTGCTGCTATTTAGAAACTAAACGGACAGTTGATTATCAACCCTTTAAGGATAAGTTCTATTTAATAAATTGACAAATCAGTTTCTGTAGGAATCGAAAGCTGTGTCCAATTGTTTTCTCTGAATAATAGATCCAAATAAAAAAACCTGATTAAAAGCACATTTCACATGCACATTTTAGACTTAGATCTTATATGTTAATATTATTAGTATAAATTTTCCTAAAATTTGTTTTCCGAATCAGGAGCCTTTTGCTCCCTAAGGAAACACCAACCTGCATCTACGATACTTATATATTTACAGGTAGATGCATAAATACTTGAGAATGCTAATGAACAATAAGCAACCCTCTTTAGTAACAGTCCTAATTGCTTTCTTTCAAATCTCATTTCCTTTGAAGAATTCCGAACACAGAATAACGAGTGACTTCACATCGCAATAGGTTGTCATGAAAACAACATTTTCTATTTCATCAAATACATAAAAAGTGATTTTTTTAGCAATCTTTTCAATAAATACTTAAAAAAATGAAGCCAAACGAAGCTTTAGAAGAAAATTAAGTGGAGTATAATTACTGGAAAATTTTATGCATCAAACTTCATAATAGTTCGAGAAGTTTCCAGATGAAAGTGAATCCATAACTGAAACGTTTTAAGAGCGTGACAAAAGGTGGTAAAAAAAAAAAAGTGTGCGTGAGATGACATTAACATTCCCATGTGCGTGAAATCAGACCAATTGTACTGAAATAAACTTGTTGTAGGGATGAAGTTATCGACAAGAAACTCTATGAATATTCAGGATCTTCCTTTTTTTAAAGGAAAATCAATTCGACATTAGGCCCTCCAGAAGTTTTGGAAAGACATTATTATCTTTTATTGAAAAACTGTTTTTTTATCTTCAAGTTTCGGCTACTATTTTTTTAAAAAAAAAATGTGAGATTCATTTAAAACATCTTAGACTTGAACTAAACCAATAAACTTAAACATTAAATGTTTCTGCTATCTGAAACAACTAGACTTAAGACTTCCATTTCAGCAGGTGTCTTTTTAATCAGTAAAAGTTAAGGTTAGTAAATTCTCTGCATAATTTTCGGTGCTTCAAAATTCTTCTATTCCTCTTATGTTCTAATTTCTAGAACGTTCGTGGTTTCAATTCAGACAAATGTCCTCAAGAATTCCATTAATTCATTAATTTTTTTGATTTTTTTTTTCACCAATAATCAAAATTTAACTTGTTTAATAATAGTTTACAAGTATAACTGTTTATATAGTTTTGTAAATATAAACCACAAACTTTTACCAGTTTTCCTTGGCATTCATTGCTTTATCAAAACAGGAATGATTTGATCAAAATAGTTTTTAACATTAGGAATAACAGTTAATAATAATACTACTACTATGAATAA
The DNA here is from genome assembly GCA_023159025.1 of Thereuonema tuberculata. Taxonomy (NCBI): domain Eukaryota; kingdom Metazoa; phylum Arthropoda; class Chilopoda; order Scutigeromorpha; family Scutigeridae; genus Thereuonema; species Thereuonema tuberculata. The sequence continues at coordinate 100,489,426 of JAFIDM010000001.1, forward strand.
AGAAAACGAAGAGAAGTATTTGGATTCCAATACTAAACTGAAAAAAGGTTTTTTAGGATAAGAATAAAGACATCGAATTGGCAAAGGTACCGCTTACAGCAAGAATAATTAATGTGTGTCGACTCACAAACAGATGAAGATAGACGAAGAGTCCATAGACCAAGAAGATGAGACCTTTCATCTCGGAAATACAAATAAAAAAGTAAACAAAAATATAGACTAGAAATTTTAATAAGAGGAATAAAGAATTTGCAATAGCAGATCGGCAATAGGAAATTTTAGGAAGAGTAATTCGAGATATAATGGTTCATCATTCTTATGCCTATATCATTGTCTCGCATTCAGCTTTCGCAAGCAAATGACTTGAAGATAATGAAACTTAAGATTTGTAAATTCTGTTTCAATAAAAAAATATTATTGTTAATTCAAAAAATAAAATAAAATGAAATCCTACACGTCTTTAATTTACAGATAAAGAAAAAATATAGAAATAGGAAAAAAAAAATAAGAAAAAAAAACCTATATTGCAAAATTCTGTATTTTTTAGTTGTTTCAATAATTCTTCAACTACTTTATGTAAAATAGTTCTACATTATTAGATAATATTTATTTCTTAAAAAAAAATAATAAAAATAATAGTAGAATTTGATTCTTAAATGTGTTTTTCATAGTAACTGTCGGTGAATCAACTACCCTCGATTGTGAGACAGAGTCCAGTAAGTCTCTGTGTGTATGGGAGGATCCTAATGGTTTTCCTATCGCAGCTGATGATGAAAGATATGAAGTGAAAAAGTGTCATTTGCTTATTAAAGAAGCGAATGCTTACACCGCAGGCCAATACAAATGCTTCTCCCGTGGGAAACCTACCCACTTTCTTCTGGAAGCTCGTGGTAAGTCCTTTTTTTTTAATCACGATTAAGTTTATAATCAACAACGGTAGTGAACCTTTATACTTCACCACTGATATACTTCACCATTTCGTGACTGTGAAACTGATCAATCGACCACAAGATTCTCACAGCGAAAAGTGAGAAACATGAACTCTACAAACAACGATACAACTCTACAAACCACAGCTCCTGAGAATTCACAATTTGTCTCCTAAAGCGTTAAGAGAGGTACAGTATTGGGCAAAACAAACTGTATTAAAACATCCCAATAGTGAATATAGGGCGTGACTAACGTCACGGTCTATTTGAAGATAAACTGTATAGTAACTAGTATTAGGTTTTGAATCATTCGAGACAATAATGGTTCTGAACACAGAAGAAACGGTATTTTTAGTCGAATATTACAACCATTCATATGGACGAAAAGGTGGGTCCAGCCCTGCATGTGTGAAGGAGTGGGTCAGCTTACGTTTCGGAAACACAGTGATAGTTCTGATTCTTGGCCTCATCTAAAAATTCCGACGGACAGGTAGTGTGCTGACATAGCGCAAAGGGTGCACGGGACGGCCACGAACCGTTACAACAAACGAGAATCACGTCATCTCTTGGAACAGATGCTTACCTGTCATACAGCTGTGGCGTGAAGGCAGTTTCTTCATGAAAACTTTCCTGTCAGTGTCATCTCATGGTAGAACATTTGTAGGAACGATATAAATTGTGTATCAGGCGTAATGGCGAACATTAGAACATATTGTACAAACTTTGGATGGATAATGCTAAGTTAGGTATTCCTGTAGTATATAACTGATATTAATGACATTTACTGCTCCCAATCCTGGTTTCTATCTGTCACTACGTTTGTTTTGCCCAATACTGTAACTTTTTCTGCATTTTTTATATCAACTTGATGCAATTATAGAGCTGACTAATCAATGTATGCTTCGAAAATTTTTAAGAGTCGATTTTAATTGAGCTCTCAGCAAACAAACATTATCTTCCATAGAAGAAACTGTAAGATAACAGCATGTCTGAAAGTGTTAGCTTAGAATAACAGATCTTCTCCCTGCAGCAATCAGAGTGGTTCACAATATTCAGGGTTTGCAGAGTGACGTAACTCTATTCAACTTGATGCCAGCAGAAGACGGCTTTTTCTAGATATTCACGCGACAACAACGAGTCTCCTATTCTCTATAACACCATATGACATTGAGAATAGAACAGCTGATAAAAAAGACATCCAGTCTCTAAAAGAAAATGTTTGCTGAATCACTTCAAACAAACTATCTGTGATTTGTGGTGAGATGGAAACATGTAATGATTGATCTTGCTTAAAAACTAATCTCGTTTAGAATTCAATGATTTGCTAATCAATTTAACATCTTATGATTTGCCTTAAAACAGATCTCCCAGCAGCTGAAGAGAGGAAAATTGCTAATTTACAATCCTTACAGTGTATTGCTTTTCAGTGAGTCTAACTTAGTGTTTGGATAATCATATTTCTACCTTCTTGGATTTCTTCGGCCTTTTGAAATTGTTATCATAATTGAAACATGAAACCATGAAATAGAAGATTGAGGTAGAAGTCTCTTACCACATATGCCTATGATTCCGTTTCTGGATTCTCACTACATTGTGTCAGTCAAACTTGTATGAGACGTATGATTACTGACGTGATACACAGGTTGTCGACGAAAAATTTCTCTACTTCTGGACTTAAAGTAGCAACTTATACTTTATTTCCAATTGTAAATCTTACATTCTCAAAATCAAATAACTGCAGACATGATTAACATCATATTAATCGGATTATCTTTGAGTAAAGTTCATGTTTTTTTTATTAAGTAAATTTGTTACGGTGTATTTAAAAAATAAATGTTTTTCGGACTTAGAATTTTGGACATCAATGATAAATTTAGAAATTATTCAACTACAGTTGAATATGTAGTACTTTCCTTTTTTGATAGTTACTTAAAAATGGCTTAACTTTCTAAAAATATCTAAATTCCTTCAAAATCTAGTTGGAATCATAATAGAACTATTTCGTTTGATAGTCTGGACATTTTGAATTTCCTGTTAGGAAATTATCTAATCGAGTCTAGGTTTTAAAAAATATCAACAATGAAGAATTTGAAATATAAAGTATTTCACTCTTTTTTTTTTTATTACAGAAAAATAATTCAGAACTTGACGTTTTCTATGAAAATGCTTTTCTTTTTTTTGTTTCACATAGGCTTTTAGTTTTTTGAATGTAGACTACTGTTGTTGACGACAGTTTCTTAAATTGGGAACGATCTTCCCAAAGGAAATGTATTTTTTTTTTCTTTTTTTATTAATATCTGCTTAACATTTATTTCTCATATAAAAGTCTATGAATAAAATTCTGCTCTTTTAATGGAAAGTTAAAATCCCCAAATTTCAAAAATTTGAACTGCTTTGACTAATTGGTAGCAAAATTGTTTTCTAGATTACATACCTGCATTTAAATGGTTGCCTTTTATTTCTAGATAAAGATGCGTTGACTGAAGGAGCTTCGCTCCAGTTGTCTTGTCTTCAATCTGAACCGATGAAAGCATGCTTTTGGAAAACGCCTTCAGGGCAGTTTCTGAATTTCGAAGAAGACGATTATCAGTATCAGCTACTTGGCGATCCCAGACATGGCGACTGCACACTGTGGATTCAGAGCCTCAAAATACAGGACTCAGGTATCTTCACTTGCTATGGAAACTCTACGGGACAGGTGATAGAAAAGCACCTGGTGACTGTCGGTGTAAAGGATTGACAGGCGGCAGGCAAGTTTTACATTCAGTCTTAGTCCAGTCTTAATTCAGTGCTCTTAAGTTCAGGGTGAAATTAATTAAAGTTCACTAGTCTTAAGCTCGAATAGTTGGTAGGAGAAGAAATACATCGGAATGAATTCTTAGATTTCAGATGATAAATGTATATCACAAAAGAACTATGATGTTCTCTTAGAGTTTGTGAAACCCTGAGTCTGCACAAGGTTCGTTGTTGTTTAATAGATATTCAAAAAGGGCTACATGTAATTGAAAATTCGGGATAATTGAGATTCATATATTCTAACAAGAGCTGTAATATCTTAAATCAGAGAATTTGTTTTTACACTACAGATTAAAATTATGCAGTTTTTGAATTTGCATAATCAAATGATATCAATTAAAAATAAAACAAAAAACATTTAAGGTGATTTTGTTCCCTGTTTTCATGTCGAAAATGCTATATTTCATAAAGAACACGACTTATCAAAATTTGTCTAATTGCATATGATTCGTGTTCTATGTAGTGCATCATCTGAAATGTGCATTTACTTACTCTGACCAACTAATCGAGTTATAGACTCTTTGCAGGTAATTTTAAACTTCTAATTTTTATTTCGCTTTTAAAGGATTTCAGTTTTAGTGGATAAATAAATAATAAATATTTGCCCTTTGTGAAAGAGCCATCTTCGTACGTTTCACTCCATTATTAACAGGATTTTACAATGCAATCACGTGATATTGGAGGAAAAGTTTGGACTGTGAATTTCTAAAAACTAAGTAATCACATCGCAACAAACTGCAACAAATCTTGTTGAAAGATTAAAGTTTAAAGATTAAAATTTATCTTTTAATTTATTTAAGTATCATTCTGTCATCTACCATATCATCCACTTACGATTGCCTGAACTCTTTTCTCCATTTCCATATGCGATTATTTTGGGACTGGTTTCGCCAGTACATAATATTAACGATTAATAATAATATGTCAATTTAAATGAAGACAAGAACGCTCCTCCCAATGGAGCGATAGGTTTGTTAAGAAGTATTCTGTAATAGTACACAAATAGGCTCCGATTTTGATTGGTTATAATTTCAAATAAGGTATTACAGTTGAAATATAAATGAAAAATTAATAAAAATGTAGCTAAAAATGTATATAAATTGAGAAGTTTGAAACTATACTAGCCTAACCCTCAAACAGGAAATTATTGGGGAAATGGTTTGAAACGTTTGGTGGTCGTGTATAAAAAAGCAATATACACTTTGCTGCTGTAATTTATGTAGTAAAGAAAATTAGTTATATAAATTACAGCAGCAAAGTGTATATTGTGTTTTTGGAAACGACCACCAAACCTTTCAAACCATTTCTCCAATAATTTGCTCTTTGAGGGTTAGGCTAGCATAGCTTAAAACCTCTCAATTAATAAAATATATATCGTTAAATGCTATCAATTACTAAATCACGTGATTCTGTTAATAGCTAAAACATCCGAAACAACAAGAAAGTTGGCTAATTTCTTCCAGGAATCTATAATGGACGATATATTCTGGCATCGTACTTCCAAAAAGAAGTCTCTCAGGCCCATTAAGAAAATGGGAAGAGAAAACATCTGTTTCCTGCAGAGTTTCATTTAAGATGTTGAAAGTCTCCAGTTCATCTCCCTAAAGCAGTAGTTCCCAAAGTAGGGGATATACTAAGGAATTATACAACAAATTTCAAAGGGATTCTAGAGACGTTTTATTGATAGGAAGAAATGACTATTTTTTTTTATTTTAATGTGTTGCTGTTGGGTTTTTCTTTTTTGTAATCTGTAGCAGTGACATCTAGCGGCTATATTGTGATTTAGATAAGTCTAAACTACACGTTTTATTTTCTCTTAGATCCTAGAATATATCTTTTCTCTAAAATAAAGATTTCTCAGGTTTCCTGATTGTCAAATTGAAAAATCTTAATCAATTAGAAAAGTAAAGCTGTAGGAAGGCGACCTTTAGAAATGTCTAATCTCTTCAGTATGATTCAAAGGATAAAGTTTTCTGTAATGTCAGAAGAGGCCAAAACGTTTAGTAAAACTTACATCTGTAGAATCGTCTGATCAAGAAACGCAAATACTGAATTTCGTGATAGTTGGCATCATCCACAA
>JAFIDM010000001.1:100495330-100523166 GCA_023159025.1 Thereuonema tuberculata
CCGGAATAAATGTTTAGCCCAGTACAACGACTTTACCACAAAACTAGTCTTTCCGGAATAAATGTTTAGCCCAGTACAACGACTTTACCACAAAACTAGTCTTTCCGGAATAAATGTTGTAGCCCAGTACAACGACTTTACCACAAAACTAGTCTTTCCGGAATAAATGTTTAGTCCAGTACAACGACTTTACCACAAAACTAGTCTTTCCGGAATAAATGTTTAGCCCAGTACAACGACTTTACCACAAAAGTAGTCTTTCCGGAATAAATGTTGTAGCCCAGTACAACGACTTTACCATAAAACCAGTCTTTCCGGAATAAATGTTTAGCCCAGTACAACGACTTTACCACAAAACTAGTCTTTCCGGAATAAATGTTTAGCCCAGTACAACGACTTTACCATAAAACTAGTCTTTCCGGAATAAATGTTGTAGCTCAGTACAACGACTTTACCAGAAAACTAGTCTTTCCGGAATAAATGTTTAGCCCAGTACAACGACTTTACCATAAAACTTGCGTGACTATCTTAAATCAGAAGAAAATTGACTGTCCAGACAAATTCTACCAACATCATGACATCGAAGTTCTAGATCTCTAAGTTTGATTCTCCGTTTAATCTCCGACTACTCACAATCCTAGCATCTATTCTAGGTTAAATACAAATTTGGGAACATCGTGTCCAATGGCTACACATACTACCACTCAAAGGTGAATTGAGTGATATTGGACGCTGGCATTTTGATTGCTTTAATTATATGATACAAAAAGAAAACTAATTCTTTAATATTGACATTTCCATCTTGGAATTCAGTGTTATCTTCTCACCATCTATAATTGAAACACACAAAAGGCTAGGCCTGTAAGGCGCTTTTAAAGTTATTGTCGCCTCTCCCCATAATCATTTCATTTTCAATTTTTTGTTTTTAATTGAGAATTAGGCCAGTGTTTATGATTAGACCAGAAGTTTGGAATAAGTATAACATATTTTATTACGTACAATAATTTTGAATTGATTTTTTAAACTCAATTTGGCGCCCGATTCCTGCAATGGCGCATTTGTGCAGTGCACAGCTTGCACACCTACATGGCGCAGCTTAGCCATCGCTGCGTTTGCGCCATTAAAAAACCAACAAACAACAAAAACATCAGCTTACCTACTGAGCCTTATTTAAAAAGACACCTATCATACAATTAGAAGCCACATGGCAGTTGAGGAGGCTTCGACAATTTAAAATTTCCGTATCTCAAGTGTTACATTAATTTATTTACCTAATTTGGAATTTTCATAACGAATCTTAATAATAACTTTTTAAAACAACTTCTCTTGTAAAGCTTTTTGTTAAAGGAATTATAAGTTCTTTAGACGTAAGACAGACGTTTAAGTCCACCGCTAGAGGCCTTACAATGTCGTAGTATCCATACATTTAATATAATAAATTAAATAAACAGGTTGGAACACATAAAACCGGCCCCAATAGGCCCCATTTTCAGAATCAAAATATACCTTGAAACCTTTTGGGGCGCTTTTTATATAATGCTTATATTTAAAATCTAACATTTTATATACAGTGAAATCTCAGGTTACGAACGACTCAGGTCACGAACATTTCGGGTTACGAACAACAACTTCGAAAACTTTTTGTCTCGGGTTTCGAACAAAGGTGAGAGAGAGAGCAAGTTTTAACGTTGGAGACAAACGATCTCGTACAGTACAAAGTTACAAGTTACGGGCCAAATCCCACCAAAGGCGTCTCTAGCATCTGAAAGTATCTCTCCGCGCCCACATGATTCTTTTTTTCCGATGTAAACAAGACGTATTTATTTGTATGATGTAGCCTATTTATTTAAAGGTAGTTATTTTACATTTAATTTATTTGGTTGTTTTCTTTCTCTTTATTTAATACGTGAAGTACATGTATTCTTTGCGTTTTGTCAGGTAAACGACCGGATGTTAATAAAAAGGAACGATTCTTTCATCTTGAAACAGATCGTCTCTATTTCATTGATTTCAATGTTTCGGGTTACGAACGTTTCAGGTTACGAACCGAGTTCTGGAACGAATTAAGTTCGTAACCCGAGATTTCACTGTATTAGGTTTATTTGTTTTAACTGTGTCGCGTAAGAAGAGGAACTATTACCTACAATATAAATAATACTTAATGTATATTTAGCATTAATTATGTTTGAGATAGTTAACTGCATTAAATATATGGACACTTGAATTCTGTCTTAACCAAATTTCGATTTTAAAATGTTTTCGTTATTTTTTGAGCTTAAAATAAACCTATTTGCATTTAATTTAACAACAACTTATTTAATTTAAAACATTTCCACGAAATTTTGTCCCAATTTTGGGAACCAATGAAAATTATTATTCAGCATATAAAACTAAAATTCTTAAGAAAACATTTTAGTTCATAGGCCTACTGCAATAATGATAAGGACTTTATTTAAGATTCTATGTTTACAAAACAATGAAAACATTTTGAAATGTAATCTGAAGAAAAGCCCTGTAGAAATGCTTGAAACTTGAAACTAAAAAAAAAAAAAAATTATAAATTTTGTATTAATGAATAAATAATTTGTTTGTCGACCGTAATTATTTATTAATATTTTGTTTAAAAACATTAAATTTTCTTTAATTCTCTTTATTAATATATTGATAATAATAGATCTTCCAGCCCAATCAAACTATTGGCTGCATTTTTTCCTCCTGTAGTTAGGGTCCTTTTTTTTTTGTTTAATAATTATTGCTATATTTCATCTGTGATTAATTGCTTCATTTTTTTAAGCGTGTAGCCTAATTGCTGTTAAATGACGTACCATTGTTAGCGAAAGAGATTTCATTGTATCACGTGACAGACAATGGTGACTTCCTGTGGCTTTGTTTGCTTCACGAGATGATTCTCCTTTCAAATCCATTCCATCAGCTCTAAGAGTTTTCGGCATCGGTAACTAAGACTACTCTTGTTGTTTTGTTGGTTTTGAGTCCATTCGAATGCAATGACAGATCCCAGCAGCAACAACAACAACAACCCACGGGAATTGTGTAGATTGGGAAAATTCATCCAAAAATGGCAAGAGCATTGGAATTGTGTTTGGTCTCGATTCGATTATCCGATGGCGGAATAGAGAAGGATAACTGATTTGTATTATTCTTTTGCTTAGGTGGAAACTCGGAGGTTTGGGCATGTTAGCAACCTTCTTTCTAACTATGGTAATGGCTATTATCATAGGCTACTGGTCTCAGTCGGGTAAGATCTTGTATTTTCTATTGTGGAGGAATTCCAGAATCGGTTGGATAAGCTTAGGAATCTGTTACAAGCCTAAATAAGCTTATTAATTTATACAAATATCTCAATGTTAATTTTGAAAATGAGCTTATTGAAGCCAGGTTTGGTTATTAAATCATCCCTAAAGGTAGGGTAGTTAAGCAAAATGCGGAGGGTTGGACCAATGTTTATAAAAACGTTTTCAACAGGGCATTATTATGCGCAAGTGAATTTTACCAGAAATCCTGTTTTTGTTGCTGAGCGAGTGCAGTTAGTGTTAACGTATGTACATTAGTGTTGTGTGTTCGAATGGCTCCACGAGTACCGATTTGGTGGGAAGGGCTCGTTGTAGCCCTTTCCGATGCGAAATATTCTTATTCCAGAATAATAAATATGGGTAAGCAACGAAATTTTAAAACTTAAAATTCCGTTATTTGTCGAATTATTGCCGAGTCACGTTTGAAGGCTGTTAGTGAAGTGAGGAAGAAACCCGAGGGCCGCAAACCACATCCACGAAGCGCTGCCACTCCAGCTGTTGTCTGTAAGGCTAAACAAAACATTAAGAAAGAAAACCCCAGACCCACAGAAGTCTTGCACAACGAACGGGAGTTTCCAAACAACACGCGTAATTCATAGGGACCTGCATCTACAAATTCATAAGGACAAAAGCACTAAGAAAAGAAAATGTTCATAGGCTGTTGCCTCGACACATCGCCGAACGTAAGACAAACGGTCAAAAATTGTATGAAGAGCATTTGTCAGGGGAAAAATGGAAATATGTTGTGACATTGGACGAAGGATGGGTTTATCTCAACGACTGTCACAAACCATGTGCAATTTTTTATCGTCATCGTGATACTAAAAGTCGTTCACAATGGTTCCGCCAATGTAAGGAAAAGTTTTCAAAGGGTCTCATGATCGTGACTGGTTACAGCTATCGGGGAAAGTCGCCTTTGCGAAAAATTGTTGGAAAGGCAAAGGTTAATGCTACGTAGTATCAGGAAAACATCTTACAACCATTGTACCCCAGCGACATTCCAGCACTTACAGTACTGCATCGTTTGAAGTATGGATACATCAAGACAAAGCGTCGAGTCATACCCGAACAACAATGTCCTACATGTCACGAATGGCCAACGAAACAGGAATTCGATCAATTCCGTTCAGTTCGATCCCAGTGAAATCACCTGAAGTTTCCCCTATGGACTACTGCGGCTTTGGTCTGTTGAAACGGGCATTAGGAAACCGACGACCTTTAACTGTAGCTGGTTTATGGAAAGCCTATCAGGAGGAATGGAACAAGATTCCCCTTGCCACGCTGCAGCGCAGCCTCCTCCAATGGAAACTACGATGTAAGGCCATTCATCGAACGCAGTGCAGACAAATAGAGAGCACAACAGATGGTGGAATCGCGGCTTTTCTTAGACTTTTCGTATCAGAAAATTCGTTCTTATAAACGTGGTCCAACTCTCTATATGTTTCATCATTCACAATCTTTAAGGCATTCAGAATCAGTAAAGTCATCATGGATGACCTTTCTAAGGTTATTTACTATTAAAAGTTATATATTCTTTATGTAGGATTAAAAACACCCATGAGGGTATGATAAATTGAAATCTCATTCTCTAATGTCATCTGAAACTTAGTAATATGAAACAGTTCAGTGAACAGTTTGATTGTTGTTAGATGTGATTAATGCTTCATATTTTTTGTTTGATTTCTTTCTTAAACGCAAGAAATAATGACGATGATTATATATATATATATATTTACATTGTCCGGCCACTTTATTAGTTACACCCCTGTTGTGCACACAAATGATACGTTCAACTCATTTGCAAGTCGCATGGACAGTTGTGACTATAAATACAGCAGTACAGACCTCCCATCATCAGTTTGAGAATGCAAATCACAACAATAATGTGGAAGTGTAGTGATCTAATGGAGTTTGAACGTGGCATGGTGGTCGGGGCTAGACCTGCTAGTCAAAGCGTATCCAAGACGGCAGTGTTCCTAAACTTTTCGCGTACAACAATATCAAGGATGTATAGGGAATGGTGCAACGAACAGAAAACATCGACTCAGTGGCACTCCTATGGACGCTCGTTGATGACAGAGGCGGGAGGATGATGTTTAGAATTGTGGAAGCCAGAAGACGGGTCACAGTTGCCCAAGTGACGTCCGACTTCAACAGTGGTGCGCAGCAAACCATATCGCAACGCACTACTAGACGTACCCTGTTGCAGATGGGCTACAACAACCAACGGCCTCGTTATACCAGACTTTTATCAGCAAAGAACAGGAGCGCACGCCTTCTGTGGGCAAAGCAACACTGAAACTGGACCGTCGACGACCGGAAAAAGGTTGCTTGGTCCGATGAGTCAAAGTTCCCGCTGCATCATGTTAATGGCAGACACAGAATTTGGCGCAAACAACATGAATGTCTGGACCCGTCGTTTCTCACAACTCCACTTCAAGCCGGTGTGGGCAGTGTCATGATGTGGGGGATGTTTTCCTGGCACACGTTGAGTCCATTGATACCTCTGGAGGCACGTCAGGATATTAGAGCGTACCTAAACATCGTAGCTGACCAAATGCAGTCGTACATGTTAACAGTTTATCCTCATGCAGATGGCTACTTCCAACAGGATAATGTGCCGGTGCACAAAGCCCGCATCACTGTGGGATGGTTTGAGGAACATGACTATGTCTTGTCCTTGCGCAGTGGCCCGCTCAGTTCCCGGGTCTCAGCCCGATTGAAAATTTGTGGGATGAGCTGGAACGGGCTGTTTGTTCCAGGTCTACACCTCCATCAAATCTTCAGGAACTGCGTGACACAGTCATGTCTGCATGGTACACAATATCTCAACTATGTTTTCAGCATCTTGTGGAATCCATGCCATGACGAATTGAGGCTGTTTTGAGGGCTACAGGAGGCTCAACACGCTACTGGTAGGTGTACCTAATAAAGTGGCCAGACAGTATATAAGAAAATAAAATCAATAAGCTGGCTGTTTCTTCAAGGTCGTATATTTCATATCCCATACAATAAATCGTCAATACAGAATTAAAACATAGATACTAAAAGAAAAAAACCCCAAAAATCCCAACTCTTCAATCAATTCCTTGAATTGTGTACCATAATATCTTTATAAAGACCCTTCGATATCTGACAAGGTTTTGTACAGAAAAAAATATTCTTAAGCATAATAACGTTTTTTCTTTCTGTTTCTATAATTACACTTTTACCTTTCAGTCTGCTTCACGAGAAAAAAACAACTGATTTCAGTAAACTCAACTATCCTGAATCGGAATCTGTTTTCAGAATTTTTGTATCAGTTCTAGTTTTTTTTTTTAAATTTTTTTATTAAAATAAAAAAAAAAAAAAAAAAAAAAAAATTGGCGAACTTCATAATTAAATTTTAAAAAAAATTAATTGGGTAATCTTGAGTTATGAAAGTATCAAGACAACTGAAAAACTTTAACTAGTATAAAAAACTTACATTGATTCTGCTGATATAAGATTGGTTAGTTGTCTCGAGAAATCTTTCGCCGTTTTGATGCTCTGCGGTGACTCTCAGAAGACTCCCTTTTTATGCACCAACAATAATCCGCCAACGAAGATTCATTCCACTTGCCCTGATACCTCGTTTACAATGTTTTGATATCTTGATGAAACCTTTCACCCTGCTCCTCTCTCATAGCACCAAGATTTTCAGGTTAATAATTGATGTGGCTGTGAAGAAAATGAAGTTTAACACTCCTTTTGGAACCCAGTGTTTTGAAGTTTAACATTTCATCAACAAGTTCTAAGTAATTTTCAGCTTTTTTGTTTCCTAGGAAGTTTTCAGTCACGCACTTAAGACAATCATGCAGATTTTTCTGTTTCATTCATGACGGTCGTCAAATTTGAATCTTTCATCAGATCGCGTATCTGTGGTCCTTCGAATACACCAGCTTTAATTTTTGCCTCGGTCTTTCTAGGAAATTTCCGTTTTAGATACGGAATTAAGTTGCTTTCATTGCCAAGACTGGTAACAAATTGCTTCATGATTCCAAGTTTAATATTAAGTGGGGTAAAAGGACTCTTATATATTAAATATTAAAAACGTATTATTTTTAATGTTTTGGGTACTAAGTACAAAAAAAGGCACATGCAATTATATGAATTGTAAATTTTATATTTTATTATAATATTTTATAATTCAGTAATGCCAAAAATTATAATTGTAGTTAAATTACGTATGTATATATGTAGTGAATTTTGTCATCAATAAGCATTTCAAGAAATTCCGTAAAATCATAATTTCTCAAAAGCTGGACCTGATGAAACAAAACTACATATGACTTTTGTGTTTACCCATAGTGTGGTACTGAAAAATATAAATAGTTTCTCTGAAGCAAAATGGTTGCATATTCTATATTAATAGGATGGTTAAGTCATATTTATTGTTTTTGCACAACTAACTGTAGTACAATGTAAATTACGGAAAATAAATATTTAAATTAGCCTTTTTAAATTATCAAATAAATTATCAAATTTATCAAATTTTAATCATCAAATTTAATTCTCATTACGAATTAATTATTATTGATTACAATTATTTAGTTTTGATTCATAAAAAAATTTCACTTCCGGTGCATTTGATTTCAAATAATCAAGATCACAAAGTGATTTTTTTTTTAGGAATCGGCAATTATTGTAATTTTGTTAAAAAAGGATTTCAATATTAATTTTTAAAACTTAAATAAATATTATTATTTATTTTTTTCGAAACACCATTAAATGCTTAAAATAAAAGACAATTCACGAAGACAGGACATAAGAAGCTGAGTGAGAAAAAAACAAAACAAAATATCAACCAAAAGTGATAGTTAACCGCACTAAAACATAGAGTAAATATATTGGCAGGCGTAATTTAATTCTGATTGAACGTAAACAATGTGTGCATCAGTACTATGTACATCAGTAAATTCAGGGCACAAAAAGGTTTGCTTTTTATTGTTATTTTGTTATACTTACAGTTGTTAGTGCCAGTGGCGCACCAGAATTAAGGTTTGGAGGAAGGGGCTAAGGATGTTGTAAAAAGTCTTCGTATATCATCACGAAGAATCCTGTATTCGTTAAGAAAATAGATTCGCTCTGATTTAATTCTGATTTTTAAAGTGTTTATTTGTATTTTTTTTTTTTTAGGTGCACCCAATGAAGAATCCTTGAGACGTAAGGAGGTAAGTTGATTTTCTTATGAATTTCTATTGCTGATAAAAATATTAAGACGAATTGTGATTTTTTTTTTATTCTTTATTTTTAGTAGAGGGAAGTTCATAGATATTTACTTATTTAGTGGGGGAATGTTCTATTTGAAGAAACTGCGATTTACTGCAGGTAGCTACTCAAATGAGCGACTTTACTCTTAGAAAATCGTTTCTCTACAGAAACTACAGCCTCCGACCCACTTGAAATGAATGAATCTACTCGATTTGTTATTAATGGTGACTCTGGGCAACGATTCTTCGGTTAAATAGTTCACGGAATTTTCCTCTTGTTGAGAACAAAAGGTGTAACATCAAGAGCCTTGTATTGGGAAAAAAAAACTGAGAAAGGCTGAAGGCTCTTCTGATATACCTTTGTAGCGCAGACTGTGAACTATTGTTCAAGTGTCAATTCAACTTTGTAAAATACACTGGTTTCCATTAATAAGGGAGAAAAACAGAAAAGTCGATAACTCACAAAAGTACATGATTAATAATTTGTGTGGAAGTTGGTGAAAACTTTAGCATATTGTACGTCAGCTAACGACCCAAAAATATTTTGTATTTTCTCCAACAGTGGGCACATTTAGAACCAGGTCTAAATACGGTGTCCAAATTAAATAGCTAAAGTAATTCAATATGGGATGTGAAGTACTTTAGCCCTGCAGGCCTCACAGCAATGATGGGGTTTAAGAACTCAGTAGGTATCAACGACCATTTAAAGCTTTGTCTTCGAGAGGAAGCAACACGTTTCTGCCGAGCACCCCTGAGATAATCGATAGGATTAAGGCTGGGAAAATCCATACTTGCAATGGTATTGTCTTGAAGATATCTACTAGCTTAGTATATCTTAGGAGAAATGTATCGCCTATTGCAGCTGCGAAAGAGCGAGATAAAGAATCTTGGACATTATCCCTGTATTGTATTGATTTTGCATGCATGTTTCGTCTTGGAAATCTGAGTTCACCTAACGAGATGCAACCTCAAACTATCACACTAGGATTTGGCAAAACTTTCTCCTGTATTTATGGAAATTGAAGACATAAATACCGTATATAATTGCACATCAGCTGAGACATTTTGAAAACGTCAGAGGTGTCTCTTTCGTTAGGGAATGATAATGTTCTCTCCAGATCAGAGCGTATCTGGAATCGCTGTGGTTAGCAAGTCTACTTATCTGAGAATATACTAACCCCTATTAGGTTTAAATTACAAACAAGAGGTGTTACCCATTTCAAAATTTTATTCCTCTAATAAGGGATAAGGGTACGCAGACCTGCTGGTCGCCTAGCATAAAGACCACCACCTCCAAGCCGTCAGTGCACACTATTTTTCTCCAGCCTTCGGCAACTATAGTAGTATCAGTGCTATTTCTCTGAGTGCAAAATTGAAGATTGCACGACCCTAGACCTACTTTCCTTATACTTTTGGGAAGTTGTGTATTTTGAAAGTGGTTCCACAGTTTGTAGACCACAGAATCACATTCAGCAATCTTGCTACTTCCATTTGACTTTGGCTCGCCTCTAAATCTTCACACATCTCTCCCCTTCATCTATTAAATGAAGTCTTGAAGCCATTTCAACACTTAACATTTTCAAACCTCCTTTCTTCAAAATCCGAACAGGAATTGACGAACACCTACCAAACCTGTCCTTATTGCTGCGGCTCATTTGCATTGACTGATAACATCATTACTTTTCACCTCATATATCATGCATTTTCAATTCATTCTTACCACGTAATAACGATTTTTCTGATTTTTTTTCCCCTTTCTAGTGGAAATCAGTGTATTTGATTTCTTATTACATTCATATTAATTCTTATCCTTTTTCTAACTATTTCGATTAATAAGAAAGATCTTTGAATCAAAACAATTTCTTAGGTGTCGGAAAATAATCGAAAGAAAAACATCTTCAATCGGTTTTCAATGTTACTGAACTAAAATCATTTGCAGTTCTTCCCCTGTAAAAGTGTCAAAATTTAACCCATCAACCAGGTACTTTCGGAAAAAATAGAAAGATTATTCTCTAACTTCGCAGAAAAGCTTAGTGATGATTTCTGAAGGACCCTACATTTTGAGAAATCTCTTCTAGATGATCACTGCTTTAATATCCTCTAATTTCGTGTCAAATATTATCAAGATCACTTGTGTTATTCTGGAGATAACTGCATTTTCAATTGGTCTAAAGTAATAAAAAGGAGTTTTGCTTTATTTTTCTACGAATAAACCTTAAGTATCATAGCTTTACTTACACAACTATAAAAGAAAACTTTTATTAAACAAGTGAATATAATTTTGAGCTAAAGCATAAATTTAAGGGTGACCCATAATAAAAGAAAAAATTAAAAATAATAAAAAAACGAAGGAAGCACATTAAAGTAAGGAAAAATAAAAAATTTAGGAAAATAAAGAAACAAACAAAAAATCCAAGTGGGCATTGAGAAAAAAATATTAGAGAGAAAAAAAAAAAAAAGCAACAGTAGATATGCGGATCGAACCTACAATCTTCAGCATATGAGTCAGACACTTTACCGATCAAGCTACAGCTGACAACTGAATTTAGAATGGTTGCATTTCTAACATTTAAGCTAAATTACGGAAATCCAATGAAAACAATGCCAAATATCTCGAACATGGTGGTGGTGGTGGGGGGGGCGTTGGCCCCTCAAAATACCTTATTCCTAAGTTTGGGCCACAAAATAGAGGAAATCCTTTTGCCGATCCGAGCTTCCATTCGGGAGTTGTTAGGGGAGGACAGACACGGACGGACGGACAGGACAAACGAACGCAATAGCTACTAATTTGGTCGCTATCACAATATATCACAAATGTGCCGCTAAAAAGCAATCAACGTATCTGTTTCTACAAAAGCAAACTAAGAATTTGGCAGCACTTTCCCGAGTAATTATGGAAATTGAATACATTCATAAATACTGATTTAGAGTCGCACATCAGCTGAGTCATTTTGAAAAATAGCAGTTCCAATTAGGAATGGTCGGTTAATATTTGCTTCCCGTAGATATATCAACTGATTTCCTTTAGTTTACGCTGTAGCAGCGGCAGTGGAATTTTCCGAATCGGAATGCCGAGGAAACGTAGGGTTAATATGGTAATAAGCTATAATGGGGAGAGTACATAGAGTACGTTCTAAATATTTTCAAAGCCGCCATTTTTTTTTTAAATTTGATGGTTTTGCCATTTAAATTGAGAACAGGGAAATTTGATGTAAAGGCTTGAAAAATAACATAGTAAATCCTACACAAACTAGGAAATCCGTATTGGAGGCTACTTTAATAATAAATAACTGGATAAATATAAAAAGGATAATCCATTTATTGTTTGGATACAAAAAAAAAAAACCAAAAAAAAAAAACCAACAACTTCCATTCACTGTTTACAGCTGCTGTTTATAAAGCCTTTGACATTTATATTGTTCTCTTGTGAAACATTGCCCATGAAAAGTAGGTATTCCAAATCAATCATTTAATAAAAATATATTGGATTATGAATTCGACTTTAATTACATTAAATTCAGTGTATCAAGGGCGTATATAAGGGGGGGGCCGAGGGGGCCCGGGCCCCCCCCCCGAAATAATGAAGATATTTCCCCCCCACCTTTTTTTTTTTTTTTCTTGGTTGAATTTATAGTTTTTTTTTTTTTTTTTTTTTTTTTTGGTTGAACAAATCTTGGGCCCCCCCCCGAAAATATATTGTATATACGCCACTGCAGTGTATAAATAGACGTCAATTAACAGATGCCAGATTTCGTGGAAAATAATTGCCTCACAACAGAGCTTCTCATATCACTTTCGATAAATGGAAAATTTGTTGAAATATATGACGTATTTCTATTTTCTAAAACAATAAAGAAAAAAACGGCATTAGTGGGTTGTTCCAATTACCTTCTGCCTCTTTGACGTTAACTTTTGAAGGCTTGACAGTTTGGTCCTTACATTGTTTTAAAATAAAATAAATAATAACCAACAAGGATCCTAAAAATTAAATTTAAAATAGAAAGCACTGAAAAAGAAGCTTATTATTTCATTAAAAAACGTGAAACACATAAATCTACCAATTCTTCTTTATTCAACGATATTTCGTCTTCTTTTACAGAAGACTTCATCAGGTTAGAAGAATTGGTAGATTTATGTATTTCACGTTTTTTAATGAAGTATATAAGTTTTTAAGAAACTTATTGTTCAGTTAAGCAACAACAAATATCTTGAAGGAATCTGGAGTTGGCATCGCGATATCAACAGTTGGTATTTATCTCCCACTGCTTTTCCTACATTGTAGAAAGCAAAAAGGTTCGTGGAAAAAGTTCCGGTAAGGTAAAAAATGAATAAATTTGCCGAGTGAAATCACAGTACTTAGCTTACGCCTTAGTTAAGAAAGGCGATATTGTTAGTTGTCTTTGTTTCAAAATTTTACAAGATTTCCAGCTATTGGCGATCATTTTAACGTTGTCTTAACTGTAGCCATTTTAAAAACCTTAGGCGTAGACAGTTAAAGTAAGTCAAATAAAATGTATAAGCATAACGTTTGAGTCAAACCATGAGTTTCACACATTTGAAAAACGGTCTGTAATGGATTGACGTGAACCATTATGCTTTTACATTTTCTTGAATTTATTTTTAAAATAGTGTGTAAGTTTGTTAAAAATTTTTAATACACTGCTGGCCATTAAAGTAACACAGGAAGGACGCATCCGATCGACCCGAAATTTGCAAGTGTAGATCATGGGAGCACATGTAAATGATATGCAAATAATGCGAGCCAGTAACTCCCTCTGGAAGCAGTATAAGAAAGAACAGGGCCGCGTGCAGTATTGGAATTGTTTGACCGCCATTATTGTGCACTTATGGCTAAGTATGCCTCGTCGAAGAATACTAGCAAGTTTCCGACTTTAGTCGCTGGAAAATTGTGACATATTGAGACTGCGTATATTATCCTCTCTGAGAAAATGTTGCTCCTGTTGGACGAAACGCGGCCATAGTGTTGCGAATATGGAATTGGCGGGTTGAGGAGGGAATAACTCCCGTGGCCCTGTCACATCACCGAACGAGAGGACAGACATCTTGTGCGCATGGCTATTACGGATCGTACAGCCACATCACACATAAGCCCTAGCTCAAGAATTAGGCTGTGTTGCACAGCAACCAGTATCCGCACGTACGGTTCTACGTCGTCTGCAGCATCAAGGAATTTTTGCAAGGAGCCCATTGCTTAGGTTACCTTTGTCTGTATACCACAGACGTCTGCGGCTGTAATGGTGCTTAGAATGTCCCGTATGGAGGGATGAATGGCAGGACATCGTTTTTTTCGACGAATCCAGCTTCTGTCTGCAGCAGCATGATAGTCGCATCAGTGTATGGTCGCACCGTGGCGAAAGACAGAGTCCTGTATTTTGCATCGTCATACTGGTCCGGCATATGGCGTTATGGTATTGGGTACCATTGGGATTCCAGTCCCGCTCGCTCCTAGTACGCTTTCCCTGTACATTGAATAGCCACCGTTATATCTCTAAGATATTGGAGCCTTATCTTCAGGCCTGCCTGGGACCATTTACCAACAGGACAATCCGCGATCGCATGTGGCACCAACGTCCTGGATGGCCATCGTATTCAACTTCTTCCGTGGCTCGCGCATTCACCGTATCTGTCGCCTATTGACACAATATCACAGGATCAATCACACAACGACTCGCACACTACAGACCATCCGCGGCTACAGCAGATGAACTTTGATACCGTGTCGAAACCGCATGGACAAACACACGTCCAACTTCTCTTCCTGTCTATGCCGGGCCGTGTAACAGACGTTATTGCCCCCAACGGTGGCTACACAAGATACTGATTTTTTTTTTACGTTCTGCAAATTGCACTGAGCTGTAATTGTAATCATTTCACCCTTGTACCATAAGTTATATGTAAAATAAATATGGCTTTGATAGCTCTTGTATTTCCTAATGTTGCACTTCTAATGGCCAGAAGTGTATTTTCAACTGATTCTTAAAACCTTTTTCTACTTGACCAGCTTACCAAAGAGTGTTTGAAAATTATCATGCTAGATTTATCAAAGAATGACATTGAATTAAAATAAATGTTTTTACTATTATTAATTTTTAACAAGATTTTTTTCAACGATAATTGAACCTTTTTTTGTTTTCCCTTTCCTTTTTTTAGGACGAGTCTTCTGTAATTAAGGTATGCGTTTATTATTCTTGTAATATTCAATATTGTCCATCTCCCAAAGTTATGCGTTGAAATTGAAACATTGTCCATGAGAATAAACCTACGTAAAAGCTTTTTAGATTACAGTACGGAGAAATTTCAGATTACAAATGGATGTGGATTTGTAAGATAGCATCGTTAAGTACAGCGATTTCTGCTATTGACACCATAGTTGTTGTTGCTCTTTATCAGTCCTTTTATTCTAGGAAGTTGGGACAGATAAATTTGTAGTCAAAACTTATCTAGTATGACTAATGGCAACAAGAAAGAGATAACAATAATGATGTTTGGGGTGATAACAGGGTTGGTTTCAGTTTGTCCACTTAGCAAATGTTATTCCTCAATTGTCGTCTGGTGATTTCTAAAGTTGTAAAAACATTTAGCTAGGAGATAGCCATTACTTATTTCATTACTATAGGATGAATTTAGAGAAAATATATCAGTGACATTGTCTTAGAATCCTGTGGTTATGATTACAAACATAATCAACCATTATTGCTTTATCAGGAAATACTAATTCTTCTCTTAAATTAAAACAAGACAAGATTGACCAATATCATTAACAGAATGTAATGTCAGCATTTTTTTCAGGACAATCCGTAATGAATCGATAAAAAAATATCTTCGGCATTACTTTAAAGAATGTGGAATTATCTATAGCTAGAGTCCGTTCACTATCTGTGGAGGTACGTGATTACAGCAAACCAATCGAAATGATTTTCTTATTCCCTAGAGTTATTGCTTGGTCGCTTCTGAAATGTCGTGGGTTGCTCCATTTGCTTACATCGACTTGAAATAACAAAATTCCTAATGATTCCTCTGTATTGACTTTTCAAAGTTTTGTTGGCACAAACGGAAAAAGATCTATTTTCAGCATCCGCCATGTTCAAAATCAGTAAACGGAAGTTCGCGGAGTAACTAATGCTCCGTCGTTCACCATATATGGAGCTGTCACGTGTCTCCACAGATATAGTGAACGGACTGCAATGAATATCTGAAACAGGATCGTCGTCGTGAAATGCCTTGATACTTGTATTTTCTAAGTTCTTAACAATATATAGATTATAAATATCGATACATAAGAGAAAAAAAACAAAACAAAAACAAAACAAAACTGGAGAAGTAAATCGTGGTTTCCACGCGATATGTTAGTAAAATCATTAATTAGAGTACACCCTAATCAAGAACTGGTAATTTTCGTTAATAACATTTGTAATTCAAAAAAATATTTTGCAAAAAAAACATTGGAAAAGGCTTGTTTAATCTCTGAACTTCAACAACATTTTTCCTGTGAGATTTCTTAAAAAAAAATCGCAAATGGAAAGTACTATTAAATAAGATTATTTTTGTCAAATACACTACAACCTCGTTTATCCGGACTAACTGGGACCAAAGGCAATCCGGATAATCCGGGTAATATAGGTAATAAGCAAAACAAATCCTTAAATAAACAGACTTACCGTTTATTACGATAAAAAACTATGTTTTGTAGCTTCAACGCCCTGTGACGCTCTAGTAAAGCTTTCTTAAACTCGACAAAAAGCATTTTATTACCATAATTTATTGTACAATCTATGCAGGAACTGTACATTTAATCAAAATAAAGAGCGAATGTTTGGCGTACTTATAGTTATGTTCTTGTTATCGTAGTTAAAATTATTATCGACGTGAACATTAAATAAATAAAAAAGTCTATAAATCTGATCCGGATTATCCGGATCAACGAGGGCCGGATAAACGAGGTTGTAGTGTATCAAGTTCTTTTGCTGGCATCTCGCCATATTGAAATCTAGAACAGAACAAGTAGTTTTATCAGAAGAAAATTTACGTCATTGAAGTCTAACATTTACATGAGAATCGAATTACATGGTCTTGCTTTTTATTTCCTCCTTTATTTACTTTTATTTGTTGCAGTCTCATATAGTGGCAGTAACTTTGCTATGATTTGAATGTCTGGCACATCCCTTTATTTGTGAATGACACTTCCTTTCAAGTTACGCACATCAGATCATAATATAAGAGAACTTTCATATTAACTCATCTTTTCCCGTCTCCAGGTCTTACATAGAAGACGTAGTTACAAACGAAAATAAATACAATCCAATAATTCATAGATAGGCAATGTTTCATTTTCAAATTGTTTTCGGAGTTTGGTATACTGCATTGAAAAATTAATTTATGCCTAAATTTACAAATTTACAAAATTAATTTAATACTTTCTAAAATATGTATGACTAGCTACGTAAATGGTAAGATTTATGATCCTTTCTTTCTAGTTTTACACGTTTACATGATGAGTATTACTTTTAGTGAAAATAGAATTGATTTTTAACTTCTGGTATTCAATCGAAAATACAGAAAGATATGGGAAAGTTACCTGAATGAAAACTTAATGTTAAATAAATAAAGGAAAAGATTTGTCCTTTTTTTTTATTGGCCTTAATGAAAATGTAATCAAAATATTTAATTAAAAATCTTGATTTTTATCCGCCATCTTTATAAAATAATCCTATATATTTTTTTAAGTATTATATAAAAAAAAGAAGAATTTCTGAGGTTCCATATGTTACACTGTAATTTTATGATTTTCCAGTTTATAAAGCACCAAAGACCTACCAAATACACATTTTTATAATATTTATGATTATGAAAAATAGTGTCTTGGTTGTAATTGAATCGCAAATGTGAAAAAGATACTAAGTCAACTTTTTGTACATTTTGAGTTAGGACTGAAAATGGGTTCCCATGCATCATTTAAATGGAAACTAAATCAGGCTTTTCCAGTAGTCTCAGGAGGTCAAAAACTTGAATACTGCTTTACATTTTTTCATTATTTTTGCACTAGTGTTACATTGCCATATGATACTATATATAACATATATATATATATATATATATACTAGCAGCAAAGCCTGTCGGACGAAAGGCATAAAAAAATCTGAAAAATCATTTTATTAGCAACTATTAAATATAAAGTAAATGTAATCTAAATACTGCGCTAACTTGTGAACGAAGCTTGTACGGCAAAAATGGTTTTGAATTTCAAAATCAGCGTAAATAACTGAGTAAGTATGCCAAATTTCATTAAAATGGATGCAGTGGTAACAAAATTATTTGGTTTTGAACTTATGTTTTGTTAGAATTTCAGTTGTCGAGGTCAGTTCCCAAGAATAAAATTTCATGGAAACAACATGGAATGAAACAATGAACTAATATGTTCATCCTATTTGAGAATCCTTGATTCAATGGTACCATTGAGAGCCGTTGGATCTATCTTAATAGCTTAATTATATCGAGTTACAGACAGACAGACGAACTTAAAAATATATATATATATACTTATAAATTGGCTGATTCGATTGATGATTTGATTTGAAAAGTTTTTTTTTTTTTTTTTAATGTTTATCAGACCTATTTAGGTGTACTTCTTACCTGTACACCTGTAATATAGGTTCTGAAAGTTTAATCTAAAGGATCATTTTCCACCCAAAAATAAAAACGAAATACCAATCATATCTAAAGTTTAATTTATCTAAAGAATAATTATTACTTTTGACTCATAACGCCGTTAAGCATTTAAAACTCACCTTTATATAATCTAAATACTGCGCTAACTTGTGAACGAAGCTTCTACGGCACAAATGGTTTTGAGTTTCAAAATCAGCGTAAAAAACTTAGTAAGTATGCTAAATTTCATTAAAATCGGTGCAGTGATATCTTAATTATATCGAGTTACAGACAGACCTTTGTATAATCTAAATACTGCGCTAACTTGTGAACGAAGCTTCTACGGCAAAAATGGTTTTGAGTTTCAAAATCAGCGTAAAAAACTGAGTAAGCATGCCAAATTTCATTAAAATCGGTGCAGTGGTAACAAAATTATATCGAGTTACAGACAGACAGACGAACTTAGCAAATTATATAAGTTGATATATATATATATATATAACTTATATGATTAAGTTTGTACCAAAAAAAAATTGAAATAAAACATTTTATTTTAACTGCAAAATGCGACAATATAATTGCAAAACATGGAAAAAGATACCTAAGTCACCCATAATCTGGAAAAAGGTACTAAGTCGAAATTTTTATTTATGTCTTTGTACATTTGCATACTGACCTAAAAAGAAACAGATGACAGGCATGGGTCGGCTTCACAGTCGTTTCACACCACACCAATGGATTTTTAATTGCTGGCTCTAGTTTTGAATGTGAAAGGTCTTTTTGTGTTTTCTCAGTTTGGTATTTCTATGATTTAGTACCTTTTTCATATTTGCGATTCAATTTCTCTTAGTTTAACATCGTTTTATTGGAATTATTATCAGAAATCCAATTTTTTTTTTTTTTTTTTTTGATTAATGAACTATTTATAATACCATTCTTTCCATTCTTGCTATTTTTACAGGTAATACAGTGGCTCGCAAGTGTGGTCGATGCCTGTGGCAGAGCTGTTTGGTCCAGCCTAGTGAATTCTGAATAAAAGCCAGAATTGAATCATGACAATCTCACAAAACTTATTTATTTTCTTCGCTGTTATACTTTGTATTATCTTGCTTTCTTTAATTTTCTTTTTCTTTAAAATATCTTTTGATTTCCTGTTTAATCAATTTCAATTTGTTTAAGAACTCCCATTCATTTAATATGATACAAAAAAAATAGGAAGAAAGGAAGAATTGTAAAATATTTTAATTGACATTTTAATAAAAATGAAATTGACCTAATAAAAAGGAAAGAGGACGCACAAGTAATTTCAAAGTTAAAATAAAAGAAATAATTAAAAATGTATATTTATCTCTTTGTAACAATATAGTTTTCACTTTTATTTAATAAAACCGATGAATAAAACTGTATTGTGGATGTTCAACGAATTGATAATTGTCGTTTTTGTTCTTGCTTTAATATGATAACGCACAAATGAAAAGATGAAGTAAAAGAAAATAGAAACTGAATAAAAAAATAAAGGCCTAACTTATAAGGCCTAACTTATAAAATTATTCAATCGTTTCTATAATTAAAATATTTGGTCCTTGTAAAAATTTAGTAAATGACGAAAAAATAATTTTTCTATTTTTTTTTTTTTTTTCCGACGCATTATTTTGAGATAAATTCTTACACTCAGTTCGTATGTATAACTGACATTCATTTTAAATGTATTTCTT
Source organism: Thereuonema tuberculata (assembly GCA_023159025.1). Taxonomy (NCBI): domain Eukaryota; kingdom Metazoa; phylum Arthropoda; class Chilopoda; order Scutigeromorpha; family Scutigeridae; genus Thereuonema; species Thereuonema tuberculata. The sequence goes on from JAFIDM010000001.1 coordinate 100,515,254, forward strand.
TTTAATCCTAAAAATTATCTAGCAATTTTTTATTGACGCCTCCATCTTTGCTTAATCGAAATCTTATAAAAAATTTTTTTATAAATTTGCGTCGTCATTATCAGAATCGAAACCGAAACTATAGTAATTTGACAGATTATTACATTGTAAATTATTTTGTATATGATGAAACTGCAATATTAAAAAGAAATAATTTTTGCTTAATTTTAGCCTTTAGAATTTTTGGCATTTTAAAATTAATCTTAATCATAGGAATATTATTAAATGAAATTTTTATTAAAAAAAAATCACTGTCTATTTCGTCCTAAATCAAAATAATAAAATTAACTTTTAAATACATGTTCTACAATTTAATTCTCATTGAAAATTGCTTCATTATAGATTTTTTTTTTGTTTATCTTAAAATAAAATGTTTCTAATCATTTTAAACCGGATTTTTTCTTAGAGATTGTTGATTTCTCCGGAAGATGTCGCAACAATCGCTGACCAGACCATGGTAATCGCTAATAACAAAGTTTATTTTTCAATGAGAAAACGAATAATATTGTCCTATTTAAATCAAAATTAAGTAAATTTTTATTTTTATAAACTTAATTAGGTATTTTTGTTTTTATTATTTCTTTTCAATATTAACCCTTCGAAAAATTGTTTCCTGATCGATTGCAGTGTCCCCGGCGGTCACATTTCGGCGTTGCTGTTGGCGTGTTTGGAAGGTAGGGACTACTTAGATCGAAATTTGATCGTTGATGTCTGGTTTGAAATTAAGAAGTATATTTGTATTTGTTAATTCTTCTAATTCTTTCAATTCCATCCGAGCAGCTTTTGAGCCTGTTATATTCTTATCTCGCTTTTCTTCTTCGTTTGCCACTAAACCATACACGTTCCACCGCTTGTGTCGGCGTTTCTCCAGTGGAATAAAACCGAATCCCCGGGAAATGCCTTCGTCAAAACCCTTTGAAAGACTCCCTAAGGACGTCGTTCCTACTCACTATGAAATCACTCTACGACCAGATCTCGAGAACTTCTCAATCCATGGTTCTGAAACCGTCCATGTTCAGGTAAGGCCTCGGCTGACCTCACCGGTATCAGCCCCCAAACACCATCTTTCCTGTTACATTAAAATAAATAAATAAATAAAATTACTAAGATCAATCTGTTAGCTGTTTTCATAATATTTTCGAAGAAAAAAATGCATTTAGAACGCGGCATTTAAGACTTTTTGCGTATTAATAAATTCCTGTGGAAAAAAAAAAATCCAAAACTATCAGATATTATATTATTTCTTAGTAATAAACAAAACAATTAAGAGATAATTTTTTTAGAAGAAACTCAAATGAACGTAAATGTTTCATTGATTATCGTTCTAAGTGTAAGTTAAACGAAATTCACGTTCATTCAAGTTCAAATTGGTCATTGATTTTTTTCTTAAGTTCTCCATTTCATGTTTTGACATTATTAAAATTTTATTAACAATATGGTGCGGAACAAAATAATTTTAAATGTAAGTTTAATAAAAAAACTTGGAAATACTGCTTTTCATTATATCTCAAACTTTGACATATGGAAAATCAGATTCATGTTGAGGAAATGATGACTTAAGTCGATCAGCCCCAAACTGAAACCTTAAAAATCACGGAAACTTAAGAAATAGGAAGTTAATTATAATATCGTATAAAAAAATTTTTCTCCTAATTTTTGTATTAGCAGGTTTTTTTGTTGACTGCTGCTAATAGATCATTGGAGCAGATGATCCAAGTAAAAAACTGTACAAGGTTCATTTTCACGTTTTGAATATCGTAGTCTTCAATATAGGCATAACGAAAATTTCATCTCTTATTCTAAAATAATTAATAATTCCTTTTACGTGTCAAAAAAGTTTTTATTTAAAAAATATCCAACACACTAAAAAAATGATTAAATTTTTATAAAAATAAAAAATAGCGTATTGAAGAGGAATTTCCGCATAGGAACTTAAACTGCTCCACAGGATGTAAAGTTATTCCAAAAAAGGCCAGACAAATAAACTATTTAAAAATACTTAATCATACGACCAGGTTTCGAGTCAGGATATAGTTACTTTTAATCTTTATAAAATTTTAATCGACTTTTTTAGTGTGTTGGGCATTTTTTAAAATATTATAAAATAAATCCGGATTTTCCTTTAAAAACAATTTAAAAAACAGATCGTGCAAAAAAAAAAAAAAAATATGGGTTATTAAGAACTTAAATGAATGTTATGGTTTTATCCTTCATAGTTTTGAAAAGTATTGGAGATATTGTAACAGACTTTATATTAGGAAAAACTAATGGAGGGAAAATTTTATTAATTTCTTTCAATATATATATAAAATTATTTTGTCAAACTTTTTTATAAATTTTTATTTGCTAATGTTATTTTATTTTATTTTTTAAATTCAGGTTAAAAAACCAACCAAAGAAATCACACTGAATGCTCTTGAATTGGACATCCAGGTTGTTGAATATACTGCTGAAAATGGAACAGGTAGTAACTGCTTAACGTATTCTGGAATAGTCATGTTTGAAAATGAATTAATATATGCAAACATACTGCAATTATTTAATAATTGTAGAAATCTTAAAATTTAAATGTGTATGAAGAATCACTTTTATTTAAATGTAGCTGAATATAATTCTAACACCATCCTCATGGAATTTTTTTTTCATTGTGTTGTTTGCTTAATTTATTATTCTGATGAAAGTCTGTGTGTGTAATGGTGTAGCAGAGGATTTATTAATTAAATGGATACTTTTGCATTGTAGTGAAATTATCAAATGTTAAAATCTGGTTTATAAAGCACAGTTGTTAAAGTTGAAAATAAAAACTTTTTATCATATTCTTCATGAATTGTGGTAGCATTGAATACGTAAATAATAACTAAATTCTTTTTGACATTGACTCCATACTTTCTCCTTGAATGTTGGAGGAGAAATGAGAAATTGTGGATTTTTTTTTCCTCACAATTTATAGATATTCAAGTTTCAAATGTTTCGTTGAAATAATTCTTGATGTAGAGATCGACTCCTGGAAGTTTGGCAGCATGAGAACATTTGAAAGTCACTTTTATGTTTATTCGTCTACTTCTGAAAACCTGATGCTCAATTCTTAATTAAATTCCAACATCAGCTGCTCCATGGTTCTTTCTTGTATAATCTGCATTCACCATGAGTATCAGTGAGGTGTTGATACCCAACATTGGCCTGGTGTAACTTTGATATCCTTATTCCACTCTTGGCACTTTTTAAGTAACGTGAGATTTCCTGTCAACTTCAAATAGTACTCCACATTAATGTTGTTTTTGACACCCATGAGATAATAATTGTGATCAGGAGTTTTGAATGTATCATATTGATACAGTCTCTTGGATTGTGAATTTGCTGGAATAACAAGGTTGGTGAAAATACTTTATGAAAAAACTGTGAAATGCAATACTTCCACTCACCATTACAGATTGTGAAGAGACAACCCTCAAGTATATTCAATGAATAGCCAAAGCAAGCTATATCTTTGTTTGATTTTAATAGGCGTTTCCTTTTAAATTACACTTTTGTAAAGTATATATATGTGTAATAAATATGTAAGCTTGATTTATACTTTTATTAAGTTTTATGAAACGAGTTTGACACATTTTTGCTTTTATGTATTTCAGTTATTAAATCATCTAATATTGAAACTTCTCAAGACAATGAAACGGCAACATTTTCTTTTCCATCTCCTCTGAATATTGGGGAGGGAAAATTGTTCTTGAAATTTATTGGAGTTTTGAATGACAAGATGAAGGGACTTTATCGAACTCGATACACTACTGCTGATGGATCAGTACGCTATGCTGCCGCTACTCAGTTTGAAGCAACACATGCCAGACAAGCCTTTCCTTGTTGGGATGAGCCTGCAATTAAAGCCACTTTTGATATTATCCTTATAGCACCAAAGGATAGAGTAGTCCTCTCAAATACGGTAAAGTTAATCTTGCCTTGATTCATATCATTGTTTTGCTATTAACTGCATTCTTCTTAATCGAGACTCAAAACTGTTTTTTGTTAGTAATTAGTGAGAAAATATATATGTATTAAAAAAATAAAAATCTTAAAATTATCACTCAAGTTTTTGTAAGAATTAGATTGTATGAGAAGTTGCTATTGTCAGAACCCCTGAAAAACGAAAATTTTAAATAGCAATCTTTGAAGATATCTTTGCTTATTACAAACGCATTAATTATTGAGATTGATTTATATTTTGTTTTCTTAGAATGTTATTAGTGACACTCCTTGGGAGGAAGATCCTAAGTTGAGGATTGTGAAATTTGCCACCAGTCCTATTATGTCAACCTATCTTGTAGCTTGTGTAATAGGTGAATATGATTTTGTAGAAGGGAAATCTGCAGATGGTGTCAATATTAGAGTGTATACGCCACTTGGCAAGACAGAACAAGGAGAGTTTGCTCTAGAGGTAAGTTTAATTTTAATTATGTTTTTTTTTTTTTTTTTAACTTTTAAGAATTTAAAATAATAAGCTTCTTTACTTCTTTATAATCATCCCTGTACTACGGAAGTTGTAGGTTACTGAGAGTAAACTATAATTTTGCCATGAGTACTTGGAATAGACAAGTCAACAAATTCATCCTTCACTGCAGTGTCAAATTTTGTCACATCTAAGCTGGACCATTGCTCTCTGAAACTTTTGAATAAAGGCACATTTGAACCCGATTGGGTAATCCCAATTTCACATCAAACACACTTCTTAGTACCAGTTCCAAAATGTGGTGTTGTCATGGTAAATACAGCAGATCTCATTCCATTAGTTGCTCCAACAATATACAAGCACCTTTCACACGAACAGTGTTGGAAGCCTTAGTGTCGCAACACAGTGCTTGCAAGAAATACTGCCTCCGCTTGTTGTTTTCCACTACCACTGTCGATTTTGGGAACTCCAAGGAGTTGTGTACTAGCGCCAGACGACACTACTACTGGTAACCTATCAACATTTATTTGTTCACTTAACTCAGGAAGAAGTTTACTATCCCAGTGCACAACGAGAAAGGGCTCATACTTTAAACAGAAGTTATCGTGAATGGCTTCTGCCTTTCTTTTTTGATATTCTTGTCTATTGTGCCTTAAAGAGGACCTGCTTAAATATTTTGTTCTGGTATCATGATTCAGGGCTTCAGCAGTTGCTGTTAATATGTGAACTGCATCTGTGTCACTTATTTTACATCTAGCAAGGGTAGATAATTTATCTATAATAAACTGCAAATGTCCTCTCTTATTCGACGAAGAGCTTGATGGGATGGGTGCATCTGGGTCTTCCTCTCCATCTTCTTGCATTTTGTCTTTATTATCGTCTTTGCTTGCAGAACATTCAGCATAGGCATAAGGATCTGTAAAAAATGCTTTATTACTTTGTATGTTGAATGTGACAAATCACTTGTACTTAACATTGTATTTACGATAATTGTTTTGTGCATTACTATGTTTGTAATAGATAAAAAATTAATCAGAATGGAAAAAAAATGTCTTACTGCATTCTTCACACTTCTGATGTCTTTCCTCCACCCTTTTCTCCTGTCCAGTGGTCTTGCGATCTGTTCCCATCATGTATCCATGTCTCCGTTTCTGTCTTTGGGATTGTAGGAATAATTTAGCCTCTTCAACATAAATCATGGTCAATACATTGGCATGTGTGATATCAAACAAATTATCTAATTCTTCAACAAACCTGCTTAATTGAGCTTCTTGTTTCTGCGATGTTCCTTTAAATGTTACATAACTTCTCAACTTTCGAAACACAATGCTGTTCATCCCGAACAGGAATACGTGCTTTTTGCCAAAAAACTGTTGTTTCCTTGATAACCAACATAGCACTTTCAAGCAAGTTCAGCTTCACACATTTTAAGTTGTAGAATAAAACACTTGAGAACTTCTCTATTAGAAAGCAGCTTACTACCAACAATCTGGTTTGAAGTATAATCAAGCATGTATATCAGGGGTGCTCAGACTTGTAGTGTCTGCGATCGACCACAAAATATTTAGGTGATAAGCGATCGACGGCCGACTATTAGGACTAAGCTAAGGCATAGCTACTAAAGAAAAAACATACATTCTAAAGAAAAATTATTTTATTGCCACATACTTAGAGATATAAAATATACATTACAGGCTATTATGTACCTCATTATATAATTGTAACATAGCCTTAAATTGCTAATTTTGACTATGTTGAGGCATGACACTGCATATCATCCACGTGCTTTTCAAAGGATGGCACGTAATTACTGAGCCCCAACCAAAAGCATGTTAACGGGTGTTCATCAGTAAGCCGATTGCCAAATTTTGATGTAATTATTTTCCTTTCTGAAAATGCAGATTCGCACAAGGAAGTTGCTCCGAATAATCCTGTTAACTGAAGAGCTATTTGTTTCAAACATGGATATTTGTCCTCGGGTATCAAAGACCAAAATTTGATATCTGTTGCTCTAGCTTTGAGATGTACATCAGACATTATCTGCAATACCTCATTTTGGACAGAAGAGATCTCCATATTTTAAGTGTTTGATATTTCAGTAGCAGATTTTTCAGCGTCTTCACAAGAAAATGAGTAAGTCATGAAAGTTACAATATCCGTCAGTTTATCGACATGAGAGAAACGTCTTTCGCTCAAAATGTTTTTTAGCTCTGTCTCATAATTATCGTAATTTAAGAGAACTTGCTCTTGCTTCCAAAGCTGGAAAATTTTGAGATCCTTTTTGTTCAGTTGATAATCAATAACTTCAATTTGTTAGCACAGTTTATTGCGCTAATCATGTCGATAACGGTTTGATTTTTACCCTGTAGCTCCAAGTTAATGATATTCAAATGATTTGTCACATCTGAAAAGAATGCTAAATCAAAGAGCCACTTTTCTTTTTTAAGTATCTTAGTGTCGTCACCTCGTTCATCTAGAAAAGAAATAATTTCAAGTAGTAATTCCTGAAACCTTTTTATAAATTTCCCGCGGCTCATCCACCTTACGTCTGTATAAAGAAGTAAATCAGTGTGCTCAGCAGACTCGCTAGCTTCCAATTGCACTTTGAAGAGCGTCTTTCCAAGCTTCGAGCTCGGATGGAATTCACGATCTTCATGGCAATGTCCATGACATCTGTCATATTTAGTATTTTTGAACATAAAACTTGCTGATAAATGATGCAATAGAATGTGAAAAACGATGGGAAATCATCATTAGCTCGACACAATGCAACAAACCCATTTTTATTGCGAGTCATGGATGGTGCTCCATCTGTTACATGCACACGAGTTTGTAAAAAGTAGCACATACCTTTTTACAAAATTCAGAAAAGCGTTGTAAATATCTTCAACGCGAGGTTTTTCTTTCAGTGGTAGCATTGTCAAGAATTCTTCTTTAGCCGATATATCAGAAAATTTTTCGATTGAAAATACATAACTAGGCGGTATCAGTCATATCAGTGGACTCATCAAAGTGCAAAGAAAAGTATGTACATTCCATGATATCACTTTTCAGTTTGGTCTCCAAATCACTTCTCATGATCTCGGCATGTCTAGTAATAGTCGGACGAGATAACTGGACCTCCTTGATGGCAGCTATAATCTCTGTTATATTTTTTAAGTCATTAAACAGTACGTCTGCCGCTTCAATAAATGTTTCTTTCACTATCTTTCCAAAGGTTTCTTGAGTTTTGTCAGTATGTAGGATATTTTAAAAGACGCAGTTGTTGCAGCTACTCATTGTTTGGCTGGTCTAGTGAACAGAGCCGGTGTATGGGGGCGATCGCCCCAGGCCCTGCGCCTGGGTAGACGAAAGAGGATAAAATAGTTGGTTAGATTTCGGTTTTTTTTTTTTTTAGTTAAAGTAAGATTTCTGTTTTTTTTTTTTTTTTTTT
>JAFIDM010000001.1:100541691-100551784 GCA_023159025.1 Thereuonema tuberculata
ACAGAACCTATCCAAATGCCAAATTTCAAGTTTGTAGCATGTTGGATTTACGTTAAACATTTCGAACTGTTTCTCTTTTATATTATAGATATTTAACCAATGTTTAAATTTTGTAGGATACGAGATCCTGCAGCAAAAGATTATAATTCAGAAACGATCGCTTGGAACTACATTTTGTTCTAGAGTAATTAAAAAGATGAGTTTAGAATTGGCTTAGTTCAGTTTTTTTTTATATTCTAATCATCATCTTATTATTTTAAAAGCAGGCAGGTGTATTCTATTTGCTTATTACTATAACTATGCTTGTAGTTTCTTTGTGAATGATTTAAAAATAATGAATGCTAACCTCTTTAATATGCAAAAAGTCTTTGATTTCAAAAGAGATAGCTGATCCATGGACTGGAGAGTCGTCATCCAGGGTGCCATCATATGCTACATTAGTTCGAACAGCAAAGGCAACAGGTTTGGACTGAAAAAGAAATTAAAATTAAGTAACTACATTTCAGTTTCAACTTGCCTTTAATTTAAGATAACCTTTTATATTAATTAGATAGAAAATTGATGATAAAATATTTGTTAAATGCTTTAGTATTAACATTTGGAAATTTAATTGAAGATAGATCGGGTGTAAGTTTTATGAAAAAACAACTATTGATCAATGGAGGCAACAATATCTTGGATAAGTGGCCACTTTACTGTTAACATTTTAGATAACTAATCCATATGTTGCAATGAAATGGTGAACTTTCATGAAAAATCATTTTCATTATCTTTAAGAAAATGGAAACTGTAAAACATGTGCCCTCACAAAATTATGAGCATACGGCAAAAGTCGAAAGAAAAGAAAAAAAAAAAAAACAACCAAAAATTACAATGTGAAGCAAGGTAACGAAAGTGTATTTTTTTTTCCTTTTATACGCAATTTTTTACTTGCAAGATCATTTAATTTCTTTATTATATTGGGTTGTTTCATAATTATTGACCGATTCTGGCAAGAGTAACTTGCAGAGCCAGTTAAAAAGGACGCATCATAGTAGGAACTTACTAATCGCTCTTGCAAAGTGAATGGGTTCAGTCCACATGTTGCAAATGTTATTTCAGTCAGATCAAAGCAGTTTATGACGTCATGGAGCAAAGCGATGTGAGATTAGTGATTTTGTACGAATTCAAACTTGGACATAATGTGTCCGAAACAGATGCCAATATCAATAAAGCGTGGGGTGTCGGCAGGACGAGTGACAGAACTGTCCATACACTGTTTCGTGTGGGTGATGTTGACATCGACCATAAGCCAAGAGCCGGTCATCTGGTTGTCTGTGACATGGTACAGTTAAAGCAGAAAGTGGAAGAAAAAACAATGTCCACCATATGTGAGCTCAGTGCTGAACTTACCATATCACCAGCGACAGTTTCTAGACACCTGGCAGCTGTGGACAAGGTTAAAAAACTGGATACCTGGGTTCCACATGAACTCACTTTGCAGAGGGTGTCTGAAACATGCATTGCCCTTCAAACACATGAGGTTAGCACTCCCTTTCTGCATCGGATTCTTACGGTTGATGAAAAATGCGTGCTTTATATCAACAGAATGCGAATAGTGCAGTGGCTCAGTAAAGGGGAACCACCGAAACAAATGTCCAAATTCAACTTGCACCCACAGATGGTTCTGATCTCTGTGAGGTGGACTGCCAAGACTGTGGTGCATTATGAGTTTTTGCCACGTGCCCTAACAATCACAACTGCCATGTACTGCCGTCAGATGGACGAATGTCACGTAAAATTATGCAACAAACAATCATCTTTCGTTAATGCTTTGGGTCCCATACACCTGCATGATGCTGCACAACCACGTCATGCAGAAAAGCATGCAAAAAAATCAAAGCCTTGGGGTATGAGGTCCTCCCTCACCCTCCATATTCACCAGATTTGACCCCTCAGACTTTCACTTGTTTTACCATTTGGACAACTTCTTGAGGGGCAAACGGTTCGCTAACCAGGATACTATGATTCATGCGATTTCTTTCACCACTGTGATGTCAGCTTCTGCCATCGTGGCATTTCTGCACTGAAAACACGTTGGGCACAGTGCATTGCTGCAAAAGGGCAGACACTTTTCTGAATAAAATGTACTTCTTTGTTTGTAACTGATGGTTTTATTATTTGTGTCAGAATCAGTAATAATTATGAAACAACCCAATATTTTACTGTAAAATAAAAACAAAGAACGCATATAACTAAACAAAAACAAAAATTCACTGAGCTATTGTCTAAACCCAATATTTTATTTGCCAATTTCAAATTTTGATATAAACTTCATTAAATAAATGCATCATCGAACTTGGAAAAAGAATTCTATGTTTAGCCATTCCATACACCAGAACTATAAACTTTGTACAATTTTAACAAAAATTAATGATTTTTTCGCATTCATCAACTACATATCTGAATTGGAAAAGAGCAGTTTTTGTGAAGTCATAGATTTCATTGCTTTACAGCAAAGTATATGCTTTTATTGGATTGTTAAAAAACGTACAGTATACGAATTTACTTACAAAAAAGGTTGAATCAATTACTGATTTATTCTCCTTCATTTTTGTTATTTTTAAATGTCCATCTTTCTCCCAACTTCATGATTCTTTGATGAAGTATGTTATTTGATTTTGAATCACAGACAAATTCAAGCTAATTTTTGAGCTGTTCTTTGTTTTTGATTTGTTTTTCTCCTCCAAAATGTAGAGGATTTTAAAGTGATCAGAATAACTACAATCAAAAGGAACAAAGTCTGGGGAATAAGATGGATTTGGAAAACTTTCTACTGCAATCATCATTACAACATTTTGGCACGAAACTTTTATGTAACTACAGAAATTGTTGAGAAAAGAGCTAGAATCAATGGCTTCAGTTTTTTTAATGGTTTTTTTAGGTGGCAAATCCTATTTTACTTGAATAGTTGCGCTTTTAATATGTTCCACAATTTTTAGTGCTTTTTTTTTATTTATTTGTTTGGTTGCAGCCAATGCACTAACGATATTTTTGAAATTACAGAGAACCAATGAAGACTTTAAAAAACAGTCAACTGATTATGAAAAAGGACAAAATGGCTACAAATGCCAAGATAAAAAAGTAGCTGCAGGAACTTCTTTTTAGGGCAAACATCCTTGTAGCATCATATTAAATATTTGGCTAAAAGATGCTACATATTTGGAAACCATTCTTTTTATTTACAATGAATTCCTTATTTGACTTTCTTTATTTTTTATTCTTCGATATTATGAATATAAAAAAAAAAAAAATTAATAAAAAAAAAAACCCAAACAACATTGCATGTCACTGACTCTTTCTCACTGTTCTTCCTCTTTTGTGAGATTAGTGGATCTCCCAAAATTAGTGGATGTGTGGATAATGTGAGTCACACACTAATCACATTTTTGTGTGATTAGTGTGCGATTCAAGAATAGAAAATTGCTTATTGTACAGTCATTATTTTTAGTCAATTTTGATGTTGATAAAATTAGTTTCACCTTGGAGAGGAGAAAAAAGCTCATTTCCTTGAAGACCAATCTAAAAATAATGTAGTTTAGGTTTTCACTTATAGAAACAATCTTCAAAATTCAAGAGACTGGAATTTTGCAAAAGAACAGCTATTAGCAATTAGATAATTTGCAAAAAATCAAGACGTTTATAGATATCTTCTTTAAATAAATCAGAGCAATAAAAATTGATTAAGACTGATTAAGACTTTCTGAAGACTGTTCTGAAGTCGTCTAATTGTGGAAGCATTTGTTCTCCAAAAGCTTGAAAGATGACTTAAAAGTTGTAGGAATTGAGTAATAAAGGGATGCTCAAGAGCATCGTATATCTAATCTTTTTGATCACCTTGTTATCTCTCACCATATGTGGATAAACATTGTAGAAAAATAGAGCACCCAATCTTTTGATCATGTCGCACATTACGATCCAATCCAGAAACTTCGACTATCTTAAGATGCAAGATGTAATCAACACATTTGCTTTCTATGCTCTATGTAAAACTGAATTTCTCTACTTTTCTGATCATGTGCAAGTGGTTTACAATGGAGGCATCAAACATGGCTTCAAACTATTGTATAATTTGTCTTAGCTCCTCTTCTACAGACCCTCATGATTGTTGATGAGTGTCAGTGGCCTACTGCTGTTCTAGTATTTGAGACCTTCTTTTCTAATCTTGAAATTCGCAATCCAAAGATATACAATAGACTATTTCTGGATATGATTCCCTCACTAAAAGAGGTATTGATTTTTTTGGCAAGCTCCTTTACGTTGTGTCCATAAAGACAAATGATACAGATATTGTGATAAACCCTGTCTTTATTTTATCATTGGCTTTAGCAATATGTATGCATGTAGTGAAGGTGGGTGGCAGAAGCCAAGCAATGCGACCAGAGGTCTATTGTACTACCCCACGGAAATATGGACAAGGCTTTAGCAATAACTGAGATGCTTGGACATGGTTGACAGTTTAAATATTGGGCTTTGAGAATGTCGTAGACTGCTTCTGGTGCTATTTGACTGATCAACAGTCTGGGATGAAGTAAATGTTCCACTTTCCCATTTCTTATGTAACAATGTATTATGTTCCGAGATTTAAAGACAGCCAAACTTTTCTAATCCATTAAAAGGAAACTGAAAATAAATGTTTGGAATATTTATTCTGCATTACCAAGTAGCCAATTTAAAATAAAGTTTAAAGAGCTTGGGATAATGCAACATTTTTGGCAATTACTTGTTGCCATTTGTAACATTGTGAAAGGAATAAAATGTTACTGCCTGTGGTTTTGGCAATTTCCTGCTAATTAGAGGTGGTCACAATTTGTAGATTAATCTAAGCCTTGCAATGAAGAGGAGAAATTAGGAAATATGGAGAGAAACTATTCACCAGGCTGATGCAGCAAGACTCATTTGACATAAAATGGATTTCTGTGTCTGGGGAAAAAAAAAAAAAACCAAGACTGACACGTCTGCTTAGAATAGAGCAAAACAAATGTGTCACTGTGTTTTTTTAACAGCTGTCAAAAATAGAACAAGAGAGAATTTGAAGTTCATAAGACTAGAATGTGACATATCCTGGAAGCTCTCAGTTTGAAAAGATATCATTGAAATATCCAGTAGCATTTAGAAATATCTATAGGGCATTCAACTATAAATTTTTAATTCTTGGAAACCTTTGCTAGCAGAAATCTACAATATGGCATTGGTTATGGTAAAGCTGTATATTGCTATATAAAAATGCGGAAGGCTAATAAAAAACTGCTGAGACTGCATTTCAATCATTTTGCTTGGATTTTTTTTTTATTCAAACTGCATAGCAGTTAGATAATTTTTTCTTTCCTCCCCCAAAATTGTGAGCACCATCCTAAAATCTACTAAACTGTCTAATTACAAATATAAGCAACAAATAATTGTCATGACTTCAAAAAGAAACTTTTTAGATTATCTGTACAAAAATCAATTGATATCATCTTTCTTTCTGTCTGTCTTCAAATCATAGAGAAAGATAAGCCAACATCATATCCATCACATCATTGAAATTATTTAATAATCTACTTTGCTCTTTGTACTAATGAAATGTGCTCTTGGTACACATTGCATCTGCTGTCTTCCTTGATGCCTTTTAACAAATTATTATTTATGTACAAGAAAGGCAGCAGAAATGAACAATTTGAATACAAAAAAACAAGTTCTCACAGTATCAGGCCAAAGTAACAGAACAATACAAAAAGAATACCATTTTTAATTTATTTCAAAGGACCATTAAGCTATCATAATCGCCAACGAGTGTGAAACAGCTGTTCCAGGATGTCGCTTGTGAATAATTTGGTCGCATCCATTGTTGTTTTTTACCACTAAGCTATGTTCAATAAAAAATTATTAAAGATGAAAATGGAGAAACTATGCAGATCATTTTCTGAGCCTTTTCATATGAAGCATCACCAAAATGTTAGTGAAAAGGAATACTGAAAGCAATTTTTCTTCAGAAAACAAAGTCAGCACATCCTAAAGGGAAATGGACTATTATAGTTGATTAATGCAATGTTAATGTTAAAAGTTTGGAATAGAACTAACAAAGCTATACCTTGAAGATACCAATAATTTGAGAAGACAAGGGTACATGACTTCAACATTTCCATGATGCCTTGGACAAAGCTATACCTTGAAGCTACGCCATGGAAATGGCAGATTTTTTTATTTTTGCATATTTATAAAGATTGGGAAAAGGGATACTGGTTCTGGAATTAAATCAGCAATAGTTAAACGAGAGACTTGAATAACTGACTAAATGCTGAACTTATCAAGGAGTACAAGACTATTCTAAAAATGTGACAAGATGATCTCTACTGCAATGCAAAGTAATTAAAATGTCTTTTCAATAATGACGATTTCAATAGTTACCTAACTCTTATGATATACATTCCAAAAGGCAATATGGAAGTATGGGGAACCAGTTGCAGCAGACATTGAAAGGCTTTGCAGATAATCAGCTGGAATGTTTCTGCAATCAATGTATAATGATCAGAGGCAGAAAGAAATACATTAATAAAAAAATAAAAAAGTCTTGTGAAACAGATAAATTCATAAATTACCAAATAAACGATACATGATGAGCCGATACATCAATGAAATTGTCTACAGACCCTTCGCACTTTCAACAACATATCTTGTTTAGGAAATAATATTACCTCAAATTGAAAAATAACTGCTAAAGGCCTTCTGAAATATATTGATAGAATTGGAAGATTTCAAGAGTCAGAGAAATGCCTTTTTTTCTGTGTGAAAGTTATGGACAAATGCTCTGCATCTAAAATTAAAAGTCATATAATAAAAAGAACTACTTAGTAAAAGATTTCTAATGAAAATTAGAGTATTGACAGTGATATTTTTCAAGTTGTCTTGATCAAGGTGTTTGAGGAGACATATTTCAAGTTAAATTTGAAGTCTTAAGCTATTTTGTTCCAATCTTTTTTTTTTTTTTCTCTAATGCAAAGTAATTGGTGATTCAAAGATTACACCAAATCTGTGATCCACTTTCGTAGCTATGCTTATCATTACCAAGTATTTACAATGAAGCTGGTCTGTCAAAGCCATAAGTTCCATGATCAATCATTCTGCTGACTGGGAAAGGTATTTGAAATTTATAAGAAAGGAAGGAATTAAGTAATAGTATCTATTAAAAAAGAAAAGCAAATCACTAAAGGATAGAAAGATATTCCATTTCTCTTTAACAATTCAGAACATTTAATTACAATACAAATTATTAAAATAATGAAGTAAAATGGACATCTATGGATAAAGCTGTTTGTACAAATGTAAGTGAAATCTATTATAGCTTGTTTAATGGAGCCAGCCTAAAGTTGATCTTTAAACAACTAAACTCCAATAGATTTATAAAACGTTTATTTTATCTTTATTTATTTACTATCTTTGAATAATAATGTATTGGTGAAATAAGCAAAAAAGGCATGAAATGTTTTCAACAGATTAAACACAATCTTCTACTATTAAGTTTTAAAATATCGTTTAATTAATACTTATTTCTAATGACATGGATATGGATGTGAAACACTGATAATATCAAAAATATCATGGAGTTCTGATAATGTCTGAATGAAGAAGTAAAAAATAAATGATATTAGCTGGTTACACAGATGAAATGATGAACTCTGGAATTAAAGAAGAGAACTAAATTGAACCTCAAGAAAATCCAATGCAATGATTAACACAAAATGGATGGATTAAAGTAGAATATTGCTATTATTCATGTGCTGGGCATGAAAAATAGAGAATACACAATTAGGAAAAAAAAAAACTTTATTAACAAGTTATTCAAATGTTTATAGAAATTATCTGCTGTCCTTAGAGATTATTAAAATTGACTATTATTATTGGATTCAACAAGAATGAGAAGGGTCTGGTCAGTTTCATTTAGTTAAAACAGCTATAGAACAAATTCTGTTCTAGAACTGAGGCTTAAAATTCATTCATAAGTACTTTATAACTTATCATATAATTCAAATTCAAATCAGAACATAGAAACTGTTAGAAACTAATGTTTTGATACTTCAGTTTAGAAAATACTGTCTAATTTGATCAGAAATGAAAATTGAAAGCATGAGGAAGAAAAAGTAGAATGTACAAAAGTACCATTGATGATTAATAATGGATGTATAATACAACAAATGGAAAATATGAAATGGGACATCATCAAAAATTAACTCAAGGAATGCAAAAAGAAGCTCATTCTACAGAATTATGAACAGAAAATTAAATAAAACATATTTATGAAGAAGGATTTTTCCTACTCAAGATATATGAGGATGTCATGAAAATTAATTGTAACAAGTATGACAGGTTACTGAAGATGTTTAACAGAAGGAAATGGAGGAAAATTCAAAAATGATGGAACGATATCGTTAATGTACAATATGACAAATTTGTGAAGTAAAATTGTACTAAAATTATTGACTTTCAGAGATAATGATGAATAAAGGTTGTTATTTTTTTCCAGAGTTTTTTTCATAAATTCTTAATTGTTATAATTTCCGTCATTTCCTTCACTTATTCAGAATAATATACTTTTTGGCTGCATTGCTTGTATATTCCATTTCTGTCATTGGCATTAAAACAGTTTGAGATCAATTGTGCGACAAAATGGTATCCTTAGAGATTTTATAATGCTATCAAACAAAGCTTTCATTTGAGACTAATTTAGTCTGTTATTTTGTCTACATCCTCTAAAAGCTACTTATCCTATTAAACTAATTTAATGGTTGCTTTTTTTTCATGTTTTCATTATCTTTTAGTCATAAGTTTTGATATCAGGTAGTTACTGCATGTAACTATCTGAAGAAGTTCTAGCAAAATAAGGAAAAACTTATGAATAATATAAGTTCAAAATTTGAAGCAGAAGAAAATAATATATTAATATTTTATAAATCATGGCCAATTTATAAAAAAAAGGAATTGGTTTTGAATTCATTACTACTTACTGTAATAAGGAATAACCATCAGTTTTATGGTTTATAAGGAGCACTTGAAGATATCAATTAATAGACATTTGCCAATTTCCAAATATCAGATAATGATGAACTCAATTAAGTACTTGGGGATAAGAATAATAATAATAGTAATAAAATGAAAAAAAAAAAACTATCATTAGAGGAGCATGTAGATCCATAATGTCATTCCTAAGACAGATAAGAATTATGGATTTTTTTTTCATGGATATGATTACCAGATTCAAGCATTGATAAACTTAAGGGTATTGATTATATCTACTGTATTTATACAGTGGATAGCAATTATCTGGAATCTTCTCTTACATTGGAAATTATGCCTAATTTTATGAAAAATTAAAAAGGTTACAACTACAAAACAGTAGGGACTAATTGCATCTAAGCTGGCAGAAAGATACTATTCGATTCTTTAAATACGAAATGAATACTAAAATGATGGTGGAGAGTTCTGCAACAATCCTAAAAGTATTTATTTTCATAGTTTGGGGATTTTTTTTTTTAGATATTTCCACAACAGCTTACAGAGAAAAGTCACCTTAAAAGTCAAGGCTATTCAGTAAAAAAAAAAAGCAGGGATATGCTTGAAACAATTGAGATAACCAAGCATTTTATATCGATTCCAATGTTGATTTTACAAAGGTGAATTGATAATTATCTGTATTATAATTATAACTTATTTTTCATTGTCTGTTAATGTAGATCTGTGCATATCTTAAGATACTGTAATATCTTGTGACATGGGTTGCAAATTGGATCTGAACCAGTCATTTCTAGGGGTCTCAGTTCTTACTATTTGCATCAATGAAGTAAACTGATCCACTTCAAACAAATAACTGATAAGAAAGATAAAAAACAAACAACTGACTTTCTCTTGTGTATCATAAAAAACTAATCATATTTTTAGGATTCATGAAACTGTAGAAGACTTTGATCAAACGTGAGCATAAAACATAATAAACACACAAAATGTTCATCAGCTAAATCATGCTTCGTCTGTCTTCTATGTCTATTATGTTCTGGTGTAAATGTTCTTCAGTTTAAGC
>JAFIDM010000001.1:100557477-100567601 GCA_023159025.1 Thereuonema tuberculata
AAAAACTATTAATTTTTGTGCTGACATTTAAAGTACAGACTGATATTCTCAATGACAGACTGATCTAGACATAAACTTATCTGACCAAGCTAAGAGTTTTTTCATTCCACACTGTAATGAGAACCTTTTTTTTTTTTTTAAGATAAGGTAAGTTTGTTTTAAGCTAATCACATGCATTTCATCCCGAAATAATAAGTGTAAATATGTTCATAACACATTAGTTTGTGTTTAGCTGTACTATAATGCTTAGTTAATTATAATACTTAAAACTGATATTGAGGTTCTAACAGTGAATATTTCAACATTGTTGCTAGCAAGCATTTTTTTTTCTTAGCTGTTGTGCATTTTTAACATGATTTAATATTTTAGTAACCAGTCAGTAGAATAACCATGAATTCATCTGTCATATATAATAATATCTGTAAACACTAAATTCTGCAGTATACTAGTCATGGAAATACAGAAAATTCATTGGGTTGGATAAAACTTTAGATAACTCTAGCTGATTTATGGTAAAAACTGTCTTACAGATCTGATGAAATATCTTCATTATTATTATTATATTGACTTTTACCATCCACATTCCCTTGGTAAGTGAGCAATGTAATGCAAATCAACTGAAATAGTCTTTCATATCATTACTTCTATGATCTTTTGATAATAAATAAACAAAGCTGTAGATTAGCAGGGGCACAAACCTAGAATCATTACAGCTCTCTTTTAATGAAAATATTTGGAGAAATGGTTCTATCTGTCTGAACTAGATTGTTTCCAATATCTGGCTTTCAAAAAAAAAAAAAGAAAAAAATTGAACTGTACTGTAATTAAAAAAAAAAAAAAAAAAGAAAGAAAGAAAAGGGAAGCCCTAAAGGTATATTGAATTGAAACATATCAGTAAAAATTGAAAACCAAATCATCCTGTAAACAGTTTCTTTCTTACTTTTTTTTGTTTGGCATAGAAAAGTTTCTACATTATTCCACATAGTCTACTAGCATATCTTCTAGTTACAGCTCTTCTGTTTCTTAGCTTCTTAAATTCTTAAATGACATCTCCTTAACAATACTGTTCATATTATCTTTCATTATTAAACATCCTGTTAGCAGTAATGTAGAAATTTTGTACTATATTGTTGTTGCAAAAACAACAAATATAACTGCTTAAATTAATAAAGGTAATGAATAACAAGATTAAAAAGGATTCAAGATTTGTGATTTTTAAGTCTTTTTTTATTTTTATTTTCTGATTTTGCTGAAATGGTTTAATGACTATAATCAAATATTATGAAAACTGAAAATTTGATCAATAAAATACCCAAGAAATAAAATGAAATTTACTATTAACTAGGTAAAAAAAAAGGATGAAAATGTTCCTTTTCAAATTAAGATTTATTCCACAATGAATTCTCAAAACTATAATTCAAAATCCTGTAATGATTAGGTTTTAGATATGAAACCAAAAGAGCATTAACAACTCAATGGGGAAAAAAAACCCTATTATTCGCCAATGACCTATCAGAAGATAACTTTAACAACATCCAATTATTATTATTACACAATTGTGAAGCATTATCAAACATTTTCACGGTGAAGCCACACTGATGCTTTACCAGACCAAAAACAGATACAACTTTTGAAAGAAATGTTTAAAACTTTTACAATGTTATAACTTCATAATTTTTTTTGTATAAAAGTACTAATTGTAGTAAAAAATGATAATATTATAACACTGGAAAACAAAGAAAAGTAAATAATTTCAATTGTTTTAAATTTTTCTTATGAAATCACGTTCTCACAATTGATTTAATTATGGACATTGTAAATATTGAGTGCTTCTCCATTTTTCTTGAATGTCACTATCTGACAATGATACTCATTTAATTTCTTTTTCAGTAGCAACCAAAAGAATTGAAAATCTCTTGAAGGAGATGGTTTAAAGGATTCAAAGGATAGAGAGAACTTCGGAGCTAGTTTCTGGCCTCAAAGTGAGTAAAAAAAAAGTTCATATTACTAGGAGTGTGATTCTGTATATTTAAAATTGTAAGTTCGAATTAAAAAAAAAAAAAAAAAATCACGTGTATTTAAAGTTTATGAAACTTATGCAGAATACCAACAAAAATGCATGCAAATTTTGTATCAATTTATATTTATTTGATTATGCATCTCAAGTTTTTTTTTTAATTGAAGTGACATTTCACTTTGTACTCTTCAAATCAGTATAGGAAAATTTCCATCATTATACTTTATTTTTAACAATGTTTAGTTTATATTTGCAAAAAAATACTTATATTATTCACAAATACCAATAATATATTTGTATATCTACTAAACTATGTTGTCCACCATAATTCATTGTGGTTATGTTTCATGAGAGCTGCAGCATTCAAACTGCAATGAAGTAATGCCTGTTATGTGTTACGTGGTACATGAGAGTTCTCATCCAACCCAAAAGCAAAAGCTAATGGACGGCCAAATATTAGCAACTAGTAACTGTATTTGCAATTAATCCATTAGCCAATTTTATTTTATTCATTATTGCTAATCTCTACACTACATATTTGGGTCAGGCATACTGAATTAAATCATGTAGTCAAAGAAACACAAAAATCTATGAACATGACTTATATTGATTTTAAAAATGCAATCTATTATAATTACTTTACTAAATTTGAAATCATACCTCTGTATAAACTTCTACAACTCGCACTGACCCTAGCACTTATCTCCTGAAGTTATATCCTTTCTTTGTGAATTGCCTTAATGGCTTTTGATTTAGAGCACAACATAATACTCCTGGTTTTCTACATTGTATCTTAAATAACAAAGGGGTTCGATAGTCCAGTGGTTTAGACTTGGACTATGGACTTGCAGGAGCTCAGGTTCAATTCCTGCAGTGGTCAGGGATATTTCCCCTCCAGACAGACCTTAGGGTTCACTTAGCCCTCTGTCAAATGGGTACCAAGTTACTTAGTCAAGGGTTAAAAGACATGTGGGCATTGGGCTGACCAACTGACCTCAGCTAATCTCATTGGTCGAGAAACACTGGGAGACTAACCTCCTGGTACCAGCATGGCCTGTAGCAATACACCTTTTAATCTTAAATAACAGGAATGAATCACCTTGTAAAAATAACAAAAGAATACTTATAAAAAGTTGATTTTCAAATTACAGTTAAAATTTTATTTGCACTCATTACTTCACGCTTTGATGAGAAGGTTCCAGCAGCAAAAAGATCAAAGCCAAATATGAAAAAACTACAAAACCAAATTCTGACAAAAGAGATTTAAGAAAAGGGAAATTGTCTTCTACTATTTGATTAAAAGAAAGGTTATTTCTCACTGCAACTAAATTAGAAATGTAAAAAGTAGGAATTCTATACAGAATAGAAATCAGGAAAAGATTTTGGAGCAGAAGTGAATATAAGAATTGCAAAAAACGTAGAAAGCCTAAAGGGCTGCTAAATAAATCCTTTAATATGGGTCCATAATGAATGAGTCAAACTTAAAATTATAACCAATCTAAGTATCCAGAAAGATACTGAACTCAAAGGATAAATAAAAAGCAAAACTGATATACATTTTTGAGATAAGAGATTTGCATAAAGTTCCTGGCATATTGAAACATGGATGCATTTTTTTATTAGTTCTAAAATGGTTGGACTGAAAGTGAATCCCGAATTTTAAATTAATTATGGTGATAAATTTTATTACTTCGTCTAATTTCTATTCTAACCAATTTATTTTAAGGATTTGTGTTGTTAATTCTTATTCAATGTTTTGATGTAAGTCAAAGTTGTTTGTAATAGTGTTGTGTATCTTCTACAATATATGGTAGTTGTTGCCTGCTCGGACAGTTGATGCAATCACACAGAAATTGTTGATATCAGAGGAAAAAAAAAAGACGATGAAAGGAAAAATCATCACTACTTTTTTTTTCCCTTTTGTTCAGATGTTGTGCATCTTATTCGATTCCAGGAAATTATGATTTAAAAACTCTTCAGGATGCAATCATAAAGAGACAATTTTCAAGATGACTTTAATTTGATTTAAAAATGGAATGTGCCAAATAAAAAGTATATCCAGACTCATTGTAGAAGTTGGAATTTAGCGTTCGATCCCAGGAGGCATTTGTTTCTGGATGGATTCATTGCCCATTATATATTCAGAAATAAAATTAAGTATGAGTTCTCAGGGAAGCCAGCAAGGAGTATATGGATATGATGATAGCAAATAGATAAGCTATAAACCAATTATACCGACTTGGAACTGAATGGAGTGGCATCCACTGCAATTTTCATGACCCTAATAGATTTTTTTGATCTATCAGCCATGGCTGTTGCTATGTTCAGAGATAGTCAAGAACAATGATTGCTTCTACCTAGGTAAAGCAAAAGTAATGCCTTCAGACCACCGAAGTTTTATTCAAACTATCCAAGGAGTTAAGGATTGTTTATAGTTGACAGACTTATTGCCTCTCAAATACTGATAGCAAGGGATCATGAAAAGATATACTGTATTTGATCACTCGGCAATTTGAAGTGTTTTGTTATAATAATCAGATAAGTTCTGAAATACATTTTAATAGATTAGATTAATCAATAGATTATCAGTTTGCAATTGTATTTGCTGAATTGATTTAATAGATTTTAGGCATTTCATTGTTAATTTTGTACATTAAAGTGTTTGGGATATTCTCTGACAAGTTAAAAATTCTGATGAACGTTATCTGTATTCAATTAATAGATTTTAAGTATTTCTTTGTGAAATATTTCTAATTATCAATTATATTTTAAATTGAAATAAAAATAATACGTAAGGTTACAACTTCACAATTTTTAATACTGATGTTAGTATGTAACGCATTACAGTATCCATAGGAGTTATAGTGAGAAATTCAAATTATAAGATGGAGCATGATTTGCATGCAAACAATGCTAACGGTCTTCCAACAATGGACTGATCAAAGGCAGCACCATTAAAAATAAATGCCGTACTGATGAGAAATGCAAAAATAATCAGTGGAAACTAATAATATTGGCTTTCTTAACTCTAGTACTCCATTATTCTAAATACCTAAATCCTAAAATTGCACTATTGTGATAGTGATCAGCCAAGTCTTAATACTTGATCAATATTTTCAGGCTAAATATTTCTGCAGTATCTAATAACTGAAATTTCTTAGTCACAGAGAAATAAGATGCTTCTTTTTAATATAGTAGACATAATTTCCTATTTAAATTATGATCAATTCTACATTAAACAAATGAATCGACTGCTTTCCAAATGCAATCAATGGACTCAAACTAAACCAGCTGCATTATTTTACTTAATGTACGTCATTTTTTAATTTTTCTGAATCTTATACAGTTCTTTTCAATTATATATGTTGTCAAAAACTTCTCACAAAAAGTCTTTGTTATATTAAATACTAGAGGGTGTTTCAGCAGGAAGTTCCACTTCGTAATTAGTTATAACTTTGTGGCCCGTGATGATAGTCACATGTAAGTACACTTAAACGGTGCATATGGCCATTGATGGCTGTTCCCATATTCGCACCACAAACAGTAACCTGACAGTACAGCAGTACATTTTTATCATGAAGAATTACTGCCTTACCAATTCCGTTACTGCTACAAAGGGAGTGCCGGCACTAGTACGGTGTTCATGATGATTTTGATTGGAAACTGGACAAAACGATTCATTACCGAGTGAGAAAGGAAGCACAACCAACCATCAAGAGCACCACAGTGTGCAGATGATGTTAATGAGTAGTTACTTCACTCTTCCCAGAAATCATTATGCTGAATGTCACAGATCTGCTACTCTTTGATAGTCTGCCAAAGAGCAGCTAAGCATGTAAAAATCAGGCCATACAGAGTGACAACTGCATACCTGATGGGGCCTGACAAAATCAATCATGTATGTTATTGCAATTGGTTCCTCAACTTTGTTGAAAGAAAGCCTGGAATATTGATGATGATGATATAGTCATTGATGAATCTTGCTTTCATCTCTCAGGATATGTGAATTCTCAAAACCTGAGGATTTGGGCATCAGAAACCCTCATGCAATCCACGAGACACCACTTCATCCACAAAAGGTGAGCATGCGGTGAGCATTTTCCACTGAGAATGTCATTGGACCAATTTTCTTTGAAGGGATAATGAACACTGATATGAACAAGGACATTTTCATGATCTCTATGGAACAACTATATGAAAATCGAGCTTACACAGAGGTACTTGCAGCAAGATGATGCTACTTGCCACAACTCCAAAGAGCCCATGGCGCTTATCACAAACTTTTTCATGGACAGTGTTATCTCAAGAAACCTGTACCCCCTCCCCAGCTCTCCAGACTTGATATCAGCGGATTACTTCTTGTGGGGGGCTATCTTAAGGAGAGAGTCTACAAAAAAACAGGCCATGAACCATTCAGGATCTCCCGGAAAACATCACGACCAAAATAAACAATACTGACACAGGCATGTTGAGGCATGTATCAGAAAATAAGATGAAACATGCAAAAATGTGTCTCAAGGAGTAGGGGAACACTTTAAGCACTTACTTTCTCTGATCATTAACCTATCCTTTACATGTAGTTGTGTTACTATTTAGTTTATTAAGTCGAACAACTGACCTATTTAAAAAGTGGGACATATTTAAAAGACTGGACTATTTAAAAAAGTGTTTCCCTCTGAAACACCCTGTCCTTCTATTATTCTAAGGTCGTAGCTTTTGCAAGATATTGAAGATTTCAAAAAAAAAATATCGTATGTATTGATTTTTAAGCATTTTTTTTTTTTTTTTTTAACATTCTTCTACTTTTTTTCCCCCTCAAATAACCTTGTTTTGATCTATCATCTACATCATCAATTTCGTTCAGTTGCTTCATATACTCAGCTAAAATTGTAAGTTGTTTATTTTTCTTTTTTTTTAAGACTTACACTTTCATTTTTCTGATATGCATTTGATATTTTGAGCCTCTTTAACTTTGCACACTTCATTTTTAATACTTTAATTTTTTATACTTTATGGATAGGTCTACTTTATGATAAAACTTGACAAGTATATGGCAAGATAACCAGACAAATTTGCATTGCAGTTCATCTGATGAGTTGAAGACAGAAAAAAGGAATTAACATGGAGAGGTGAAATAAGTAGTTTGAGGAAAAAGCACTGTTCAGGTATTCTGACTGGAAGTGAACTTTCGCCTTCACCTTATGGGAATGTGTTACTCTTGAAGCAAATTTAGTGATATTGATTAAGTATAATGGAGTACAAAGTATTGAAGAAAGGTTTTTGTGAAAAAAAAAAAATTAAAAACATTCCTTATTTTATCTTCAACTTTTATTATATATGTATTTATACTGTACAAAGCAAAATTTTGCATTTTGCCATTTTCTACATTACAATGGACACTCGAACTTCAAATGGATTGATGTTCGAACAACTTGAAACTAGAACAAAAAATTCGAGGAAAATCCAGTTTGAAACTCGAACAAAAAATTTTTAAAAATAGACAAAAACAAACAACATTAGACAGTTTTTTTTTCTTCAAAGAAAAATCAAGTGGTGGTAATGTTAATGAACCACAACACTTAACTAGTGGATTCCAGCTGGAAGAAGGGCAATTCACCTTCCAGTGAACAGTAATATTCCTCTATTATTATTGATTGATTATTATACAATACTTTATGATTTTTACATTAACAAAGACCCATTTCCAAAATAGAAATTCTAACAGATTTAAATCTTCGTTATCTCAACATTAATTCACTGTTCTCAATTTTTCAAGCTTTGTTTGAATATCACTTCTTCAATGGAAAGAACTCATTCATTAACTCAATTATTAAAAAATAGTTCCTAAAAAATTTTAATTCAATAAAAAAAAAAAAAAAAAAAAAATCTGCTCAGCAGTAAGAAAGAAAAAGAAAACAAGGCTTTTTTTTATAATTCATCAAATGAACACCTGACAAAAAAATTAAGAGTTCTATCAAAGGAAATCTTAAAAAAGAAAATATCATCTCTAAATGAGTTCACAAATCCATCATATGCTGATAACCTTATGGAACTGAATAATTAAAAAAAGGAAAACTAATAACACACAATGAATTGGAAATTTGAAATGATTATAATCAAAACTGATAAAGAATTTTTTTTATGAAATATGTGTAATATTTTGCACTAAAATTACTTTTTCCCTTCTATTTACAGGAAAAACTGTACATTCCGACTTATTTAAAATGTAGCTTAAAAGCCTTTATTTTATATTTCCAATTTAATGGGTTATTTTTGTTTTTTTGTTTTTTTTTTTGTTTATGATGTTAATGCATACAAAAAAAAAAAATTCCAAAACAGAGGACCACAAGATAGATACCGGTAGTAATATCTGCAGAAATTAACATTTTTTTTTATTTAGCTTTATAATTTGCCTCGGTATTCATATATATTCAAAAATCTTTGAACCTCTAACTGCATTAGCTACAACAGAAGAATTGAACTTTACAAAACAATTTAAGTGAAACTTAATTACACTAGAAAGGCCTAATGGACTAGGAGCTCCCATAAAAAGTAACAAAACCAGATATAAATTGGAAACAAAAAACTGGAACTATTTCACACACTGATAAAAATAAAAGTATCAAAACTGAACAACCTTCTCAAAAGCTTTGAGAGGACAATCTATTGATACTAACAATGGCTACTGTAGATATCCTATTACAGTAAAAGAAAATACAAATGACCAAAGTTTTCTAATCGTACTACGAAAACATTCAGAAATACTTACCCGAAATTTTCAAGACTTTCAGAAACATACAAGATAAAGTAATTTAGTTATTTAACAAATTGCTACTTAAATTGTTAGAATGACAGAAGTATTTTCGTAAGTACCTAAAATTTACTTAATTTAAATTGAAGACAGTATTTAATCCAGAATTGTAACCTCCAATTGTTCATTGAAGATTATTAATGCTTTTTTTTTTAATATTTCTTTTATTACTTCTATTTTAAATTTACTTAGATTGTTGAAATTGAGGAAAGCTAATAATAATTTTTGTCAATATGATTTATGTCCTCAGATTTACAATTTCAGATAAGTTCACATTGAAAAACATGATCCTGAAGTGCCATATGGTATCTAAAGGCAAAGAATTTAGAAAATAACTATCTGATAAAAGTATTTCTCAACTTCTCAGGAGACTTTCATCCTCAATCTTCCCAAACAATTTGAAAGATATTGATGTCGCCATCAAACTACAAGAAATAAAGCAATTTTCTTTTTCTTTAGTGTAAATTGTTGAATTCACAGAGAACAGCTTAAAAAGAAAAACAATAATTTTTTTTGTTAACTTCCAAATGGAAAATGAAAATAATTTACTATATTTTCTTGATCCTTTTCCGTACCTGAAATCAAAGAACAGGATTTATCTGAAAGCTGCCATAACATATAATATTAATTCCATTTCATCAACTGAAAATTGATTTGAATTATGTATTTAATGTAAAGCCAATAGAGTATAGATCTTAATTATTTCATGAGTCTTCAGGATCGTCAGATCTATGAGTCCAACATCTGAACTGCGCCAGCTGTAAGGAAACATTTATCAACAAATGACAATCTTAAATAAATACATTGTTTATCATTCTAAATTCTTTCCAATAACCCAATTTTACTTTGATTCAACTCTAATGTTTTTCTTCGAAGTGAAACACACTGGAAAAAAAGGGGGGGTTGGGGGATTAGGGAGGAATTTTCAATTTTTTTTTTCTCAATAACCTTGAAAATAAGTCATTAACTCCTGATTTGATTCATAATTATTTTAATTTGAAACAGGGAATTAAAGCCACATTTTAATAATTACATAAATTAGTAATTAGTCAAAAGCATAATTATATTAGTGCTGTTTGCTGAGTAGAGGCTGAATGATGAGGGAAGCTTACCAGTGGTGTGTACTTGGACATAACCAAGCACCAGTAGAGGCCGAGCGGACCAACACTAGAACGGCAGCAGCAGCATGCGAAAAAGTGAGAGATTGAAAAAAAAAGAAAAAAAGAAAAGAAGAAAAACCAGGGTCAGGCAAAAACACCAATAGCCAAATAAACCCCAGAAGAAAAGGGTTCGTTT
>JAFIDM010000001.1:100575012-100602626 GCA_023159025.1 Thereuonema tuberculata
AAATAAGATAGTACATAACAAACAAGCAATATTTAGATGAGACCAATTTGCTTGAAATAACACTACACAACAAATAACCATATAGATAATTACAATCTAACTTTGATGTAAAGATGGAATTGAAATTGGAAAAGAAAAAAATGGAAGGAAATGGAGTTGGAAGTAATAACTTCACACATACTGAATTAATAAGAAGAATAAAATTAAATTGCCACACATTAAAAGGAATTGAGTGAATTTTACACTTAGTAAGAAGTTTTTTCTTTTTTCAAGAAATCTTATAAGTGCTTACTGTTAATACAACGTAAGAGATGATAGTTTTGGCTGATTTCCAGCCTTTAAATTCCAAGTGACTCTTTGAAGTTGTTTGTCTTGTATATCTGCCTAATGTTTGATCTGTGAGGGTTTGGTTTATTGCTGGGTGGGACAAAATCCTGAAGGAATAATTCTGAGGATGGGCGTTGTTTGGAAAGCGCTTTAAATGTAAATGTATTGCAATTGGCGAATTATGCTATTGCTTTTAAAATTTTTATTGGTGCACGATTTGAAATTGTTCCATGAATTTATTATCAAGCATTAAATGAAATACTTCCTTGTATTCTTCTAAATATTATTAAAATATTTGATTAGTTAACTTATTAAATTCTGATGAAAAATTAATAAATTGGAAAAAAAAAATTATAAATAAATAACTTTCACAAAATTTACTAATGTTACTAGATCAAATGATAAAATAATGAAGAAGGAAAATGACAAGACCTGGTTTTTAGTCAACCTTTGATTTTGACTATGATTTGTTCTTTAACTTCTTAACCTAATCAAATAATGTAAATTGCTTTATTTGCTGCTTAATTTTATTTTTGTTTTCTGATTAACACATTGATTCCCTCATGCACATTGGTTCCAATGCTAATAAGCATAAAAAATCCAGTTGAAAGTAACAGAAATTCATTTTTGATAACAGAAGATAATAAAGTTCTGAAAGAACGAAACAGAAATATCCAACCATTGTTTTCAAATTTTTAAATGTGGGAAATGGAATACATTCATTTTTTCTAAAAATATAGTAGAGTATGTATTATGGAAGTATTTACCATTTTTCCAGAGAGCTAAAAAATGCAACAAACATAAGCTTAATCAGAAATCAAACAAATGATCCGAAACCCTTCCTTATTCTTACTTCACAATTTGATGTTCTTCAAATAAACACGTCTCGAGATGTAGTTATTGTTATTCCAAACAAATCTAATATTACCAAGGAATTTAAAAGCAGGAACTCATTTATAAGTTTTTTTTTGAAAATATGAAAGCAAAATTTATCAACATTTTATATTCAACAGCAGTAAAAATGGAAATTAACTTCTTTTTTCTTAAAAGAATGTAAATTTGGTACTTACAATTACCACAACTTTACTGTGAATGAAGAAAATGACAAACAATTTTCCTAGATACCAAATTCAGTCTTCATACCATAGAAAAATACAAGTTTGCAGAAATGCAGTGCTTTGTCATGCTGGAGTAATTACATGAACTATCATATTTTGAATGGTGCCAAAGAGTCCATAAAATTTCCACTTTCCCTCCAATACATTAACAGTATATTATATTACAGCAGATGGAGAAATTGTCTTTAGATAGATTGTAGTGGATGAAAGCAATGGCAGTTCATCTAGCAGTGAGGAGTTTTGTCATGAGGCTGAAGGTAACATATATGAAGAGAAGAAAGCAATAGACAATTCAAAGTCATTGTGATCTACTGCCTGGAAGGCTATGTTAGAGCAATTACATCGCTCAACATTACTAACAGCATGGGAAAAGGAGATAAGAAAATCCTATGATAGTCAACGGAGAAAGTATCAAGGTGAGGCACTACCAAGTTAAAGAAAAATACTTTAGAAAATGGCCAACAGCTCCATTAGCAATATGCATGTTTATATTTCTTCTTCTCTACTCAATCCTAAATCCCGTAAGTTTTGGGCTGGCTCTCAGATCTCTACTTCATCCTATTAAGCTACGATTGTAGCACCAGCTGCCTTCTATGCTGCATATCCTCGTTTGGAAAGGAAGGGCATGTTGTCCGAATCTTTTAAGGTATTGATCAGAATCTAAATGTTGATGCAAAATAAATTCAAATCTGAAGCACTCCATTGAGAAAGATTACTTTAAACTTGGCTTGAATCAAGCAACTACTCTAACTCAAACTTTTGCGAATCAGCTGATTCTTGCTGGTAGAAGATAATATCTACCAGTTAAATGATGAAAAACAGCTAAATGGGGTTATATGTAATCCTATATACAAGGAAAACAACTGAGTGACAATGTATCCTGCTCTTTTCAAAAGTATCACTTGTAGATAATGAAAGAGTAATAAATTATAAAGAGGTAGGCCTATTCAGATCAGGGAATTGAGACAGAGTCACCACTGGAAGATTTTAAGTTGATAAGATCATTGCAAGAGTTGAAAACTATGACCACTGGTCATAAATATGGATAATTGTTCTAAATTTATGAGGAGTTGACAAACTATTGAAACTTTGAATAGGTCAATAAAAAGTGAGAAGGGTTAAGAAGTTAGATCTTAACAAAGAAAGAGCTCCTCTTTTCCTGAAGAAAGACCCCAACAACTATTACTATTTTATGGGCAAGGAAAATAGAACATCAAATCCAGTCTAGGATCAGTCTAGGATGTTCTATTTTTATCAAATAAAAAATATTATCTCTAAATAAATAAGTTTAATTTTATAAGTTTATAGGATTGACAATGGTAGCAAAAAATCAGCGTTCCAATTTGCAGTTAAAAAATCTTTAATGAAAATCTTCAAATGCTAAATTCTCAAATCATAGCAAGTTGTTTTCATTACATCAAACACAAACTAATTATTTTGTGCACCACAATCACTGAAATAAGTTGATCATTTGAGGGAATTTTTAGAAAACAGAATCTGGTACAACTAGACATAAAAGTGAAAGTTGCCAGGGACTAACTTTAAAATAATTTAATTTTAATGCAGTATTATATTATGTAAATAATAATGCAAATATTCAAAATTCATCAGAATACAATTTCCACTAAATAATATATATTCTCTAGTCTATGCTATCTTGAATTTATGTGTTATTCAGATAAATAATATAAATCCATCTTTTTTTTTTTTTTTTTTCATTTCAATTTCCAATAAACTATTGTTAGATAGCTAACAATGGCATCATCAGTTAGATCATAAAAAAAAAAAAAACGAATTTGATATCTCACTTCTAATTATTAATTTTATCTAATAGAAGAAAGCAAGCATCAATGGCACTGTCAGCCAACAATGTTTTACAAAAAAATTTAATTAGACAGAAGAATAACTAAAGTATTTCATGCTTGACAAGATTTTTTTTTCTTTAATTAAAACTCATTGAGCCCTATGGTATATCATTTACTATCATTTTACAATTAATGAAGAATTCTTATAAATTTTCAATTCTATAAGATTTTTTTTTATTACATCCCATATTTTAAGAGGGATTAATTAATATTTTTTTAAATATTAAAAACTATGATTTGACTAACATTTCTTTAATTTGAATTAAATTTTGCAGATGACAAAGAAAATTTTCATCATTTAATTTGCTTTTATTAATTTGCTGGAGTAATTTATCGGGAGTATTACAGGATATTGCAGTAAAAAATATTACTGGTACAATTCCATATTTACAATGCAAAAAAATTGAAGCAAGCAGTTGCTGACTCTAAAATCAACTCTGTAATGTCTACAATAGTCCAACAAACAGAGATTCACAGGTTGAATTAGGGCAAATCTTATGCCAGTGGTTCCCAAACTTTATCAGTTGCAGGCCCTTTCCCACATTCTTAATGCACCTATACAAATCTACTCCTCTTTATTTTTATTAAGTCTGAAGCTCCTGTCACTTAGTTTTCCTTCACCATCTCCCATGCAGGGCCGGATTAACCCACTTTGGGGCCTTAGACATTTTCTTCTTACCGAGCCCCCTCCCTCTCCCACCAGAAAAAGTAAACTATCTTATTTACAAATCTTTTCAAAATAGACAGTTTGACTGGGCCCTTCAAAAACCGGGCCCTAGACATTTGTCTCATTTGTCTATGCGATGATTCAGCCTAGCCCCATGGATCTTTCCAACAACCACCCACTTTGGGAACCATTCAATTACGTCGAAGTATCATAGTAAAAAGTTAGATAGCAGTGATATTGAACACTTTTGATAATAAGTTGCTCAAATAATTATAAACATTTTAATATTACGTAGAAATTTAAATTTCTATCTGCTGAAAACGACTACATACATAATCGATATGGTACCTCCTAAACTAAAAGAAGCAAAAATAAAATCACACAAAAAGATAAATTACGATGTCACTTAGTAAACACTTGGTCTCACCCATTGATGTTTACAACTATGTAATTCAATTTAACAACAATTCGAGATACGATATAGTAAATATAATATAAAAGAAAAGCAGTCTTTATTTAAAATTATATATTATAAATAAAATTATAATTCTTAAATTAAACATACTATGATTATTATTAGTTTATAAATATGTTATTAAGACTAAACATATTTATACTCTTAATAATGTGGCATCAAAGGTTTGCTGCTACATTTGTAAATATTCTAATACAGAGCTTTTTCTTATTAAAGCAAAAAAGCCAAGTTTTTATATTTTTTTTTTTTTTTAATTATAATTATTTTTATCAGGTTTTATAATGTAATACTATATAGGCTTGCCTTTACAAAAAAAAATTAAAATGAGATGGTAATGAAAATTTTGGCAGAAAAGCTTTAGGAATTTGCATACTTATTCGATTATGTCTATTCATATTCCTAAATTAATAAATTTAAAAAGCATCTTAGAAATGTTGATTTGGAATCGAATAATGCAATATCGGCTAATGCAACTATAATTACTTAAAAGAAAACCTTTTTATATAGATATTATTTTTTTAATATTTTTGGTAAATAAGTAACCTCGGAAATGAAAGTATATTAGTTGTAGTATATCCAATTGAACAAGATTTCTTTCTATTCCTTTCTGCTGCGAATATGCAGTATTACTCTTCTGGTTAGATGTTATAAATAATTACAAAACATCACCATCAGGAATTAAAGATAAAAAAATTCCACATTTCAATAATATATGACAATTCATAGGAAGTTCTTTACTTTTCCAAGCCAGAATAGAATCACTGGCTCGTAATAGAAGAACAGAAAAACTGTCCTCAATTTGTTTAACTTACGATAAAAAGGAAATCATTTCATTCTAAATATCCTTGTTTTGAAAAAGAAAGATCTGAACTTTATAAATGGGAACAAGAACTGTTAAATGATAGACACTACCTGCTCAATTGAAAGTGGACACCTGTGGTATGGAACAGACGCTTTATTTACAGCTTGTCTAATAGCGCATACTGTGGCAGTTTGCTTTAAGCACAGCATCCACATGCCGTGGCATGCTCTCAACCAGTTTCTGATAGCAAGCAACTGGTATTTTTGCCCTCTACTCCTTCAAAGCCTGCATAAGGTGGATACGTGTTTGCGGTCGCATCACACACTAATCCGGTGCTTCAATTCATCCCACAGATGTTCAATAGGGTTGAACAATAGGGTCTGCACTCTGGGTGGGCCACTAATGTTCCTGAACATTATTCTCCGGAAACCAGGCACTGACAACACGGGCCTTATGGCACGGAGCATTGTCGTGCTGGAACGCAAATGGCCCTTTACCGAACTGCGCGACCACAACATAGGAAGCATGGAATTGTCTAGAACATTCAGATACTGTGCGAATGCCATGTTCCCCTCGATCATAACCAACGAACCATGTCCAAGCCAGGAGAAACACGACCACATCATCACACCGCCACCGCCAAACTTCACTGTAGGGATGACACACTCAGGTAGCAGCCACTCCCCTGGCAAATGCCACACCCAGGTGTGCCCATCTCATCGGTAGAACGTGAAGCGAGATTCTTCACTCCACATAATGATCTTCCAGCGGTCCATCGACCAAGACCAGGGCACACGACGCTGGGCGTTTACATGGATGATGTTATACTTGTGGGCAGCAGCCCGACCAGTGTACCCTAAGGCATGGAACTCCTGACGAATTGTCATGATACTTACAGTTGTTCCCATTGCCTGCTGGAAGTCCTTCATATTTCACGACGAGTTTTCATTCCTTCACATTTCCAATTTGTGATAATAGCTCCCACGGTCAACTTTGGCAGGTTCAGTGTTGCTCCTATGACTCACACATTCTGGCACACTCAGCCTATAACTACTCCACGTTGAAATTCGCTCAGCTGCTTTGATGGTGGCATTTTACCTCACTTGTCAGCACTTGGTTAGACACCAAATGACTCCAACTATACATGATTGAAGACATATCTTCGAAGTATTATTTTGCATTATGAATGGGAAGAAACCTTTGTTCAATTAAGTGCATTCGTATAGAAATTTACTTCTTTACAAAGAAAAAAAAGGCCTGAATAATATTTTATAGAACTGCATTCGCGAACATTGATCCGGATCGGCTTAATTTACACTAAACAACGAAGTTGCCCACAAGTGCAGGATTACCCATCATTTTTCATAAAAGCTCAATTTCCAGATGTTTTAATGTGTAGCACAGTCATTTGGTTAATGTGTACACGAAATATTAGCAATTATCATCTATCTAAATAAACAAGGTAATATTCAACATATGATTTGATGAGAAACCCAATGTTTCAAATCTAAACACTGAATAAGACCACAGTCACAGCCATATAAGTACTTGAAGCTCAATCTGATGTAAAAACCAACACTGAGTCAGACAAGTGCAACTGTAGCAGTCATGGAATTAACAAATTCAAAACTAAAAAGATAATCATAAAATTAAGATAAATTACAAATATTTATGTGACTTGTGCATAAATTCTATTTGTTAATATATGATAACTTCATTCAATTACAAATAACAGTGGGGAACAGCTTTGATAACACTTTGGTCAATACAAAAACGAAATTAAAAATGAACTAGGGCAGTTTGAGGCGTAGGCAACCTATTGGCTTCCACTAAGACTATGTGCTTTCCTATAAACAATGTTATTTTATTTTGTTTTTGGCTGAAAAATTTGTTTGGCAGTGATAAAAAAACTTGAAAGTCTTGTGCTTTTATATAAACTTAGTTAAAAGAGCCATCACAAAACATAAAACTGTCTCAGGAAATGAATGCAACCAAAAGAACCAACACAAGTACAACAATGTAACACCAAAATGTCTGTGTTTGTTTTTCAACTGAGGCTCCTGTCTGCACATGCTTTGCACATTATCTGCTGAAAGACCTGATCTAGTAATGTTATACTCTATATAATCTAATCTTTCATCTCTAATAAAATTCAAAGTAGTCAAAATCAACAAATGAACTTCAAAGACTATGAGGAAGGGAATTGACTAACTCTGCATGTTCTGTTGATGAAAAACTTGAATTCGATATCAGTTAATAACTTAACAAATACTTTCACATTTATACAGAGTTGTTTCATATAAACTCCAGTGACTTTTAATCACCATACCTCTAAAAAATCCACCTTTCATCAACAATTGTATTTTAAATGATGTCCCAGGCAAATAGCAATGGCTGTACTTCGAGACTTCCACTGCAGCAAACTGCTCTGTAGAATAGCAAGAGGTGTTGCATATTGTGTATCCTTGCATTCTTTCCAAAGGTCACTTAAAGTATAAAATTTGTTTATTATCAAGGCCATAACCGAGCTCATAGAAATCCATGTGTAAGGAGACTTAACTGGCATGGCCGAACATGGGTTAGTAGTAATCTGTTTTGATGCAATTGTAAAAGGTTAAATAAAATTAGCAGCATGACTGGTTGTCTTGATGAATAATAATGCACCATAGAATGATATAATTTCTTCCAAATAGATAGGATGCGAAATATCAAACTATCTTTATAGATTTTAAGACAACTTTTTGAAATAGTAGACAGACATCACCATGAAGCCCTCTGGAAAGGATTTAACTCATTTGCTCTGCAGGATTTAACTCAATTTGCTCAGCCTTTTTTAATGTTGATCTGTAGAAATTGCTCATGGTATAAGGTAAAATTCAATCCTCATCCAATTAATAGTGTTCATATGGTTTTTGCACGTGTGACAACTAATCTAAGCATGGACATAAGCTTTGTGGCACTACCTTTGTTTAAAATCAATGTCAATGATGTGATTTATGGTTAAGGTAAATATTACTCTGATTTTGGAGACTGTATCTTTGAGTTGGTGATTTTCAATGAAAACCATTTTTGAAAACAGCAGCCTGTGAATGTTTGAGGCTTTCTGCATTTCTACTACTGTTTCGCTGAAAATGTACTCAGATCTGTTTTCTTCAATTCATCAATTTCACTGCAGGCTGTTGACTTGGAAATATCAATTCCATAATTCAGCAGCATTCTACAATTAATGAAGCACTTTCGAAAAAAACTTTTTTCTCCAGGAATTTAATAATTTTTAGTCATTTTAAGGCTTGAGGAAACAAAAATTGTTTACAAATAATCTTGAACACTTGCACAAAATGTGTGCATTGTCAAAGATAAATTTCAAATTTGTTGAAGTTTACATGAAACAACCCTCTTTACATACGATGAAATGAAGATATGACAGCATAATAATTATTGCAAAACAAGATTTCCTTTCCATTCTGTTGAAGAACTGAAATGGCCAAAATCAATCTACCCTTGATAAATTACAGATCAGAATATTGAGAGGAGAAGCTAATTAACTATTCATCAATAATCAAGTAATAGCTTCTACAAATATCAATGTGTGTGGCAGAATTTCTCAAATGTTGAGGAATAGGAAGAATAAAGTAAAAGCAATATATGAAAAAGCTGTAGTTTCTGGGGATTATTTAAGATCTTGCAGGCATTCTGAGTAAGTGATGTTAATACCTTGCTGCTTCAACTATGTGTGCAGCTTTATCCATTGGCTTCTTATGTTTGATTCTGATTCACCACTGAAGGATTAGCTGGTTAAAGAATTGTATAATTCCACTTTGATGGATCAGGAAAATGCACTTCTTGGCTTCACATCAGGATGCATGTGTTGATTGTCTACTGAGGCTTGATTCTTAATGAGCGAAGATGTTGTTCAAGCAGTGGTCTGGTAAAAATGTGGAGTTACGTTCAACAGATTAATAAACGATAGCTTATATACTACTGTAAATATTCAAAATTCATTTTTAGATGAATAGTAAAAATAAGGATTTAATATTAAATAAAGGAAAAATTACAGAGATAAATTATGATAAATAGTTTTCGAAAGATGGCTGAAAGGATTAAGTGATAGTGAATCAAGATAAATACACAAAACAATCACAAAATAGCCTCGATAATAATATTTATTAATGATGAATCAGCAGAAGAGTTTGAATAAAAATACCCATTAATGGTCCATTAGTTGCAAAATTGCCTTTATTCTGCTGTTTTCAAAATAGCATAAGCTATGGTAAGATTCAATTCTACCGAGTGGATTTTGTGTAAGTATTAATAAATGTAAGACCAACTGTTAACTAGGATATATGCAAAACTATTGTTGTAGTGGCATGTATATGTGTGTGTCTTTATTAGTTAAACAGGAAATTAAATAAAGGTATACTGTTCCTTCCAAGGGAATAAATATGAATAAAACTAAATATATATTTTGAAACCTGCTAATGGAAGACAAAATGAATCCATTGAATAGAAATACCTGAAGACAAATAAGTAAAACTAAAGTAAGATCTATGTAGTTATAGTTCTATTTTGGATACACTTCTGAAATTTCATCATAAAATGCAGCAACAAATACATTTTTGTCAAATTCAAGATTAATGATTTATAATTTATTTGTAGCTAATTATAAATTATTATAAAAAAACAGTAGGATAAGTACATTTTATAAAATGTCTTTTGATGGAATGTAATGAAATTGTGAAAATTCAATTCATGATTCATTACTGCAACATGTATAGTTTGGAATATGGTAGAGAATTGGATATTCAAATATGTTAATTACAGAAATATTTCTGGTAATTTACATCTAGAGCAGGAATGTTGCTACAGCCAAGTTCTGTAAAGAAGCAGATTTAATGTGTTTCTGATTCCTTCAGTCAACATGTTGATCTCTTACTTCGGAGTCCAGTGCCCTTTCCTCTGCTAGAGCTGAGTGAATTCTCCACCAGTGATTGAAACAGAAAGGAAATGTTCAGACTCAGCTCATTTAAAAGACTGTTTATGAGGGACAGAGCAAGACTGCTGTTCAAACAGTCAACAGCACTGCATTAAAGCAGATCAGTGGATCAAAACAAATAAGGTTCGCAGTGTCAGAGAATGGAGCTCTAAGAGAAAACAGTAGAACACTTGATAAATGTGTTCCAATACAAAGTGAAACATCAAACTATATCCGTAACTGAGCCATTTTTTTTTAGATCTTCAGATAAAAAAAAAAAAAAAAAGCTTGGTTTCCCTGACATTATCATTTGTGACAGTGAAAGTATCACAACATTACGATAGTAATGCAAATTGGAATACTTTTATCAAAGCATACATACATAAATGCTGAATTATAAATATCTGAAGATATATTTTTTATTTGGAATACAAGATTACAATACAGAAAAATCAAAGAAAAGAGGACAGTCTTATTTCAGCAGCTCATTTCAGATAGCCAAGATGGAAAAAGAGAGAGTACATACAGGGAACAGAGTTTTTTACTATTCTTTTGAGACTAATGTAATAAAAGTTAATAATAACTTTCAAAAAGTTATGAAGGAGCTAGACTAATTTTGGATTCAACAATTTAGAGTAAACAGAAATTAAGATTACAAAATTAACATTATCACTACGCAATATTTAGAAATATAAAAAATGTTTGCAGAAAAGAGGAAGTATGGTCTCTAGAATCAAAGTTATGATTTAGGAGGAGAAAATGCAGTATGTATGTGATATGTGTTTACTTCTTAAAGAGTGCAACTGTATAAAGGAATACCCTACAGAAAATTAAATATTTAATTATAATTACAATTCTTTATATCTAATAAAAGACTGGCATTATGATAAATCACAGATTTGCAAGATGGTGATTGTGTTGGTCTATTTTTATTTTGACCTCTCAAACCCCCACCCTCCCCAGAAATTCTAACTGGAATTTGAAACATAAATAAGCAACCTAATACTAAAATAAATAATAATCATTAAAATTAGCAAATTGAACTGTTTGTGTTAAAAAAGACCAAAACTGATGAAATCTTATCAATAAAAAAATTATGTCTCCGCAATACAATAAATTTATTTCACTTATTTAATAAAATCAAAACTAACTATTTTTCATTTTTTAAGAATGGTAAATTTTGATTCAAATCTTGCCTGAAGTTATAGCTTCAGTCTACGGATATTTTAAAGCAATATGATACAGATTTAAAACAATACAGTCAAACCCCGCTATAGTGAACACTGCTTATAATGAACTCCCATATATAACGAACGAAATGTTTGGTCCCTTGCCGTGCAATGCACGTATAACGGAACGGATATAGTGAACTCCCAGTTATAGTGAACCGAAATTTCGATCCCTTGAAGTTCACTATAGCGGGATTTGACTGTATTATTCATTTTTTGCTAATTCTTTAGTAATTTTTTAAATAAGCAAAATAAAAAATAATGCTGCAGATTGGTCTGAGGACCAATAATTTTTTTTGTAAATAACAGTCAGAAATGTGTCGAATTTAATGATTATATTTGGAATATAAGAAATAGAATATTGTAACTTAGTCATCTAAAGAAGCACTTTAATGGACAATATCATTAAAACTGAGTTGATGAAAATTTATTGAATTACTATTGGTAGATGAGACAGCTTTCAAAAGTTGTAAAAACTGAACAGCTATTTCTTTGACGCTGAACCTAATTCATGCAGCAAAATGGCGACCAAAAGGTTCAGTAACATTTAACTGTGATAACACTAAATACTAAAACTTTTAAAAAACGTTAGGTCAGAAGTCAATGAAGTAAATTTTCAATACTAGTAAAAGAAGGAAAGTATGGCTTAAAAACACATAATGGTTATTGTTTATCAAGATATGCTGTTGTAATATTAAATATTCATAAGAATTTTGAAAGGGTTATTTATCATTATAATTTCAGAAATAGAAATTATATTACAATAACTCTTTGATTTAATAATTTTGATAAAAATTATTACAGCTAAAAATCAATTGCTGATAATTAAAAACAAAAAACAAAATTCTAAATGAAGCTTAGTGTGTTTTACTTATTACTAAATTTTGTTAAGTTTACTCAGAAAGCAGAGAACAAGATTTAATGGCAACAGAAATTACATTCAACATCTTACCTGAATAAATTTATCAATTTTAAAAATAAATATTCTCTGTTGATTTAGAAAAGAAACCTTTCAACATCACAATACGGTGTTTATGATGTAACATGTCTGAAATCCAATAGTCTTCTTCATCTGTTTTGTCTTGTTGTTAGTGTTTTTTTTCTTTTAAATATAAAGTTTTAATGTAAGTCTATCAGACCAAATAATAAAATTGGTATTTAAATACTAGTATAAATATATGGTGAAAAAATATCTTCTCCATAGATCAGGCACTGAAACTTTAGATTAGGATTCAAGAAGTTCAAACTGGCAGTATCTTCTATTACAGATAGAAACATTAAAAAATTAAATAAAATAGCCGAATTTTAAAAGTCTTTCTTCATTTACTACATAGCATAGATTAATATATTAACAAAGAAATGAAGTAAACGTAAATAACTGAATTCAGATAACTGAACAGATATGAAGATTTCTTAAACCACATAAGATTAATGCTTGCACTTGAGTTCACGTTACTTAAAAAAAAAGAAAGAAAGAAATGTCATAAATGTTCAAGTTCATGTTTCACATTTTTACTTGAAACTTTCAGTAAGCAGAAAAAAAAAAAAAAAAAATTAACATTAATTACCTTCCTAATTAATGTTAAAAAGAAATATAATTTTAGAATTAACAATTGCCTTAATGTCAATTTACTCTTTTAAAATGTTAACTTGTTGTTTGTCTCTTTCTGACATCAAGTGGTCTTTCATTCCTACTCTCTGTCCAAACAAGAAACAGTTAATGATAGTGAGGATGAATCGTTACACAAGGGAAAATAATTTAGTATTTCCTATTTGTCCCTGTTATTCATATTCACTACATCCAAAAGAAAAAAAAAAAGAAAACAACAAATGTTAATTGACAATTTTTTATTATAATTTTCTAAAATTATATTTATACTTCAAACATGTAATCTGTGCAAATACACTGCCAATTATGAAGACAGTATTATTTTTCTAGTTTCTTTCATAGTTAGATCCAAATCCTGATATATTATTCTGGATTTTAACTAATAAAAGAGGATATAGTATCATTAGTAATGTCATTATTAGTAATAATACTTAAACTGTTGCCTGAGTTGCTAAAGAAATTGCTTTAATTTCAGTCAAAGATGGACTGATATTTTTTTTTTCTTTTTTTGGTTGGATAGGAAAACAAACAAAAATAAAAAAGTAACTACACATTTATTTTTACGTAATTTTAACTCTGTTACTTTTTAAAAGTATCTTTCCCACTTCTGCTGATATCAATACACTTGGATACCTATGTAAACAACAGAAATGCTTACATTAGGCCAAAAACAAATTAGTCTCAATGAGGGGAAATATGATATATATAGTTATTGTAGAAATTAATTATTGATGAAATAAATTAATTTTCTTTGATTTTTCTTACAAAAGCATTAAATAATAAATAAACGTTACTGCTTTACAAAAATAAATGCATCTGAAAGTCATTCCAAGTCACTTCAACCAATCCAAACTGCCATCAGCCTCTGAAATCATTATATTTGGCAAAAATAACATTTTTTATCTTCAATATATAGTGGTTTCAAAAACACTATACTTTACAAATTTGGCCAAAATGGCTCCATTCCTCAGGTTCTTGGGAAAATAATGAATTTTTAAATTACAAGAGGATACTACACAAATCTCAAAAGTGGCCACTATTATGTTCAGAGTGCTTTATAAGCAGTGAAATAAACTGAAATGCATTGTTTTCTAAAAATAACTGTTTGATTAGGATATACTGAAAATACCAGAGACAGAATTGATTTAAGATTTAGTTATAAATGATCCTTCATGTATAACCTAACATGCCAAGAAGAAAAGACTTGATAAGAGCTTAGAATACTCTCAAGAATTACATTCTTTAATATTCCTAATAGAACATTTAAGAAGACTTTGGAAGGTTCTGTGATATTCTAGTGTTGCCTGCCCCTTGTTCTTCAGCAAAGTGAAAGCATTTAATATTTGAAGGTATCCCAACAATATTTCAAAATACTTTAGAATAAATAAATATAAATTCTATTGGAAAAGTACACTTTTAAATATAAAGATTGTATCTCAAAAAGGTAGAAAAATGATTGCACTATTACTTTTCAGATTCCTCTTTAATAATTGTATACTTCAACATCAACATCATTTTGTTTTTTTATATATAAAATTTGAAGGATACAAAGTCTTCTCATATCGCCACACATAACAATCCAGTAAAGAAATTGTTATAGATTGTAACATTGGAAAAAACAAATCTTTTAAGATCTCGTAATATTATTTAAAGCCTGAAAATATTAGTGTAGAGACTAGGGCAACTGCCCTTGTCAGCACCATGAAAGGGAAGACAAAATGGACTTTCACAGTTTCTTGGAGTTATAGGTAGAACATGCTCTATGTTTTTCTTTTCTTTTTGATTGAAGATCCTCTGGCCTTGAGACAGCATTTTCATCCCTGACCTCAGGCCTCCAAAAAAAAATTAAAAAATCTGCATTATGCTATGCCTGGAAATAGTGTGTGCAGTAAATAAATAAATAAATAAATAAATAAAAATATTGCCAAAATATCAGAAAGAGTGCAAATACGGTGATTCTAATTCCAGTGCAGATTATTCAGCCTTCACAATGATAGAACATCATCTGTTTCAGTGAAAGCTGTCATATGGTTTAATGGCACTCGTGTGCAAAACATATGTGGTGCCCCAAGTATTAAACAAACAAAAAAAAACTTGTACATAGACAATCTACGTTATTTAAAAAAAAAATTAATAATTTATCTTATGAACTACAATCAGAGGATTTGGGGGTAGATAAATAAAACAACTTATCAAAAAAAAAAGGTTAGCACCCCTGGAAGATCGATGCCTGCACCCTGTATTGCAAGACTTGGCTCTGGTTTCAATGTTTTACACTGTTCTCCCAGGAAGCTCATGCTGAGAGATCAATAAATGCTTTTTATCAGAATCAAACGATGACAGTAGCAAAACAAACTATCTGAAGTTGGTCTAAATATACCAGAGACTTACATTAAGAGGGATAGAGCAGTTAATCAGCAGAAAATTTCTGAATTTGGTTATCACAGCCCAAGTATGATGAGATATAGAATATAAAGTACAGCTTTTCATAATTTTCTCAAATTCGCAGCCAAGAAGAAACTGTTAAAAATTTAATAATATGACTACGATTTAACAGTCTGTTAAATTTGATGTTAAAGGAAAATGGAATATTTGTATTCTACCATGTTGCAGAAAAAAGATGTCCAAAGATACTGTTGAGCAAAAGAAAGTTTTATGAACTAGACAAAAATTCGAGGATAAATTTAAGTTCAAACAGTAAATGCAAAACTTGATTCTCTATTTAAAAGATGCTATCTTCAGGGGTAAAAAGGTTTTCCAAGTCCAGTTCTGTTATGCCAAAATGTCACTGCCAATCAAGCAGTACACATTTGCAGTTGCTAATAAATTCTGTTACATTTCCATTTAGAGACTTTCATGCGATAACTTAATTGTAAGAAGAATCGTGTAGATTACATGTTAAGAAGATTCTCCTTGTACTGAAACTTTTAAGAAACAGTGATTACTATGCTCCCAAATTGTAACTAAAAGTAATATATTATAAAGAAACTGGTCTGATCAAAGTTATCAGAAATGTTTTGCATTTGATGACTTCAGGCATGTGCTGTAAAATGATAAATAATTTGCACTCTTCTATAACAAAATCAGCAAATTCTCTGCCAATTTTATAAATGAAAATGCTATACATTATTATGATTTTGAGGACAATTTATAGTGATAATAATTCCATTCTGTCATCCCACTGACTTTTTTCAGATGATACTGATTGCTATGAAGAGCTTGTATATGAAGTATAGCTTTTGTTAATAGTGATGTGTGGTCGAAACGACAGAGACTAACGCCATGGTTTAATCTAAAGCACACACACTTTATTTACAATTATTTACAGATATATATATCGGACTGGATTCCGAGAATCTCTCTGAAGCTTTATGTTCGGTCCGTCACTCGAAGAGCGCTAGCCGCGACGCATTCTGTTCGGTGCGCCACTTGGTGTGAGGACAAGACGCGTCGCTGATTGATCCTCTGATTCGGCCAATCACAGGACAGATTAACTGACCAATCGAGAGGACTTCTCAACTTTGTATCAATAGATCACATTAAAAGTAACTTCTTGCTTACCAAAGCAGTGTAATAAAGTATTAAAGATTTGTGATCATCTGAATGACTTTGGAATATCTGCTAAATGATTGTTCTTTGTTACAAGTTATAACAAATCCTTTTGCAATGGTGTTGGAGGAAACCATAAAGTATTTGGCAAGAAAGTCAG
Organism: Thereuonema tuberculata; assembly: GCA_023159025.1. Classification (NCBI taxonomy): domain Eukaryota; kingdom Metazoa; phylum Arthropoda; class Chilopoda; order Scutigeromorpha; family Scutigeridae; genus Thereuonema; species Thereuonema tuberculata. The sequence continues at coordinate 100,591,786 of JAFIDM010000001.1, forward strand.
TTAACAATGCCTTCTTGATAATCAGTCACTAAATGCTCAAAAAAAAACTAGAAAATTTTGTAAAGCAAACATTAATTTTTACTTCACTAGAAAATCTAACTTCTTTAATTTGTACTGGTCGAAACGAATGAGTTGCAAATGCAAGACATGTAATTTTCTGCTATTTCAAATCCAAGTCTTTGACTATGGTTGCTGCTATGTATATCAATTACTTGGTACAGAGTTCTGCAGTTCATTTCTTGAAAACTGCTATTTAAAATTCTGTAATTTCTTCATAATAATCATACTAAATAGCACAGTAGCATATTTAAATCTTAATTTTGATGAAGTACTTTCTGATATTACGTGGCTATGCTACTTTCAAAATTATCAGCTGAAGTAAAATCAAATGACTTTTCAAATTAATCTGGTAATAATACTATTTCTAGCTACTTTTAACCAAATGGAATTAAAAGTGAATCAACACAAATGTACTGAAGGTTACATTATGAAGAAGTGAATTTCTTGTCTAACTTCTGTAACTTACTGTAAGTTAAAATAAACTACAACAATAATCATCAGAATAAATTACTAGTCCAGAAAAATAGAAGAAAATTCAATTATGAAAATTCCTGAATTAACGAAAAAACAAAAATAATATATCTTCCTGGAAGTTATCAGCTGATTGATTCCTTATGATCTTTCAATGACACTTCTCAGACTATACAGAAGCTTCTAGATGACATTCTTCTGAAAGGCACAAAATACAAATTGACAGTAACGGAACAAGATAGGAGTACTTTCATCGCCTAATAAAATAAATACAAATTTTAGCTTGATGAAAAGAAGTTAGGAAACAAACGTCACAAGACTTTTTTTAAGTAGAAATCATGGAGTATTCACCAGTTTTAGATAGATGAATGTCAATTAAACAAGCTGTAAAGCTAATCTTTCTGCTATAATTATAAAAAAAAAATTCCAATAAACCATTACAATCGGCTGATAACTATTAAACATAAATATGTAGTATATCTCGGCAGTCAAGTGTTTTCTTGAGCAAATTTTGTAAATGTATTTGTTTGATTACCGAGAATAATAATAAAAATTGTCACAAGTTTATCAAAGATTTATGTATTCCAAGCTTACATTAGTATCCAAAGGAATGCCTCAAATCAAAAAGCAAAAAAAAAAAAGGAGAGAGAGAGAGGAAGCAGACTCACACTGCAGATGATGTTTTCGAGTAAAATGATGTTGAGACCTTTGTTCTCGGGCATCCAGTTGTCTGGGTCAGGGGGTGTCATTTTTAGAGCTGCAAAAACCCAAACAGATTGGGACACTGAGAGAGCAATTGACAGTTCTCATTGATCAGTTTCATTCCAATCTGAAGCAAAAAACAACAACTTTTGTTAGGTAAAGACAACTTCTGTGACAATGAGAACCGTGCTATAGGGTCATTAGAATAGCATTTCATGAAGTCGGCTTTCTATTAATTGGATACAAATTCACATAAGATACAAATAAAAACATAGCTTGACATTTTCTATTATTCAGTTATTGTTGTTTTTTTTTAAAGAAAACCGAATAAATATGGCAAGTTTCATAAATTGGCTAGCAATTTCCAATTTTATAGAGTAGCTGCCTTAACAGCAGAAATGTTATCTAGTGCTTATTTGTCATTTAAGCATCTCTTCTAAGTGAAGAATTTCACTCTTATTTTTACTAGTTAACCGACTTCTTGAATTGGCATCTAAATAGAGTTGGACAGAGCAATTGACAGCAATGACTAAAAGGGATAATGGAAGGGTAGGGGAGGGGTCCAGATACTACATCTCAATACTGTTAATAACTTGTCAGTACTTAAAGAACTGCATCCTGGTTTTGTTAAATATTTCTTTCAGAGTTTATCTAATTCTGCAATTACCATTATTTCAATTAAGTGTAATAACAGAATTTTGTGTAATTGGAAACATTACAATGGAGACTTTTATTTTATTCTTACTGATGCCTCCAGTTGGGAATTAAATTTAGCACAAATATTGTAAAGGCAGGACACTTCTGGAATTATCCGATATGAATCAAATTACAAAAGGTAAATAAGATATATGTAAGACTTCTGTTCTTTTTTTTTTTTTTTTCTTCAAAATGGATTCATGGGATTTATAGCTGCAATGTCACTGCTACAATTACTGTGAGGGGGGCTAAGAAAATTAAAGTGTAATATGATAAGTTATGTGCAAATCCCATTAGAATGTCTTAACAATGCTTTATGTCTTATCACCGTTTTAATTTTTATTATAAAACTAGATACGTTAAAGAAGGAATCAATTACTTCATTTATATATATATATACATTACTTATTTTTGATGTGCAATTAAGAAAACCTAGAGAAATAGTGTGATAACAAAAGTGCTATTGATTGTTGTTGTGAAATATTAATGATATTGATTCCAGCACCGTTTAAAAAAAGGATAGTAACAGATTACAAATAAGGCTCAAAACAATTATCAGCAATTCAACTTTCCTTTTTTATTATTTTCAATGCAAAAAAGTAATTAAAAAAAAATCATTTAAAAACAATGGCTTGGTTCATCATAAAAATTTTAATGGATAATTATTAAGGGTTTATGTATTTCACAAACAGGTTGCTCTATTTTATTTTTATTTTCTGATCTTTAAGTTCTTTCAATCAATATCAGCCACTTCTTCCTTCCTTCCAGTGGTCCCCTTTTTGCGCGGTATGGACTTGGATAAATATCAAATCATAAAGTTTATAGGTTATCTTTCCATTTCTTTCGTCTCCCTCCCTTTCTTTTCCATCCGATGGAACAATATTCTCTCCAGTTCTTGCTCAGCCATTTATTATTTTCTTGAAAAATAGACCGCAACCTCCAGATGGGTAGAGAGAAAGGGAGAGGGAAAACAGAAGCAAGGAAGAAATAGCGTCATCATCTCTCTCACCGAAAGCAAATTCTGGACTAACTGCCCCACCCCCTCGGGAAAGGAGAAGAAGGGGATGGGATAACAATTAACTAACAAGCAAAGAAAAAGCAGAAGCGGATTTTGAGCTAAACACAACAGAGACGAAACTCACAGTGCGTTCGATGAGTTTCATGGCTTCCCGGAGACACAAGCGGTCGATAAGTCTCGCAAATTCCCGTTGCCAGCCGCGAGAGGCAATATGGCCGGCCTTTCGACGCAAACACCAGGACAGCCAATCACCGACAAAAAGTGTAGACAAATGACTAACAGGAAGTGATGTCAACGAACCTGTCCATTTCCGGCGAATTCAATCATTATCAAAATGTCAATAGAATATACGAACAGACTTTTGAGTTAAAGCCAGCGTCGCATTTAAATTGGTATTACACGAAACGATCTTAATAATAACTTTAGCTTGTAAAAATAAAGAAATTTCAAATTAGTAATTTCAACCACAAAAAGTAATAATATTAAATGTTTCTGCTTGAAAATGAAACCAAATTCCAACTACAAGAAATTCTCAGAGAATCCAAGTGACGACAATCGTCTCTCCTTGTGAAAATGCAGAGAAACCTATAATAAAAGAATCCTTTGATATTTCCAATAAAACAAAATACCACAGTTAAAAATTAAAAAAAATTACATTTTTGAAAGCAAACATTCTATTTTTAAGGATAAGATTTTGATTGTTTTATTTTTTAAGCCAGTCCAATCTACGATTTATTTTATTTCCCTGCTCCAATTCGGAAATATACATAAATAATATTCCAACAACTTGAAGTCAATAAAGTTTTCCCATCTAAAGAACTATCAATATAATCTTCATATTTTAATAAGTAGAAAAAAAAATTCAAACAAACGGAAGAATATCGTTGTCAATATCTCGAACTAAATATTGAAAGTAATCGTGCTTTAACTGTTCTGTTTTAACTTTTTCGTCTGATTACTCCGGGAAGCATTGCTATGCTCTCCCTCTCCATCCCTCCCTTGCTCCGCTCGATGGAAGTGGTCCACGAATGACAGATGCATCCATTCTTTGAACAGGGTTGGGTGGTAGCAACTAAGTGCGCAGGCCTGCATTGATCTGACTGCCATCCTTCAGCGCATTGCTATTACGAGATCGTTCTACATTGAATTGGAAGAGCTTTCAATTTAAACTACTAGAATAGTTTCATTGTTGAATCTAATAGAGAAACAGTAGATAAAAATTCTACTATTAACTACTCTTGACACAACATTTTTGGTTGAAAACGACCTTTACATATTATAAATGTATATATATATTTGGAAAAATAACTTTTCAACAATAAAAAGCATTTTGTATATTCGTTTTATTTAAAAACAAAAAACATTTATTTGCAACTTTTTTTTTTTTTGTCGAATACAGCTTAAACATATCTTAAGCCTAAGAAACTAAATTGTTTCAAGTCAAATTTAAGAAGGCTTCGTCTATATATATAAAATATGAGACCTTTTGCTGGTCGTTTCTAATTTCTAAGGATCCTATTCAATTGCCTCTCTTTTTATATTTTCTTGCTTTAAATGTTTCGCCACTTTTCAGTTTCTTTATATTAAATAAGATTCAATCAGCCTTAATTAGTTCCCTAATTTGTATATGTATTTGCAGTTTCTTCCTGGAATTCTCAAGGATATCCTTTACTTAATCTCTGACTTCCTTTCTTGCTTAGTGGATCATTCCGCAAATAAGATGTAACAAAAATACTGAATAAATACCTTTCCTTCTCAACTTACTTACAATTCCCATTTCTAATATTGAATTATGGTTGTTTCCGTCCAAATTTAATTTGTTAAGTTTCGTCATAATGTCATCGTTCACATTAATCTGCTGTCATGATAAATATGATCCTAACGTTTTCTCATCAACATCGCCTTTTAGATTTTTAACGAATCCACGGAACTTACGCTTTATCAACTTACCTTAACCCCACTTGCGGTTCTTGAAACATGGAATACATTCAAAATATTAAAATCGGAATACCATACATCATAATAGCCACAAAAACAAGGGAGCATCTCCAAAAAACGAATGAAGGCCTTGCTCCTATCCGCAATTTGCAAGCACCAAATTATAGTTTTATAATAGTTTTTGGACTTCAAGATTTATTGCGTTATCCGAAAATTTTTATTTCAATAATTGCAGAAAGGAACTTCAGTAACCTCAATATTATCAATGATATTTATGCTAACGCTCTGAATATCAGGAAAGAACGAAGTTGAATTACAGTCTAGTACTGGGAAGACCTTGATTGAGAATTCGAACTCTCCTCTATAACCTACACCAAATTCTCTACACCATACCCTCTTTCTAATATTGTAGCACAAAATTTCCAGCTATTTTCTAACACTACCTACTGGGGAAACTTAGAAATTTTTATGATAGTGAAAAAGAAGATGAGTTTTTATTCATACAGATATATGAAAGAAAACATTGAATTTTTCTGCCCTCTATTCCTGCGAAACCATAAGAGACAGAAATACAAATAAGATGTCAAATGTTAGATGTACTATTGAGGATGCCTATATTTCATTTTTAAATCGACATGGGTCAACCGTAAGTCATGTGAGATAAGGTTAAAGGCTAAACCGGTCATTTTTGGTCGGCTTTCCTGCCACACACACACACACACACACACGAAGGCACGTGACCTCAGATTCTGAGATCACTTTTTCAGTCAGCAGGGAAGCCGAGTGAGTGACAGGTTGCTACATATATTAAAAAGAAAACTGTTTTACTAAGACATAGAAAACTTAGTTCAAATTGGAAAAAGTCTCCTGAAAATAAAGAAGACTGCAATGCCATATAGAAAATCTCTCTTTTAAAGAAATAACACTAAACAGTGTAATAGCAATAATGATAAAAATTCCTTGGATAATCCATATAATACAAAATCAAAGAAGTTGCAAGTTAATCATTAATTTTACACCTTTCTCTTCCAATTTCAATTCCTAACAAATCCTGTCAGTATTAGAATAAATTTTCAGAAGACTGTTCTCTGCTTAACTTAGATGTTTAACTTCTATTAATCTTTACGCAGAATTGAATATTCAATGGTAAAATGAGACTGGTAAGTAATTAGCGTTATTCAAGAGAAAATGTTGGGTAAATAAAATTTATAAGTAGCCTACGTTAAGACGATGATGCAATGAACGAATATATAAGATGGGAGGATAATTTTAGCTTAGAAAAATTGGCTAAAACTTCTTTCCAATCTGAACATGTAAACCTTACAATCCGTGAATGATGTCACAAAAAAGCACCTGAAGAATGTGGAGAAAGCTTTGTGGTGTTCTTGGATTTATAGCGATTCTTCCAAAGAACTAATAATAAACTGTAGCAATAATTAAAATTTATTAATGAGTCAACATTACCAGTGGTTCTGAATGATTTCTGTTTCCTACTTTTAATAACTTTCAGTAAAAATCTAAGTAAGAATAAAGAAAGAGGGATAACTTCATGAATTCTACGATATTATATTTCTCCATGCATTTTCCAATCAAATGATACATTCTTAAGCCTTTAGTAAAAAGAATTGTTCAAAATCATTCAATTATTTTTTACTTTCAAGTATTCCTACTGTGCTTTCTTTAGCTAAGCTATTTAACCCTTTCGTTAAATCAAAACTATTTTTTTAATTTTCTTTGTGGATTGCTTAGAAATATTACCAAATCCTATTCAAACAACTGGATTAAAATTTTTCATTTTCGCTACTTTCCAGCAGATTTCTGTTGTTTAAAACCTCTACTATTTCGATGACGACGAATTATCTTGCTATTCGGTTTATTTCAATTATCTTTTTCTTAATCAATTTTGTAAAAAACAAATAACGCCGTAAAAGGTTTTTTCAGGATTTGAATTTACGAGTTTTTTTTGGTTGTAATTAGCGTTATTAAAGAGAAAATATGGGATAATTAAGAACTATCTTTCAATAGGTCATTTCATGAGGTTTCCTTTGAACTTAACTTTTAACAAATCCTTTGGTTAATGAAGTAGTTGGCCATTATTAAGAATAACGTAATTCTCAATAACCTACTGTTTTTTTAGCAGTAAACTGTTCAGTTCTCCAATATCTTCAGCTGTCAATGTTCTTTTTCTAATAGGATTATTTTAAAGAAAAGTTCAAAATGAAAAATTCTTATTCATCTATTTTCTTGGCTCATTTCTTTAACAAATCCAAGTCCTCAAGTTCATCCTCATCTTTCTGTTGTATGTAATTTTCCAATAAAATTTCAATGAATTATAAATAATTAATATTCTTTTCCTGTGTCTCCAGCTTCTTTTTTTTTTAATATTCGACTTCATCATCTGACTAATTATATGAAAACAGAAAATGACTCATCTTAAACTATATCTCATTGTATTACAGCAACTAAACACTCAGCAGTCTATCTGAATACTATCAATTGCAATTATTTTTTATCTGAGATGCTTATTAATAAAAATCTACGCATTCCTGTAACAAGAAAACAGATAGCATTTCCCTCTATTCTATCTTTTCTAGCTCCAAATTCTTCTATTACCTCATTAAGTCCGCAACATCTCACTTGACGTAATTTCGCTTCAAACGAAAGCGTTCGGCAATCGTCAAAGAATGACAATCATTTGTCCTGTAATTCTTGGCACCCTCTGCCTACATGTGTCTAAAAGTCTGGTGCAACAGTCGAGAACTTTCTGTCCTCAGAGAAAGGGAAGCCATGATTTCCTGTACTGCCTATTCTATGAAATGAGAATGTATTTGTTAATCACTAAGCTACATTAGCCCATGATGTATAAGTTCACATAACAGCTGGAATACAAAAATATAGGGACTGAATATAAGATGTTGTTCTAGTCGTCCTATAAGCCTTACAAGAGAATCTTCTTCCAATTTGGAACATATCTACAAGAAAGAATATTATTTTTTTGTAGAATCAAAGAAAAAGAATGAAGCGATTTAAATTCCGATCTATTAGAAATGTAGACAAAAAGAAAACAAATAATTTTACGGCAAAGAAGAAGTCCAAGCTTCATTGGCGTCAGAAATTAAATTTTGTTTCGAATTAGGATTTTGGAATCTGAAAGGAATTTGTTCGTCTCTGACTCCAATAGGCCTAATTTAATAAGGACTCCAATTCAGGCTTTATTAATTATTATATTATTTTATATTAACTGTAATGAATTATTTCATAAATTAAATCAATGTTACTTGACAAAAAATTGACAAATTAGCAAAAAAAAAAATTTTTTTTTTTTTTTAAGTAAAATTTTTTTACCATTTCAATTAAAGCTTTTAGTAGCGTTTTAGTGTCACGGAAACGGAATTAGAAAGCTTGGAACTAACTGTGACTCCGATCTACAAAAAATATACAACTGCATAATCACTGAAGGCTGTTAATTTTATTCTAGACAAGCAAAGGGCGAAAAATTCTGAACAGTTATTGATTATTTTAGAAGAATGTGGTTTATACCTATTTTGGGAATCAATTCAGATTTTTTTTAATGAAGGGGAGGACACCATGATCCTCAATCCTTCCAAGAAAAAGACTCTTACTTCTACAATTTATAGCTTTAACAAATTCTTTGTAAGTATTCAAATTTTGTTCGAAAATTATCTTAATAATGGGGATTGTTCAGAATTTTTCGATGTATTTGAATTATTTTAATTTCAAATTTTATATTATTAAAATACCTTTTATAAATGTTGTAAATGGAACGTTAATTTAAATTTTTAATCATAGAAACGGAGTTAAAGGAAACTATGTTCAGAAGAGGACTTTAAAAACCATAATGATGCTTTATTTGTAGATTACGAAAGTCGAGATTACTATGGAATGATTAGGCTTAACAATGAAACAGCGTGTATGTAGTAAGGCTTATCTGATCCACGATTAACGATCGACCCGACTATCCTTCATTCAAATTCATATTTAGGTAATTTCTAAAAGGTTATTTGTTAACTTTTATTACTTGTTTTTGTGTTTAATAGTTAACAATTCAATGAAGCTAGCAAATATACATAAATGTAATCTGCCGTTAGTCAATAATTTGAGAATCCTTCCTCGACTATCACAAAATTAAACAAACCCAAATAATTAATAAACCATCGAAAATGTTAGGAAAACTACTGAAAAAGAAAAGAAAATGTAGAGGAATTTATTGAATACATAGTAATTATTATTTCTTATTAAAAAAGACAAACAATAAAAATAAAAAAAATTCCGGTTATAAAATTTATTTCTTTATTTTTAATTTTTTTTCCGAACAAAATATTTTATTTTTAAGTATTTTATCGGATACGTTTCTGAAACTTTCCTGTTAATGCTTTTGAAGTATTTTCAGTAAAGTGGGAATGTCGCGACGGAAATCAATGGAGTTTTTCAAATTGATTCATTGATTCAAAGCCTCTATTGGACAGCGCCAAGTTAATGTTGTTTTTGTAGAAGTTTGCAGGATTAGGAAATAATGGTCCTTAAACTGGTAGAAGAAATAGCCTTTCTCGAACCTTGGTCTTTATAGAGAGTGAAAAGAAAGAATTTCTGTTTCGAAGTGGCTTCAAATGGTAACAACTTCAAGAAGGATCACTGAATGTCAGCCCATTTCAGCTAAATTCAAAGCTAAAATTTTGTAACAAACTTAAATTTTAAAATTCAGAGTAAGTCCATTTTGTTTAATTTCAGTTTTTATTGGAAAATTTATTAAATCTTCAAACATTAGAATAATTTATCAGTTGCAGAAACTGTTTAACTGATTGTCCGGATTTTCTGTTTAAATCCTGAATTTATTGAAAATATGAATCATTCGTCGAATTTGATCAGTTTCTGAAACCGCGAAAACTAAGCTGTTAAGTAGTTCGATTATTTAAACACTGTTTTATTTAATGGAACTGTTTCTTATAATATGTAATATATCAAAAGCTTAATTTCGTCAATTCTGGTATCAACGATGTTTCAATAAAATGGTAGCATTTGAAATAAAATCATTACAGGTCTATTTTATACATTGGAAAGTTAGCTAATAATTTAGAAATAGCGCAACTGCAAATAAAATGAATAGTAAAATACAATTTAATGTCGGCTCTATGGTCTTCATTTTTTTGTTTTTCGAAAAGCCTAATAGCTGCAGTGACATAAATTAACCAATTATTAATAAGAGAGTTACATAACGTAATAACAGACTCCACGAAATGGTTCGACTCCATACGCAGTATCCACTCCCACGCTTATGAAACATTAAAGATGAAGAAACGTTACTAAAATAATACTATCAATTTCTATCAGTACTTTTTAGGTAATGTAGTTTAAAACAAATATTACTTTTTCATTCAGTTTCTGCAACTGTTTCAAATTTTGAAAATAATTCATAAACACCTTCAGTTTCTGTAACATTTTTTGGAATAAATTTATCTTAGGTCAATGCATGGGGTGTCATATCATCCCCAAATAACAGATAAATATGAATTTTTTAAAATTATATTTTAATTTATTTATTTCCTTCCTTCCTTTTATCGAATTTGGCCAACTAGGGACCACGTAACTAGCTCAACCTGACAACTTCAGGGCGAGGCTAGTGAAATTCAAGAAAGGGGGGACGAGAATTATATCCCGTCCAGGATAACCCTGAGATAGTAAGTCCCAGGTGGGAAACGGACGAAACACAGAAGAAGAAAGAAACAGCCATGCCACCACCGGGATTCGAACCCGGGTACTGGCGCATCGGCCATAACGGCAGCCCGCCGGCTAAACCGCACGGCCACGCCAGCACGGCTAATTTATTTATTTATTTTTATTGAAATCACTAAACGATCACAAAATTTTGAAGTTTCTCTTCCAAACCAATAAATAATAATAATAATAATAATAATAATAATAATAATAATAATAATAA
>JAFIDM010000001.1:100602636-100658597 GCA_023159025.1 Thereuonema tuberculata
AATAATAATAATAATAATAATAATAATAATAATAATAATAATAATAATAATCCTTATCATATTCAAGTAGTAAAACACAAAGAGATCAGACAAATCATGTCACAACTCCAAAAACTGATAAGCCATTTTTATTACCATCTGCTAAATCTTAATTCTTTTATTTTTTTCTTCAAATAAAGAGAGAGGATATTTTAATGTATTATATTTTATATACGAAATATATTATGCTGCAGATTTTTTTTAAAGGTCCTTTTGATTTTCTATCTTTATTTCTAATCACCAAGCTTCTTCGTGAGTTTCATCAATAGAAAAAAAATGCTTTTAATTATTTTTAAATGAATACTAATTTTTCAATGTTACACGATTGTATAAATAATCTAATTACGCAATTCGGTTTTTTTAAAGTTTTTTTTTTTTTTTTTTTTTAAACTTTGGAAAGGGTAAGAATTGAAAGAATCAATAATGTTTTGTCAACTCAGCATTTATTTTACTTGTAGTTTAAAATAATTATTTAACGTCAGCATTTGCTTATACGACTATTTCAAAAGTAAATAAAAAATACAGAGATAGTACAAGTCTATTATTGATGGGAGATTTAGAACAGCCCAAGATAACGATAATCAATAGGACTTAATCTTTCTGTTGGTCATTCTCAAGTAGTTTTCTTACAGTTACATTTTTAATCTCGTCCTCTTTGTTTAAATGATTTTATTTACAACGGTTTTAAAGTCGTTCATCTAGTTTATTTGAAAGGATATGTTTAAATAAATGAACATCTACGTAATTGAAAACTGGACCTGAATCACAGATCACATTTTGTTCAGTTGACACGTGTTAGAAAAATAAGTGAAAAAAAAGTTAATCAAGAAAGGGTCTTTGAATAGAACAAAACAGAATGACAGAATAAATTTCTACAATTTGAAAACAAATAATATCGGCACTGAAATCAAGAAAACCAATAAAGAGGGGGTTGGGAAGGATTGTTTTAGAATTATCGCAAGCCTCCTTAAACTAAAAAAAAAAAAAAAAAAAAATAGAAATTTATAAAGTTAAAAAATAGTTTAAAAAAAAGTATCGTATATTGTGAATTTCTTTTCGCTGAATTTAGTTTTTAGATGCACTATAATACGCCCATGACTGTTCTTATTTGGCATTTGAGAGTTTTACTTGTGACAACTCTTAAATGATGTTAGCCAAGTAGTGTGAAACAGCTGAAATGGTACTTAGGCAACATTTAGTCTTATTTATTGTTAGTCAAGATCAGAATTAACAAAATAAAGAGGAATGGGGAGAAGGCACGTTTTAGTATCTTTTTTTTTTTTTTTCCCCAGCTGAAGATGGCCTTACAGTTTTCCGCTGGTCGAAACGTCCTGTTTTCATGGTAAACAGTTTATTATTATTTTTTTTAAACGCTTGCGTTATTTTTTACGTATTATTATGGTCTTTCAGAAATGGTCATTCCCAAACGTTAAAGTTGAATTTATGATTTTTTTTGTTCTAAACAAAAAAATCCATATTTTGATATTCATTCTAAAGTTCTAAAATTTCTATTTTAGAGATGTCTTAATAATTGTTCTGTTGAATCCATTTCTGGAGACCCTTAAGACCTTTTTGGCTCTGATGAAGTGGAAGAGTTAAATAGGATGTAGCCACGGAGATTAAGGTCATTATGTAATCTGTAATAATTAATCTGTAAATTACCAGAAAGACTAAATTAACTATAAGCTATTTCAAAATTAGGAAATTCCAATTAAAACTTTATTTTGAATAGTAATTACACAAAATGGCATCAATGGGGTTTTTACCTTCGATCTGTTTCTTACTGGATTCATCCAAGAGGTAAAAAAGAAGGGGCTAAGCATAATTTATTTTTGAATTAGGGGAAAAAGGGGAATGACACTTATGGTAAGTGCAAATGCTCTCAGGAAGCAGATTAACATTTTATGACAGGAAATTTAATTAGTGAAATTCAAATTTAAGTTATTTTTATGAAGTTTAACCCTCGCTTAAATATTCATTGAGAGATAATCTCTTAATAAAATGAACTTTTAACGATGTGAAGATCGACAGGATTGAGAAAAGCCATTTCGGTGAGTCAACAGATGCCCAGACCATGCCATGTACATTAATATTCTATTTTCATTCTATCTGATAGGGAATTGAAATGGAATCAATGTTTTCTGTAATTATCTTAATTGTATTATATTTTATATTTAAAGTTGAATTTATTTAAGAGATTAAAAAAAAAAAGAAATAAGAACCCCATCTTCAAATAGAAGATAAAATCTTATTGTTAATATTTTTTTCCTACTGCTATTCAGATGCTCTTTGTTTTACGATATTTCAATTTAACGATGGTGCGATAGCGATACACAGTAATCAACTTTGAATTTTGATTTGTTCTGGGGCTAGCGATACGATGCTTTCCATTAATGCTTAAGTACCTATACAATACATCACTATTACTATAACTACATCATTCTTGCATAATGAAGTAAAAAATGAAACTTTAAAAAAAGACAAGTTTAACGTGCGGAAATGATATGCATTACAATAAAAAACACACACACACACATGAAAAAGGAATCACTGATCTGTTTTTTGGAATTTCGATACCGGGAATCCAGAAGAGCTGTTTTAGGGTTCTTACTCTTCATCAGCTGGATTCGCCCAGTATCTGACAGTCAGTGATCCCAAGAAACATATAAAGGAAACAAAAATCAATAAGAAAATGGCCCTTCGTAATAAAAAACAACAAAATAAAAAATTAGAATAAAAAAAGGGCAGAAATTTAATCCCCGCTAATAACAGCTTAGCCTGTGAAGGATTAAATTATAAAAAGAATACATTTAAAGACAAGTTTAACGTGCGGAAATAAAACTTTTTTTTCTTTCTTCCGTACAGTAGTGTACATACATTGCAAGGACAAACTTGTATTTATTTATTTATTTATTTATTTATTTATTTATTTACTTACTTACTTTTCAAGTACTGGTATTTACATTAGTTAGCTAAAATTATTTGTTTATTTGTTTATTTTACTTATGCAGTGACAGTAGTTGTTTATTTGCTTTTGTATAGTATTTATCCTATCATATTCGACGCACGATATTTCCTAATTAGTTCCATTGTAAAGCGAGGAGCAATTTTGCATTTTTTATATGGAAATAAAAAGAACTAAAATGACAGCAGTTACAATGAGCTCCAAATACATAGCTTTGTTTTCGTTATTTCTTTGTTTCTCTAATAATTAATCAAATTTATGTGGGATCAATAAGAAACAGATGGAAAATACTGGAAAAAGGACCTACTTCTCAAACGAAAAAAATAAACAAACAAAACACATTTACTATTAAAAATCGAGTATGCACAGATCGAAAAAGAAACAACAAATCGTCGAATGTTGTTTTTCTGAACAACATTCAGTAATTTTCCTTATTTCTAATAACAATAATAGTAAAAACAAAATCCTTTTTTTCATTAGCAATTACAGTATTTGCTAATTTATTCATTTATCTTGACTGATTTCAGAATTGCCTTTGTTACTTAAAATAATGATGTAACTTTCTACGCGTTCATTGTATTCGGATGAATAATGAAAATATTTATCAAAACACTATTACCAACATCTCTTATCATATCACCGAAGTTTTAGGATGGATAAAGAGTTTAATATTGAGTAGTTCGTTGTTCCGATTAAACTACTGTAGTATCAATTAAATTTACTCATGGAAACGAAGTATTACATTCTGGCTAACTATTGTGTCTCAACCATCTAAAATTATCTAGACCAGGGGTCCCCAAACTTTTTATCCCGTTGACCCCTTCATAGAATATTTGCCTTCTTATGGACCCCCAGATTAAGTTTATCGACCCCCCCCCCCCCCAGTTCTTAAACAGTATGTGTCACAATACGTAGAATACACAATTATCTTTGAAAATATAACATAAATTATATTGGATAAAAAACCCTCTTACTGTCATTTTGGACCACTACTGAATACCTTAAAAATATGTTAACATACCTTTTTATTAAAATAGTTGATATTAGTGGGAATAGAAATGAAGAATAATAAATTTTTATTGGAATATTCTATTTTTTTCCTAGACAGTTTAATTGATCCTCTTTGGTATTAATCGACCCCCTTTCGAGCCCTAGGGGTCGATATCGACCATTTTGGGGACCCTAGACTAACTTCTCACAGGTGAAAGTTTATTAGATGGAAATATTCTGACATTCATTTATTACAAATAAAGCTGGTGGATGAACGTTATTTGTTTAAAAGCTTAGTTTATCTTCTACCAGACAGAGGAAACAAAAAACGCTTTATTTGAAAAAAAAAAATAATAATAATTGGAGAATTCTGAATAACCCCTATATATCGATAATAAACTACAAAAAGCTCACATGGGAAATTACACTATTTTATTAAATAGATACACTTTAATTTATTTAATCTTTAAGTAATTCAAGCTGCTGTTGAACTTATTATTATAAAGGGCAGAAATCAGAAGCCAATTTACGTAGGCGTATATAGAATTTTATCTGGAGGTAAGTTCAAATACGATCATCCAAACAAAAAAAAAAAGAGTCTTTTTAAACATATAAGTCCCTGTAATTCGAAACTTCGGGGTCCTTTGCCCAAATATATATTGTCCTTATTACAAAGATTGCAAGGGCTATTAATTGCAACAATGTTTCAATAATTTCTATAGAAAAGAAATTATCTTTACTTAATGCTGAGAAACACGCGAGATTCAAAACGTGCATTTACTTGAAGTTTAGTAATTTATTTATTTAATTAATAAAGTAAATTTAACATGAAAGTTAAAACAAAGCATGGATGGTGACAAAATTCGTATTTTATACGAAAAACACAAATACTGAAATGAGGTTTTAATGATTTTTTTTAATTAGTCGGGACTACAGAATAGGATAAATTCTTTTGGGAGTTAAAATATATAGTTAAAAAAAATCTGAAAAGATTTATTTGGAATTTTCTCAATTCTGTTGTTTTTCACGTTGAAACTAGCATGGCATTAAATTAATCTCCATTGAAAACCTGACTTTCAGTGAAAATTCAAAAAGATGAGTCCATCCTCGTCATTTTCGAAAACACCTAAAAGACAGTGATCTAAGGTCGACTGAGGTGAGATGGAAACAGGACTCTTCCATTCAGCCCGAGGGAATGTGAGCACATCTTAAAAGTGATAGCCCAGTCCGATCTGGTTTATGCCAATCTTAGGCCTATTGTTAAAATACTTCAAGGAATCCAACAACCATTTGGTCAGCAAAGCACTGTGAAAAACATTCACAAGAAATGAATTACGTTTGCATTGAACATTTTAGAATTCAGAATGGGACATAGTTTAGAATCAATGGATTTGCATAATTAAATAAACACTTTAAGATGAGACACAGGGAAGAGTAAACAACTGCTTTGTCTGTTTTAAATTAGGATTTCTGTGCACATAAAACAAGTCACAACATTTTACTGTAAAATAAAATCTGTTCCACGGTAATGTTCGTAATACAAATATTCTGAAACTATTTTCGGATCAAATAAAAATGAACTAAACTCCAGTTAAGTCTATATATTTTAACCGACCTGAAACAGCTTTTGGGACAATTGAAAATATTTAAGTATATTTTATTTCTTATTTATACGCTTTTATTATCTTCGAATGTTAATTATTCACGAAATTTGATCTAATACTTCTCATTTATTCCAATAATAAAAAAAAAAATTCAAATGAAATTTGAATGAAAATTTCAAACATTTCACCAACATCGGTCGTATCTTTGAAAGTTCGTATCTGAAGTTAGTAAAGTGATTTATAATTAAAAAAAATGACAAAAATTCTATTTTTACAGATGTTCTACTAAATCACGAATTAGATTTCTCGTTTCGTACGTTTCACAAAACAAATTTATTTGTGTCAATTTTGTATTATTATTTTTTTTTTAATTTTTGGAAAATATAAATTCATTCAATAAATCAGATACTGGGCGGGCTGAAGAAATACTATTAGTAATACTATAATACTGGTATCTGTTTTACGTTCGATATGTTTTTTTGAATTCAACTAAAGAAATACGCAAGCTATAATGAAAACACACAAAAAAAGAATTTGTAAAATACAAAAGAACTGTATCTCATTATTATTTATATCTGCTCGCTAAAATCTGAATTCATTTATTTCTAAGGGTACGGACTCACTAGAAGTCTGTCTTGAAAGAATCGTTGTAAATTTGGTAATAAAAACTGATGGCATTAAAAGGCAAGGGCAAATATACAACAATTTTCAAAAATGAGATGGACCAGTCATGAAATTATCAAATGATAAACAAAATTCTTGGACATTGACGGGTATTTTTCTTCTATATAATAAAAAATAAAGCAACGAAGGACATCATTGCCTTTTAGATATCTGTTTTAATACAGGAAATTATCTTACCAATAAATGCAATTATTACAGAGATTTAGAATTTTTGATGGTAATAAAAAAATACAAAACTTTGTTGAGAAACACTACTTAATTAGGTATTTTTGGTAATTAAAATCTTAATTATATTTTCATCGGATTTTGTAAACTCTAAAAAGTTAATCTGTTACTATCCCTCTGAGTTCTAATATTAATACTGTATTTTATTAAATATCTCGCAATACATTAACTTGATAAGATTACAGATTAAAAGTTTAATAATGGTACCAGCAATAAGTTGACGGAGTTAGGAATGTCAGGTTCTTTATCACAAAAACTCCATCAAAAATACTAAAATGTTTCAATGATTTTGTTTTCTTCCAATTTTGTTCTTTAATTTACACAAATCAAAATTCCCACAAAAACCAATTTGACAGCCTCTCAAACAACGCTAAGTTTAGTTTATTTAAGTGATGAATATAAACCAGACCACATATGTCACGACTTCCCTTTGAAAAATGGCTTCTGGTATCGAAAATTACCCGCTTCTCGTTATCGTAAATTACTGAATTATTGGTTGACATAAATTTATTTATTTGGGACAGTGAAAACCTGTTTTCCATTTTAAAGGTTTTAGTTTCTCTTTGAGTTGTTTACGCAGTAATTCTCTTTCTACAACTCAAAAATGTATTTCTTAAATTAACATGTTATTTATTTTAATTATGATTCGTTTGCTTAAAAGAAAAAAATCTATGTTTTTTCCAACAATTTCTATTAAAGCTTAAAGGGTAAGACTTATAAATTATCAAACATTACTCCAAAAGCATTTTTTTTTTAAAGTTTTTTAGAATTCCACATTAAAAAACAAAAAATCAACTTCTATTATAATAGGAGAAAGTAAATTATCTACACAAAATTCATAAATAATTTCTTTTCTTACACGAATAGTATCTGCAAAAATACAAAAAATTTATTTTTGTAAAGGCAATAATAATAATAATAATAATAATAATAATAATAATGATCAAACAATGCATGTAATATACGATAGAGAGAAATCGGAAATAAAACAAATAATGACGAAGGGGTCCGAACCTGTATCCCGCAACATGTCATGAAGATTTTTTTTTAATAAATGTTTTTTTAAGTATGTTAGGTCCCAATTGTAAATAGTAATTCACCACACTAATATAAATATAATGGGGGGGGGGGGGAAAGAGATTTATTTAACATTCTTTTGATCTTACTTGTACACTGTGTTTAATCGTGCCCTTCGGCAAAATATACCACTTAAAATTTATACTTTAATTACAGATTATGTACTGAATATTTTGTTATTTAATTGGAAACTTAACTCCTATTAAATTATTAATCGGTTTTTTTTTTTTTCCATTTTTAGTTATAATAGTAATAAAAAAAAATCTCGCAACAAAAGACACTGTCCTAAACTCATTTAAGTTAAGACTGAATAATCATTACAATAAGTTCCCTAACTTCGACCGGAAATTAGATGGCGCTACAATCGCTCTTAAGAAAACATCTCTTTAAAATAACACAAGATCCAATTTCGATGGATTAGCAGGAATATCTGTAAAAAATTCTACAGTATAATTTTAGCTTTCATGAAGCAAGCATACATCTTGTCTACAAATGCCAATTCACGTATTTTTTCTTCTTCTTTGGTTTTCCGTGCGTTTTTTTTTTTTGCTCATTAATTCTAACATATCTTTGATTTTCGTAATGCATACAAAAAGGACGTACATTAACTTATTCAGAAGTTGTTATTCATTTTTCGAAAAGAAAGAAAAATTCAAGACTTTTCCATGGATCACTGAATTGCACTATTGCAGCTACTTTGATTACATCAAATGTTGTACCGTTTGGACAATTTCATTTCTTTAAAATTTGTATTTAAATAATTTGTTAAGCCTGAGATTCAAGAAAAAAAAATGATATGCCTTCTACTAGTTCCCTAAGCGAAGAAAGAGCTTCCTTTGTAAATAACTTTGAAATCAAGTACATCTACAGTTAGAAGCTATAAAGAAAAAACATTCCTGTTAAAGGAATGAACAGGTACATTGGATGTAAGATAGAAGTAATGAAATACAAACAAAAAGAAAATTCACACAAACTTAGATATTGGAACAGGCCAAAAGATCTACAACTGGATGGAAGAAGAGAAAGATCTAAGTTGAGGCCAATTAAGTTGCTTAAAAAGAGACAAATGTAAAAGGGATGTAATTTTGTCTTCTCGAATTCAGTGAAATTGGTGGCTTGGTGCACATGTACATTGATCGCCATCTTCCATTGAAAGATGAACGCACAGTTGAGTTGTATTCAGATTAAGCCAATCGCATATTATCAGGAAAACGAAGGATCTAATATTGAAATACTGTCACAGAAAACTGAAGCCTGTGTTTGTTAAGCTTAACGATAATTGTTGATGGATCACTGCTGGTAATCGACGACGACATTGTTCCATCATCCCACACACACCTACACTTGGTCTTCCTTTAATCGCAATCAAATCACCGAAATATGGTTTGGTGGAGTTTTCAGTGATTGTCATATCACTTCAGATGCTAAATCTCATGGTACATTTCTTATTTAAGATCTTGAAGCTAGTTACTGCTTCCTAAACTTTTCCAATTCGCAATGCAAACCTTCAAATAACCAAAAATGGCATATCCAGTTTTAAGAAAGAAAAAAATCTTTACTGATTATACGAAAAAAAACATAAATAAAAATTTAAATGTGAAAAATCTATTAAACTTATACATATTTACGAAGTGATATCTACCGGACGATAAAATATACCTTTGAACACATGTGAATTTGTCTTTTTTTAATTTACCATCAATTACACCAACTCCTTAGTTTGAATCAGCTTGAGTCTCCATTAATCTAATCATGGATAAAATGTAAGTTGGATGCATTTGGTAAAACGAAATGGTACTTCTAAGTGCAATTTTTTACATTCATTTTCTTTCTTTCTGTTACTTTGTCTACCCAAAGTTTCCATTATTGAGAATAGAATCGCAAACAATGGTAAAACTGTCTTATCAAAATACATACTTCGATTTTATATATGTACTTAAATGTGATAATCACGTATATGATAATTCCTCTCAACAAAACTTGATTATTCCTCTCCGAATAACAATGGTGAAAACATTTAAAAAAAAAAAAAAAGAAAAAACTTTTTGTTCGCTACTTTTACTAATTTTAGCTTATTCAATTTATACTTTGTTCATTCGGCAATTGTAATGGCCTTTACAAGACTTTTGTATTGATGATTTGTTATTTTTTTTTTTAAGTAAAATACTAAAAATCACGAACCATTTAGACTAAAAAACAAGAGATGATAATTACATCGAAGAAATTTACGCTTAAAGATTTTCAAATAACATCTACCGAATAATTTTTTCAGAGAGACCACGTGGTTTTTCATGAAAACGAAATAATCAGAGTGAGAGGCAGGGGCATACATTGGGTTTTATTCGGGGGGAGGGGATTCGAGATCCTCTCAACCAGCCATCAATCAAAAAAAAAATCGAAAGAAAATTTATTCTATAAATTTCGAGATTTCGGGGCCCCTCTCTCCCTAAGTACGCCTATAGTGAGAATTGTAAGAAATTCTTCTTTTTTTTTTCTTTAGAAATTCTCTTCATAGAAGCGTGTGCGGTTTTATTTGTCCCTAGAAGATTATTAGAAGATTAATAAAAACACTTTATGAAGCTCCTGTCAGTCTTCGACAGGAATGGCTATCTTCGCTTAATCACGTGACCCGCATTCTGACGATGACAGGCTTTCATATGAAAGGATTGTATTTTGAAATATTGCTCAGACGAAGACATAATTTAATATCCACAAACCCTGTAATATATATAAACTGTTATTGTTAATATTATCAACTATAACACTTAATAAATTGATATATATTTTTTTTTTTCGCCACTTGAAAAATAAAACTGTAAAGAATTTGTCATTTCTTCCACCATAAAAAAAAAAAAAATATTTTTATACGTTTGCTCAGCAGAAAATAGAAATGTAATCGATTAACGAAATGCAACAAAAGCACTGAAATCACTTTTAGACTATTTGTCTGCCTAATTATCGACTACTATGGTTTATTTTCACCGCATGTGCTGACCTAAATAGAAAAAAAAAATCTAAAAGAACAAATTTTCTTCACTGACTCAAGAAAATTGAACCTGAATAAAAATATAGAAAAGGCGAAATACTGTTGTAAAATGAACAAATCAAACTACTTCATTATCTATATAGCTGAGAAATTTTACATCTTTCAGAACATTCATTTTCTTTCTCCTTTCAAGGTATTTCATTTCAAATTATAAAAATCAATTCTTTTTCTTCATTTCACAAACACAAAAACTGCCACTGTTCGTCAACTTTATTGGTCGAATTAAATCCTCAGGATCTGTCGTCTGTCAAAAAAAAAAGAAAAAGAAAATAGAAAAAAAAAGCAACTAACAATAAGTGTCGATTTTTTTAACAGATCCACTTTTTGTATTATTTTTAATATAAGTGTTTCAGTATCTTTTGTAAAGTTTTAGATTCTTCCAAACAGAAAACGTCAACCGACAAAGATCTGACAGGGGACGAATATTCTTAAAACTTTGTTCCATTTCGGTTGGCATTTCTTGGCTTTCCTGTCTTGGCTGCATAGTTGAGCTATTAATAGTGGCAAACGCTTTGCGAGGACCTAATCAGTAGATCGTTTCAAATAATGAAGGGATTTTGAAAAGCCAATGCAGTCCTTGATATTCCGGCCTTAATAATAAGCCTACCTTACGTCCGTAGACGAGGGGGCGGTACGTCTCGGTTCTTCTGCTTCTCTTCATGGTGACGGAGACCCGTCCGCTACCATACAAACCAACCAGGTATTTTTAGGACTGACAACACAGCAATGCCTTTGCGCTGTGCACCAGCAGAGACCCTCCTCATCAAAAGCGACAACCAACAAACTATGAAGGCAAACAACCTCCTGTAGCCCACACTCCGTAGCCATCACTTGGCTGAGGTTTCCCATTAGCACGTTAAATTTCAACTTTTTATTTAAATTTTAGTCTCTACTTATCTTATGGATGTCAAGATTATTAAAATTATTATAAAACTGTTTTGATTCAAATAAAAACATATTTTAAATTAAAGAGTTAAAAAAAATTCAAACTAACTCTAAGAAAAAAAAAAAATCTGAGAAGGAAATAATTGAAAAACCTTAACTATTCGATCTTTTTAAAATTTTTAAAGATAAAAAACATTAATTTAAAAAACAGAATGTGAACAATAAAATTATCCAACAGAAAACCATACAAAGGAGTTGATATTTACAGTACATAATTTAGCATTAGGTTTCACGAATCAGAGAACCAATCAGAGAACATGTACAAAACCTCTATTGAAAACATTGAAATCAACAACTAA
The DNA here is from genome assembly GCA_023159025.1 of Thereuonema tuberculata. NCBI lineage: Eukaryota > Metazoa > Arthropoda > Chilopoda > Scutigeromorpha > Scutigeridae > Thereuonema > Thereuonema tuberculata. The sequence goes on from JAFIDM010000001.1 coordinate 100,614,511, forward strand.
TGAATGGATTCCCTGTAAGTAAAGCTAGTTTTTTGTGAGGGACGCCTTTTAAGCTAAATCTGTAATAAAAAAGGCATAAACACCAACTATGTTGATGATTTACAACATACAAGAAAGAAGCAAAGAAATAAGTATTTTATATTTTAAACTAATATAAGTATTATATTAGGTTAAATAAGTATTTTATGTGTTACCATTTTTTAGGCGCTTTATTTAATTGCGCATAAAAAATTCATAGAGGCCAGCGGAGACTTGGCACATGAATTTTCTATATTTTATTTTTAATGTGCATTTTTTATTTTTATTTTTTATTTTATTCTTAAGGGTTCCACATTTTCTAAGTATTTTATAAAACCTAATAACCTGTGAGGATGGTATCAGTTTATTACGATAGACCTGAATAGAGAATCGAAAAAATATTAAATACAACGGCTTGAAAATGCTGTAGACAGCTTTGTAATACCCCAAAACTTTCAAAGAAAATTATAATTTGAATACACGATGGAGACAGTGACCCCTCAAAAACTAAAAGCAATAAAATAAAAAACAAGAACAAAATGTGGAATGCAAATCCTTGGGCAGCACTCAGGCTACCACAAAAGGTATTTGACCACAAAAAGGCTGATTAGCTCTGGCTGATTAGCTCTGGTTGATGAGAGCCCAACAAGCTCGAAACGGCCGTCCCAGAGTATCAACTCGACTCAAAAAGGCATTCTTATTTGAAAATTATAATTTATAATTAGGTGGGTTTTTTTTTTAAAAAAAAGGAAAAGAAAAAAAGATCTTTTAGTTTCATATCTTCCATTAGATTAGACAGCAAAACCATAGGCGAATAGAAAGTCTTTTGGTCAGGCATTTGAGTCGACAACTGTTAGTATATCAAGAAGAGCTCAAGAATTCGAAACAGCTGTCCTGTAGTTCCATGCAAATGGAATAAAATAAATTTAGGAAATATGACATGAGCAATTTCATTCATTTAATACTAAGGAAGTCTTACTATTGCTTTCATATCATAAAAAAAGAAGAAAAAAAAACTACTTACTTACAAAAAAAGAAAATAACATAATTTTATAGATAGAAGTTATAAAAAGAGTGTGTTTAAAAAAAAATCAAAGCTTATTTAACTGACAATTTATTTTCAGTTCGTCATAGATTAAAAATGTATTTGAAGAATGAAACCATTTTAAAAATATCCTGTAACAATACGTTGAATATAAATTTTCTATAATAAATTGTACTCTCACCTCATAGAATAACATGTGGGCGTGATTAATTATTGGCAAATGTCACAAACTGAAAGTCTATGATTGTAGACCACTTCACTTGCATAAATCCACGCACTGGCAAAAAACCAGGAATTGTTAAAATGTGGATGTTCTCACTTACTATCGATACTGAAGTATTTTTATTAGACCATTATCCGAAGAAAAGTGCAGGATCAACTTCAGATCGTTATGTCTGTGAAATTATTCTCTCTTCAAAATTTGAACTAAGCTAAGAGATCTTTTTGAAACTTTTCCTTCAAAATTAAACAAGATGGCGACCTTTTCAAAGTTTATTTCTTGTGCAAACTTTCGAGAAAAAAACGAAATCCCATAATAGTAATTAAAATAGGGTGGGTTTTACTAAGCGGAATTAATAATGGAATGCATTACAAATCAGTATGAAATTGTTGGTAACAAGTTCACAATTTAAAAATACACTGTTTGTAAAAGAGGCAATTTTATTTTTACTTGAATTAATTTTTTTGAAGGGAAATTTTAACGTTTGAAATATGTTCATATATCGAGGAAAGCAGGCTTCATATTCTTTAAATGACATTTCTGTTTAAAATGTTAACAAAGCTAAGCTTCTTCTATGTAAAAACTGACTTTTTTCTTTCTTCTTTCTCCATATAATGAAGTTTCAATCGAAGGCCAGGTTGTTACTTGTCGTAAAAAAAAAAAAAAATACATTCCATCGCTTTTATCTGCCTTAAACTAGAAATCCTGGACAAAAGACTGTGAGAAGCAAAGGGCATCAAAAGTAGTTTTAAATTAATAATTTCTTACCTCTTGCTTGGAGTGATTTTGAATTGGGGTCACCTTTGAGGTGCACAGAGCAGTTCTCCTCAACATGTCATTAACAAAACAGACATCAACCAACACATTACAAGCAGCTTTCAATAATTACAAACACCACCAAACACATTCCATCCATCCATTCATTCATTCAGTTTTTTTAATTCTTCAAAAGAAGATAAGAAAGAAAGCTGTTGCTTCTTTCAGTTCCTCCCCCACATACACACATAAATTTTTTTTTTTTTTTTTTTTTTTTTTTTCAGTAGTTTAATTGAAATATAAGTGAAAAATCCTACAGAGTTTTTTTTTCGTAAAAACCATTGTGAATTGTTTGTTAGTTTCTTTGAACTTGGCGCTACTCTGCTTTCTAAATACTATGTGCTTTCTACGATGTCTCTTTTATTTACTAAAACGATTTAATCTGATTGGAAGTGATTTCAAAAGAATAAGGCAAAAAAATAGAACTAAAATTAATAACATCTAAAGGATAAATTTAAAAAAACGTTACGTCCTAAACAGTTTCGGTCAAATTATTAGATCATTATCAATGGAAAGAAATGACGGCGAATAAATAGATTTTGATGAACGTAATGTTAATTGTTCACTATTAAAAAAATATCAGTAGATGGTAAAGAAGCAATTCTAACATAAGTCTCGTACACTATTTCTTTGCAGTAATAACCAGAGTCAAATTTAAAGTAGCTTTTTAAAAGCTTTAAGAATAGCACTGGTTTTTTTTTTTTTTTAAGTAGGGGGTCGTCCATTAATTACGTGAGGTCAAAAGGGAGAGGGGGTGTCCGGTTAAATCTCACCAGGGGGGGGGAGGGAAATCACACGTTAACTTTTTCATTCAGAGAATATAAGTATTATAATAGATTACAACATTTTGTAATATTGACTTTTTGAACTTTTTTGATTTTTTGACTTTTTGAAAGCTCCAAGGAGGGAGGGAAGTCGAGTCCAACCAGACCCAACAAAGGGGGGAGGGGGGGCAAGTTTTTTAAAAAACACCTCACGTAATTAATGGCCTCAGAATTAATAAATAAATAAAATAATTCTGTTTTAGTTTATGGATATATGTATATACATTCTTTTTTCCTCGATATTTTAGTTTTTTTTCTAAGCAAGAATTTTCAGTCAAATCTTTTCTCCCAAAAAATGTGGCTGACCTCTATTATAATTGGTATAATGTTAATCACTCGCATGGAGGAGGGGGGAATGTAATGGCAGTTATAAACCCCTCCTTGCATACGAAAATGAAAGAAATCCAGCATTTTGGGTTGAAGATGCATTACTTTGTTTGAAACCTCGCGTCCAGGGAAGAGTACACAGAGTTTTTCTTTTTGATTGAATCCCTTCAAATTCCTAGGCACGCCTATGATGTCAGTCATTTTGTTTTTAAATACAGTTCCTTCGTTTTGGTAAAGATATAACTCCTACGCTGCTAGATTCGTCATCGCGTGGCAATGGTTAGGAGCCAATACAAATAAATCTACGATAATTTTTCACCCTTTTTTTTTTTTCTTATCTAAGGCAAAATACCTCATTTTTCTATTCCTAGATACCAGTTTTTCTACCTTGATTTTAATTTCTTTGTTATTTCCCCCTCAAATCAATAAATTTCAATTAGACCACTCCATCAACATTCCTGGCAACTGAAATGCATGGGAAAGTTATCTTAGCTTCCATTGACTTGCTATTATTTTTATTTCCAATTATACTTCTTAATTCCATTGGAAAACTACAAAACTGTCTATTTCTGTTATTAATATTTATTTTAATATTCCTTTACTGCAAATTCATAAAAACCTTGAATTTGGACTTGAGGCAATAACCTTATTTATTGTTTTTTTCTTTATATAGTTCTTTTATATTTATTTCATTAATTTTACTAAAGTCTCTATATTTATTTAAAAACAATAAAGTTTATTGTTTACTTCACTTTATATTAGCTTTTTTTTTCTTTCTTTTCCTTAGCGCTATAGGAGAAAGCATAATAATAAAGATTGATTTACAAGCATTTGTTTATTACTATTATTTTTATTCATTTTACTTTCTCGTTGCTATTGTAAGAGGAAGTACAATATTAATGCAAAATATTGATTTACCGATTCCAAGAGAGAGACATGTTTGAGGTGCCCTGATTATGTAGAGTGCTGCTTATACATTGCTTTATGATAATGGGCCTCCAAGATAACTAAAATCAAAGAGGCAATCGTCTACATCAAATTTTAGCATTGAAGGTTTAATTTACTTATATAAAGACCTACTTTACGTAATGTCTCAATCACTCAATATTAGCAACTTAAAGACTTGAACTCGAGATTTTATATATATATAAAATTTATATACAAAATATAGATTATATTTTGTACACATTGCTTGATTTTTAACGATATTCTAATAAGGGTTTTTAATTAGGCTTAATTTTGTGAACGGAAAACGGAAGTCATAAGGCACTGAGACTTCAAACTCTATATTGAAGAGTTTAGCTAAATTATGTAGGCTTAAGAAATACTTTTACGACCTTTTCTTATTAGATTATCACTAAGTCCTAATTTACATGCATAACAACCAATTGATTCGTCTCATAAAAAATAGATCTAAACTAATGCTTAATCTTTTGATCTTTTATAGATCGTATTAGATTTTAACTTAGGCGGCGGCTTTTACTGGCTTAGGAATCTAAAATTAGTGGGAGGAATAATTCAAAAATTATATCCTGGAAATTAGTTAAATTTAAAGGAAATTTTAAATAATCAATAATGAAAATTCATAACATTAAAATCATTTCTAATCTTATTTTTTTTTTTTTTTTTTTTTTTTTGTAAATTTGGAAGAGTTTATCTTTTCTCCAACATAACTTATCCAATCTTTTTTTCTAATATATCATTGTAAGTATAACTATCAAGGGGACATGTAGGTAGTAAAAATCATCAATGTATGAACTATAGTAGGAGGCAAAAAAATAAAGAGGGGATTAAATTCAGCCCAAAACAACCCCTTCTGAAATTAGGTTGCATTCAGTTGTCCAATGAAGAGTCTGACAGTTACTTTTCCACGACAATTCTAAAAGAATTTGTCTGAATTGGAAGCTGTGATTAAGTTTACAGTTGCTATGAAAACGCCTTATCAGACTTTACGCCTTTTCACGTTAACTTGACAACCAAGTAAATAAGAAACTGAAATTGAAACAGAAATTTCAAAACCTGGACTACAGAAATTGCAAATTTTGAACAGTATATCTGTTCAAACACTATAATTAACCAAATAATTAGCAGAAACTAAATAATAGGTTTAGTTGTCGATCTGTCATATTTCAAACTGATTTTGATACAGACTGCCCTAACGGTACGGTAAGTCAACATTAAAAAAAAAATCTTAATTTAATTTTATTTCGAATTAATATCACTTATCAATGTATATTACAAAAAAATACATATTTAATAATGCAAAATAACTTTAGTTCGTGAATACCAACACTTTCATTAAATAAATTTTTCAACTAATGAAGTTAAAGGAAGTCTAATTAAGAACTGCTGTTTATAATTATCACTGGATATAATAATAACATATCACTGGATTACTGTCAATTAATAACGATTAAAATGAAATGAAAGAAATTCATAGATTGGGCACATTTTACGAATGTAGGAACAGAATACGAAATCGTACAACAGTTGAAATTGCATAAAAATATATCCCAACCCTAAAATGCGTCTCAATTGATTTTGATTTGTGAGATACACGAGTAATTTATTTTTGTCAATACAAAAGCAAACACATTTTAATTACTGTAAATTTACATTCAAATTTTGTGGATGAAAATTTTTTCGAAAATTTGCATCTTCAGTTTTACCTCTTAAGTGACAGAACGTTTAGCCACGCAGTAAATTCATTTTAAATCAAAAATTTCATTTTAATCAGAAGAAAATATCGCATAATTGCCTGAATTTACTTAATTTTTAATTTTGCAATTTTAGTCAAATTTTGATAAAATTTTGATTCATTGCATATAAAATTTAGTTCTGTTAGAGAGAGTCGTGGATAAAATCTTATAAAACACTGAATTCATTTATTGAGATGAAAATAAATCCCAATTAGTTCTCAAAAATAAAAAAAATAAAAAATATCTACAACAATGAAAAACATAAATAAATAAAAATGAATGACTATTTAAAATACTTGATATTCTACAACAATCTGTAATTGTTACTATGGAACTTTATTATTCATACAATTTCAACATTATAGTTTAAAGTTTACTTTTTTCTTTTATTTTAAAATAAATAAAGTTCCACATTTCTATCAACAGGTTCTGTTTACATAATGTTAAATTTAATGTTATATCTGTTTATATAATATTAGCGTAATATTCAGTATAATAAGGTTTGTTTAATAAAATGTAAGAAATTTATATCAATCACTCAACTTGAAACAAAGGGAGAAGAACACAAAAGTTGGGGGTCTTGAACTTGTGAAAAATGTTGAATAAATTAAATGCAGCCCATGGCATAGGCATATTGTGTACTATCAAAAAAGGATATTCAACAATCTGCAAGATTAGTGATATCGTTAGTGGTAAGCGGACAACATTCGAGGAAAAAGTCACAGCAACTATTTCACTTTTCTCCAATATGGCCCCAATTCTTTTTGTGATGTGGAAAGAAGTAATTACCACTATTGAACAGTGCTAAGTTACAGTCGGAGATCATTTTGATTTCGAAACTTCAAACTGTTTGTAATTGTTTCCTATAATTCTGATAACGACAATGACATCTGATCATCATACACTAGGTATAGGATTGAACATGATATATAAATATGTATCATTTATTTTTATGTAGCCAATCATCTTAGAAACATATATGAACTGTAAATAGACTGCGATCATTGTAAACATATTCTTTTGAAATATTATACTGCACGAGCGAATTTATAGGACATTATTTCGAAGGAAGCCAACTTAGGGAACTGACCAGCAACAACGACCAGATAGGGAAGGTAGGCCCCTCTATATAAACCTATGATACGTTGAATATTTCTTAAGTAATCAGTGCAATTTAGCCTTAAACTAAAGTAAATTTCTATAAACGAGACAGTTTATTTTTAGATTACATTTTGTCATTTAAGAATTAATCAGTCCGATTTTTTAAAAATAAAACTCGATGATTTTTTTTTTTTTTTTTTTTTTTTACATTACGTTGCGGAATGTAGATCTTATTTGTAATTTAAAAACGTCATAAATGCTGGCATATTTGTATAATTTTAGGTCATAAATATCCTTGCTCTAGTCTTTATCCTAGAGATTCCTATTCTCCAATTACAAATTCATGATCATAATTATAGACTTAAACGAAAAACTAGATTAATCAAAAATTAGAATTAAATAAAAAAAATAAATAATAATCAATAATAAAAAATAAAAAAAACCTGAATCGTAAGCAAAAATCGTTTTTTGATTTCGATATTTTTAATCTGACTGTCAAAAATATTTTCGTTTTAAATTAATTTTTTGGATAATATTATGAAAAAAAAAAAAAAAACAATCAATAACATTTTCTTAAGCAAAATATCCTTCATTAATCAATAAATATATATACAACTGAAATGAATACGAATACTATGTATTTCTTAATTTAAAAGTGAAATGTTTTTATACTAAAATATTTTATAATAATTTTTAATTATTGAATTGAAAAATTGATAATAACATCACATTGTTATTATAAAAAAAATGATATATACTGAAGCTATAAAAAAACTAGGAACAGTTCTGTTTCGGTCTTTCTTGAGGTCAATGTTTTTCAAATTGTATTATCAATACGAAGAATATCTTTATTGTTACGAAACGCATCATATTCAATATACATGATGGACAGTATAACTTTATAGGTAAATACAAAACATAAATTATACTTTTTTTTTTTTTGAAAACTGTAGAAAAAAATATCGCCAAATGATGTAATTTTATCTGAACCTTATTCGTCAGACAATAAGATGCACTAAATTTTCAGATGGGCCATTAATAGAGCGTTGGTCCACCTTTTGCTGTTTTACAGCCTTTCCTATATTGGGAGGCTTTTCCATTAGATGTTGAAATGTTACTACGGAATTACCGCCATTTGTAGACAAGAGCAGTACTGACGCTTATTATTGATTGTGCAAGTTGATCTAGAATTCATCGGAGTGCTAATTAAACCCACAGATACTTAATGGGTTTCAGGTCGAGACGCGCGAGCCAGTTAAGTCTTTTAGTGTTTATCTTATCGAGTAGATTTCGCTTTGTATACCGGTGAACTTCATGTTAGAACAGAAAAGGCTTGCTCGAATTACTGTTAAAATTAAAAGCCAAAAGCTGTTCACGATTTTACAATAGCTCGCACATAAAACTGACAGATAGCGCAGTTGAACTAAGCAGATCTTGCACACGAACGAGAAACAACCCAAATTCCGTAGCTCCCTCCAATTTTACAGCTTCAGCTGGTGAGCATTCAGCTGATGTGGGCCACACCCAAATTCTTCCATTCCACTGCCAAATGATTCATCACGCTACAAAATGTGTTTCTCGTAGTTCTTCATATTCCCATCACGGCGAGCGTTACACCAGTCAAAAGACTTTATGCCCCTTGCCTAGCTACGAAAACCCATGAGAGTCAGTCCCCAAAGGCATTCAGAAGCTTTGTAGTGTGAATCTGTACCGATGTATTGTAGAATCACCCCTTTCAACACTTGATAATTCTGTTCTATTATGTAGGTGTTTTGTTGCTAATGTTGCTTTTCGAGGTTTTTATTTCATTATCAATCATTCATAGTTGATCGTGCATATCAACAATTTCACGAACTGACTTTTGCAAAGCTGTTATCTGATCACTGCAATGACTAAACTCTGCATCCCTTCTAAAACTTGTTTAATTATGTAGGTGTGTTTGTTCGTACTTCTTTCACACGCACACTCATCTTCACTTACTCCTTTTCGGGTATCCGAATACCTGCGGCAGATAATACCTATTAAGATAAAAGTCACTCTTTCGATTTCCGAAGGATATCATAAACAAAATTACTCAAACAAAAATTACAGAATTACTTTCCAAAAGCTGCCACAGTGGATTCGTCTTTCCACAAAAGTAAGGATACAGAGGTTTCATTCAACATACAAATTGGAACATATTTAAAAACCATTTAAAACGTATTTCCACGAAACTACAATATACGATTAAAAAAAATTTTCGATTTTAAAAGTTCGGCTCTAATTTTAAGTGAAAAGCGGACAATGAGCTACAATTAATTTATGTAGATTGTAAATGTTCTTGAATTCACGAACTTTTTCATTTAGATCTCATGAGTTGATCTACTGTATTTTTTTTTCCCTCTGTTCTTAAGTTGAATATTTTAGGATTACAATCCAAGATTGGATCATTAAAACTATAGATTGCACACAAGATTCATCAGTGCTACTGAAAAACACAACACATTATATTTGGATGCTAACTCGTCATCCACAAATATTTTGAACCAAACAAGATCAATTGTAATCCACTGATTATAAACTGTTGTTGGCAGTCAACACGTCAAATCAAAAACACACAAAAAACAACATTTCTTCTGTACGTTGTACACACACACACACACGCACACTTATTAGGTGCCCACAGCAGAAGCAACTGCTGGATTATGCAATAATAATAATATCCGCATTAGTCCCAAACGAAGCAGCATAACTCACTGGACCAATGAAAAATTATACAATATTCAAATCACACTAGTACATGTATCTCAGTTAATATTCATAGAATATTTGTAGTTATTTCAGGAGAATTATTAGCACTGTTCTTCTACAGATCATGACACTAAAATGTACCAGGGCATCCGTTGAATTTTAAGAGCCTTACAGTTGAAGTAAATTAATACGAGTACATAATGAAAACTTGATAGGGAAAATCCAAGGGTAATTTGGAAAAATTCATAACGTAAAAAACAAACTATGGGGGAAAAACAGATGCGGTTCCATCATTACATCAAATATCGTTTAGTTTTGGAATCACTTCGAATTTCATGATCTCTGAAGTTAATCCTTTCTTTATTGATTTCATGAAAAAAATCAAATCTAAATGATCCCCTTCATTGAAGATTATCCTAAGATTACCTTAAGAGTTCAATTAAAAAGGTTTTTCGTTTTGGATTGTATTAATTTATGCGACAAAACTATGTAATAAAACAATGAAATCACAGGAGAAAGCAAAAAAACACACTTCAATGTAAATAATAGAATAATAACTTGTTCTACAAATAAGTCTTACTTATGTGTTATCTATAAAAAAAATCAATACCTAAATCAGAGATTCATTACGAAGAGACGTTAGACACCAGATCTATCAGCTGTAATTACAAAATAAGATGATATCTTATTAAGATAAGACGCTTTTCATATTCTTTAACCATTTGCTGTCAATAAAATATCAATAAAGGAAATGACATTCTGGAAGCTTCTATTTAGCATTCCGTTTTTCACACACACACACACACACACACACACACACACACACACACAATTTTGACAGATATTGAATTTAAAAGGAACATTGAGATTTATGTATCATAAATTATAATAAGACTAAACATAAATACGATGTTAGTTCATCGAAAAACAAGAGACTTCCGTGACGGTTTGGATTGGCTACGACATCGCTCGCTTGATACTAAAAAAAGGCTCTCTCTGTTAATAAAATAACTCTTGAATGTGTTTCGTTTTTACTTGCTTCTTCAATTATTTCATACATTCTTCTATTTCTTCACAGAAAAAGGAGAAATGTGGAAGAATACAAAATTGAAGGTTTCTTCAAGTTTCTAAACAGCGTTAGTTTTCATTTTGCTGCGGAAAAAAAAGCGTTAATGGAACCCCAGAGATAACATTTCTGTTACAAGCATGACTATTTCGTTTGAAGGTTCACAAAAAAGAATCCTTGCAATAGTTTTTTCGAAGTATAAAAAGTAAATATTTACTGCTTCTGTAATCATTCACATTTCCCCACAACCAAAAAAAAAGAAAAAAAAAAAAGAATTCTTACTTATTCACTCTCAATTGAATGTATAAATAGGGAACTTATTTAAAAATATAATTATTAAAGTTTTTGTGAATTTTTATTCAAAAATTTATAATATGAAAAATTGTTACAAATGAACACAGTTCGCAATTGTTTCACGGATTATACTTGTTAGATCGTTCCATCAAGTCTTCCTATATCGGAAGAAGCTTCTACCATAAGGTATGAAGGAGAATTGTTCAAAATTCCCCGTTCCTATATTTCTTTAGTAAGTGAGAGAAATTGGACCCTGGCTTAAGGAATAGACGCGAATGGCTCCTGTAAATAAGTGCACGTATTGATCCAGTCAGGTAATTATACAAAAAAGTAGGCCTACTGAATAATAACAATGTCAGTCTCCTCTCAAAGGGCTAGAAACGTGAAATCATGGTTTGCTGATGGAGGCCACATAAGCTACTTAGATTTTGTATTCCAAGGAAATACGAATATTACAAAAACCTTCCATCGATTTCTGATCCAATGGATATCCTCTATTTTGGAAAACAGTTGTCGGAACAGTTGGCAACAAAGTTAAAACAGATGTAGTGTTAACTATGTTCTAGTTCTCCGGTTTGAGTATGTTAGCATAAATGACTCAATTAGTTCTTCGTGTAAAGGAATCGAACTCTCTAAACAAACATGATTCAATAAGCAGCAGAAATAAACCAGATTACCTATGGAAGCAACAAATCTGCTACTAAAGACAGAACAGTTATTCAATTTAGTCTCAAACAAATTTTAGCAACAAAAGATAATCCACAGATCTTGTAGATCTGAATTCCAACCTCAAAAAGTTAATTCAACATCTTTTCTTTCTGTGTTTCAGTTCTTCTGCAGTTGTATTTCATTTAAGATTTCTGTTGTGACGTTAAATTTTTAACATCTTACTTTTTCTTTTGTGCCTTATCATGCCCTTGTAAATAACAAGGCAACTGGTTTTTATAAAGTAACATTACGAATAACCGTAACATTAAGTGAATAACATTACGAATTCACTTAATCAGTTATAAATGAAGTAGCAATTGATGAGCATTAACGTAATTAATCAATTGGGAAGACCATTAACTGTAAATCAATAAATATTTAATAATAAGTGACAAAATGTAATGCACTGTAATCTTCAAAAGACAGATTTAAATAGTTTATCATACGCTTATTAACTAATTTTTTTGCAATTCTGTACATTCAAAATTAACGACTCAGACAACAGATTTTTGGCTAGCTCTCAAACTTGATGTTATCATTCGAAAGAATTCTTGTCTTTTTTTCTTTAAAGAAAAATTCAAGGATTGTGTTGCTTCCTAATTTCGGAAACATTATTTTCACAAATAAATTCTGATGTTTTCTTTGATTTTTTTTTTTTATGTTACTATTACAAAATTTTGGCGAAGAAATGTGTTTTCCTATGTTTATATTGACTTGTGGCATCTATCCTCATTTGTGATCAGTAGATTGGTTATATCTTGTCCTTCAGGCATGTCTAGACATGTCTGTTTAGATCCTTAGCGATAAGTTAAGTCGAAATACGACGAAGAATAGTGTGGCCTTACCCACTGAACACAAGTTACTTACATTCTCAACACAACAATGATATGTCAATATTTTGAAAATTACACTTTCAAATCAAAATCATCTCCCGAATTAATGTTTTCATTTGATAGTATAGCAATAGAAGAAGTTTCTGATTATTTTTCTTTTTAAAAAAAGGACAGGAGGAAAAGCAGGTCTGAAAAATCGATGAAGATCAGATTTTTTTATTCCTGCGTCAGAATTTCCTTTCACAAATGTGTGTGTGTTTTTGTAAAACCTGTTAATAGATTTATTTATACTCAAACAGATGCAATCAGTTATATTTGTCTTTAGTTTTATTGTCCTTTATCATTAGTTAACTTAATTTGGTATTTTTTTGCTCGTTTCATTAACTGTTAATTGAGCCTTTCTATTAAAACAAATATTAGCAGATTCCTAATTGACTGTGGCTATTTTAAAAAAATTATTAGCAATAAATTTATAATTTAAAGTTATGTATGTGTATTACTGAAGACAAATAAGCTTGTGACAGTTACAATAACTATTTGAATTTTAATCATATGATCAAATAAGTTCTATTTCAGTATTTTTTGATCGAGGTAAGTTTGTGTACATTTAATACGCAATGTAAGGAATTAAGTTTTTATTATTTTTTTTTCTAAAATCCCATTTCTCCATCAAAGCAAAATCTTTCTTCATTCCACTGTAACGTAATTTCAACAATATAACGCTATATTTCGCAGTCACGCTCATTATCTTAACAAAAGCCAATATTACTGAAAGAGTTCAACTTTCTATTAATGAGATAAATATACATTTTTAGCCGATTCAGATTTTTGATTTTAAACTCCCGTTAACTATATACGATAGCAGAATGTAACAAGCCTATAAATAAAAAAAAATGTCAGTTATTTTTTTTTTTTGGAAACAACAAAAACACTACTCTTTTACGCCACTAAAAATTTAAAAATGAAATGCGGTTACACAACAATTTGATAGCATGATTTAATAAAAGTTATTTTGTACTTCTTAACTGAAAAACTGTAATTTAAAATTATGCCTCCATTCGATGTTCTCCAGGTGCTTTATAAGCTAATCTTCAGAATCTGCTGAAGAACTTTCTCTAATAGGATTGTAATGTATAAAGTTGTAAAAAGAACAAAAAAATTAATAAGGTTTTTGAATCTTTCCATACATTTGGATTTCAGATACTATTTGAATATCTTCATTTACTCCTGAATACTTGAATAACTGCAGTCCCATAAGATTCCTTCTGCATTTTCACTTCGTCTTTTGCAGTATTAATAATTAATACAGTATTAATACTTTGTGTGTTAGATGATCCTGTTTAATTCAGGTCAGCTTTTAAACCAATATCAGTGTTTCTCTTACTAAGTTCTAGGCACCGTGGAAATGGTTAAATTCGCCTATTTTTGCAAAAAAAAGCCCAAGTTTAATAATCAATACTTTTTTAGCATCTTGAAATACGTTTTCGAACAATGTTTAATCAAAGATTATTAAAAAAAAATAATGAAAAAAAAATATGATCACTATTCTAAAGTCGATTAGTTCCGCTTATTGTAAGCAAAAGAATCTGTTTTTTTTTTAATTCTTTTGGAAAATAGAACTTACAAATCTCCGATAAAGGTTGGATAATTAATGCTTAACTTTGCAATATTTTTTTATAGATTTTAGCTGTTTCATTTCGCTTAAGATTTAATTGCTTTCTTCGTAGTCAGAATGACCATCTTGTAAAGTTGATAAATATCCTTCAATCTCTAACGAAGTTCTTCCAATGCTTCTGGGTAAAAACTGCAGATAAGATGAAAGTCTACAGCTGCAGTATCAGAAATTTATGCAACTTCAAGGTCTGTCTTTTTACTGCTGTGTGCAAGGCCATACAAGGGAAGGAATTCGTTGTCTACTGCTGTCAGATGATCGCCTGAACTCTTAAACCTTCTACAATCAAATATTGGTTTAAAACACTTTTTTTTTTTTAAGATTTGAAGGTTCAAAAAAAAACTTAGGACCTCTACGAAAATCCTTATATGGCTTCAATTCTTTTTTATCGTCCTTTTTATTAGATGTTGGTTGATCAAATAATGACAAGGCAGATTCTTTTGACCTTCACTCCTCGTACAGATTCCCTTTTTTTTTATTTGCTATTTCTGGATGGCTTCAATTTCTGAAAAATTACTCCTTTTCAATAAAAACCCAAAACAAAAACGTAACTGACTGGAAATTTGCTTTTAACTTTTGTTCCAAGTAACTTAGAAAAATGATCACCATTCATAAATAGTCTTAGATATCTTAGATTAAAAGAAGCAAAAAGAGACTAAATATTCATTGATAATAACTTTAATAATTCTTAAGTTGTCACCATTCATTGGACGCAACCACCAGCAGCCCTCTTAACCATCCTCCCTATCTATTCCAATGACCCTGACTACATCCATTTGCCCCATTCCTGGAAGGCAGAAAAGGCCTGAAACTTTGCAGCAATGCTGATCTGTATTACAGGGAAGTGGTTCTAAACGATGACAACTTTGGAGTTCTATTGTCTTTTAATATTTAAAATCGAGAAATTTATTTTTTTATTCATCTACCCTGTCTACAATATACGAGTTCCATTATCAAAAATATGCGAATAAGACATAATTAACATAAACAACGAGAGAAATGCTTTAAAAATAAATTAAAGCATGTAATGATATTACAAATGCTGTTCACAGCAAATACCATTATTTCTATGAACTTTATAACAGTGTTTCCTGAAATGTTCTTGTAGGCCATACAATTAAAAACTTCGCAAACAATTCATGCATATGAATTTTTTTTTAATTTCCTAAACTGAATAGTTATTTTTTTTAAATCTTTTAATATAATATCAATTTAAAAATAATACTTATTGTTTACGTAAAGAACTCCTTATATTACGTACTCCTTATTTCCAGTCGAAAGACGTATTGAAGGAACATTAAACTACAATAACATCTTGTGTATTTGTTGATCAAGATATAGGAGGAACTCCTAAGGTTCAATAGTTTAGTCCATTCATTATGGACTAAAATATAGCCATCTTCAAATTTATAAGAAACGTTGCTATAGTGAACATTATTTTGGGGAACACAAATAAAATAATCTTTCATAAAGAAACAGTTCTGTTAATAAATCCAAGCTTGAAACTTTTTGAAGAAAACTATTCTGAAGATGTATCTATTAACATTCGATAATTTCTATTTTTTTGTTTATTTTTAATATTAGGATGACTTTTAAGTAATAACAGTAAACTCATTTCAAAATTCTTGACAGAAAAACTTGATAGTAACCTTGACAGAAAACTTAAAAGTTTTCTGTCAAGGTTACCATCTTATCAATGATGTATGAATAACAACCACGTCCCAACCACGTAAAAGTATGATAAAATGTTAACCCAATAAAACTTAACATTAAAACAAACGGATTTAACTGAAAAAAAAAAAAAATCACAACTAATTCGGTAATAATTGAGTATATTGTAACTAATAGCTGAAGCTGCGTGTAGTATCATTTAATATGTTTAAGAATAACTGTTTGGTCTTGAAAGAAGCCATATTTTATTCCTTCCATTAAAGTTATTCCCTCGGGATCCAACCAAGTACTTGTCCGTGGTTCCTTATTACCTGCGATCAATAGTTCCTTTTATTCAAAGGATATAAAATAAACAAGATCATTAAAAAACTATTTCTAGTCGTTTATTAGTAGTGGCCAAATAACTGCTCCTGATATCACAGGCTAAAAGGTTTGTTGCTGTTTTCTTTTTATCCATAGACTGATTGTAGCAGAGGTAAATAAAGCCCAAATCTTTAACACAGGAACCTCCAGCTAGCTCAGACAAACATTGTAAATAAAGAACAAGCTGAAAACAAAATATCTATTATTCTAACAACAATAATCAGCGAACAATACTTTGTTTATATTTTCAGTTATATTTTATACTTAAATTGATAATGTCGATTATTAACAGATAAGCATCATTCATTCCATCGTTACAGAAGAAATTCCTTCCCATTTACTCTAAAATTATAATTTTTTTTTTCCTTTCATATTTTCAATAAAACAATGTTATAATTTTGCTAAGTTTTACAAATTAAATAAAATATTCTATTATTCTTAGGCTGTATTTTTCACTTTTTCTCATTATCTTCCTGCTTGTCTATACTTCGTAACTTAATATTTTTACGTTAATGAAATATGTAATTGTAACGTTGAAATCAATACCTTCAATGGAGGACAAATTTTCTGTTTAATCAGCTGTCGTATTTTTTTTCCCATTTTTTTCGCCTTTTCAATAATAATATTTCGATATTTTCTGTAGTTTGAACTAAGATAGGAAAAATGAGTTTCTGTATGATTATATTTAAAAAAAAAAAAAAAAAAAGAATCTTCAATTTCTAATATTTGTTGTAGTAAATATTAAATTAACATAAGACATTTGTGAATATAGATGTTTTATCTCAAAAGTAGAGTTTTTGAAGTTCGTGCAGCGATTGAACAAAGAATTTATACCTGTAAATGTGAAGGAACCTGAGTTTTATGAATTCAAAGAAAATCGAAATTAAATCGATTTAATAATATAAAAAAAAGTAGAATGGCAAATCCGTTTTCTCCTTTTTTTCACCCCCATCTCTTCTTATTCAACTATATCTTATCTTGTTGAGAAAAAGAACAATACAAATAAATAATTGGTAAAAAAAAAAAAAAAAGCCAGCGTTCTCAATCTTGTACACCAAGAGTACGGTTCAACGTCTGATTGGACAAAGTGAATACATTGCTTAATATTCTTCTCAAGCGAAATCAATACGGCTACTAATGTTATTTATCTACTAGTGTAATTGTTATGAACTTTATTCCTTTTTTTTTAATCTCCAAATCACAGGTACTGTATGATGTATTTTACATTATAAATAGCGTGTTCTTAAACTTTCTAACTAAATTTAACTGATGGGTAACTAAATCGAACGAGTTCAACAATAAAATGCTTATGTTCTTTTTTTTTATTATTTTCCTAATCCCCCCCTTTCCCCATTATTTTCGTTTCCGTTAATTAATAAAAGCATTTCTTTGTAATAACATTATATTTGCTAAGTCATCGATAACTAGCCTATCTTCTTCGTCAATGAAACAACCAAACCTTGGAAGTTTGCCAATATTACCATAAAGCATGAGGGTTGGCCACTTTCTTCCAATTGGTGGTTACAGGAAGTCACGTGATATACAGAACTCTTCCTCCTAGCAACGGGGACAAGCCAGTTGCCACAACAGTCGAAGGTCCTACAGCAACGCCTGCCTCGATTAAGAAATTCAAATATTGACACTTAAACTAGCAAATAAATAAGTAAACCACAGAATTACTTAATGTAAAACTAAAATATAATCTACAAAAAATTCAGGCACTGCTTTAAAGATTATGTATTATATTTAGAAATTATTTAGAAAACTAAAAATTCCTTTTCTTTAATTCATAATCATAATAACGAAACTTAAAAAAATATGTATAGATATATTACTTGGAATAAGCACTTACAATTTCAACATCAGAAATTAATGGATTAATAACCGACTCATAATAACTTCACAGAAAACACTTAAATCTTCACAGAAAACAAATCAATTTTCATATTGAGATAAGAATATATAGAACAGATCGAAAACAACAATTCTTGTCTAGCTCTGTTCAAAATGAGACAAAAACAAAATGAAAAAACACTATGTTATGAACAGAATTTATTAAAAAGAATAAATATTTTTTTAATTGAGAACGGACTGATCTCTTCGTATCCTTTAGTTTACTTTCTATCATCAAAACCATAGTTCAACAAATTCGTATTTCAATAAATAATTATAAAACAAATATGACAATACTTCGAACATAAAAATTAATAAATGAATGTCATTGCAATTGAGTAATATTTTTCATTTATTATGATATGTAGATTTATAATATGTTGAAGTTATCTGTTTTGTTCAAGGTATCTTATCTAAAATTTCCTTATATAAGATATAATATTAATTTAATATAAAGTAGCTAGAATTTATTAGAGTAATTTGGAGATTAACCAAAACGTCTGAGACTTATTTTTCTATAAATTTTACATTTGGAAAAATCACATCGCTGGCGATTCTACTTTCAGTTTCAGATGATTATTTTTTCAAATCTTTTTTTAAAAAATTAATTTCAATAAAGAAGAAAAAAACATTAATATTCTTCTTAACTAAATGATGGAAAGGTTTGATCTGTGTCGATTCTCAACCAATGTTGATGACTGTAAGAGCTCGTTTAATTTAACCAATTAATTAGTTTACGTTATTAAATTTTAATATTTATAAAAGGAACATTCGTAGATTATTATCCTCTGATATTTTTACTTGGAGTAACCTAAAAAAAATCTTTGGAGGAAACTTATCGTAGTGAGGTGATGGACTTTTTGAAATTATCATAGAAAAAACATAGAAACAAGTTCTAAATATGTTTTAAGCATTAAGTAATATTTCTCTGTGAAGCACTGAGGTTGTAGTTATTCATCGGAAAAGCAACTTTTTCAAAGGTGAATTGAGAAAACGAAAAGCAGTCAATCGATCACCTTCTTCTGGTGTCTGGTTATGGCATTGACAGCCGATTATCAGTCAATTTAAGTAATATCTTATTTAATCAAATGAACTGAAATGGACATATTTTTATTTGCGTTGAAACTGAGCCATTGGCTTGTGATGAGAAGTAATGGGCAACCGAGTTAAATCCTTGGTGGTTGTGGAGAAGTCGACTAGTTGGGTCAATCCATCTCCATGGTGAATCTCTCTCTTAAAGGGAACTCCAATGGCTGCTTCCACGCTCACTTTGCCACTGTAATTTCAATTCGACTCGAATAATCTAGTAATTGTAATTGCTCCTCGAATGAAAGCTTTTCTATTACTATTAAATCAAAAATAACTCATAAACTAAACAGTTCTATTTGTGAAGTAAAAACCTTATTTCTTCCTCAAAAAATTAACATAATTCATTTACTCATTTTGTATTTGTCTATAATTTAGAACAAAAATAAGTAATATGAAAAATACTGGTGAAGTCTTCTTTTTTACTTATTAAGAAAAATTTTAAAAGCTCTTTTTTGATTAATGAGTGACAAATTACTGCATGGAAGGTTTTCCTTTTAAAGATATAAAATCAAATCCAAAGATTGTTTTTTTAAATTAATCACACATTCACAAATCTTTCCTATCTGGTAACTTTAGAATAAACACGCTCCATATATCATTCAAATTTTAAAATATCAATCTTATATTTCATTACAAAAGACGAAGCTTTGGAAGAAAAAAAACAATAAAAACAAACACAATGTTCTTTTTGATAAATAATGAATCGAATCGTAGTTTCAATGTGATCCTGGAAGATACCATTTGATAAAAGAATGTGTACACAACCAAAATAAGAAACTCGAGAGGAACAGAGCTGTAAACATTAATGAATATTCTGGTTGTAATCCAGTCGTAAATCCATGAAGAAGTTAATCTGTGATTTGCAGGGAGTACTTTAAAATTTAGTTGAGTTTTAACACAAGAACTGATTATGTATCTTCTATTTTAACGTCGTTTATTATATTTTAACCACGAAATTCAACTGAATTATCATTAAACAGCCAAACTACTTGAATTTCTGAACCAATTTATCCACTTTATCAATGACATATAACATGGAATTTCGGTCGTTCATTCAAATATCATTGGAAATCACAGCAGTTGCTGACTGCTGTTTGTTCACAAGAAATAACTTCCATTTACTGTGGCTCCTGTTCCTCTCGCTTTCTGAGTAAAAGACAGAAATGATCACCTGGCTGGCTGTCCTGTGGTGCGTGCTCTCTCTCGTGGCGGACTTGGCTTCGGCTGGTGAGCCCGAGTTGGTTCTGCTTCGAACAGACATGTCGACGAGTTCCTCAGAATGATTGGCGCTGAGTGGTGATGCTGTTCTACGCTCACCACTGCCGAGGCACTGTCTGTCCGTCTCCTCTACATAACGTCTTCCTCCGGCCGGTGACACTGACCGACGTTCCCGGGCCCTCGGTGCAGCTGGGTTAAGATGGTCCTCAGAGTGGTAACCAGCGGGAGAAGTCCTCCCCCGCCATTCACGCCCTCTTGGTGGAAGGTTAGAATCTACAACTTCATTGTACGCAGTGGGGTATCCAACACTGGTGGGTGGAGATCGTCCTCTGTAATCAGGCCCCCTCGAAACTACTGTATCCACTAGATCATTGTAGCGATAGCCACTGCCATGATATTCTCTCGGTCGCGAGTAGATGGCAGGGTCTAGGGCTTCATTATATCGACATCCAGTGACTGGCAGCCTTCCTCGCATCTCCCGTTGGCTCATTGGAGGCAAAGCCGGATCTAGGGCATCCCCATAGATAATTCCGCTGGGGGACGTCCGGCCTCGCCAGTCGCTGTTGCGACTTAAAATGGAAGTGGTAGGAAGGCGGCCGCCATTTCTCCAATTGTAGGCCCTGCCAGGGGGCTCCCAAGAGTCATCGTAGCGCAGTAGCCTACGGTCTAGACTTCGGGTACTCGAGGGGTAATGGGTGCTCGGTGGTAGAATCCCCTCAGGATGTGTCCTTGGAAGGAAATGCTGCCGCTCGTAGGTCGCCTCATAGAACTC
This sequence comes from Thereuonema tuberculata, assembly GCA_023159025.1. Classification (NCBI taxonomy): domain Eukaryota; kingdom Metazoa; phylum Arthropoda; class Chilopoda; order Scutigeromorpha; family Scutigeridae; genus Thereuonema; species Thereuonema tuberculata. The sequence goes on from JAFIDM010000001.1 coordinate 100,635,870, forward strand.
TTCTGGGTCCCTTCGAGACGAGGGAACCGAAGTGCTTGGGTACAACTCATACATGTCGTCCTCCATTGTGTCTCATCCACAACTTGAGAGGACCTCAACAAAGGGAGAGGGTAGGGAACAAGAAAAGATAGAAAGAGCTATGTGAGTGACTGACAAACTAAAGGAGCCAAGAAAGCGAAGAGAAGCACAAACCAAAACAAACAAAAAAATAATAGCAATACACGAGTGAGTCAAGTGAGTTAAGGGAAGAAGGAACTCATTTTATTTGAAAAACAAATAAGTTGAAAAAATTAAGATGCACTTAATCTGACACTAATCCTCTACTCATGGGAATCAAATGATGAAGGGGAATCAACCCATTGAAAAGCACTAGTGAGGGTGGATAGCTAATGGTCTTAGCTAATTGTCTCCAACCTCAACCTATCCTATCCAATTCTTGTGCAATGTTTCTTCCACTCCACCTACAACCTCTTAATAACTCAAAAAGAGCATCGAGTTTGGTCTCCCCGAAAAAAACCCTCAGAATCCACAGCATTTTCTATTTATATTTGCATATATTTGGAATTCTTAATTATCCGATTATAGAATATGACAGATACGGGAAAAATATTTTTAAAAGCATCGTATATCTCATAATGCACGAATTATTTATATAGTTTTTCCCCTAAAGGGATAAAACCTTATTGATAGGAAAATATTTTAAGGTTTATTATAATAGGAAAAAGAGGAAAAGCTACTGGGTTATCTAATGATCTAAAATGACAAGAAAAATCCAGAAATAGAGAAAAGACTATTTAATACAAGAGAAGAATAGACGAACAAAAATATTGACAACCAATGAAAACGATTAACTAAAGACAATCCAATTAATTGATCATTAACAAGCAACAAGTTTTTTTTTTTTTCCCCTTAACAAATTTTGTGAATAATAAAATTAATCTATGTCAGTTTTTTTTTCTTATCCAAGATAATTGAAAAATGAGTTTCTCATAGGAAATGTCAAGCTAAGAAGATTAAAGAGAAGTGAAAGGAGAAAGGAGTAAGGCTATGATAAGTACTTATGGAATAAGAAAGCTCTGTTCACTGGGTGAAGCAATTGGTGTTGGTAGGGGTGGGTTCATCTACGTGGGGATTTTAAAAGGGAGAGGAGGTCCTTCTCCATCGATACGGATCTCACGTGGGTGTCTCTCAATGGTGGGTATCCGACAGTGCGACGACACCTTGAGCCCGCTTGTGCCGTGATGTCATCGCCATCGTCGCTACACGAGGCATCGCAGGCCGCAGGCCATGACCAGGGCTCGATTGTCTTCTTGGAGGATCAGGAATTGGCGTTGCGGATTGTGAGCGAGGCTGCTTCGATCGTGACGTCACCTGGATGGCTTTGGCGCATGCGTTGTCGAGCGACCTTGAAGAAGCAACGGACGAAAGAGAACCAACCGATGGGGAAAAAAAAATAAACCCCCACGATTGGATTAAAAGAAAGAAAAGACTCCATTACAAATAGTAATACCTCCATTTCAATTTACAACATTTTTTTTCTGTCTTTAAAGCGGTTAAAATCAAACCATTTTTTTTTTCTTTAACGATTGCTTCATTAGGAAAATCAAATAATAACCAAATTCGAATCATATTCGTTTCACAACAAAAAGAGTTTTTTTTTTTTTTTCAATTTGCCAATTACGTAGAATTCTAAAACTTATAATTGTAAAATTATAAAACTTATATATATAAAAAAAATACTTTTTAGGATTAAAGGTTTTTTTTTTTCTGGGATTTTGAGAATCGTTTAAAATTCCAACAATTATCATTGAAAACTTCTATTTGTCAATATTAATTTAATATTATTTTTCTTTTATTTGCTTTTCTTATCTAACTTTAATAAATGAAAGCAAATATCCTCTTTTTATTCGTTGAATCAGAGACGAGACGTCATCCATAAGGTCATTCACATTTTTAACCAGACTAAAAGCAAGTGAAATTGCCTATTCGAAATCTTTAAAAAAAAATATATATATATATATTTATATATATTTTATTTTTTAATTTCTGTTAAAATTTATTTCGAAATAAAATACTTTTCAGGAGCAACTACTGTCATTAAAGGCAATTTCTGTAAAATATAATTATTTTTTTTTAATATTCAAGTGAAAGTAACAGACACCAGAACTCTGAACTAATATTCTATAAAATTTTAGAACCAAATCAAAAGCATTAAAAAAAAAAAAAATTGCTTCCAAAGAACTATATTATTTTAAAATTAAATATAAAAATCTAATAGTTTTTAACATTTAACAAACACAAAAAAAAGGTGTTTTTTTTTTTTTTTTCTTCCTTTTATTAACGAGTTGTTTGTCGTGAAGCATTAGCCTTATTTGACCTGTTTTATCTAATAAAATAAATTTAAAAACTAATAGATATTAATAAGTTCTAAAAGAAACTAATCAACAAAAAAAAGTAAGCTTTCAAGTTTTGTTCAGTTATCTGAAAAGAAATATCCACAAAAATAGCTGAATGTGGATACTTTTTTTAAAGGTTCTTAATTAAACTAAACCTGATAAAAGAAAGCGGTCCCCAAGGCGTCTTTCCGGCCCAACATCAGAGCTTTGCACTGAAAGCAACCACAGCCACCCCCTCAGCTTCGTTCAGTTGCCCTCCATTTCTAATCTATATATTAATTGGAAAAAAAAAACACAAAAACATCAGATTTTAATATTTTTTTTTTCAGAGGACAAGAAGTGGAAACATTACGGTCATTTTCTTTTACTTGACCGATACAACAGAAACGGCTTCATCTATTCTTTGGTAAGGAGTCAAGGGCGCTGCGTGTGCGCCAAGCTGTCTCCCCTGCTGAACATATGGACGCATCCATTCTCGATGAATTTTTCACGAGGGGGTTGTTGGATCATTTAAAGAAAAATAATTTTATTGTTATTTTCACTATTCTTCTTAAATACGTGACAGTCGCGGAGTCTTTGTTTTGATTTTGTTTCTAACATCTTTGCCTACGAAATATTACAAGTTTGAGACTAGTTTTCTGCGTTTTCGTTTAAAAAAAAAACAAAAACTACAAACTGGGGGAATGATTTTTCCTTGGAAATTATTCGTTTTTGTATTGCTACTCTCTCCCCCAGCCGGTGTCCTTCTGTCTGTGTGGAATGGATCCAACAAATTCCAGCGGCCTTTTGGTGCAGTTGTCATGACAACTTACAACGACGACCTTGGATGGCGGATAGCTCATTCCTTTAACAACCACGATACAAGACATTTTATCACAAGTTTAAAATTTATAAGCGAATGCAATAATAATAATAACATTAATACTACTACTAATAAAAATCAATTATGTTGAAGGAATAAAATAGGTATAAAAATTACATTCTATCTATCCCTCCCTTTAATCCTTGAAGGAAACGTTCGAAATCCTCGTGTTAATTACTGAACGTGATCTAAGTTTTGAAAGGATTTCAATGCGTTTCCGTTCAAACAAATTACACTAATCACACAGATTTATTCGAAGTTGACAGTTCTTTTATTGTCTCCCCCACGATGTTTGGTGTGTTCCGTTGGCTATGCACGAACCACCGGTACCTTTAGGAGAGGCCATTGATTGGACTTCTCCCACTTAGGTTGGCAGGGGGAGGGAACGCGATCAATATGGGTAGGAGACAACGCAAAGAAAGCACAACTAAAGAAAAGGATCCCCTGCGCCATCTGGTGTAAGAAACACAAAACAACCTTCCAGGGTCTTCTGCAAACAACGGATTTGATTTAAATTACACAAGTCTTTCCCTTATGTTTTAAAAAAACATACAAATAAAAAAATAAAATTACGTTTTAACAATATTTATTTTTAATTATTTCAAATTATCAAACCTAGAGCAGTTTAAATCTTATTTTTATATTGACTTAAGTTAAATCTACAAAATAAAGAAGAATGTGTCTATACGTTATTAAAAAAAAAAAAAAAAAAAAAAACACACAAAAAAAACAGGATTTTAATTTTTTTACAAATAACCATTAGGAAGAAAAAGAAATTCTATTCAAGAATTTTGAATTATATTATACATTTTAAAAATTCAATTTATAAAATTTTCTATATATATGTAAAGATGAAGCATCTTTAATAACGTCTTAAAGAGAACTCTCAAAGTAAAGATCTTATTGCCATGTTCAAATTCTTGTTCTCCAATTAAAGTAGTAGTTTAGAGCAAATTTCTTTAATATACGAGGTTTTGTTCTTAAATTAATATAAATAATGAAAAATTTAACATAAATACAGTGATCACATTTAAAACCTGCTGATCATCAGTGTTTGGCCGAAATAAAAACAGATAAAAAAAACTCCGCAACAGAAAGTCATTGACATATTATTTATCTTTGATTGGATGATGTTAATATACTCACAAGGCACCCACAGCAGCGTACTGGTTGAGAGGAAAACCCCCACCACCCGCCAGCTAGGGACAACGATGATGATGATGATGATACTCACAATATATATAAGTAAAATTTTATAGATATAACAGATTCTTCATCTATTATATTTATAGTGTCACACTTTTAAATAACATTTAAAAAGAAAATTCTTTTCTGTAACATCCATTTTACAGAAACTTAGTTGTGATTAATATCTTCCCTGGCCCTTCCTTCACCCCCACCCCCCAAAAAAATATTACGTTGGGTTTTGGTAAGTATTTTTCTCAATAATGGGAGTTAAAACTAAAAAGAAAAATACAGAAAGGAACATAGCAGTGAAGTAAAGTTAGGATTGAAATGTGTCACCCACGTGCGGACATCTCAGACAAACAAACAAACAATCCCATTTGAATTTCAGTAGGAACGTTTAAGCAAGGGACAAATCAGATTATTATTACGGCGTCTTAAATAGGAGATAAGATATTTAACAAAGAAATGAGTGCAACATGCAAATATATTATTTAAAGAAGTAAAACATTAAGCAAAATTATAAATCAAAAGTAAAGCAATGAGAATCAAAGCATGCATAGCAGTGAAAACAGACAATGAATTCCACCAGGCTCACAAGAAATTGGGACAAAATTAAGTTTTAAATTCAAGTAGATTAAGATTAATCTGTTATTTAAATTCTTAGAGTCATTAATGATATCCAAACTCAATGGACAATAATAAATAAATTCTTTATTCAATATTTAACTTGGCTTCCTTGTAGTTTTAACGACTCTAAGAATTACAAATCTTGAAAAAAACAGAAATAAACGAAAAATAAGCAATTATTCACAGAATAAATAAGTCTAAATATCTTGTATTAAATACGGAATCTTCATTTTCTGATTACTTTGAACTTTCTTCTCCAATTTCCATTATCTTGATAATTCATTAAAACTTTACGAAATTCAGTTTTAATCTTATACTTTCATGCTTTTTTTTTTTTTTAATGCCTCTTTTATAGTTATTGGTAAATTTAAATTCTGTAAATCATGGAGAAAACATATTTTTAAAACTACATGTATATTAAACAAAAAATAAATAAAAATTCATATCTTTCTATTTCAAGCCTCTGTAATTAATTACTATTTTTTTAGTAAAAACAAAAGCTGAATAAAATTATCAATAAAAGAAATTGGCGTACTAAATTTTCATCCAATTTTTTTCCATTCGCTACGAAAGGTTCTGGGAATTTCACAACAATATTACGATGTTGAACTGAAACGATTTACTTTCAAAATTTTTCAGACGTTTCGTTTTATTGTCTTTCAAATTTCAAAAACCTTTCGTTGATTTTTTTTTTTCGCTGTAAAGGCTTCACCGAAATTAAGAAAAAAAAAATGACTGATACCTGTCTAACAAAACTGTTGGAGCTGTCCGAAAAACTGTCGGTGTTGGAAGTTTGTTTCTGTTTGTGTCGATGTCTCTTCACCTGAAAGTAAAAAAAAAAGAAGAAAAAAAGAAAATCGATGTTAAATCAAATCCTGTTTTCAAATGAGTCGAAGCAATCAAATAGTCGTTTTCTGTTGGCTTCACAGTGATTCTCTACAAATCAACTGAGATTTATAAGCCATTTAAATAATATTTCATTTATTGTACCTACTTCAAATTTTTGTGAAAGCTTATCTAATCTGTTACAGTACCAGTATTCTAATTTCATTATTTCAAATGCCTTTAATTTTACATTTAGGCCTCCCAATTCATTCAATCCTTTGATGATTGTGTAATTATGTATGTGTGTGTGTATGTTGAGATCAATCTTAGCTTTCTCGCAAAACACGATGTACTTTCTTCATCCTCTTCGATAAGAACAAGAAAATAATCGTATACTATTTTTACTAAATTGGATGAATACAATTTTACTAAAGGATATCACTGAAATCTCTTTATAACACCTTCTGCTCATAAAATTTCATTGTAACAGTATACTATACGTACTACTTAGTTTATTTGAACAATAAGTTCTGTACATTTTTTTGTTATTTATAAATAACCCGAATCTATTCACAATATTAATTAATGCAAAGCTACTAACTTTTCCTTTGTCACGACCAGATCCTAATAGCGATGAGAGGCAGCTCAGCCTGGTTCCAGAACATGCTCCCATTTTTTTTTTAATTGATTTTTATTAATATATTGTTTTGAGGCAATCTACGTTTCTCTTAGCCGCTGATATTGAATATTTGTCATTGGCTCTTTCATTTTAAAACACAAAATTCTAGAGTAAAGATAATAAAGGTTTGAATAACAACGTAAAAGAAAAGATGGAAGTTTTTTTTTTAAATAATAATCAGCAAATTAACATGAGTAAATTATTAATTATCAAATAAAACAACACATTTTTAATTAATATAAACATTATTAAATTTCAAATTATTGCTGCTCCTTCATTTTCGTCCGAGGAAGGTCATCGAAAGGTTTGGCAGAAACATGTAACAATTTTTGAAATTTAGTAATGTTTACATTAATTTAACTGTGTTGATTTTTATGTTTGATAATTTTTAATTTTTTTGATTGTAGTAATTGGTTGAAGAATTCAATATCTTACTGAGATTCTCCAGTCACAACTTTCCAACTTCTTTTATATACTTAGACCAGTTATATCACATCCTACGTTGTTGTTTTTTGTTTATTTTTATTGATCAAATTGCTCTGTTACTTAAGACTGAGGAGTTTATTTTCAATAAAAGCAAGTCAATCTCATGTATCAAATCTTAAGACGAAGCAACTTTTATTTCTTTGTTAACAAACAATTTCATCTGATATTATTATGTTGTTACGCAATTGCACTGGATTGACGGGAACATTTTTTTTTTTTATTTTAATATGAAACTCATGAAGAAAACTGAAAACAAAAATCCCTAATAACGCAATATTTTCAAAATCAAATTTATAAAATAAATCTATCAATTATTACAATTGCCACTTAACTATATCTTAACTACTTCCTTCTGTCAATGGAAACGAACCTAGGTGGTTCATTATATGTTTTTAATGATACAAAGGTACATTAAACCTGGATAAAGTAATCAGTGAACACTGAAGTCAGGGAAACATTTTGCTGAGCATCTTCCATTTAGAAAGAGTTCAACACATTCAAGACAACCCACAGGTTATAAAATTCTCATCGTTCAACTAATAAGGAAAGGATGACTAGGATCCAATAACAGGAAAAAAAAAAAGGATATTCTAAAACAAACTCATTCTCTGAGAGTATATTAAGTTAATTTTTTTTTCCTGATAAACTTAATATTTGTTTACTATTGTCAGAATCTGATAGAAGACAGTCTTAATCCATCTTTAAGAAAACTATTCCAAAGAATACCACTGGTTAAAAACATGTAATAAAAGTAAACAAAAATAACTGAGATGCTTTGCAAACAACCTGAAAGCGATTAAGAAGGAATGAGTGGATTTGATTTTAAACTAAATACTATATTTTCGAATTGGCTCCTCTTTTAGAAGTAAAATTTCTCCTTAAAAAATGGCGTCTCTTGCGAATTTGTGATAGCCATTACATTTAATAACATGGCATGTAAATGCCTTAGTTTTAAATTTTAAACTATTAATATTAAAATATGTTCGTGATTTTAAAGTGTTTACAAAACCTACTGTTTCAGATTAAAGAATGATGATGAATAGTTGAATATTTTATGTAGTATTTTTAAGAAATATATGCTGTCAATGACCAATAAATGGTGGTATTTATATATCGTCTGCTAATAAATTAAAATCAATAATTTTGACTAATTTTAGATTCAGTGTGCCCAAAAAACTGTATTAGAAATTAACAATAGATCTCATCAAAAAAAACTTAAAAATAACATCAAAACAAAGTGTTAAATGTTGAATTAAGAGGTTGCATTCTCCATAATGTTAAATCCAAAGACGTGATTGTGTTTCTTATTTATCTCAAACAAGAATAATTATGATAAATAATACCTTCAAAATACACATAGCAAAATTTATCGACATCTCCTTCATTTCATCTTACATATGACATAAAATACTTAAATACTTAATAAGTTCCATTTAAAAGTACAACGGAAGTGGAAAAAGATCAATTAATAATTATTTCAGTTGTATTTCAGAACTGTGTTCATTCACAAAAATAAACAATTCAGAATTGATTAGTATTTATGAATTAAGTTCCTTACTACGTTTACTTTTATTCAATAAGCTTAACGATTAGGAGCGATGCTGTTAAAACTTCATCCACACAACTCCCTGAACAATGGAATGATGTCTTCTCAAATCGTATGAGCATTCAATGTATAAGGACAATGTTTTTAAGTGTTCAGACAAAAGGACTCATCACCAAATGATCTTAATAAATAAGCTAACGAATTATTCTCTTCTTCGAGGACAAAGACTGTTTATAAATGGAATAAAGAAATATTTGATCATATTATTAATAAGAAAGCAGTCCTTAAAGTCAATCCTTGACACCAGAAAGATCAGCAAGGATTTAAGAGCATATCGTTACTAACAGAGCAACACAAACAAAATCTCCGTCCTTTCACAGTGAGAATCTCGGTCTTTGCTACATTGATATATAATATATACACACACAAAACATACACATAGATTTGTGATATATTTTTGGTGAACTAAGATATTAATCAATTGCAGTATCCCCAGGCACGAATAGAAATGTTGGCTTCAATGAAAAAAATGTAAACTATTTACTTTCAGAGATTTTATTACTCAATTCTTTTATCTATAAAATATCGTGTTTCTTGAGGGTTGACACTGATATTTCTTTAACACCTACAAATCGTTTGGAATGCTTTTCATTTTTAACTCATCAAGGAGATTTTCAAATTTCAAGCAGTTTAGAAATCAATTCCATGCAATGCCACTGTATTTAATATTTTTTATTTCTAACTTGCCATTGGATTCATCATATCATTCTATCAATTTTATCATGCATTGATTCTAGTTTACTAATAGGCCTATAGTTATTATCCGCTCAGAAGCAACTTAACTTATCAAATGATTAAAAAAGAATATGGAATCTTCTTGTTCTATATTATCTATAAATATGCATTTTAATATCAATGAAATATTAATGGAAGGAGGTAACATTTCAAATAGAAACATTAATACAATTGCCAATAACTGTTGTAAAGTTTCATTATTATTAAATTGAGTAAATAACCTATTAATTTATTTAATTACTGTTGGAATTTTATTGTTATTATTAATAGTGGAAAATGAAAATTGACAAATTAGTTAACTTCTTAAATAACTTCTTTAGCTCCTTCGGGAAAGAATTAATAATCATTTATTATTCCTATGGTCTTATGGGACATCTAAGGATTCTATGGAATTTATATAAGAAGAATGTACTAGAGGTTCTCAATTTTCAATATTTATTAATTTCTCTGAGCGAATGGCAATTGTTATTGTCAATTAGTGTGGATTAGTCCATTCGACTGAATAGGGATGCCGAAGATGAATCACTGTTGCCAGGGTTTCCTTTAGTCACACATACACCAATTACATTAGTCCATCAATTGAAAAGGTCACTCTTACAACATTTGATAGAAAGACTTTATTAAAGTTGGAGGGAAAAAAACCACAGCCTGAATTGAACAAATTAACTCCAATTCCACAAGAACATTTTTTTAAAAAAAAGAATAGAAATACAGGTGTCTTTAATTCAGTTCAGAAGAGCACAGCCAATGTTTAACTGAATATAAGACATGGCGGATGAACAGGTGTCCTTCATACAGAATTCAACTGAATTAAAACAAAATAAATCCACAAAATTCCTCTCGAAGGCTTTTTTTTTTTTCCAGTTTTCGTAGCTATTCATCGATCTATTAGTGCATCAACGACAATTTTTGTAGGTTTCTGTTCATGTAAGATTCAAGTTGTCTTTTCTTGTTTTGTCTGTATTAAACGTGTTTCGTTTAAGGGAAGCCTAAGAGAAAAACCTGACGGAAGAAGATGAACACAAAACCAAAATGAGTGGGTGGTGGGAGGCTGGAGAGAGTGGTCCGTTCGCATGAAAGGATGTTAATTTTGTTGGTTGGCAGCTGTGTAACAGGTGGCACAGAGAGAGAGAGAGAGAACGAGAGCTGGCCAAAGGGGTTCTTCTCACAAATGAGGTCGCTCAGAGCTCATACATCAGACGAAACAGACAGACAGACAGACAGAAAGACAGTGGGGGTTTTCGAACTTGCCGCCCACTCTTAAACATTCATCGATTAAAAAAAAAAATTAAAAAAAAGCTAATACAACAACAACAATAACAAAACAAAAAAATATAACAGCAAATACGCTTCCTTTTTTTTTTTTTTATTTGTCAAAAAAAGTATATATATATATAAAAAGATAAAAACAGAAATCAACAAAATTAATACCAGGAGAGATGTAAATTAAAAAAAAATGATCATTAAAATGTAGGAGGAGATATAAGAAAATTTAATTTCAAAATTATTAAATTATGAAGGTTAGGAAAGGATATCTTAGTATTTCTTGTACTCAATAAACATCTCTACTCTATCAATTACATAAGAAATCGGAAATAGTTATTTCGATTTGTTAACTAAAAATCAGTTGTTAGAATTGTATAAATGTTGCTAAGTTTCTTCTATAAACCATGTATTAAATTCTGGATCTTAATTTTTAGTTTTATTGTTAAACTAAAAAGGTAGAAAAAATTTTTCCGCTTCTTTTTTTATAATTAATAAATTATCAATTTCTTTCATGAAAATCCAATAACCTTGAAACACCTCTGGTCTTAAGCCTATGAACACACAATTAATTTCGTTTTTCATATTCACCTTGGATAATTTTTTTATTAATATTATTTTAAATACTATTAATTGTTTCCAATCCTCTCCAATAGCTGCTGCTCTAGGAGAGGGTGGATGGGTGGTCGTGGATTAAAGACCTGCGTTTACCTGGTAATCGTTTGTAACGGTCAGGGGAAAATCTTCATAGACTTCCTTCGATGAGGAATTGGTTCTCTCCATTCTTTGACCCCGGAGTAAGCATGGCGGGGGTGTTAGCCCCCTGCCTCCACTTGGCTCTTCACTCTGCTATCGATCTGTCCGACATGTTGCCTTGCTGTGGCCCTTGGGGCTGGGGTTGGGGCTGGGGCTCGGGTCTTCACCGTCTGGGCTCCTCTGGCTACCGATGGTTAGGGTTGTTGGTTAGCCTCCGTCTCCTCTCACTCTGGCGTTCGACCTGGAAACAGACCCTTCTCCGTCGACTCACCGCTGTCGGGTGTCTGCCGATCCGTCTCCTCACCCAACGCCCGATACAAGCCACCATACGATTGGTGGAGGCGATTCCATTCGCCCATCGAGGTTGGTTGCTGGGCAACAAGACTTGCCCCACCACCCTCACTTTCCCGCGGTTTCGTTCAGTTGTCAATGAATAAGAAAGGATAGGGTGAAATAACAAAATCTAGACATTTCAAAATTACATAGATATCATTGTCGTCGCTTAACTTGTATTCCCACAGTTTATTGCAACTTTTACTTTTTGCAATTTTTCTTTCTAGTAGCCATTGAGATTTATTTTAGATTTTGCTCTGCTTTCATTCACAAAAAAAAAAGAAAAAAAAAGAAAACGCCGATAAAACAACTTGATAAGAAATAAGCACAGAACATTTTAAGTAAAATAAAAAATAAAAAGTTTTAAATTATAAACCAATTGTTAGAAAGTGTCTGCTAAAGATTTTCTTTAGTTATTTTTAATAAAAATTGTAATGTTCTAATCGAATGTATGAAATTTGCAGCCGCTTCGCAGATCATTCAATTTATTGGTGACTGGTCAGATGATTTTTGAATGTATGTTATTAGTATTGTTGGAATTCATTGTTATCGTATTGTTAACCACTAAGTGTAAGGTTTGAAGGTCACGTGGGAGGAAGATTATAAAAGTACTTATTTCTTCCCATGAAACGATACTGAATTTTTTTATTCGATATCGAAAAAAGGATTATGAATTAATGATGTAATCTTAAGAAAAATGAATTTTTTAATTGGAATTTATGGATTATTTGTATATTTTACGTTCACCATCAGAACCAAACGTCCATCAATTGCTTACGTGGTCATTACATTAAAAGTAATATAAATTTCAAAGGGTTACATTTTTAAGAAGAGTTTATTCTTATTGACTGTTTTATTCCATGTACTGTCATCGAGGATACTGTAGTGGCTTTCATCGGTTTTCCAGATGGCTCTAGAAATACAGAAAAAAAAGAAAAGAAAACAACTGATAAGAAATAAGCGAATCATATGACTACTTACATCTACATCAGAAATTTAACCAATTTTTTTTTTTTTTTTTTTTAGAATAAACGTTTCCCCTCTTTTTGATTGTTTGTTTTGATTCGAACGGAAAGCAGACCAAAGGAATAAAGGGTAAAACTAATGGAAATAAAACAATAAATAAATAAAATGAAAGGGTTTTGTCATGGGGAAAATCAGCATTAAAACAGGAAAATCACATTATCTTTTAAAGATATTAACGTTTTAAAAGTTTTCATTTAGCATGAATTGAAGGATTAGGTTATAAGGTTGTAAGTTTTCCATGAAATAACTTTTGATAATTTTTGACAGCTTTAACTTTTCGTATGTATACAAATAGCTTAAAAAAAGTTTTTCTTTCCAAGATTTGTTATTATATTAGAATGATCAGGACATATATATATCTTTAAAAACGGTTTTTTACATAAAATATTATAAAAACTTATCAGGAGGTTTCGACCCGTTGTGAACCATGTGGCCATCTTCAGCTGAATGACAAAGATATGCTATGAAAATTTATAAATTGAATACAACATGATTAATTATAAAAGAACAAAGACTAAAACTATCAGTTTTAACCTTAGGCCTAAATAACATCTGTAAGTCGTTTATATCAATCATTACATAATATGCTGTTATAATTATCTTCTCGTCTTTTAATATAACTGCATTATTTGAAACATTTTGATTTTGTAGGCTTTTATCATTTAATTTACTCTTATATTTTATTCCTTTTTTTAAATAAATAAACAACAAAACAATCCCAATCACTGCTTGGTATTTAAATACAGTGGAGCACCGTTTATACGTTTCTCGTTTATACGTTTTTATCATTTATACATTTTTTTAAATGGTCCCGGCAAAATCCAATGCATATTAACGTTAAATAATTTCATTTATACGTTTTCCTGAAATCGCAAATTTCATTTATACTCATTTATATTCATTTAAGAACTGAAGAAGAGAGAAAATGCTCATTTCAACTTCAGATTCCTATCTGCCGATTGTCCAGTCTTAGAAAAGGCACGCAGTATTAGAAAATTGCATTGAAAAACCTCTGCTAAGTTTTCAAAAAGCTTTGGCGAGTTTTAACACTATGCAAGAATACCTCATTAGCAGTGATTTAAATGATAAAAGTTAAGATGGCACTTTTAACTGTGCACAAGGAACTTTTTTCTGTGCATTCCAAAAAAGCCCCACAACCTAAAATAAAAAAAAATATTTTGTAAATGCTGAATGAATATGAATAGTAGTACTAGTTGTACATTAAATCCAAAATAAAAAGTTTTGAATTACAAACCTCTTGTATTTCATTTTCATTTAATATTTTAATTTACCTCTGACTTTTTATTGTTGGTTATTACGAAATTGTTCGTAACTTCAGTGAATTTCGTTTATACATTTTTTCATTTATACGTTTTTTTTTCTCAGTCCCTTGAAAAACGTATAAACGGTGCTCCACTGTATATATAAGCAATTAGATTGTAAAAAAACCTAATTGCTTCATGTTTATTGTTATACGTTAAAGTTATTTTAAATTTAATTTATTGTTTTTTTAGATGAAGAAACTTTCTTTTTAGGGCTATTTTTTCATAACAGCAAGGAAAATATTCTAAAATTAAAAGCAAACAAACAAAAACATTTAAATATTTTATTATCGATTACAAATCAAATTACAGAAATGTTTATAGTTCATTTTCGATTATCTAATGATTTAACGATTTGCCACTTGAACATTCTAAAAAATATTAGGCAATTCTCGGGTAATATTCATTGAATAGATTAAGAATACGTATGTCTGTAGTTATGCCTGTTCCAATTATAATATAAAATATGCCAACATTAAAGTGTTACGCATTGCTCTTATTCAAATTAATAACACCTTATTTGAAAAGTAAACTAAAATTATATTCTGCAGTAAAAATAAAAGATTTTTTTTTTACTTTTAATAAAAATAATCGATTACTAAAAATATATTTTGAACGGGTACAATGGCATCACATCGGGATAATGGCAATAATCAATAAACAAGATTAAATTTAGTAATACTTCCAGGGAGTTGAAGTGGAAGCAATTTAACTTAAATGATGATGTAAATTTAATTCCTGTTGCCAAGAGACGTTTCATCAGAGATTTAATATATATTCGACACAGAATTATTCCTCTGTCGTTTTTATTCATGGGATGTCGTTTAAAGACTGCTACATCCTAACCCACATTTAGAATCACGATCTATAATATTTTAATGATAGATGTGGGATATTATATTGTTAAGTGTAAAACTTTTGATATTGTAATGAACATATTAAAAAATAAATAAATAAATAAAAATTTGTTTAGATCTGCTGTTAATTAAAACTGAAGCAGTAAAACTGAATTTATTTTTTTTGTAGACGGAAAACAGACTATTACTGACTTTCCAGGTTTTTATTTTGTTTTGTTGTTATTGTCCATTTCATAATTTTGTCCGCCCTTTTGCGACGGTTTTAATCGAATAAATCAACATTAACGTGAAGTTAATATGAGTAATTGAAAATGAAAGCAAGTAATGTCATCTGTTTCAAGACAAATTTGCTGTTTAAATTTGTTCCAACTGAATTATTTTATTTTTCATTTACTTATCGTATTCTCCATTAAATTATGATTTATTTGAGTAAATTAAGTAAATATATTCCTTTGATTCATCTGATATTTCTAATCTCTATTTAACTTTATTTATTTCGAAGTATGGATTCTGAATACTGAGACTACTGGCACTACAGCACCGTTAATACAGAATAATCTATATATCCATGTTTCTATGTTATGTTTTCATCGTTATATTTCATTGTTTATTGTGTGCTTTTCTTATTTATTCCATATTAAAAGATAAGCTGTAAAGTAATTAATCCAAGGTTTCCTTGTAGGTCGCGCCCTCTATTAATGCGACGCTTTAGTTAAAGAAAATCGAAAGCGAACCTTAAGGATGAAAACTGTGTTTTGAGGCCAACCGTTTACTGTGTCAGGTTTGTCGAGGATGTGGCGTTCAGAGGAGGTGGACGTGATATGATCATCATCCATCGATTACAACCCCCCTTTCTCATCCTAGTGGGGGTGGGATTATTCTTTATCACGGGATTTACTATCTTTTGTACGAATTTATTGGTGAGCGCCTCTGACATTGACAACCATTTACTGGATGATGATCCCAAGAATTCAACGGGAGGTAAGTAACCACAACACAAGGAACAAACTTTATTTTTAGTTTCCTTCAAAAATACATTTTTTTTTTTTTTTAAACATTTTAAAAGGACTGCTCAGGTACGAGATGTAGGTCAGGTGCTCTGCAGAAATTTTAGCTTCAACAACATAACAGGGAAATTATAAGTAAATTCTTATTGTTTTTTATTTATATTACTTCAATTCAAAACACACGATTATTATCACTGAGTTTTCTCTTAATAGTCTTCTAATGACTAAGAGTAAAAAAACAATAAGAGTATTAACAAATAGTTAAACACTTCTCGTAGAACTTGATATAACAATAAAAATCCTAATAGATTAAAATTAATCAGTATTTTTTTGTTGTTGTTGTTGGTTTGTTAACCACGGAATTTAAAAGCAAAGACCGCGGGAACAAACACAGTACCTTCGCTTGTAAGCCACTCAATAAGTATACTTGTCACTGATATTCGAAATATAAATATATTAGATATTTTATACTTACTTTGTGAAATTATCTCGGTCTATGAGAACAATTTCCTATGTCTTATCCATTATATTTTAAAGCAACAGATATAAGAAGTTAAATTTGGTATAAATACAAATCAGTTGATTAAAGAAAGAAATGCGGCATTTATGAGCAACCGGACTGTTTGATTGTCCTTCGTTTTAGACAAACCTTGAGAAAAAAAAGGTAGAACCTACTTTTCGCGACGGAATTATAATTGAACTAAAGGAGACAGATGCAGTTCGATCATTTAACCAACTAGAATAGAATCTGTCAAAATGATAATGATAAAATAACGAGATGAAATAAAAAAAAATACTAACCAACAACACTTTAGATATTAACAGAAACATCACTAATCGTCTATAGCTCTTCAAAAACGAGACGTTTACTGCTAACACTAACAAGGTTTTTTTTTTCACTAACATTACTAACAGGGTTAACATTTCGTTTAACATTTCTCAACATTTTCACGAATATTATTAGCAGAGTTAAGCATATTTTTGTTTAAAAATCAAATATCTTTCTTCTTTCTAAGAAAATATTTTAAGTAATAACATAAAATAACATATTAAAAACATATCAAAGGTCCTAGGATGTCTCGTAGATTATGTAACCTATATAACCTATCAGACCTACATCCTGAGATCTTTAAGCGGCATCTCTGTGTATATGTGTGTGTTGATATTGGTGGTTGGGGGACATTACAATTTATTAAAACATAGGAACAATTTTACTTCATTTAAAACACTGGACAGTATTCTCGTAAAGTAAATTTGGTTCCTATGTTAATTTCTAAGTCAGGAATACTCACTTCTCATGGTTGGTTAAACCTAGTAATTAACATGTCTAAACATATAATAATCTAGTGTTGACACGTTCATATTGCAATTAGGACAGACATCGAGTCACAGATCTGGATTTTTTAATTGAAATTTATCCTAAAAGTTACATTTTAAAAACTTTAATTTTAAAAGTTCAGTTTTAAAAAAAGAAAATCAAAACTAATAGTTTTAAAATATAGATCGAACACTAGTATAAAGTAATGACTCTACGATCAAATAAATTTCTGATTAAAATTGAAATAACTTGAAATAAAAATGAGGGAAAACGTTTTTAGTAAACAATTAAAATTGAGAAATGAGTACTTTCTGAACATCGAACTGTTGAAATTTAAAAAAATTATTCATGATTTCATTTGTCAATTATTTCACTTTTAATCCATTTAATAGTAATCCGTTTCAACGAACGCAGGTTTTTAAACAGAAATCTTCCAGTTATCTATAACAAACGAGTCCATTTCAATTAAGAATTGGAATCCGTAAAAACGAGTAGAGCTAATCAAGATACAGGCTTACTACAGAACAAGGTTCTCCGCTTCCCCAATGAATGACCTTTGAATGACCCATTTTCCGAGGAATGTGACAACGATGCTTCCTCATAAACTGGTTTTTAATTGAGGAATATTAGCTCAGATCCGTTTTAGAGAACTCAGAATTACTTAAAGTAAACAACGATTCCAAGAAAGACACCTTTCAATCACATGAAATCAATCATGTGAAATTAATCTGCTTGGGAAAGTATAGCAGGAAATTCTCAATTTTTACGAAGAGTTAAAATAACAAGAAATTACAAATAAGTTTTATTTACCTGATTATCTCAAAAAAGTGAATTCTAACCTGTGGCCTATTTTCATTGTTTTTTTTTTGTTTTTGTTTTTTGGGGGGGGAGGGGGGAAGGAGAGATATACAAAGTTTAGGGGATTAATTTTTTTATGTTGCTTTATCTTCATAAAAGACACAGTACTACAAACAGTTTTTCTATGTTAGGGGACCAATAATCAAATGCAGTCAAATTAAATGAGAAAATTTTGAAGGGGGCTTCCCACAAGCACCCCACCGCCTAACTACACCGCAGGACATAATTTCATTGAGTTATGCCCTGCGGTGTAGTTAGGCGGTGGAGTGCTTGTGGGAAACCCTCTTCAAACAAGAATAAACATTAAGATTGGATTCTCATAAAATTGATTGCCATAATTTAATTTCTCGTTAATTTTAAATTTTTTTCATAAAGTCAATATGTTGATAAAAAATCACTGAATAGTAAATAATAATTTGAAGCTGTTGTCGTTCATTTCGTATGATATTAGAAAGAAAAATGAAAGAAAAATAATTAAAGATGATGCCTATATATATAATTATAAGAAATATTCAATAATTTCTTATTACTTAACTCTTAATTTAAACAAATTCAAACAAGAAATTATTCCATTTTCATGCAAATTTTAGCTACGAGAAGCAATGGTCGAAAAGTAACTGTATATTTACAATTCAAACATTATTAGAGATTACACAATTAATTATAACAAGATGGATTTTTTTGAATTACAAATAAGATCTATCTTTGAAATAATAGCACATTTAAAAAAAGGGACTATTGGGTTTAATCCCTATCTCTCGAAAAACGTTTTAAAAGATAATGAGAAAACAGAGAAGAAAAGGAAAAATATGGTAAAACAGATAGGCTTAAGAAGAAATTGAACACAGTCCAAAACAAAAGTTTAATATATTCCATGACAGAAGTGTGATAATAGCTATGAAAGAAGGGACTGAGTACACTTAGAAATGACATGTGTAATATCCACTACTTTTTGAAATATATTAGAAATTCAGTATTTAAAAGAACTGAACATCTTAATGGTGAACACAGTGTTATATGTTTATTAAAAGCTGTTTCGCTTAATCACGTGACTATTTCCAATTGATTTTTTTTTGTGATGCTGAATTTCGAAAACTGTCGTTGAACTGTGTCTACTTTTGCTGTATTTTGATGTAAAAATTCGATCTTCTCAAAAAAAAAAGGAAAAAAATATTTAGTCAATTAAAATATTCTTAATTTGATATTAAAATTTCTTAATTCAGTGGATGCAATAACATAAAAGATAAAATTAATGATAAAATTACAACAACAAAAAAATATTTCACCAAAACATTAAACTAATGTGAGTCTGAATTCTTCTATTATCAGTAACTTGAAAAAAGTAAAAATCTTTTTGTTAATCTCAAAAAAAAAAAATGTTGTTTCCATGAAATTTTACCTGAAATTCTAAAATCAAACATACGTTCAAAATCAAATAATTTTGTTATCACTGCATCGATTTTAATGAAATTTGGCATACTTACTCAGTTTTTTACGCTGATTTTGAAACTCAAAACCTTTTTTGCCGTAGAAGCTTCGTTCACAATTTAGCGCAGTATTTAGATTACACAAAGGTGAGTTTTAAATGCCTTTCGGCATTTAAACTTTAGATATGGTTGGTATTTCGTTTTTCTTTTTGGGTGGAAAATGATCCTTTAGATTAAACTCTCAGAACCTATATTACAGGTGTACAGGTATGTGTACAAGTACGTCTAAATAGGTCTGATAAACTTTAAAAAAAAAAAAATAATTTCAAATCAAATCATCAATCGAATCAAATATATATATACCGTAGAAGCTTCGTTCACAAGTTAGCACAGTATTTAGATTACATTTACTTTATATTTGATAGTTGATAATAAAATGATTTTTCAGATTTTTTTATGCCTGTCGTCCGACAGGCTTTGCTGCTAGTTTAGATAATAAAACATTAGAGAACAAAAAGAATATTTCTTAAATTAAATCATATTTAATTTAATAGTTATACTAAATAAATTACTAACTCTTACTGATAAGTTAACTAAAATTTAACTTATTTGTGGATTTACTAAGCTTACTTTCTAGCGTAATTAAAAATTAATCTATTTTATTTTTGCACACAATTACTAATTTATTTATTTCAACAGTATATTTATGATTATTATACTACTTTTATTTATTTATTTAATGCTTTCATGGAAAAAAAATATCCTGCCATTGCATTAACATACGAAACGTGAATTAGAGGATAATATCTACTGAACTTCACATCAAAGCCGTCTCTGATCGAGGCATTGTTATTTTTGATCTGTTAGCAAAATATTCTAGGAAAATACTTAAAGATTCAAACATTCCATTTCTTGAATGAAATATTGAAATGAATATAAAATAACACGAAAATCAATCCAAGAAATATATCTACAATATTCCTACTTAATTTTTAAGAAAAAAAAAATTTTTCTTAAGTTTTTTCTATTAAGACTTTCTTTAAAAAAAAAAATAAGTAAAGAAATCTGAATAAAACATAACAGAATATGAAAATATAGGAATTATTGTTAAGTATTGTGATAATAATAATTACTAATAGTTAATTAGACTTAATACAGTCACCTACAATTCTTATAGTAGTTGTATATTGTTATTGTTAATTTCCTTAAAAAAAAATAAACAAACAAACAATTTTGTTCGTAGAGAAATCTCAAGTGAATATAAAGGAAAATGGCGCCCGCATAGTTATACTGTTCAGATTCTTCTAAATCAAGGCTTACGTAACCTTTTTTTAGGTCATAGATCCCTTTAAGGACACGCTGACAGTTAAGGACCCTTTTCAGCAGGAAATAAAAAAATAAGGCTCCCGGCAGCAAAAAAAAAAAATCACAACCAACAAAAGCAAACAATATTCTGAGATTCTCGGACCTTCTGAAATCCATTCTATGACGTTAGATTAAGATTCCTTGTTTTAAACACATAACGTTCTTAGAAAAACATAACATTTCGTGTTATCAGAGGTAGTTCCATTGTTTTTTTTGATATGATTTACAATGTTTATAGCATAAGCTGTTATTATGATAACTAGTTAATAGTACAATGGATTACAGCAATTCCTCTATTCCATGAACAATGAATGAAAATAAATAAATTCCTCATTATAATGAGCTAACACAATGAGAGCTTACATATTTCTCAGTGTTCATCATTCAACAGTATGTACTTCAAACTCCACCATATTATTTATTGCACCTTAAACTATAATGAATTCTTCACATTTTCTAAAGTTCTTATTTATAATATTAAAGTTTGTTTTGAAGTTTCTCACGATCATTCTTCTTTCAGTTGTATTTCCGCTGAACTGTGACATTTCGTTATTCTTCTGATAAAGAATGTTAATTATCTTTACGATATCCCCGATTAGTACACTCAACTATAGAACAGGTTTCATGAAAAATACGTTCAATTGCAACACAGTAGTTGTCTTAACTGTGGTCGAAGTGTAATAAGATTATCTGGTAGAATAAATATTCATCAAAGCAAATAAATAATTCTCATCTTATTCTGATTTTAAAACCAAGTGTCCCGGTCCTAATGACTCAATTTCGCTAAGGATCAAGACAATAAGAATTCAAAAATGCATCGACAATATATTTATGTATATATATTTATGCAAAATTTTGTTTATACATAACTAATAAATTATTTGATGGCATTTTAATTGATGCATTTCAGATTGATATTTATTATGTTTGTCATTTAATTATTATTCCAAACTTTATTGAAATACTAGCATAAATACTAGTTGCAACCCGTGAAATATTCACGGAAATAAAACAAATACCAGATTTTTGAAATACCGTGAAATTTTTATACAGCGCCACAGCGCTGACCGAAAGACCATCGTTATACGATTCTTGATTATTTAATATCAACATTCTTTCCTGGCACTTTCGGCGAAATAAGTTAACCTCCTGCCCTAAAATAACAGACTCCTCCAGATTGAGCCCATAAGAGAGTGCCCCACAATGTCTAACAGGGGCGTAGGAATTATTTCTAGTTCATTTTGTTTTATTATTCATTAAATGAATAGATGCAAAAGTTTATACTAATTTGTTTATACTTAACTATTCTTTTTTTTAAAAATACACTTTAAAATATTCTCTCTCCGACTCTCTCCGCTCTCTCCACTGTGATGACAAACAAACGTACATCCGTACATCCGTTTTTTTCCTATTAATAGTATGATTAAATATTTCAATGTAATTGTATTGTTCTATTAAATTGATAGAAACCCAAAGTTAACATTTGATAATTTCATCAATATGTGCGATATTTAAAATCACAAATTAATCAATTAACATTGAAAATTATAGATTAAATATATTATTACAATCATGTAATAATTCCAAATCTATTAGTTTTTTTTTGTTTGTTTTGTTTTTCCTCAGATAAAAACACTTACTTTATTTTTTATTTTTTTTAAATAATTTTAATTCTTTAAAAAAAACCCTCGAGGTTAACAGAGATTCTATTTTAATATTTATAAAAACATAAGTGAATTTAAATTTTTATATTAAACTTATCTTTCTAAGAGGAAACTTAATACACATTTGA
>JAFIDM010000001.1:100658997-100674468 GCA_023159025.1 Thereuonema tuberculata
TTTATATTAAACTTATCTTTCTAAGAGGAAACTTAATACACATTTGATGACTTTCAAATTCGATAAAATGAGACGAAAAACCAGTTTGCAAAGACAATGTAAGAACGAAACGGAATCGAAAATCCTTGAAACAATAACATTTTGTGTCATTCCATAAGAAATCAATTGAAAAAGGCAGTCTCTGAGGACTTAAAACATAAAAAAAATAATCAATGATTCTCTTAAAAAATAAGACAGAAAAAAAACCTATCTAATAAAGATAAATACATATTTAGAATAATTCAGCGAAAAAAATGACTCAAATAATACATTTCTATCTTTATTGTAAATATCTAACCGACAAAAACAGTTTCCGGAATCAGTGTCTTTTATTAACAAATTAAAAATTGAGGATTAAAAGAAGAATTCGAGTTTTTGACTGGAATTGAGGACTTTTATATTGCTAATCTTTCGATAGTATTTAGTTGGACTCTCAATAATTTCTGAATGATTTGTTTTCTTTGTAGAATATGCAGCTGAATGGAAAGGTACCCGACACAGGACAGACCTCCGACCTCTGTTCTACAATCGGATTCCGAAGTCAGGCAGTGAAATGCTTGTGTTGCTGCTTCGTTGGCTTCAGGGATACAATGGATTCCAACACGTGCGATTACCAAATCAGAATCATCGATTCCTAACGACAGAGCAACAAGTGAGATCATCTCTCAACACGTCTTTTTAACACTTCCCTATATTTAGGCTGCAACGGTTTTGGAAACAGAAAATATTAAACACCGCTATCCCCCGAAATCAATAAAGTTCATTACAGTGATAATTAATAAAAGTAAAATTTTTGTCTAAAACCGACCTACACAGTGTAGTAAAGGTCTTTTTACGATTCAGTGGGGGTTCATAAGATCTATTATAGCAAGATTACTAATTGATCATTGAATTTATTTTCAACTAAATATTCTTTTAAAAAACTTTTTTTTTTTGAACAATTGCCAAAAAGCATTTCTCATTAAAAAATTTCTAAAATTTTTATTTCTCTTTGGCTCATTTCGCTACTTTTTACAATATCATAAAAGTTATTTTCGGCCAATCTCATTTTTTTAATCAAATCTTTATATTTTTGTCTCCTGTAGCGGGAAGTTGTCAAACTTATGGCTCAACAACAGGAACTTCATGGTGTCCCTTGTTCTTTTGACCGCCATGTCTACTTCATCAATTTCACTGAGTGAGTACAAAGCACTTATCACTTTCGATCAATTATTAAATCTGTTTTTAGGATGAAGAAAATTTGTTATTTTTTTAAAAGTAAACATCTATTGAAAACACGGGAATCAAATAAACACATTAAACAAATAATCATTTTAATAAATGACCATCCGTAAAAAATTTTCTGTTATTTCCAAGATTTGCAACCAAAGGTTTCTTACAATAAGCATTTGTTACTTTTGATACAATTAAATGGATGCTCTTCTGCAGGAACCCAGCTATTTTCATTAATAATTGACAATTGAAATTGAACTAAATGTTTGTTTTATAATTTTAATACAAATTTTCTAATATTCCCTAACTTGAAACCACTTCTTATCAAAGGTATAATTTTTGAGAAATAAAAAAGAAAAACGCGCCAGAGTACGAGTTCACTGATCTATTTTTGAAATTGTGATACCAGGAATCCAAGATGGACCATTTCTGGTTTCATGACCTTCGTCAGTTGGATCCGCCCAGTATCTCAGTACTTATATCACAGTGAACTCGGAAAACATATAAAAAGAAAAAAAGTAAACATCACAATGGCCCTCCAGTTAAAAAAACCTAATTAAAGAATAAAAAGGTCAATCAATTAATCCCCGCTAGCGATCGCTTAGCATGTAAGGAATTAATTGAAATACAAGAAATATATACAATGCAAAAGTTTAACGTGCCTACAAATACATGAGAAATAAAAGAAAAACGCACCAGACTAAGACTAAAAGTTCACTGATCTGTTTTTTGAAAAGTATAATTTTTTCTTTAACTAAAATTTTGTAGATTTGGTGAGCCCATGCCCATTTACATCAATCTAGTCCGGGATCCAGTGGAAAAAGCCATTTCACGCTTCTATTATCATCATTTGGGATATTCTAAAGAATGGAAACCATACTTCAACGTCAGTGAAAAACAGTGGAAAAAACAGGTAAGCGAACACCTCATTTTCTCATCACTGATAATAAAAGAATTTTAAAAATAATGCTTTGATTGATTTCAAATGTAGAAGTTAAAGCCTAAGGACCCCGAAATACAAGAAAAATTAAAATTAGATGACGTAATAGTTCACCATCGGAACTTACGAAATTTTTAAGTTGTAATAATTAAAAAAAAAAACCAGGAATGTGATTTATGTATTATAAATTCATGTCGAGTTGAAACTTAGAATGAAAAATACTAAGGTTTCAATTTGAATTTATGATTTAATGTAAGAAAACAAAAGTTGAAATAATTAGTAATTTATAACTTATTTGAGAAGAAACATTACCGAAAAGAATAGGCCTTAAAAATGCAGTCTATACATTGAACTAGCAGGAATAAAAAAAAAAAAATCACAACTGAAATAAATAAATGAAAATCAACAACTTGTGCACCAATCAACATTTTGTGCACATAAATAAACAAAAACACGCCTTTGAGTTTATAAACAGAAGGAATCGGGAACGGCCGTTTCGTCTTTATTAGGAATTCATCAGCCTGATTCACCCTCCCCGATGACCAACCAAGAAAGGCGTGAAAACAGAAATCAATGGGAAGAGTGAATTGGGCTGATGAGTCCCCAATAAAGGCGAAACGGCCGTTCCCAATTCCCTCTGTTGACAAAGTCAAAGGCGTGTTTTTCTTTATTTATGTGCAGTTGTTGGTTTTCATTTATTAACAAATTTCCTGCACGTTAAATTATGTTCTTGAAATACAGTCGGACCTCTATTTAACGAACTTCTATTTTGCGAATTTCTCTATTTTGCGAACTTTTCTTTGGAACCAAGAACATTTTGCTAATTTCTTCGTAAAATAACCTCCAAATAGCGAAGTGCATTTTCTATTTAACGAACTTTTTCGTGGTATCTATGTTTTTTTTTTTATCTTTGAAATGTTTTTATTATTAATATTCCCTTAGAGGAAATGAAAGAAATGTGGATACAACTGAGGGAAAAAGAAGAAATTAACGATGATGTACTGATTGATGATTATCTTTCACTTAATTTTGAAGTTGAGACCTCGGAAACATTAACTGAATCGGATATTTTGGACACTGTGAAAAATAAAAACAATACAACTACGAATTGCGATGAAGATGAAGATGATGAAAATGGAAATGATCATGATGAAGAAATCAAAAAATCTTCGTATGATCATTTGAAACAATCCGACGCGGATTACAATTTAAAGAAAATACTGAAGGGGTTTTTGGTGCGTTGCAAAGATACGAGACGTGCTATAAGCAAAAACACTTTTTCAAAGATAAAAAAAAAAAAAAAAAAAAAAAAAAAAATCAAAAAAAAATAAAAAGATTTTATTAAAAAAATTTAAGTACGCATGCGGTAATATATGCTTTATGTCATTAAAATTATTACTTTTTTTAATAATATTGAATAAGAAAAGGTGAATCTCTATTTAACGAATTTTCCATATAACGAACTTTTTTTTGGGATTTAGCGACTTCGTTAAATAGAGGTCCGACTGTATTAAAAGTTTTCTTGCTTATTTGACTTTTCAGCTAAGATTTCTATAATGGAAGGCAATTGAGGGAAGAACTACATGGGAGTGGTCTTAAGCGATCTTAAGAAGATTTGATGAATAATTATTTATGAGGATGAGAAGGAAATAGCAAGAACTGGGTCGAATCTAAATTTTAATGAATCAAAATGGTGATGCAGGAATGAACTGACTTAATTAAGTAGAAGGGGAAAAAAATGACTTAGGCCTAATCATCTTTGGAACCGCGTACGGGAACAAATTAAAAGAAAAGTGTAATATTTATAATTTTGATTTCCAAAATATTTATTCATAAGAACTGAAACAACCTAATAAAAAAAAATGATCAAAATATGTACGCAGTAGGTGTTACAAACCAATTTTAGTGTAATCTTCAGATTTATAAAATGTTCGACGCTAACTTAAAAAAACCTCATTCCATTCTTAAAGTTCTGGTTAGTTTCGTACCTAAGCATAAAAAAACATCTTTTGATATCTCTTCAAAAAAAAGTTATATGTAGATAATAGAATGTATATTTATAATAAAAGTCATATTATACTTTTATAATCTCTTTTCTAATGATTATTAAAATTGAATTTGTTTTACTTTCTGCTTCACCAAGTCAGGACATTTGATTGTAAACATTTCTTCTCATTTTCAAAACTTGTCATTTTCTGTTGAATCTCTTCGGCTGCCCTGTGTAACCCTTTCAGCCTTAAATTTCTTAGAAATTTCTTAGAATATTCAGAAACCTTAGCTGAAAAAAAAAATAATAAGTACCTTAATCATGAAAACTTAAAATTGAAATATTCCTTTTTTTTTTTTATTCTTGTTTTTATACAACGCGTGTCGAGTGATTCCAGGCCCCATTAAAATAAGTAAATCAAGGACAAATCACGGATCACTGCTTAGTCAAATGATTGGTTGTATGATGAAAGATTTAATAGAGTTTCACCAAAGACTTAACGTAGATTTTACTGTTCGTATTAGGTCTGAGGTAAAAATTTCTTCTCTTGAGGGAGAATTCAAACTTTTATTTGTTGCAGAAAAAAAAAATGGCAGGCTAAGAACTTACAGATTTGTAGCAATTAATAAGCACATTTTCTAACATAATAATTATTATTACAGTATTTCTGTGAGTTACCGGATTACAAAATAAGTTAATAAAGTTTAACGTTCTGTAAATTGGGTTAAATTAAATACAAAAAGAAATAAATCTTTTGAATTTTTTTTTTTAATATTATGATAACGAAACAAATCATGAAGACATAATGCTACTTTATTTACTGATAAATGTGTAGCCTATTTGATATATATCTTTTTTTACAGTATTTTGAATCGTGTGTACGAAAAGGAGTAGATCCCTTATGCACATTCATCAGTGGACAATCTTACGATCTCAGTATTCCTTATTTTTGTGGTCAAGATCCCAGATGCTTGTAAGTAATCCTCTATAAATTTAGTTCAGTTTTTTAAAAAATGCCTTACTGTCGGAATTGCTAATTCTTAGTTTCGGATCTCAACAAGGATACTTTGCAACATTTCTATTGCACCTTTCTGCCTTTTGAATTTGTACATCTATTTTAGGCAGCTTCTGAAACAGAGGAAGAAGTTTTATTGAGTTGTGATACAATACATACTTAGTATTTGATCTTCCGAGTTCGGTTCTCATGTGGGTTTCGTGATGGTGGACGACCCGCGCTGGGCAGGTTTTCTCGGGGTTCTCCCGTTTCCCCTGCACTTCTCCCACCATACTTTCTCAGCCTTTCTCTCCAGCTGTCCGTATTTCCGTGGGATAGTATAATAGACCTCTGGTCGCAGTGCTTGGCTTCTGCCACCCATCTTCACTACATACATACATAGTATTTGATCTTTGCCAAATAAACTAGATTATTCACGTGAACTAACAAGCAAACGCAAACGATGATTACAATGTTTCAGTGACACTTAGAAGCACAAACATTGATTGACTGAGGAATATTTGAGGTATATTCTTCTGAACATTATACAGTATTGCTATAATTTTTGCTCATTGATACAATGTAGATGTATCAAATACACAGAACACATCCCTAAAAATGTAAAGATTTGATGAAACTTTATAACTCATTTTATTTGTTATGATCAGCTATTAGGGCCTTTTAAGAATTACTTAAACTGCCATCTTTGAACAATACTTGGATAAAAGTAACTTACCTACTTCTATTTAAATATTTGATCAGTTGATTTAAAAATTAAGTCTTACCAATATCATTTCAAAGGGATTATTTGATAATCAAATTTGATCTCTCTTAAAGCATTAAAACACTTGTCTAAAGATCAAATTTAATTAGCATTTTTTATTTTCACATAAATTTTTGATAATTAAATTTGATTCGCGGAATTTTTTTGGACCTAAGGCAGAAACAGAACATTCAAGAAAAGGTGTTTTTCACAGAATACTTTTATTGAATATTCGGCTTCTATCCTGAATCCAAAGAAATTCCAAGAATCAGTTGATATTTTTTTCTTTGAGTTTTAGCTAGATAAGAACTCTTTTTTAAGTATCAGAATTATTTTTTTTATAGATTCCTTGTTTTTAATAATTTGAGTGATTTTTTTTTATTTATTTAGGATACTTAATGATCCCTGGGCATTAGAACAAGCCAAAAAGAATCTTGATGAATACTTCACAGTCGTAGGGGTTTTGGAACAACTGAACGATACCCTCACTGTATTCGAACATCTCCTGCCATCGTATTTCAATGGCGTCATTACTATGTTTTACAAAGAGCTTTTAGGTAAGATTTTCTTTTTACTCATTGTTGGAATCGAATAAGAAGGATTATTTTTCAAGGAAATTTTGAAGCTATTTTCATTTTTATTTGTTTACTGACAGATTATATTTCTTAGTTTCTCTCTTTTGTGCTTTTTCTTGAAAAATTAAAAAAAAAGTATTTTTGTATGTTATTATATGTATGATACCAAAAGACCGTGAATGAGAAACAATTAATTCGATTTTTAACGTTGTGTTTGGTTTCTTTTCAGTTCCAAAGATGAACAAGAACTTGGAAAGACCGAGGGAAATTTCAGAAGATGTTCGTGATATTCTCAGAGCCAATCTCAGCCTTGAATATGATTTGTATAATTTTGCAAGAGAAAGACTCCAAAAACAAAAGAAGCTACTAAAAGAAGATATCAAACAGTACATAATAATCAAATAAAGAAAATATCGTAACTACATTTGAAATACTATGTCAAACTTCAGTGCATCTACAACTAGTTTGTAATAACTTGAGAAAATCACAACTTTAAGTTAGAACTTAAGTGACTTAAGCTTTAAGCTTTCATTTCTTAATTTTTTTTTTAAGAATGCAATTTTCCAAAACTGTAGTTAAAGGTGAGACTTTTGTTAATTTTTTTTTTCCAGGATCCTTGAATTTTTGCCAAATTTTTGCCATTATTCTCTACCTGTTGCCATTCTGATTTCGTTGTCTATTCTTTTTTTTCCGTCCTTACATTTAAAGACATAGTTCTTAAGAGCTAGTGGTAACAATTTCTTATTCGATAACTGTCTTATTTGTTTCTTGGAATGAAAGACAAGACAATGAACAGATGACGGAAGACCAAACTGTGTAAGAAAAAGCTTTCTTTTTTGCTGGTCATTGCACATTGGTGATAGACGTAGGCTTCAATAACTACTTAATAATTGAACCACTATAAGATTGGGCATTACATTTTTACCGTAGTCATATCTTTTAAGTATCTTTGTTTTTCAAATCTTTCTAAAGTCATGTGACTAAGGAAGACTCTGTCGATATCTCCGTGATTTCTTTAAAACAAACTCTTGTGATAATTCTCTAATTTTATAGATAGTATTTACGCAACCAAAAAGGACTTTTTGAAAAGCTTAGAATCTTACAATTTATTGAATCTTTTCTCTAATCAACTGAGATTTCATCACTGTTTCCTTGCATTCATGGATTTCTCATAATACTTCTAACGTCAATAGAATATGCTTTCATTAGACAGTTTCCTTTGCAAATCTTAATAACGCTTGGAATGCAAACTTTACCGTTCATGAAGATAAGAAATCATGATTTGTGCCAAAAACTTTGTTTAATTAACCAAATTACAGAATCAGATTTGAAGGTAATTGGTTTACAAAAGAGCTATTTTGGAAAGCATTTTTTTTTTCATTATAATATATTTTATTATAATAATTACTTGATTGATTGATGTTTTGTGGTAAATGAGAATGGCAGGGAAGCCAAGCACCCCGACCTGTAGGTCTATTGTGCTATCCCACGGAAGTGGGAACAGACGGATAAAGTATGGTGGGAGAAGTGCAGGGGAAACGGGAGAACCCCGAGAAAACCTGCCCAGCGCTGATCGTCCACCATCACGAAACCCACATGAGAACCGAACCCCGGTACTCAGAGATGAGAGGTCAACGTCTTAGTGACAGTGCCAACCGCACAGCCATAATAATTAATTAGTCCCCACTTTAAGAGTTTGGAACTGCATAATTCTTTAACAACTTGCTTTCCTATCTTGCATAATTCATTTCTTTGAAGGTCTCGCTGTATTGTAATATTTCCACTTCATTTCTGTGATATTGTGCCAGTAATTAATTGTATTCAGCGTGTTAAAAGTATTGATGGGTTTTGTCGATGAACGAGGACATTAGTTAAAACTTCTTGTATTTCCTATGGCATTGAAAATGAAACAGACTAAATAAAAACACAGACAAAAGTAGTAACTGCTCTGAAGAAAGTCTTTAGGACCAAATTCGTGCACAAAAATGTGAAATAAATCTCAGGTTTCATTAAAGAAATGCACGCAATATAATACAATATAATATAGTAACATAATATAATGGATAAAAAAACCGGAATAGGTACCAAAGAGCAACACCAAGACATTCTAAAGCACGCAAGAAACGAAAAAGAATGCAAAGTAAATCGCTACAAAAGTAATCAGTCTAGTCAATTGTAAGATCAGGAAAAAGCGGATTACATTGTCACAGATAAATCTTAAGCGTTTAATCGAATCTGAGTTTTTAAATTTCCTAAATTGAGAGTTACACTGAATTTCAGTTTCAGCTCGCTCTGTTTCTTTATTAACAAATTTTTTCAATCTCATTGGTTATAAAATTTTCTTTTTTTTTTTTATTTCTAATCCATTTATGAAAAGCCAAAGTCAATTGAGAAAGGGTTGTAAGGAGAGGCACAAAAAAAAGAAATAAATAAATAAAAAGTTGCACTAAAAGAAAATTCAAGATTTCACTAAAAAACGAAAATGGATGAAATCATTTCTTTTTCTGGTTTTGAAACGCTGAAGGAAGGCATTTCTTGAACAATCTGTGAAATATTGTTTAACTTTAAACTTTAAAGGACAATGGTGCCCCACCCCTGTGTAGTGATAAGATATATACCTATAGAAAGATCTCCTTAAATAGAGCGTATTTTATTATTACGACTCGTCTCAATTATTAGTCCGTTACATATAATAATTAATAATTAATATTATCATTTATTTCAAGTAGATAATAATTATTTACATGTAATAAATGAAAATAATATTTACTATTACTGAAAATAATTATTAAATGATAATTAATTAATACATCCGGGAAGTAAGATGTCAACGAGATAAGTCATATCTAGAATTATATAACTCCGAACGGACTAATAATTGAGACAAGTCATAATAATAAAAATTGTTCTATTTATGGAGATCTTTCCTTACGTATACAGTGGTGGGGCAGATCTGCCCATTCTCCTTTAAATGAAACCTTGTTCTCCAATAATTTTAATCTCTGCTTCATTTTTTTATTTCTTGACGAAAACTGAAAATATTTTAGAGAAAACACTGAATTTTGTTTTCTATATTTTTCGGTTGCTGTGAACCAAAATAAGCAACAACAGAAAGAAGAACAGAAATAAAAAACATAGACAACATCCTAAAAAAGTTTGCTAGCGGAGAATAAATGTTTTCATTTTAATTTAAAATAAAATTAGTATGACTTCAAGACAATCTGAATATTATCTATACGCACATGTAACATTTCTTCAAAAACCATTTTCTTTTATCAATTTAAATTGTTTTTGACCAACACTTCTATGTAAATTATATAAAATGTTGTAGTAATGTAAATGTAAATTTATCAAGCATCTTTGTTGCAATTTTCCAAGAAACTCTGGTACTAATTTGAAAATTACAATAAAACGATGAATGATAAATGAATTTTAAGGACTGAATTTATTATTATTGTAAGTTTCTTTGTATAGATATAATAAATATGGTTATTCTTATAAATAATTTAATAGTGTTACTTCCATATTCTCTTTTCTTTTTATTTATCAACATATATTTTTTTTTAATAATAATAAACTACCGACCATAGACACAAAAGAATCCAATGAAAGAAGTTTATAAATGACATAAAATTAAAAAGAAGGGTAAGTAACCGCATGAAAGAGCACAGTAGAGCCATAGACCATAAAAACCCGCAATACTCATCAAATAAAGACTGGTCATAAGATTCTAACAAATAAACCGATTATTTATGCCAATGAAAAGGATAATTATCGTAGAAAATTTTGTGAGTCAGTTATTATTAAGTCATTTCCTTCTTATAACACAGATGCATCTATTCATAATGCTTTGGAATATGACATTAGATGATATGAAGTATTGTTACTTATTATTAGATATGAATATTATTGAATTTGATATTCGTTATTGCAGTCCTTAGGATTGTTTAAAGGTCTTATTGTTAAAAATCTGCTACGTGAACACTGTTACGTATACTTATTATGTAATTTATGTCCTTATGCAGTTTGTATTTATTTCGGGACGATGTAAGTTCCGTTTTTACTTGTTTTTTAGTTATTTGTAATCTGAGGATGGGGAACATTCCCGAAACATGTCATTTATAATCTTATTTTGTTAGATTCTTTTGCGTGTATTGGGCCCGGTAGTCGAGTGGGTTAGGACGCTTGGCTGCGGGTTGGAGGTAGCGGGTTCGATTCCCGGCCTCGGTGAAGGGCGGGAATTTTTCCACGCTCCTTTCCCCTCCAAACGGGTCCTAGGGTCTACCCAGCCCTCTGTAGAATGGGTACCGGGTTTCTTTCCCGGGAATTAAAGGCGGGCGGGCGTCACGCTGACCTCCTGACCTCAACTTCGTCCCGTTAGGTCACGAAAAGATGGAGCCTAACCTCCAGCTACCCCAAGGGTCTGTAAAGACCACTGTTAGTGGGATACTTTAACTTTTGTGTATGGTCCGTAATTTATTATTATATAAAGATACACACGATGAATGATATACTTTTTTTTTTGATGTAAGATAATCTAAAGAAATTAGTTCTGTAGAATAACACAGAATATTAATGGTTTACTTGGTTTTGGGCATTTACAATTAAGGGGCCTTTGAAGCGTCTGCTCCAATTTTAGTCATAATTGTTGAGGCCTGAGTCGATGTAAACTTGTTCCGATAATTTTATTTCCGATGTTAATCTTGGTTATTGACTTCGATTTATAGGAATTCGTTTTACAAAATTTTCCATATTTCTGTTTAAAGTTTTGGGAAATTAAGATTAAGTATTCTGCTGAAAATGTTGTGTTCAATTAATTTCGATGATAAATATTCAAAACAAAAGACTTGAGAAGATCGTTTAACTCTTGAGTTCTCACCGCTATCATCAGACAGAGAAAATAAATAATAAAACTTATGAATTTCTTCTATTGAGCTAAAAATCGCCTTTAATTAAATTCGCTGACATATATTTAAATGGAACTGCATTGAATTTATAGAATTGATTTAAGAACATTACGATGAAGGCCGCGATTTTGACGAAATATGGAGCTAAAAATTAATAGGTTATCCTTTATTTTTTAATAGATTTTAGGCCAATTTAATTAAGAACGGCCATTTTATTGTCTCATACGAAATAAAAACAATTCAAAAGTTTTCGTTAGGTTGAAATTTGATTTTTTTTTTTTTTCCCCTTCAATATTTTGTTGAAGAATATTCTGAATTGTAGAATATTTCCTATAGTATCCCATACTTTGTAGTAGATCTCATCCAATTTCATTATTTTGTAAGAAATAAGAAAAATGAGCGAAATCATTATTAAACAATTTGATCACAGCCTCATATTGAATAGCAGCAGGTTTTAAATTTAAAATTGCCGACAGTCGGCAACAACAATGATAATTTTCAGTAATTAACGAATTTTTAGAATTTGTAAGATTATTTTAATGAAAACGGGAAAAACATTAAAATGTTTCACTGAATTTGATAGTTTCTACTTTACGGTGGTATTTCACCAATGGTTACACTAGCAAATGTTAAATAATAATAATACTTTTTAAATTTAAAAAATATTTTTACAATAGTTTATCACTATAAAAAATTAAAAGTAGTAATTGTTTAGAGTAATTTAGAAAATATTACACGAATTTAATTTTTTTTTATTCGAATACAAGTGAGTAAATAATAAGCTTTTTATTAAAGATTTCAATTGACTTAGATTGTATTGTCAATTAGGAAGTTCATTCTATCAAGTATCGACAACTTTTAGATACAGTCAGACCTCGATATAAGGTCACCCGCATAAAAGGTCACCCCGCATATAAGGTCACTTTTCTAAAGTCCCGGCTCATTGAATTGAATTGCGTATGAATCGGTTATAAGGTCAACCCGCTTATAAGGTCACTTTCGCGAGGTCCCAAGGGGTGATCTTATATCGAGGTCTGACTGTATATATTAAGTAATACATATATTAAATATTGTTAGCAATTGCTATTAAATCATTGTTAATGAAGGATTAGAAGTGAATCATTAACCTTCAACTCGAAGGTATCTTTTTGTCACAGCAGCTAATAAAAAGAAAATAAATGAATCATACTTTATAAGTGGACAATAAGTGAAAGGAAATTAAGGCAGTAAATCTAACAAAACCATGTTTATAATGCCTTGTTAGTAAGGTGCTTTGATTCCTTAGAATATTTTAAATAAGTAAATAAGGTGAGTTAAAAATTAATAATAAAAGCATTTAAAAAAAAGCTAAATTCATTATTTCCTCGGTTGAAACTACTTAACTACGTTTCATTGATCAATTTAGAAGTTTGCGAAGTTTTCTAAGATTATAGCGCCATTAGAAAGGTTTCGTTTTCGAATATTAGAGCGCAATAGGCTTAAGAATATTAGCGTGTTATGTGGTTCCGTTTTGCCTAAATTAGATTTTACGTGAAATAAAATGAAAATATTTCATAAAAATGTAATTTTTGAAAAATACATATAATGAAATCATACGTCATTTGTATCTTTTATTAAATTCAAAGGGGGAAAAAATCTACAAATGCATCTAATTAAACTCAATTTATTGGTTTCAATTTGTTTTGGTGGTGCCATCAACAGGTGGTGCCATCTAGTATCATTTTATGAAAATATTAAATTCAAAATAAAATTGAATTCGTAAGAAAGTATACCGTAATTACAATTAGAGAATTTAAAAAAAAAAAGTTCTTATAATTTTACTCTCACAAAAAAGGAAAAAAAGAAAAAGAAAGTAAGAAAATAAAGTAGGTTTATTATGAATGTTCATTAATGCATTATTTAAATAAAAACTTGCTCACTAAAATACATCAATATTTCCGTTTTTTAAATATAATTACAGTTACATTTTAAATAATTCTGGTTTATGGTGGAATATTAGTATTAACTTCACATTAGTACCTTTCAATAGTTGAAATGTAAAATATAGTTGACTGGTGCTGCCCTCTTTAAATACCAATAGAAACTACAACTACTTTATTTAAGTTTTGACTGCGATGGTTATTTATTTACAAAAGAACTGCTATTGCTAAGATGCTCAACAGAAGATAAGTCAAAACAAAATCATTTCACGTTTTTTTAATCATAACAATGTATTATTAAAATGCTTTTACCGATTTGGTAACATTATTAAATAAAAGTTAATTTCAATTTTTAAAAATAAGGAAATTTCTTTTCAAGTATTTTTATTTTTTAACATAAATTGTAATCTTGCCTCACTTTCTAAATTTATAGTTTATTTAGATTCAAAGACTGGACTAATTTCAGCAACTCTGATAACGGTCAAATCACAAGGACAAGTTTTGATCATTGCGTTCGGCAAAGGAATAGTCGTAATTTTTGATTATGTGCTTCTGTCATTTGATATCATTGGTCTGTTTCCAAATCAAACATTCAAATAAATATTTAAATATGCTTCACTTCATGTGATAGATCCTGCTTTTTAATCCTTTTAAAGTCAAGAACCAATCGTCGATAAAATATAAAACTTTCACTTTCGTTATGGGTGAAACATCTTTATTCAATGCAGTTTCCATAAAGGAACTTTAGCAAATTATCATCCTCTTACAAGTTATTAGTATATTTTAAGCCCCGCGAACACCATCCAACTTTGCACCAACTTAGTCGGCCGATTTTGACGTCACGAGTTGGTAGGGACAGTCTTGAGCCAGTTTTTCAGCGACTTGCCACCAACTTTAGTCCGCCGACTCGAGTTGGTTGTGCACGGGCAACTCGGGAAGTTGGTTAGAAGTCGGTCGGAATTACCCAATCACACGGCAGCATTGGAGCACGTCAGTCGTGACGTCACGCCCATGGAAAGAAATGGCGTCTAAAACGATGTTCACCGATTCGAGTCGAAGACAAGCGCGTACACAATGAATATCAGAGTATTGCGAGTTTCTTTCATGCATAAATAAAGTTTATACTGAAATGCAGTAATTGTATGCGGCAGAATTTATCTCGATTTTTTTTTCGGATTTTCCACAGCTGCTGGGAGAAACGCATTGCATTATGGGATTCCTGTTATCACGGCCGACTCATTTGCAAGTTGGATGGTGTGCGGGGCTGACAAAAGTTGGCGGACTCGAAGTCGGCCGACTAAAGTTGGTGCAAAGTTGAATGGTGTTCGCGGGGCTTCAGAATCACTACTATTTAAGCGGAAGTGGAATGCATGTCAATGCAAATTGTGAATTTTCAAGTATTGCCATAATCCTCTGCAAACCCTGTGTCGTCTCAACAACAAACGAAAAATCTCTTTAAGAAATAGAGATCTGCACATTCTGATGCATAGAATGAATTTATTTCAGTAAAAATAATGTTATTTGAAGACTGTGACATTTAACTCTAAATAATCTTGGATTCAATTTAAGCTGCGACAAAATGGCGCCGTCTGCCCTAACTTCCAATGAATGTCAGGGTTCTTCTTTGTTTATTGTTACGTCATACACCGCCGCCAGTGATTGGTGCTCACTAATTAATTGAATTCCGTTGAAATTTAGAGCAAGTTCTAAAAACTGTTCAATAATGAAACTGATGATGAAAATAATGACGATGCCATATATATTTGGTGTAATGAACTTTAGCAAATTTTAATTGTCTGTGTCTTTAATTGCTGTGTATTTGTTTCATTTGACTTGAATTTTGCTGGTATAAGATAAAGAATCTAGGAAATTTCCTGTTGCTGATGTATGTGGCTATTTACAAACATCAATGTTGTTTTGGATCAATTTTGATATGATTGTGTTGGCCCGACCTCATTGGCCCAACATTGGCACGACCTCGTTGGCCCAACGTTGGCAACTCTGCCAATTTCAACGTTGGGCCAACGGTTACCTGTGAATGTTGGCCCAACGTTGGCACGACGGCGTTGGCCCAACGTTGGCACGACGGCGTTGGCCCAACGTTGGCACGACCGCGTTGGCCCAACGTTGGCACG
>JAFIDM010000001.1:100674478-100738070 GCA_023159025.1 Thereuonema tuberculata
CCGCGTTGGCCCAACGTTGGCACGACCGCGTTGGCCCAACGTTGGCATGACCGCGATGGCCCAACGTTGGCACGACTGCGTTAGCCCAACGTTGGGAAAGTGTATGTTGGCCGAACGTTGGCAACTCTGCCAATTACAACGTTGGGCCAACGGTAGGCCGTAAACGTTGGCCCAACATTGGGCCATCAGTTTTGTGTTACGTGGGAATGATTGTGATCAAAACTATGATAAAAACTTTATCGTGTGATTTGGCCATTACCTAGTAAGTAGACACCAACTGAGTTTTCGTAATACAAATAACTAACTATGAAAAACATCCTTTCACAAAATATTTTGCAATTATACAGAACTATGGAAAATCGCAGAATTACAAAGCAGTAATATCTTGAATATCAATAAATCAACGGAAATTAGAAACACTGATATTATGAAGTAAAATATTTGTACTAATTTTCCTATTGGTCATAAAACAGAAATTGGTGAAAAGTTTAAGAGAATTTAGAGAAAAGAATAAATGATGAAAAAAATTAAGACTAATACTGAAATTAAAGAAATTAACTAATTAAACTTCTGACTAAAAACTTATCTTTTCAGTTTTGTTTTTTTTTTGTTTTTTTGTTTTTTATTTAAATGCTTGAAATTTTGTTTTATTTTCATGTAAATTTAAAATTGTAAAATTATGTGAGGTATTGCTGAATATTTTTATTAGTAATCAAAACTTATAGAATTTGACTATATTTATTAAATTTTTACATTTATAAATTACTTTATTAATATTATTTCAATTCTGATTCAACATTATTTACATCTATAGATACAGTCCATTTATTTTTAATTCTGTAATTATTATAGAACAAAATCTGAAATTTTTTAATAATCTCTAATTTTAAAATTTAAATAAAAAAGTCACGATAAAAAGACAAAATGTTGTTGAACAGAACAAAAAAGAATTAACAATAATAATTAATAAGTTCAAATTGTTTTAAGTATTTTATTTATTTTAAAAATTATTGTTTCTAATTTCTCAATAATGTTTTTGTGTTGGTACGGTGGAAGTCTAAATAAATATCGAGGAGCACAATTTTGGAATGTCACATATTTAATATGTTGGTTATGCAATGCTATTTTATTAATGGTCGTTGATGGTGAAATATCAAAATGCTTACAGAAACATTGGAATCATGAAAACAATGGAATCAACGCAACAAAGAGATATCACTGACAACAATGAGTGCGTGATAGCAGAGATAGAACAACCATGAAATATAACCAATAAAAAGATGACAGTGACTCACTGTAGAAGGTTCTAGACATTTCTAATGGAGATAAATATAAGCTGAATATCTTCGTCTCCCGCATAACTTGGATATTTGAATGGATATTAAGGTAAGAGGTAGGAATTCAATAGGTAAATCGAGAAATGATAAATATGCAGATTGTGAATGCAAAATAAACATTTAAGAAATTTATATAAACCAATCAGTTTTAAAATACTTGAAGATTACAGACATTGTAATAGATATTTTGTAATTAAATTTGCTTTTAACTTCTTAATGGGTCTACACTCAATGGATTTTTGAAAACACATGCGTATTACAACTAATCTTTCACAATGGAAATGAAGTTCACAAATATGATTTCAGATGGAAGATATTCAAAAGTTACGATATTTCTTTTCTACGTATTTTCTTTTACATTTGATTCATCCATTTTTTTATCTTTTGGTTGTGTTTTCTGTTCTTTGCTGATTTTTTAAGAGAATCTACAAAAGGATAGAAGGTTAAACTGCAGAACGTGATAGCCCCAATGGCCACCCAATGATGGGTGGTATTTTGATTATGACGGATAATGTGAAACGAAAAATTAACTAGTAAAAAAGTAGAATGCTTAATTAAAAATGGTTTTGCATGATCTTTTACTAGAAAAACTAACCCATCTGACCAATTGCGATCTTGAGATAACAGTATCCAGCAAGTCATCAAGGCCACCTTTGGGGTACCGTGTTCTGCAGTCTAGCCAGATAGAGTTTAAGTCTTCGCTATTTTTATTTATTTTTTTATTTTTTAGCTGCAATTTTGTTTTGTTGATTTTTTTTTCAACTGATATCTGAAGATTTCTATTTTAAGACAATTTTCTAGTCTCGCAAGTATGTATGCATGTGTATGCAAGAATTTTCTAAAATTGAACCATACTAAGTCCCTTGTATGAACTGAATCAAAGATGTAGGATTTTATTCGAAAACAAATGTTGGAAATAAGCTTGATTTTGATGAAATAATTAACTGTTTAGAATCTGAAAATCGGATCACAATTTACCAAAATCATTTCGCACTGAACATGTCACAAGACAACTTTCACATCTAAACAAAACATGATATTTCTTTTACCATTAAGCACTTAAGGAAGAAAAAGCCCTAAGGCTAAGAAACCAGCTCCTGTATTTACAGATAACCTAATTTTGTAGATAAAACAAACTAATCGTTTTTCTTTTGTCTGTGTGTTTACTCTTCAAATCATCCACGGGAAGATTAAAAAAGACATTCTATTTCAGGAAGGATATGGTATTATACAGAACGAAATTCAAAGTAGTATTGACAGCGCACTTATTTACTTTTTGATGCAATAAGCTATTAATAAAATTAATAATTTTTAATTTCCATCTAAAGAAGTTCCAACTGGATAATCCTTGCTTAAACAACAATAAAAAAAGGTTCTTGTTATTTTCTTGTCAATTTGTTAGGTTTTGTGGTTTTCTTTGGGATTGTAATATCACAAGAGGGATGGGGTCCAGTTGGTCCCTCAGTGCCAGGGCCTGGCCGTCAAAAAGGCCCGGGCTGAGGTCTTAAGCAAAAAAAAAAAAAAAAATATATGAATTAGCCTATCACTTCTAGACCTTTTTTTTTATAACTTTATTATATAAACTTCATTGTATATCAACTATTTTTCTATTATAGTCTGCTTACAGCTATTCTGCATTACAATGTTTGCGTAAAGCGAATTTTTTTCTAAACTTTTTTAAAATTTGATTTCTAAGCTTTTGGGTAGAGCTGGAAAAAGTAGATGTTGGTGTTAAATTAATCTATATTACTAAAATCTCTGTCTGTCTGTCCGGCGCAATGGACCACTTCAGGTTTACGCCCCTATCGACGTCACATATGACGTGTATCCCACATGCGGCGAGAGCTAATGGGATAAACAAACATAGGCCTATAACTTTGTTTGAATTACTTAAAAAATCGTCGATATTTGATATTTCAAGACGATGGTTCAATACTGTGCAGATCCAGTACTGTAATAATTCTGTAAAAACGCTTGGAATACCCTTCTTTAATATAATATTTCTTCTGTATCTAAACCGGTTAAAACAAAGCACGTGGCTTTGTTTATCCCACATGCGAAGCAGTAGCGTGGTGGGATATTTTGTAACTACGAAGCTCCGCCTATCCTCAAGTGATCCATTAAATTATATCCTTCTTTGAAAATATATTGCTGTCGCCTTCTTCAATAGGCGATAATCAACTCTATATCCAATCTGAAGATTTTGGAAGGCTTACAATCGTTGCATCCAAATGAAATCTTTTAGTTCAGCCTCCATATCTATTAGGGTTAAAATGAAGCACATGGCTTTGTTTATCCCACAAGCCAAAAAGTAGACTGGTGGGATATTTTGGAACTACGAAGCCCCGCCTATCCTCAAGTGGTCCATTGTTAATTTCATGTGAAAAAAATTTCTACAATGAAACGTTCTCGACGGGAATCGAACCTGCAACCTTTTGATCCGAAGCCAGACATCTTATCCACGGGCTATATTCGAATTATTGGTTCTTATCACTCCCTTTGTGTGTGGCGCAATGAGAGAAGAGCCAGAGAAAAAAGAAAAAAACTCATTAATTTTACCCTACTAGATTAAAATTTAAATTTCAATGTTCATTTTTTTAGCTTATCTCAACTAAAAGCCGTCACATTGTTATCCCGTAATTGTTACGGGGCGTGTATGTACTAGTTTAAATATAATAATAAAAATAACGACATAATAATGAAATACAGGATGAAATATGAAATCGTGTGGTGTTTTCGCGATATTTTTGGCTAAGAATCTATGATTTTGACCAAAACGTGGGACGGGGAGGGATCGTAACTGCATTTGGTTCCTAGGCCCTGAATTTGATGGGGGGAGGGGGGGGGGGGCTGCTTGTTAGAGCTCTTTCGCTGCGGCCTCACTCATCAGATGAAGATGTTCTAACAGCTCTTGGATGTTACTTGTACGTCAACAATGACAACACTTACTAGCAGTGGATTATTTTATCTAAAATAACAGCAGAACCAACTAACATAAACACTGTTCAATTAGATTTAAGCGCTGGATCAAAAGGAGCGGATAACACTAACATTTTTATAACCTATTAAAGCAATATATTTTTTATAGCTTTATGTTTTTAAAGATAAGTGAGATCATTGATTTTAAAATGTAAATGTTGTTCGCTGTTCTTCAGTTTCCAGTTTCCTCTATCACAGATGATTATTTCGTCAGTGCGATTTCTTACAGGAATGCAAATAACTACATCCGTAATTGCAACAATTATAATCTTTTCTTCTATATTTCAGTTAATGAACTCATTCAGAAAATAACTAATTAGCACGTACAAAAAATTAATATGTAACAATTTGAAAGGCTTTTGTAACTATTTAATCTGTACTGTATTTATCATTAAACATCTGCAATTAAATTATTAGTAATACAAAAAGTCATTATTTAAGTGATTAAAGTGTAGTTAATATCAGGATGATTGTATGAATGCAACATTTCAGTTTTGCATTGATACTAATATTTGTATGTTAAACAGATTAGCTGCTACCTTTTCTTCACTGCCGAAGCTAGGGTTTGTCGGGAGTCCCTGCAATCTAAACCTTGCTGCCCTTCCATCATTACCTTTCCCTAATCCTCAACCTTAATCCGAAAGAATCACATTCATTCGTGGTTATCATTTCTCGATTTTTCCTCTTAATTTTTGTTTTTAACATTTCTGCATTTTGGCGCATGTGGCTTTAGTCAAAATGGTTTCAATCAGTTGAGATATAGATTAAATGACAAAATTCCAGGTCTTCTGGAGGAACAGTAAAGGAAGATTAAGAGCAATTAGAAAAAAAAAAATCTTTTACAATTTCTATAAACAACTAAGAAATAAGATTAAATTTAAAGTTAATTAACGTGTATTAATTGAAATTAATGACGAAATTTAAGGCCACCCTACATCACAAATATAAATAAAATTTATGTATAATTAAAATACACGAGTACTTTTGAAATGGTCTACATTTCGTTGTCAAGTGATCAAAATAAAGAAGCTTCAGAATAATAAGGTCTAAGATCCAGTAGAACATGTGACATCAGTCCTATTTCATTGTTACTGATAAAGAGCTGTTACAATGGAAATTTATCTATTTTTACTATTCCCCATTATGGTTTTCGTAACTGCTATGTTTTTTATCGCAAATTTACTAGTTTGATAAATTATAAATTTACTTTCTATTTTTTTTTAATATAACTTATATACAGTGGATGTTTGTTCATTTATTTTATTTTGCTTTTATTGTAATATGAGGTTGTTTTTTTTTTTTTTTTTTTCAGATTTTTCAGACACTTTTTTTATTTGAGTTTTTTTAGATTCAT
Source organism: Thereuonema tuberculata (assembly GCA_023159025.1). Lineage (NCBI taxonomy): Eukaryota > Metazoa > Arthropoda > Chilopoda > Scutigeromorpha > Scutigeridae > Thereuonema > Thereuonema tuberculata. The sequence continues at coordinate 100,680,149 of JAFIDM010000001.1, forward strand.
GTCATGTCCGAATGAAGCTCTTGTTCCCTAACTTTTAATGGAACCTTTGTTGTAAAACAAACAGTAGAATCCATATATTCTACTGGATCTTAGACCTTATATTCTGAAGCTTGTTGTATTTTGATCACTTGACAACGAAACGTAGACCATTTCGAAAGTACTCGTGTATTTTAATTGTATATAAATTTTATTTTTAATTGTGGTGGCCTTAAATTTCGTTATTAAATAAGATTAAAGCTATCAACAAACAGATCACATCTCAATTATTCATTTGGTGTCATTAATTGATATCAAGCCGAACTTCAGAATCTCAATATATTCGTTTGCTTATTACAAGCAAAATACAAATTTATTATTCCAAAGTTTCAATAAAAAGGTTGCTATTTAAAGTATCCCTTTATAGACCTATCTACGCAGGATCGCGGGAGGTAAGGTTCCCGGCTAGTTTGAAAGGCTGTACTATCACAGAAAGAAGATGGAAAACCTCATCTTCCTGGATGAGTCTCCTGGAGGTCCACTTAAGGTTTTTTTACAAGAAGCAGATAATAAGACTGAAACAGCGTTTCCTCCTCACAGTAGAAAAGTCAAAAATTACCGAAAATTGCAACCTGATGCTACATCTTGTAACACCTTAAAATCCAAAGGAAAACCGTCAATTGATCTACTGTTGAAAATAGAGGCAGTTAAATTTCATTTCCTCATTTCTTGAGAATGTTAATAAAGACGCCTCTACATTGGTTGAGGATAAATTTCTATTGGAGAGACGGAAATCTTCAAGTTTTATCACCAATATGTACTCTACTGCATATGTAGGGTACATATTGGTGATATTGGCATACTCTACTGAATATGTATATGAATATATATATTCTACTTATAGATAAATATATGATACTATTTAAGCTGATTGGTGATATTGGTATACTCTACTGAATATGTAAGTGAGTATATATATTCTACTTATAGATAAATATATGATACTATTTAAGTTCAGTTAAAGGCCATGTAGGTCCCTTCGGATCGATGGAGGTAAGGGGCACAACGATTCGCGACCATCTGAATCTGGAGGCCAATCCGACGCTCGTATGCCTTTAATCCCCGGAATTCTTTTATAAATTTTACAATCCCTATTTTAAAGAGGATGATATTATTTACTAGAAACAAATATAATCCCAAGTAAAATATATAAATCCAAATAGATATCCCAGGAAATAGATCAAATACATTTCCAACTGATCATAAACTAATAAGATTCTAATAATCCTAATAAAGCAGAAACAGAAGAAGAATCTACATATGTTTCTATAACTAAGAGACTAATGAGAGTTGAAATAGCTCCAATTACAATTACAGCTAAAGATCCCATACAAATATATGTCAAAACTACAACTAAATCCAAGTATAATTCCTACATTATAAGTAATCCTAAATCTTCAGACTGTCAACTTTGTACTGAATTCCATTTCAAAGAGGATCTCATTTTATAGAATACTAGCAGAAATACCCGTTCTTCGTACGGGTAACAATGATGTGGTTGAGAAACAAATTGAAATTGTGAGATCACTTCAAATACTTTCTTGTTGGTAGAAAAGTCACGTGATAGATACAAAGTAATGTTAATTTGAATTTTGTAATTCGAAATCCTTAGATATGAAATTAATATGGAGATCAATATTTTAGTTCTAATTGTCGCCGCCAGGTTAATATGTGACGTTATGTACAATAATATTTCAGTTTCAATTATTGAACAATATTTCTGTGGTTTTAGGAAAGGAAAAGGTACGAGAGATGCAATTGGACTGCTGCGAACAATCGGCGAAAGATATCTAGAAAAAAATAAACACGTATATGCAGTATTTGTGGACCTGGAAAAGGCTTTTGACAGAGTGGATTGGAATAAACTTATGGAAATCTTGAAGAAAATTGGCGTGGATTGGAAAGAGAGAAGGCTAATAACTAATCTTTATATGAAACAACGAGTCAAAGTCAGGATAGGAGAAAAATTGTCAGAGGGAAGTGGAATAGGGAGAGGGGTGCGACAAGGATGCCCTCTATCACCTACGCTGTTCAATATCTACTTAGAGGAGTTAGTGAAGAATTGTTTTCAGAACATGGGAGGGGTGATAGTAGGAGGAAGAAGAATAAAGTGCATAAGATTTGCTGATGATATGGCATTGTTAGCAGAAGAGGAGATGATACTAAGGGATATGCTACTGCAGCTGAATGACAACTGTGAACAATATGGAATGAAGATAAATGTAAACAAGACAAAGACTATGGTTATCGGAAGAAAGACAAAGAAGATAAACATAAGTATTCGGAATGAGACATTGGAACAAGTGAACAACTTTAAATACTTAGGGTGTACTATAAGTGGTGATATAAACTGCTGCCAAGAAGTCAAGAGGAGGATAGCAATAGCAAAGGAGGCTTTTAATAGGAAAAGGAGCATCTTCTGCGGACCTCTGGAAAAAGAACTAAGGAAGAGACTAGTGAAGTGCTTTGTGTGGAGTGTGGCATTGTATGGGGCAGAAACATGGACATTACGACGCAGTGAAGAGAAACGACTAGAAGCATTTGAAATGTGAATATGGAGAAGAATGGAGCATGTGAAATGGACAGACAAAATAAGAAATGAAGCTGTGCTGGAAAGAGTGGGTGAAGAAAGAATAATGCTGAAACTGATCAGGAAGAGAAAAAGAAACTGGTTGGGTCACTGGCTGAGAAGAAACTCCCTAATGAAGGATGCACTGGAAGGAATGGTGAACGGTAAAAAAGTTCGAGGCAGAAGAAGATTTCAGATGATCGACAACATTATGGTAAATGGATCTTATGTGGAGACGAAGAGGAAAAGAAAATAGGAAAGATTGGAGAATGCTGGGTTTGCAGTGAAGGACCTGCCCTTGGCAGAGAACTATGTATGCTATTTCTGTGGTTCCAGTTGTCGCCTTCATGTGTATAAGTGGCGCTTTCAAGAAAGTTAATACGTGGCGTTATTATTATTATTATTATGTTTGCATGTTTCAAACCTTGGGTTTCCCCAGCAAAAATAATATGGCGGGTCAAGGACCAAAGCACATACTGCCAAGTGTAAAAATGTGTGCAAGAATGATTAGGGATGTGTGCTTGTGTCCATAAATTTCCTAACTATGCGTGTAGTGTTGAGTACCACAGCCTTCTGCAGTTGTGCATAAGTGTTTTTGTGAAGTCCTAGTGTGCTGAGACTGTGTTGCAATGTGTGAGGCACCAGACCAGTGGCAGACAGAACGATGGGTACTACACGTACTCGATCCTGCCTCCACTGCTTCTGGAGCTCGTGTGCTAGATCAGTGTATTTACTGATCTTGCCTGCGTGAGTTTTCTGCATGTTCTTGCTGATAGGCACTGCAATATCAATGAGATAGGTCTGTTTGTTGACCTTATCAACAAGTGTGATGTCTGGTCTGTTGTGATGTATGGTTTTGTCTGTGTGAATGGGGCGGTCCCAGTATAGTTTATATGAGGGTGACTCTTATTATTATTATTATTATTATTATTATTATGTAATTAGAAAATATAAATTTAGTCCCATTACGGATTTACAATCCCTATCAAACGGATACTGAGTGCTAAATTATTAAAGTTATTATAACATCAATATATACAGTGCTCACGCCGAGAGTTGAAACTCCCAGAATGCAAAGTAGATTATAGATTTTCCTTTCCAGGCCGTTCGCTAACATTCAAATAGAAGAGGTCGCTTCTCTTCTATTTGAATGTTAGCTAACGGCCAGGAAAGGAAAATCTATAATCTGCATTGCATTCTGGGAGTTTCAACTCTCGGTGTGAGCACTGTAAATACATTTATATAAGCAACATTTAACTAAGTATTATAATTGGGAACTTCTTTTTTATATTAAAAGATATTTAAATTAAATTAAATTTGTTAGGTTAATTCAATTTTGTTTTGTTGTAATTCATTATCTGACGTATATAATGTTAAATTTTGACCAATGTACTTATTAGCAACGTTGCCAAAGGTACTTTGATCAAAATTTAATGTTATATTCATCAGAGAATTATTTCTATGTTGATTCATTTCGTGAGTTCGAATGACGGATTAAAGATTTTTCAATCCATAGCTAGACATCAAATGAGATAACGAATTAACGATTTGTGGAATTTATCAATAATTTGGACTATCTCACTTTTAAAGTAATTCCTTTTTAACTTCAAAAAAATCATTTAGTAAGAAATTTAGATCAATTTTTAAAAATATATGTCCTATTTTATAAGTCAGAAAACAGACTTTCTCCATCTTTAACGGCTTGCAGATTAAAACTGATTATTTTTTTCCCTTCCACTATTATCCCCGTCAATGGCGCCACTAATTTCTTTTGAATAGCTTTAATTACTATTATTATTAGTAGTACTAGTATTAATAAAAAAGGATGCGATTTGGTTTATAAACCAATGTTTGCCAAACTACAAATTTCCATGCAAACTTTTGTTAACATTTAAACCCGAAACTCATTGTATCTATAAGGTAGTATCTGTTTAGTAGTCATTAGACTAATCTCTCATATCTTTTCCTTTCTCATATCTAATATTGATCAAATGTTAAATGAGTTACTTTCGCCTAACACTTATAATTAACTTTATTAAGACTTATGGCTGTTTTATATGCTCTCGAAAACTTGCCTAGACAGAAAACTTGCCATTTGCCAGTTGCAGCTCCACGAAAAGGATATCGCTTTACAAATGCAAGTGGTAAATCTCGTTTTGTTCTCGCAGAGATCGCGATTAAAAATGCATTTCGGCGAAGCGACAAACGTTGTTTCTGTAGTTTTAGTTTTTCTGTTAATTCTCAACTCATTCCACAACAGCGATAAAGAAAAAAGAAAGAAAACAAAAGGATCCCGGAAGAAGAGAAGTTGGCGGATGAAGTCGTGGATGAAAGCACGAACAAAGGACATCGAGTTTTCAGCGTGAACTTAGCAAAAATCGTAATTTTTCAAGTAAGTGTTTCTCACCGCTAAGCGCGCTGGTGTCGATTTGCTTCTAAGACGTGCCTGAATTAGAGCTTGTTGTATTTAGAGCAAATGGCAGGTTTTTCGAGCAACCAGCCTTCGAGAGTTTTCGAGAGTGTGTAAAGCAGCCATTTCAGTAATTAATAACTATTAAATCATGTTGTTTTTTTTCAAAAATCCTTAAAGTTTGCTTCAATTCAAACTATTGTTTTTTTCTGTAAATGAGAATGTTGTAAATGTTTTATCATTTCCAATGGTTTCACTTCTTCTTCTTCTTTTGGATGGGGCCTAAGGTTCATACAAGATTCAAGGCGATCGGCGTTTACAGATTTAAAAAGTTCTCTTCCAGAAAGTAATCGAGAAAGTTATTCTAAGCGTTTTTCTCCACAAGATGTTGTTATTCAACAAGTGTTTTCATCCTAAAAATATCTCGTATGTTTTACAGAAATTTCATAGGAAAAGTTTCTTTTTAATAAACGGATTCTACATTACAGGATGGCCCAAAACAAACAGTACTGAAAACAATGCCACACCCCTCGAGCGGAATGCATCAGAACCATGACTCCCAGCGAACACAATATGCTGTGGAATACTCCATTGCGTGGCTGTTACAAGACATGTGATAATGGTGTTGACAACAGAGGAAAAGATGCTTATTGTGGAGCAATATAATCGCTCACAGGGATTAGACCGTAATAATATACAGCGAGTGAATGTGTTTGTTCAGCAGTTCCGCAAACCCTAACCCAGCAACAGCGTCATCCTAGAAATGATTAACAAGTTTAGACAAACTGGTAGTGTATTAATACAGCGCCGAGGATGTACAGGATGTCCCAGAACTGTAACAACCATTGACAATCACGGCGTGTACTAGATCAAGTGTTACAGTCGCCAAGGTGTGGTCAACGGAAAAGAGCCTTGAAGTTTGGCATTTCACGAACATCTTTACAAAGAAACCTGAAAGGTCTCGGAGCGTCTCCTACACCATCCAGACTGCATATTGGCTCAGGAAGGGTGATAAGGAGGCCCGGAAACTGTACTGTGCCCGTGTTCTCGCCATGATATATGAAATCCCGGAGTTCATGAATAACACTTGGTTCTCCGATGAGGCGCATATTCATGTTACAGGTTACATTAATCGACGATCGAATCGGTTCATAGGCTTTGCCCGTCCCGATATCGTACAGGAATGTTCAAGGCATTCGGAGAAAATAACCATTTGGTGTGCGGTATCAGGGTACGGCGTCATTGGTTATTTCATTGAGGAAGATGGGGTTCCGTGGCACAAAACCAACATCGCTACATGAACAAATGCCTACTCCCGTTCTTCAATGACCTTCGTTCTGCCTGCCGAGGGAGGAATATTCGCTTTGCAGATCAATGATTCTAGCAGGACGGCACAACCTGCCACTCAACACGGATGTGAAGAGACTTTCTCATCAACACCTTTCATAGAAATGTCATCTCTCGGTTCACAGACTTTCCGTATCCGTCACATTCGCCAGACCTTATTCCTCCCGATGCGTACATTTGGGGAATGCTTAAGGAACATGTCTTCCGTGCACATCCCACCGATATTGCCGAACTCACAGAGGAGCTTCTTCGTGTCTTCTGCGGAATGCAGCAAACACTATTCGGGATATGCTACAAAATTTAATGAGCCGCTACGAACTGTGTTATCAGGGAGGGGGCCCACTTGGAACATGTCATTTGCAGACGTCAAATTCTGTTTCACTGGCGGAACTGAAACCATGACGTTCGTGTTTCAATACTGTTTGTTTTGGGCCATCCTGTATCTTTCAATGGCATTTAATCATTCTAATAGTCTAAAAGGCCGTTTTAGACGTACCATTTCAGTAGGCAATCTGTATGCCACCAGAAGGTCATGGCGTGATGGCCAAGAGATAGCACATTGTATTCCATTCGCAGAAGCAATCTGACACCGGTGCTCCTGGTGGCGAATTGAAGAACCTAAAGTCCAATCTCAGTAGATTCTGTTCGATACAATCGTAATTACAAAATTTATTTTCACGAACAGAGGTCATCTTTTCCCTATATTTTCGTGGATGCTTCCAGAAAAGGCTACATTATTAACCAAAATCAAAACAGCGTGTATGGCCTGAAAATCTGAAGCGGCAGACCAACTCAAATCTCGAAAACATAACGTCGCTGATCGAGATTTAACGAGAAATATAGAAAGTGAAACCGAAGAAATGCAAAAAAATGAAAAAATGAAGTATTTATTTCCTGTTTTAAGTAATTAAAGACATTCCCAAGCATTGAATAAATGATTTTTATGTAAATCATTTTCGTAAATAAAACGTAGGTATGACGGCAATCGAGAAGTGTAAATTTTCCGTCTGCTGTAAGTCGATGTAGAACGTGTAAGATCAAGTTTTAAAGCTTTTTATTCGCTTGCAATCTACCCTCACATTGCCATTAGCATTGCCTACTGAAATGTTACGTCTAAAAGGCCTTTTAGTAGAGAATTTCTTAAATGCTTTCCATTAATTTTAGAATACTTGACATGATAATTTTTTTGTAAATATATCAGAAGCCATTTTGTCTAACAACTGTGCCTCACATTGCAGTCGATTTGTAAAATCAATATTCATGTATGATGACTGAAGCCTTCGAATTGAAAATCCTTTTTTTACTAGATTTAAATATATTTATATTTTAATACGCTATCAATGCATAATGATAATTAAAGATTCCTGCAGTGTAAATTTTTAGTAAATTGTAACAATTTTTCTCTTAAAACCAATTGCTTATTGAATTGAAGTTTTCCTAATCATAATGCTTATTTGAGGTTTGTTTTATTTGAGGAGTTAAAGTCAGTGGCAGATTTAATATTCCGGAGACCCTGAGCAAGAAGGACATTCTGAACGCAGTTTTGGCAAATAATTGAATAATTTGGATCCTTTTTTTTCGTTGGGCTGTCAGCAGCAAATTAATTTGCCGCACTTTTGTAAATATTACAAAATAAAAACATTAAAAAAAATCAATTAAAAGATATTTCATACTTAATGGATTTTTTTCTCTCATTCCTTCCTTCCCAAAAAACAAAAATTGCTAATTTATTGAAGATAAATAGCTATTGAATAATTGGTTAATTTTTGTTGATATCTGAACACAAATCGCTGTATAATTTAGTAGCTCATCAACAAATAGCCCAGATCTACAATAATGATATCTGAAAAACAGTACAAGGCAACAGTAAAAGTTGACTTACAATCAAAGGCATTATCAGAAAAAAGACCATATAATTATCTTACCCAGAATTCTCAGTTCTGTTCGATGCGCCACCTATTGGCCGACATGGGAATAACCACCGAGCGATTATGTATTTTTATTCATGAACGTTTAGAGGATAAGTAAAGCTAAAAACTGTAATTAGTAGTTTAAAATGTAAGAGGATTGGATTTACGAGAGTTTTTATATCACAAGTTTATATCATAAGATAGCCCTGTAATAAACAAATTTTTCATTTGTTTTCAGTAAAAATCAATCGTAGTTTCCAGAAAGTAGGAAACTAAGACATTCAGTTATTGTCTTCGAAATGTAAGACCCTTAGAAGAAAGTTGATGAAATCATGTTAGGATTATTCACCTTTTAAGATTAACAATGGAATTAATATTTCACTATCACCAAAGACCTGCTAAGGAAAAGCTGGTCCAAATAAGACACCATCCAAGAGATCCTAAGGAATATGTTTATCTGAAATTGTTTCTATTTTTCTTCTTATATAAATCTTAAAATATTATATTTGTAATTTATTTTTTATACTTAAATCTTAAGACAATGGTTAAGACAATAAATCGTTTGATTTTTTTTTTTTTTTCAGTTATCAAAAATTAATTTTATTTCAGAAAAAGATTCTTTTTTGGTTTATAAATGTCTCTTCAAGGATAAAAATTTAACGTATATGAATATAGTTACGTTTGAATTTTAAAAAAGCTAACACACTTACATAAAACTTTTTTTTAAAAAGTTTTTTAGCTTTTTAGTTTCTTTTTTTTTTAAAGTTTTAAGTAAGTGTGTTAGCTTTTTAAATTCATCCGTAAATGTCTTTTCAAATAAACTGAAATAATCCTTTAAGATTAATTATGCTTGGTTTATTTATTTATTTGTGGTTCAATTATTCGTGATTCGTATTTTTCAATTACATTACGTAGAAAGATACGATCATTTCAGCTGTAATTATCGGATCTGATTCTTCATTCCTCTTTTGAAGCTTATCTAAACTGTACCTGTTTCTGGGGTAAAAATTGAGGAGGACGTATTTTCACCTAATTATTTAAAAGCAGACATTCTGCAGAATTAAAATCGGGAGGGCAAGGTGGCCAGCTTCTTACTCTTTTCCTTATGCCCCTCCCTACAGTCTTCTACAACTACTGTGGCTCTATTAAATCCCTTACAGTCAATAAAAGCTGTGAAGTCATTCTGAAATAGTCCACGTTCAACTGAATATCAATGTCTCCGCAATCAAGACGATTAAAAGAATGGTTCTCATTCCAAATGATGTTCGTCTAAACTTTTAATGTCCAAGTGAAGAAGATACCATGCCTGAAATCATCCATTTAACATTAACAGTCAAATAATACGAAGAGTAAGCACAAGGTGGATAATAATGTGAAAAATATATAAAAATATACCGTTTACTAGTCTTCTTGTCATTAATCTTTTTATACATTTTTCCCATTTTTGTCCACTTTGTGCGTCCTCTTGTTGTTATGTAATTATACAGTTTTAGTTAATTGCACGTTAAAATACAGTACTTATAGATCCACTTTGTAACACTTTGATTCAGACACGTCCCCAAAAGATATCGGGCGATTAAAATAATAACTACTTTTACTTTCCACAGAAATTGTGAGATTCTATAACCGGGAAAGATGAGTTTGAAAATCATTTGAAGACACCTTCATCCTCCTCTGGACGCTCAATGTGGAATCTTCGAGATCCGAGTATTATTCCAAAGGTATCTTATTAGTAAACACATCCCCCTTCCCCCTTAGGTTCTTGGAAGCTGCATCTAAGTTATGTGAATTTCGTCAGCATTCCAATGGATCACTAACTCGATTTTTTTTAGACGTAGCATAAATACTGCTCTTTTAAAACCAGGACAAAGAATAGTCAGTAATCTTTAGTAAAAGAGCTTACATAGTGTATAGCAATGAAACACTTTACATACACTATCAATTTCCTGGTAATTCATTCTCCTTTTTGTTTTTACGAGGTTCGTGGAAATATTTCCCTGGGTTATTTCTTTTATAATTTATGACAACCAATGATTACTGATAATTCCTTTTTAATAATCAATTTTAGTTCTAATATTTGTAGAATTTACTTCAAAAGGTTAATAATCGGACATTTCTGTATCGAGATAAATACACGTAGGTTAAAGAGCCACAAGTACTGACATCAAAAGACAATCAAAATGGATTTTCTGTGGGGAGGAGACACTTCTAGAAGAAAACTATCATTATTGGTATCTTCACATGATTAAGAGCCATTTGTTTAATAGTTTTTTCCGTATTGAAGATGACAAATATGGAAGACACACAGACTTACACCTTGAGCCATCATCGACGGGAAGTTTCTGATGTCTATACAATCATGTTAAGTCTATGTATGAATAACTTATTTGTCTACGGATGTGTACCCCCCCCCCTTATTAATTTTTCTCCTTTAAGAAGAATCTTCTTTAAATTAAATTTCATGGAACTTCTTTAAATTTGGTATGCAACTTAGACGGTTCAACTTCAGTTGTGAAAAGTCGTGTCATTGTGACACAGCCTTTTTCGAATGTTTTCACCACTTAACAAAACAAAGATAAATAACAAAAAAATTCCTTAATTTTCTTATAAGGAAAGTGGGTTTTAAGTTCTTTGAAGAAATCTTTATTGTATTTTTTTCTCTTTAAAGAAAAAAATCAATAACATCTTATCTCTTCTTTTTTTTTTTTTTTTTTTCGTATTTTTATTTTTTTTTTGCTTAATTATTATAATTGTTCTTCTTTTTTTTTTATTCTTATGAACTTTGTTCTATTTTTTTGTATTCATTGCATTTTAAACATTATTAAACATTTGAAACGAAAAACACAAATCATAAACAACAAAGATTTAATTACAATTTTAAAATATGATATAAACACACAAACACATTTAAAAACATGTTATACTTTACAGTGATTCGTATTATTTAAAAAAAAATCGTTGCTTAACAAAGAAATCTTTTCAACCAATTAGGTGATTTATTAATTAGCTAAAATGATTGGAATAGAAGAATAAGATTATGAACAAGAAGAAAGATGAAAACGAAGGACGGAAAGGACTAGAAAAAAAAAATAAGTCAACCACAAAAACCGAAGGAGTTGAAAGTAGAAAGAATAGAAGTATAAATTAATAATAATAATAAAAGAGAATTATTTTGGAATTGGTAAGTTATATTAAATGAAGTATTATCTCTTTGAATCTCAATTAAAGTGAAAAGATTCGTACTCCAAAACACAAAAAACATCAAATTAGGAATCGATCAAAAATGAACTGGATTTATGGACTAGACGGAATCTAAAAGAATAAGCGGCAATTTAAGAATATCAAATAAATGGATATAAGATAAGGAGAGTAAAACAAAAAAGTAATCTACACCAATTCTTTCTGGTTATTTAACGTTGGAGGAACGTCCAACTAATAGCAACTAACAGGAAATTCTACTAGCTTACGTTTAAACTATGAATATAAGACTTATAATAAATAATAAATCGAGAGTTAAATAGGATAGAGAAAAAAAAATGCCCTTGGGAAAAGGAAACAAAAAACAAAAAAAACACTGGCCTGTAGTAATACTTGGCGACACCTACCTCAGAGCCGCTGCTGGTAACGGCTTTCTTGTCTTTTTTTTTTAGGGAATTTTAAATAATTGCATGGAATTCATTAAAAAAGAAAAAAATACGCCGTAATTAAAAAAAAAAAAGTTTATTAATACTGTTCGTATCGATTCTATCAAAAAAAATAATAACTGCAAGTAATGTTGTTTTGTTGCTGTCAAAATTCTTTGGTCTCTTGTCATTGGGTTTCTGCTTCTGTAATTTTGAAATTGAAAATTTTCCCTTTTTATTCCAAAAACACAAACAAAAGATGTAAATAGTGTTTCTTTTTCTTTAAACATCCTCATTTTTAAGATTTTTATTTTTTAATTGATGTCTCCGATAAGCGTACATGTAGATGTAAAATTAAGAAGAAAAAAATAAACTTAATTTTAATTAATATTCTATTAAGAAGTTAATAGAACAATGTAAGTCAAAATTATGAATTAAATTTTACATTCGATGATTTTTGCGAAAGGAATTTTTCAAATTACTTGTGTCCAAGGAACTTATTCTGATATGGAGACGAATTGAGTAACTGAACAACAGTGAAATATATTACAGTTTCTGTAATAATGTTTTAGGATGTTTAAGATATTACGTAATGTGCTTATAACGAACAGAAACCACAGACAGCTTAACTAGATTTGAATTTTAAGATTAGTAACAGCTCAGTCTTGAGAAAGATGAACTGATCTTGAAACATAACTCTGTTTTCTTATCGTTCAATCTCGCGTTATTTAATAATTCTTATTTTTTAATAATATTTATTATTTAATAAGATAAGGTATTTCTTATTATTTAATAATATAAAAAGCAACAACATTACTTGTTATCAGTAGAACAGATTTCACTGTCACTGTAAGAAGATAGTCATCAAATTCAATTGACTGAAGGCAATTCTAAAAAAAAAAAGGAAAATGTTACAAATCAGTTTCTAAAACGCTCTGAAAAATCAAGGCTGTCAATATTGAAGTTCTTAGAACAGCCTCCGTCTCTTCAAACTTTCACAACTAAAATTTAATCAATTTCTTACGTATCATTCATTGGGAGAGGAAAAGAAGAGCTGCAATTGAAAAAAAAAACAATTAAACAGGAAGTATTACCCAACTGGAAACCCTGGGATTTTTGTTCCGATGCAATAAAATGAAAAGACAGCAGCCAACTGAAATCAACTGCTTTGTAAAGACTAGACGGATGGAGAGAGAGAAAGAGAGAATGACAACTGACTAACCCAATTGTAATTCCCAGATAGAAATGATAATAAGATATCACAAATAAATGGAGAAAAGGAATAACAAAATCTTTAAATTATATAATAAGTTAAGAACTGGTCAGAAAGTGGAGACCTAGTTGTCTTCTGGGCGACCCTAGGGTCTATTGTTTTCCATCAAATAATACAACAGTCTTATTTTTTTAATATATATTCTAACTCTCCTGTATTTCTAAACATAAATATTTACTTTATTTTTATCGTAGAATAGAAAAGTGAATTAAAACCTTCACAATACGTATTTATAAATAATTTATTAATAGTTTTCTCAAATTGATTTCTTAAAAATTAAACTGCTTAACTTATCAATAATGTAGACGGCTTTGTCCTCAACTAAAGAAAATTCAAGGTAAACTCATAAAAATAATGGTCAAAGACGTTGTGAAAGGAATTGTGATAACAGCGACATCTTTGAATGAATTATTGAAAGTGAGATTAGGAATAATAACATGAAATAAAAAAAAAGGTAATTATGACTGGCATTTGTTCCATCTGTTCGTTGATCAAAGAACAAAGTTATTTCTAATTGAGGGGTAAATATGGACATGGGGTATTCGTTGGACCATCCTTGGACATTAAAGTTCACCTTTCACTTCAAGTCTATTATTTCTGTTTTGCTTTAAAGCTTTCCTTGCTGTTAGTTCGTTGACGCCATCAACCGCCTGAGATCTATAATTTATTAGAATAATACCTTGTATCAAAATGACTTGATATATCGTACTATATTTATATACAGGAATAGGGACATATTCCCCACCGGAGTCTGTTTATCAGTCAGCTTTGTTCCAGGGGAAATCATCGTTCGTTCATTCGATGATCTTTTTTTTTTTTTTTTGTACATGTCCATGAAAAAAAAAATTAAAAGCACACAGAAAAAATACTGGCCGTGGGCATAAGAATCAGAATAGCTCTTAGCAATGGTCATTCGTCTTGTTTCTTGGTCAGATCCAGAGGAGATTCGGGCTCTTGGAGTTCATCGTCAGCATCCAAGAATTCGTCGTCGTCGTCGTCACTGTCCCCAGTGGCTAAAATGTCTTTGCGGGAATCGGCGTCGCTCACGGGACTGTCTTCCAAACTGACACTGGGACTGCACTTGCTCTTCACCGACAGGTCGATGGGAGTTTCCTGTTCTGGGGCTGTGGGATTCACTTCGGTGACGAACACTTTGCTGGGATGTTTGGACAGCAGCTCAAAGGCCGAATGGAGGCCGGGCAGGTAAGAGGAGGGACGGTAGGCAGTTGCCAATTTGTGATGAAGCCCATTGGCAGTGGCCAGCAAGTGATGATGAGGATGATAACCTGTAGGACCGAACAGGAATTTGGGCTGCATCGGAGACAGCGGAGAAATGGGAGATATGGGTAATTGGTGGAAAAACCCACTGCTCTCACTCTCTTTTGTGTTTTTCTCAAGGAAGGGCGGACTGGGCGATTCGCCGTACGCCAAGGACCCGGTTGGACTAAAGGGCGACATAGGGCCATTGTTACGGACCATTGTGGGAGGACCGTTCTCTTGACGACGGCCACCCCCGCCTAAAAACATCATGCCCGGTCCCATTTTCCCGTCGTCGTAGGGTGTGCAAGAATCATCACGGGATGCTGGGCTACTCCGCATACTCAGTTCAGTAGTGTCTCCGTCCATTTCGTAGCCCATTTTGTCACTGCCGTCCATCCCACCGTTGAAGCCAGCCTGGTCCTGCAGCAAACAGTGGATCTTGAACCAATTGGAGCGCCGACCGTAACGGGACCCTGAAAACAAACTTGAATCATAAAATACCAGTCGATTTTGGTAAAGATTACCACCACCAGATAAGAGCCATCACCAAAAAAGAGAAGATGTCACCAACATGCCGCTTTAATTAAAATACTCCCAAATAAATAAAACGTTTCAGCATTTTTTTAAACAGTTGAAGAATTTATAGTTAAGTGGTTGTCTTCTGTATAAATAAAAGGCTATTCTTGGTTTAAATTGGAATACGAACGAAATGCTTTGATTTCCAATAGCCTTCTAACAGTAAACCATAAGAAAAGAATAAACACAGAAAAGAGAAGATCTAACTGTGTACTTACCACTTTTGGACATTCCGACCATGAGGCATTTGCGTAGGCGGCAGCTTTTGCAAGACGTCCGATTCTTTTTGTTGATGACACAGCAACCATTGTTCTTACATTCGGACAGTGAAGACAAGTTGTTGTAAGTCCTTCCAAAGAAAGACTGAAAAGAAAAAAGAAATACAATAAATATCAATTTATCCAAAAACATTTCTTTTTAATAAAAGATTGTTATCCATATGCTAAAATAAGATTAAAAAAAAAAACAAATGAAATATAAGAACCGAAGGAATCAATTCAGCTCCACCACAATTGAATATTTATTATTCTAATGTTCCAATGACGGTGAATTAAAACAGTACAGAATTACTAGGAAGTTTTTAAATAAAATACGCAATAACAGCAAACTTTTGTAATATCTTTCCTGTTGTTTTCTTTCCTTAGAAGAAAAACAGAGTAGAAAATGTAAACATTGCTTTAAGATCCCATTATAATATTCCGTTATTTTTCCGTAATGCAAAATACAAGCAAATGCCTTCACGTATTAAAAAGGAAATTTCTAGACTTATAAAAAAGCAAACCTAGAAGTGTAAAATAATCAGTTCTAATGGACAATGATTGGAAGTGAATATCAACAGTTAGAAACGATATATTTATCCCGTATCAGTAGAATCATTAGCCAAGCGTAATCTGTTACAAATTAAAATCGGAATTTTTCAAACTGGTTCTAATTACTAGAATATTATTTTATTTAACTTTGTGCTTAATGTTAAATTTTAAGTGTTGGAATCATTAAAATCATTGAAATTTTGAATCAACTTAATATTCTAATAAATAACTAACTAACTAAGTAAATAAATAAATAAATAAATAAATAAAAAACTTCTTAAGCGGCTTGTTGATCTCTCTACCCTATCTTACAATAATCTCTTTTATGCGATACGATAAAATTACAGAATTATAGAATTAACATTTCTTAGAAGTAATTGTAAATAACTGTAAAGATGTTAAACCAATAACTTTTTCTAAATTACAAAACCAAGTAAGGATTACAGTGGTATACATTGAGATCAAGTATTAAAAAAGCCAGTAAGGTTATCTTATTCACAGGTTAAAAAAAATTGAACGAGACAATTTATTTGGAAGTTAGTTATTAATATTTTGGAAAATAAAACGCCGCCTTCAAGTATTTCTAAATTAGTCAATATATATATATAAAAAAAATAATAATCTTACTTCGTATTCCTCGCTATCATTTTATTTGTCCTATTGTAAAAATAAACTGACGGCAACTGCATATTTATTTATTTATTTATTGTGTAATAAAATAAAAACATAACAAAGGAAATACAATGTTAGTAATTTAGGATTAAAAAAAAATGAAATTGGATTTCAAGGTAATCGATGTCACAACCTTCAGGTATTAAAGCCAAGGACTCAACAACTTAGCTGCAAGAACATTGTTAATTTAATCTATTAAACAGGTTCTTTTTGTTAATTAACAGCAGAGCTACTTATCATTGAAACTCTGAATTATAACTAACTAATTATATTAATTTGTCAATTCGAGATAACGAATAGAAGAATTACAAGAATTACACAGTAAGTAAATATTAATGTGATATTAAAACAATATAAAGTTAATTCTTAATCACATTTTAAAGATATCATTTTTATAAATAAAAAAGGAAGCGCATGTGATTCAGAAATATTAGAAGAGGCAATAGAAATCACCGTAAACTAACTTCCAAAACAAATTGAACGTTCGATGAATTATTTGTAAATAATAGTCTATCCTATGAAGTAGATGATTCAGAATTCTCGAATAATTACATCTTGAAACGCCGTTTAAATAGTTAAAACATTTAATTAATTACGTCTCCTCCTGACTTGATTTTCTTTTTACTTTCCTGTTTCTGGACATTTTTTCACTATTCGAGCCAAATGATGACAATAAAATAGTTATAATAAACAAGTCGATATTATTTTTTTTGTTTTGAGAAATTCTTTTAAAATAAATCTTGCCTAGAATAAGAGACGGATTTTTTTTAATAAAGTTAATTTAATGTTTTTATTCAAAACGACTAATTCCGAAAATAATCAAAATTAATTCTGTAAAGTAAGTGAAGATAAGGAGATGTAAAAAAAAACCACACGAATATTATAACTAAGAGGGAACGAGTGATGAAATGAGATATTGGTAAACTATTTAAATGAGGCATCTTTATTTTTGTATCCGTGAAAATTGGTGTAAAGAGTAAAATCTGCTGAGAAAACTGATTTGTAGACAATGAAATAATAATTGTAGATATGTGGCAAAGCCTAACGATATTATGAAAAATTACATATCTCAAAATAATTAAAATGGTACTTGTTTTCGAAACAGGCCGTAAGTCAACGCACAACAGACACTGAATGAGATGCAAATAAATGCACTTGAAACATTCTTATTCAGAATTAAAAAGAAAAAAAAAAAAAGAAAATCTTTGATTGTATATTTCCGAAGAATATCCGGAATTTAAAAAGTTTGTGAATATTTAGTTCCTCGAATAAAACAGAGAAAGCGTATTCTATTACGATTCCTACAAAGGAATCAGATTTAACAACACTGTTTAATCGTTTTTACTTTTTAGTAGCATTAGGTTTTCTTAATTTAAAAGCTAAACCTTTTCTTAATAAGTAGATTTTTTTATTAATTAAGAAAAGTAATTTAATGCAATTAATATAATTGTAAATTTCTTGGAATTGTTTTAAATTTGATAGTACAGTATACTACCAAAAGTATTGGGACGTACAGTAATAAGAGGAGGAATCCTGGGCTTCCCCTCTTTAGTTCCAATCACAGCCAGTGGCTTGGTGTGCGCGTGCTTCCCATAAATTTTTCGGACTGTGTTTTCGCTGCCACACCTCCCACAATGCGTACGCCTCATCACATGTTCTCTGGGACTCGGATCAGTTGAATAAAGATAGGAATCACATGCGCTTCCTTCAAATAGCGATAGGAGCGCACATCCTGGACATTCTTCCCAACCACGTGTCCATCCGTGCCAACGAGCTAGTCACATGATAGGACGCAACCCCCCCCCCAACTCCATTAGGTGTTTGGTATTCGGTGTTTGTGGCCATTGGCTACGCAAAAAAAAAAAAAAAAAAAATACAACTACTCATCCTTTGAATCTACTTCAAACACTGGGATGGCGCCATTACTATTAATTCTATTCTTAATTTCGCATTTCTCTAATTTCTTCTCAATTCGATGACTGATGGAACATGAGCTACTCTTTTTTCAGACATTGCACAGCCGAACTAATTTAATCCAATTGTGTCGAATGGTTCGGATGATATGACTTGTAACTGTCATTTCCTGCAAACAATCCGCACTAGCAGAATTGATCGAAAAGTATTCGGGTTACTTGCAAAGCGGAGGAATTTTATTGTTTTGAAAATATTTTGTAAATAAAAAAAAAGCCTAATTTTAAACTCACTAATCAAAATCGCTATTTCATGAGTATTATGCAACACATTAAACTAATTTAATTCCTTTTTTAAATTCTGAAAGTAACTATTTAGGCAATTAAAAAAAATTATCGTTGTTAATGTTTTCAGGAAAAAAAAAAAAATTAATGAAATAAGAAAATATGGAAAGTAATTTTACTTTAAAAAAAAAATAATAAAAGTTAAATGATAAAAACCAGTGAAATTACAATAAAATCATAAAAGAAATGTTAATATTTCTATTTCACTTTGAATTCATATTCCTTCATATTCAGGTGAAAAAAAGCAGTTTTTTTTTTCAGATTGACTTTGGGACTGGAAAATCGCCAGAATTTGAGCAAAAAACAATTTTTTAATCATCCTAACTCTATAGCGCAATTAATTATCTTAAGAATTTTTGTTTTTGGTAGCAGAGATGCTTTGGGTCACTGTCTCCACAAGGGATTGGACACTGGTGTGGTGTTATGGAACAGGGAGGGATGACAGTGTAGGTGGGGTGCCGTATTAGCATAGTAGGGGTAGGGGTGTGCTATGTCTCCGGGGAAGAGATGAACGGTAACGAGTTCGGTGACCTGCTCTCCAAAGAATCTCACAAGAAATGGGAAAAGTAGGTCTCGAACTGTGATGTATGCGTTGATGAGTTCAAACCCTAATGGCGGTTACTGTGACACCGTGACGTCACTTCCGCAAAACGCTGCTTGCTTTTGGAATTCATATCAATCAATTGCTCAACTGTTGAAAAATCTTGGAGGAAAGTGAGCGGCAAAGTGGGCCAACACCAGAAATAAAGACCAATCCATGTTTAATTTCTCGGAGATGAGTTACAGTGTGTAAAAGAGGTCAAAGCAACTACGTGCTCAGAAACAGGAAATTAACAGTATTTAAAAGAAAACAAGAAATGGGGGACTTATATATTACCTTACATCCCTCGCAAGTGAAGGCACCAAAGTGAAAACCTGCCGCTGGCTCCCCACACACTTTGCACAACTGGTTCATCTGAAAGAAATAATCAAACAAAAAAATCAAATGTGTCTTCAATTCAAGATTTTTGTTTTCATTCATATCATGTAAAACATTTAAATTTTAAATTGAAATCATTCTACTTAAAAAGAACAAGGTAAATTGGCCTTGGGTTTCTCGTAATGACTTGAATATTAAGATCAACAACTGGAAAGCAATATTTATTTGTCTGTAATGTTCAGTTTTTACTTATCAATGGTTTAAACTTGTTGAAGTGGATAAAAAAAAAAAGTATATCAAATTTAGTTTAGCTATGTTGATAAGTCACAGGTAAATTAAGAAAATATTTATTATAGAAAAAGATAAAGTTAGAATTTTTACAATCAAACCGAACCACAGCAACCATTGTTTAAAGAAGCAGACAGTTTAAATCGATGCTCATTTATCTGTTTAGCAATATACGAGGTTTCATTTTGAAAAACAAAGTGTGGTAACTGTCTTCTGTACATCAAGGAATTATATTAACAGATTTAAGATTTATCAGTAAAACCATTACTACTGGACAATTCCAGATCACGCCGATGATATTTCAACAAAACTGTTTCAATCAGAAATATTGTAAAAGATTCATTCAAAAAATGAAATTTATTTCTTATTCAGAACAAACAAACAAAAAAAAAAAACCACTACAAGAAGAACAATAAAAAACTAAAAAGATGGATTAAAAGATTTCTAAATTCTACAAATTGATAAGTGAATATTAATCCTAAATTCTCTAAAGTGATCTGTATTAAAGATAATACTTACATAGAAACAAAACTATTAAGAAAAAACAAAATTTAATTTGTTGGTCTGAAATGTAAGGAAACAATGACTTGCGAGAAAGAATTCACGAATTTCACGTAATGTTGTAATCTTGAATAACTTTTCAAATTCATATAAATACAGGACGATCATTTCTTTTTTATTGCTACCAAAGTAACAAATCTTTCGAGCTCTATTTTATCGTAGAAGCAAAAATAACAAAATCTTTGGAGCAAAAGAAATTATTAATAACTTATGTTAGATGACTAAAGGCGACCAACGATAATTCTTAGTAAAAATTAAATCATTTTTCAAATTCATTCTGCAAATGAAAACATTAAAATGAATAGTAAAAGTATTTCCTTCCTTTAATAAAAAAGCCTAACGGAATATTAAAGTAAATATTAAAGATTTAAAAAAAAAAAAACAATTTAGCGGAACCTGACAAGAAAATACGCGTTTTGTCAAGATTATTTTGTGTGTGTGTAATGAAAGGTTTTTAATGTTTTGCAATGTTTTCCAAATATATGTTTTCATATATTCCAATGTTTTAATATATGAATAAAAATTATAATGACTTGACAAAGCCTCTTGACGAAGCGAAACAGGTAGTTTTTTTAATATAATTTTTAAATTATATAAATGTTTTTTTATTCTATTCTGGTGTGTTGGCCTAAACTAATATATATTTTTATACAAATTATATTTGACAATAAGTGGCTTTAAATTATAAATAAAGAAAATAAACGTTGCAAGAATAGATAAATTCCTTAAAATTCTCTTCAGGAGTAGAATTTCCAGAGTTTATTTGTTAATCCTCCATTGAATCTTATAACAAAATTGTAATTTCCTAGAGGCTTTAAGAAACTGTCTGTCCAAACTACTATACTTCGTTATCTTCAATTTATATTATAGTTGCGCAGATGAAAGAGAAAGTCTTCATAGTATCATTGCATTGTTACGTAAAAACGCCATCTGTAACAAAGTCAGTTTCAATTCAATCTTTTTGGTTTCTATTTTATTTTATTATTATTGAAGAGTATTTTGAATTTTTGTTAGACTTCAATATTGCCAGTCTCTCATTTTATTCCAAGTTATGCCGATATTTAATGTTTTGAAGATATGGTTTCAATGAGTATTTGATTCAAATTAATTCAATAATACTAAAAAGATTTAAAATTAGGATTTTACAATAAATAAGGATAGATTTTTCATTATAAAAACAAAAACTAGATCACCTTTTGAGTAAAACTTAACAAGCACAACAAAACAACAACCCTTTGGATTAGAGCTCAATTTAACTCTGGCTCCGTCACTTTTTTCTTCTGATTTTTATTGTGACGTCATCGGTGTTCTCAAAAACCTTCATTTCTAGCTTAATTGCCTTCTAGAAACGACAAAAAAAAAACTACCTCAACCCTCAAAATGAAAAGAAAGGGAGAGTGGAAACTGAAGTAGAGCGAAACCGAATTGCTGTGTGTGTGTGTGTGTGTGTGTCTGTACGCACCGTTAGGGATGATAATGAAAAGTCAGTGTTTCTCCTAACAGAAATCAAACCTGAAGAGCTTCTGGGAAATCAATGCCTGAATGATCCAACATATTTACCAATTAACCGACGCTGAAAAAAAGAAAGACGCTTTCAGTAAAAAACTAACTGACAAATTGACAATCTTCGTAAAGATATTTCGATGCCAATGGTGGACTTTGATGACCTTGATGGATTATAGACTTGAAAATAAACAAAGAATAAGTGTGCAATGAAAGCCTTTGGGTTTTTGATTGTTATTAATTGTAGATACTGAAATGTCCGTACTTTAAAAATAAAGATTTGAGAATATTAATAGAATTCTGTTCTTCTGACTTTGAAAGTGTCTACACCCAACAATGGGTTTGAGCATTTAGCAAATGATCCAAATATTCAGCTTAACAAAGTAATTGTTACTGTAATAATGCTAGATTGATATTCTAGGTTGGCGCTATTGTGACGTTATCCCAATTGTAACTTACCATTGGCTGACCGTGGTTCCATGTAAGCTAAATGCGTCCAATCACAGTCGACTACCCATAAATCACAGCAGGATTTTTATTTTGTATGTAGTCGTTACATGATTTTTCATAAATAATAAAAAGTTTGGGGGGGGGGGGGATTACATAAATGGAAATAAGATAGGTTTGTGTGTAATTTTCCACTGTTTTCTATCTATCTTATAAAAATCCGAATACCGATAAGGTAATGCGACACATTACCGCAATGATCAGCAGATGAAAAGCGGCTCATGTCACAGCAGCGTCAGTGGAAACTATACTCAAGTTTAATCACAGAAACAGTGGTTGTTGTGTATTTTTTTTTTTTTTTTTGTTTGATTATTTGCAATAATTTTTATATATTTCTAGAATGTGCTTCTATTTTTTGCAATAAAATTGTCTTAATGTTACAAAACAGGTTCTAGTACATATCTATGAAGACGGCTTAGTAGTGTTGGAGATTAAGGAAAATTATTATTTAATATGTAAATTATGACATTAAAATGTAAATTATTAAATTACAAGTAATAAAATGGTACTATAATAATAAAAAACAAGAATATTTCCTGTTAATGAGTGATTACGAGTGTCGAAAACACGAGTTTCTCATCTTTTCCACTACTTTCGCTTGGAAAACCACTTTTCGGTGAATTGCCTTCTTTGATACGTCTTCCTTCCTGACTACTTCTATATTATATGATTGCATTTGCCACCACAGAAGTTTAAAATAATTGTAAACTGAAATGATGAACTACAAAAAGAAATAATTTACAAAATTACAAAAAGAAATAATTTTGTAAATGGGTGAAAAGATACATCGATAACTTAAAAATAAGATATAACCTTTCAACAAAAATTTCAACGGGATAAACCACTTTACGAAAGCTTGGAAAAACTAGAATGAATCAAAAGATTTCAATGAACCAAAAGTGTTTTGTCGTTCATAAAAATAGAAATTTATCTAAGAACAGACGAAACAACGAAATAACATAAGAAGATCATCCTATTCTTAGATTTCAAAAGTTTCAGATAATGGGATTTTTTTTTTTTTAAGAAACTGAATTACAAGACAAGTTTTGAAATTATAGAAAATACGTAACTAAAATAATAAATAAATAGAATTCTTGTTTGGAACAATTCACTAAACAATCCCAAAAGAATTGCAAGAATAATTATCAGTTTCGTACTTTATTTTTACTTTAAGCCGTTTGACGCTGACTTTGAACAAAGTGAAATATTTAATTCTTTCAGTCAGTTTTTGTAATTATATCATTAGTATTGGTTATATTTTCTTTGCTGAACTACGTACAACTTTCCTCAGAAATTTCCAGTTATCATTTCCAAGAATAAACTTAAGACGAATGAACGGAATTTCAATTGAGTGAAAAAGGTAGTGGACGAGGAATGAATCACAAGTTCCCGTCAAATTAGAAATAGAATCTTTTCACTTTGTTATTTAGTCCTTATTCAAGGAAGTTACTGGTAACAAAATAAGAAAAGCCGATTTAACAAAGTAACTAATGGATTACTGTAACATCTAATGATGCTTTTCTTAAACTAGTTTTCAAACGTTCAGACTAACATAAGTTAATGCTTCCCAAAAATGCCAAAAAACTATATTTTAAGCGAGAGATATTACGGCCTAATAACCAGCTTCCTTTCCATTCTTTTAAATTTCATTCCCAGTTGATGAATTCCTAGAATGAAAAACTGTTTATTCTTCACTTTACAAAATCTAATATTCATCAAAAAAAAAATTAGTTTTCAACACAAAAAAACAAAAAGTTTCGTCTTTTACTGAACAAGACTTTCTGTTTCCTGTCAATAACTCGTTTTCTTAACTTGTCAGTTTAAGAAACAAGTGAATAATAATAACAATAATCAGTAATTAAGTTGAATTCTTTCTTGGGAATATCAAGAAGTTGTTCCAATATTTCGAAAGACGTATTTTATAGTGAACTACTTAAGAAACTTCTGTCACGATAGTTTAACAGTTCGACAAAATAATGAAGCAAATGCAACTGAACTCAATTAATGCGATCGTATCAATTAAATTCGAGAATGTTCTATTATCCCTTTGGGTCAATTATTTATAAACGCATGTTACAAGGATTCTCATAAGACATAAAATAGTTAAGAAGTTGAACTGAACTGATTTCAAGTATTGTTAAGTTAAAACTGAAACTAGAATTTTACCTCAGTGATAGAAGGAAAATTTCGATAATTCAAGTTACGTTTCTAAATAATAAATGAAAATCATTCGCACAAAAAAAAAAGCGAAGGGATTTAAGCAACAGGAATCTGCAGGAATCAAAGCCAATTGGGGGGTGAGTTCCATGCCTTCTTGACCCCAACAAAATGGAGGATATTTATAGGTCCAACTAAAATTAGAAGTTCCATTTATAGATGCAAAGGGTTTTAGGCCCCCTACGCACTTGTGGATATTTATCCACGAACTCATAAAATCCTCCCCTCTTCTTTCCCCCTTCTTCTTTCCCCCTTCCCTCTTCTTCCTTTTTTATTGCTGCCTTAAGCAATGTAATAATTGTTCCTATTGTGATGACCCCTCGTTGCAGTAGAAAAAATATATATTTCGCGGTATATGTACGCGCTGGTTTCAGACCTCGGGCGAATTGAGGGTTCTCAAATGAACCCTTCTCTGCGGAGGGGAGACTTCGTTTATGACTTCGTTGGAGAATACAAGCAAATGCGTTCTTAGCCTTAGGGTGGTCATTTCAACCACACTGGTCATAAAATACAGTCATTCTTATTGTTAATAAAAAAAGAAAAAATATATCTAGAATGTACTTTTTGTTTAACCAAAGCAATCATTAATTTCATCAAAATATAAATTCTAAATTAAACAGAAATTTTGTTTCACTTTTGATCAGATCGTAATTCTCCTAACTACATTCTTAAAAAAATTCAATTAAATTTAGTTAATGGATTTTTTTTTTCTTTTTTTAATCGTTACGATGTAGGTGATAAACTTTTCGTCGGTATCTCCATTAAATCCCTAAAAACAGTAATCTACCGAAGGCATTCCGTGTTGCTCGACCCACCTGATAGATGGCGCTCTGGATTGCGGAACCCAAGGAAGAAGCTTCTCTAATTGAATCAGACCAGATCGACCTCGGCTGGCAAAAGACCCCCCCCCCCCTCAAAAAAAAATGAAGGGAATTCGTTAATGAATGGCTTTGGCTGATTGGAAATGTTCTCTCTTTCTCACTTCCCATCAATGTTGAACAATAAACAAAAGAGCAATGAAAGATTAATGGCAAAACGGAATAAGAGGGGGAGAAAAAAAACCTCGACGTTCACCTGTTGAATTGTGTCTGAACGGATTTTGGATGTATCCTCGTTGTTCTACAACTAGTCCTTTCAATAACATTAAATTCTAATCAAGAAGTATTCCACAAGGGTCGTTAGAAAGCAACTGTCCAACGTAAGACCCAGCAGTTGATTTGGAATTAGAGTAACGATGTTTCTCATTCAACTTTTGTCGTTTTAATCGAGGATAATCTCTAGGGACCCAGTGGCTTCTTTACCAGCTCCAATGGAAAGTGGACTGAATTACAAGACAATGGGTTTTGCCGTTCCAGTCTGATAGAGAACGGGACAGCGTCGACATCAAATTCCAATTACAACAAATTCTCAAGTATTTCGGGGAGAGGGAATTACTGGAGTTTCTGATTGTGAAGCTTCATTAATTTAGTCGTGTTTGCACTTTTAAAAAATAAATTTTAAAAAATCCACAAGTAAAGGCAATTCATCAACTGCAACATTGCCTGTAATAATTTATATTTTAAAAAAGGACGGAAAAAAGACGTTCCACGAATAGAAGCGTTGTTGGTCATTATATAATGCGTCATTATTAACCAAGGACATTTGAAGTTTAAGAAAAATCTCACTGGATTAGAGACTGTTTGCACCAACGCATCGTCAAACCAGATGGATATCAACAACACAGTATTCTATCAGTGAAATCAATTGAATGGTTCTAGAGGAAGTCACTGAGCAGAGCTAATCAGAACAGCCCGAAACAAAGTAAGTTTTAATGGGACGATGAACAGTTAACTCCAATTAACACTTACGACGCTGTGAAAAACTGATTTCAAACGACCAACGCAAAAGTTGTTGTTATTGAACCCGGTTTATTTTTTTCCTAGTTACCAAAATACGTGGTTCTCGAAGTACGACTGACAGCACAGATGATTTCGGTTGAGTCTCCTTGGGCCAAATGAACTAAAGCACAAATGTTGTCTTACCTCACTCGGGGGGAATTAGGATTGCATCGCCCAGAAATCAAAGGTTCATCGCTGGGGAATCCAAAGTCAGCAGCGGCAGCAGCAAAGGTATAATCCACACACACACACGCATACACACACACACACCTCCGTGTTCCGTGGCGACTGTAGTGTTAGTGGTTGCTCTTCCTTCCTTCCTTCCTTTCGCCGGCACCTCCTCCTCCTCCACCACCACCCCCTCTACCGAGACGCGAACGAAACGAGGTCGAAGACGCGACTGGCTTCTCCTCGCCTGCGGCCACCAATCGCCAACTGAATCAGATTAATTCCCCCAAAGACAGAAGAACACAAACGCCTTCAAAGAACTCTTTCCAATTGTCACTACAACATTTTTGGTGGCAGTTCTTAATTACTGATGACATCCGAAATTATTTGAAAAAAACTAATCTTTTCGGTTCGTTTTTTGTATCGTTCTTTGACAAAATTCAATGTTTCTTCCATTTTATTTTTCTCTAATGACATAAGTATTATATATCGAAAAGAATTAATAAAAGTCTTTCGTCCTAGTACATTGATGATTAAGAAAATGTATAAATTATCTTCTACTGAGTTGAACTCTAAAAGGGGAATCTACGCTTTCTTTAATCCAAAGCAAAATAATTAAGTTTTCCAAAAACTTTTTAATTCCAGGAGTTGACTTGAATTGATCGTTCAAGTCAAGTGCGAGCTGAGGTAAGTGTGCGTGCAATGCTTTAGCGTTCCGTGCTGACAGGCTTCCGAATGAACGCTACTGAAAGCGGCTCGCGTCCCGTACGGAGGCCACTAAACAAAATACCTCTAAGAAATATAACGCGAAATCCAATAAGATGCCATTAAGTGAAAATTAAATGTAATTTTAAATTTTAATATCTTTAATTAAAATGATGAAAAAAGAATACTTCATTTCCGTTGACTTAAAAATTTAAGAATTTCAAAAAATATATGCATGTTACTTTCATATTAGCTTCGTTATTTACGGATTTTTATAATATGCTTTACAATGATTATAGGAAATCTTATATAATACACATATATATCAATAAAAAAAAATTAAATAAGGTTAGAACATGGCATTGATAGCATACGTAAGAAATAGAGCTTTACTATTTGTTATAAAAAAAGATTAACAAGTAAAAAGTTAAAGTCTTAACAGTTTCGGCTGCCGAGAAGAAATAAGCCATCATCAATCAGAGTTTGTTTTTTTTATCGCTGAAACTGAGAAGTTTCAGATACTTTATTTACAACAAATATTTAAAGCTCTGTTTAATATTATTTGTTTTATTATCAATGTATTATTACTTAACTATAAGATATAAATTGATTCCGATCAAAAAATTTCAATAATTATTACTTAAAAAGTTACTAAATCATGAATGATATATATTTTCGAGAATATAATGTTTTTTGAAATTTCAGGGATTAGTATTAATTTATTCAAGATGAAAATAGAGTTAAAATGTTCTTTTTGGTCAGAATTTATTTTTATTTATTTATTTATTTATTTATTTATTAATTTATTTATTTATTTATTTATTTATTTATCTCTCAGGATATGTTTCATCAAAATCAAGATTTGGTTTTTTTTGTTTTTCCTTTTGCCGAAATGCAAGAGTAAGATATCCTTCTTTTAAAAATTATAAAGAAATTATTATATAAAAGTAGGGGTTAATATTCTTAGAAAACAATCAAATATTACTGAATAAAAGCTCCTTTCCAAATATGGAACAGAGAAAAAAATGCGAAACAAGCTTCTACATTCAACTACCTACATCTCAATGGTTTATTAACGCGGGGGAAAAAAAGATCAATTTTAGTTTAATTTTTCTAGTTAAAAACCAAAATCGAAATGAATGATTTATTTTTTTTTATTTTTTTTTTCCGAAAAAAAATTTCACTGTTTAAAAAAACAACAGAAAGTAGAATTGTATTTTTTTTTTAGATTATCTCTGTAGAAATTTCAACACCAGGTCACACTCTTAGGAAACAGAAGTTCACGTTACGTTAGAAATGGAATAAATGGAACAGCCAAGTCAAATATTGCACTCACAGAGATACTGGAATAAAATCGAACCAACGCTTAATCTAAAACAAGACAAGAAAAAAAATTCTGAAGTTGGATAAATTAATAACAATAAAAAAAAAAATGAATAAAATAACAGATGAAATAAAATTCTATCTACTTTTTTTTTTTTTTAATTTATTCTATTTACTTTTAAAGGTACCATTATTGCTTCATTTGCATATTAAATATTTCAATTTTGTACGTGTAATTGGGAAGGGCTGGGATTAATAAAAAAAAAAAAGTAATACAGTGGAATACACTGTATTTCTTCTTATTTTTCTGGTGCAACATAGAACCCCTGTCAAAGCCCCCTCTCCCCCCCACACACACCTGCAGTGTTATTAGTTTATTAATAATATAAATACGAAAAAGAAAAATATTAAACTTACTATAATTGAATAGATTAAAAAAAAACTTAACTAATAAAAACTTATTAAAATCATTAGTGTAAATCAAAGAATTTATTTAAATTTAGAAGATTCAAAACAATGGAATGAAAATATATAATTTTTTTTTTTGAGTAGCCCGGATCAGAATGTAGAAACGCTGGCAAAATACTTTTGCCTGTGTGTCTGTCGTTCTGTTCTGCTGAATCCAAGACAGATTCTTTCATTCGGTTGATTTTATTTTCACTTTTTTTTTCCTCCTCAGGGGGCACTGAGGGGGTTAATGGGGTTTGAATGATTGCAATTGCAATGGCTGAACGAGTTCTTTGTACGAGTCAAGTGAGGGATTTCATGAAGTGGACCTGAATCGCATAATAGTGGAAGATTTAATTGTGTCGCGGAAGGGGGGTTCCCGAGTCATAGATCGATTTCATTTTTTCCTTTCTTCTTTATTCTTCCCTTTCATTCACTTTCTTCCTTTTTTTTTTTTTTTTTTTTTTTCAGGTATTCAACTAACGTTCACTGAAAGAAAATAGTCCCCAAACAGAAAGTATAGGTTTTTCCATTGGTTTCTGAAATGAATTCACTATTTTCTTAGACTGTGTCCAAGTGTTGGTTATTCGAAAATAGAGTAATTTTATAAAACAAATAAGAATAAAATATCAAATTAATAAAAGTAATGTAAATGACCCAAATAACAAATAAATATAAGTAAGTATTTTAAAATAATTCAAAGGCCTTACAATTACGAATTTGTAAACCTGAAGTTAAACAGAATTGAAGAAAGATATTTGTCAAATAATATCTAAATTTTGCTGTCATTCGTATGTTGTGACTTATAGAAAGTTCGGTATTTTTATGATTATCTTTAATATTCTATTTAAAATATGTTATTTTGTTAATATTATTTCTTCGTACTCCCGGAACCCCTCATTTATTAACTTATCTGAAACACTTTCATAAGTTTTATTATTTCTCTATATGATCTTTACATTCGTTGTTAAACTCAATCAAATAATGATTTCTATGTTTTATTATTACTGTTAAATATTCTATATTTTTTTTTTTTTTTTTTTTCATTTTGGTTCTCAAACATTTACTGGCTGCAAATTAAA
The DNA here is from genome assembly GCA_023159025.1 of Thereuonema tuberculata. Lineage (NCBI taxonomy): Eukaryota > Metazoa > Arthropoda > Chilopoda > Scutigeromorpha > Scutigeridae > Thereuonema > Thereuonema tuberculata. Next base: position 100,710,486 of record JAFIDM010000001.1, read on the forward strand.
ACATTTTTCTGGGAATATAAAACCAAGTAATTGTTTTTCACGACATTTCCAAGCGTAAAAATCCAATTGCAGTTAAGAGATTCTTCAGATCATAAGAAAGCCCGAGTGTTTCTGCGAAATAATTAAAAAACCACCTCACTTCGTTTCCTTTGTGACCCGAGATGTGACTTACCGCAGATGGAGAAACCAACGGCGCTGCCTCGTGCTCTTCTTCCTGCGCCGCTCGTGGTCTCCCTGATTTCTCGGTCAGTCCCATTCGTACTCAAGAGCAATGACATCACATTGTTTTAGCACCAGTATGATGTCATACAATAAAAATAGAAGAAAATGGAAGAAACAAGAGAAAAAGGAGATTAAAATCCCAATCATGTTCCGTCTCAATTTCCTCTTTCTAAAACAACACCAAGCAAATTCGCCAACTTTGCTTTGGAATTAATGTTTATGCGTCCGAATTCTTTGATATATACTCTATTTTACACAGGAAAGTTTTTTTGTTCTGTAAACATAAGCTGTTAGACATACAACGCAAATCCTATGAAACCAAGCCACAGGTGACATGTGGAACTGTCTCGTGCTTATTGGCGCTCATCAACTCGAACTAGACACGTCTGGACTTATTGTACGCAGTACGAAGTTAAACAAAAGTAAACACTGGAAGGACAATGAGATCTCCAAGAAATTAGAAAACAGTAATAACATAAAAATCACTTTGAAAGCCACGCATGCGCAAATGAATAAAATACAAAACAAAAAATCAAAAATCCAGAACACTTCTCAAACAACACGAGACAAGCGGTTCCGAGTTTCTTCGACTCTGTTATAAAGATAAAAGAAATAAACGGCCTTCGTCGCTTAGGAGAACTGGGGAATTTAATTAATACAAATCCTTAAATCAATTGGGAATATTTATGTCATTAAGTAACTGTTTAATTAAAATATATTAGAAAATCATGTTTTTCCCTTCAATCGAACTGATATAAAGATTGTTGTTTTTTTTTATTTTCCCTGTTTCTTTTTAGATAACACCAACCCAAAGAAGGACTTGAAAAGTGAATTTTGTCCAAGTAAGAAATGTCAGAAGATAGCAATCAATTGTTTTTTTTTTTTTCTATTTTCTTTCAATCAATGCGACAGAATAGCCTCGGTCTCCCATGTCCAGGACTGGTGTCTTTTGTTTCCACAAAATAGACAAAGTACCGCTCGTAGACCCAGTTGTCTATCGAAGCAAGATTCCTCTCCATAAGGAAGCCACCTCCACAAGGCAATGACGACATCCAACACACTTTCTTCATGTGATTCAAAGGATCTTCAATCAACAGTATTATCCAATTACATCGGAATATAAGAAATAACTTCCTTTCATTGTCAACAAAAAGTAAAAGTAATAGTACGGATTTTTTTTTCCTCATCTTAACTCAAAAAAAAAAAAACCTTATAAATAAGATTAATTAAACTAGAATTGAAATTTAATAAATTATTTATTTTATTAATAAGAATAAGATTTGAGAATATTTCAAACTTAGCATTTTTTCAGTTTTTGTTTGTTTTTTCTCCATAATAGATAAAGAAAAAAAAATATATCAAATGAATACATCGATTACTTAGAATTAAAAAAAGAAATGTAAAGTTTTTACCTAAATAAAATAATTTCTAAATTGTAATATCATTCCTTTATTAATTTAAAATGAGGCAAAAAGCTTAATTGAAAATTCATATTTTATCAGAAATCTTACAAAGTTATTATTATTTTCTAAATATGAAAAAAATTAATAAAATCTCTACTCAGGAAATCAGGATTTCTTAGATAATTATCTCTACTTGAATCCTTTCAATATAAAGTATTTAAATTTCTCTTTATCTTTTCTATTTGATGAATTTCTTATAAAAATTTCAAGTTCTTTAATTTGTTTTATTTTTTTCCAATGAATCCATAATCTATAATTTACTGTGATATTGAATAAACTTGCGTTGGAATATTCTATTTGATTCATTGAATCAGGGATTTCTTTTTTTGTTTTGACTCACCAAGTGCTGAATTGCTTGGTCAAGCCCTGGAACTAAATACAGATCCGTTAGAAGCTTAACACAATTACTCCCCCAAGTGATTTGAAAAGAAAACTATTTTCAAAGGAAAAAATAATCAAAATCAAAATTCAATTAAGGTAAAACAAAGAAAGTTTTAGCAAACTATTAGAAACAATGAGCGTCTACAGTAAGGGATAATAAATTTCCAATTTTAATTACTACATAAAAAATAATTAATAATTAATGAAAACTAATATTTTTTCATTGCGATCCGATCTAAATAAAAACTCTTTATTTGCAGCCATTTCTCTACCATTTTATATATACATATGTGTGTATGTTACTTTATATGTTATATATATAAAGTTAGATAAATGGCTAAGAATAAAGATATATATATATATAGCCGGACAGTGATATGAAATTTGAAACCAATACAAAGAACAAATCACTGCCTGAAAAACTGTTTCTATAGTGATAAAATAAATTTACCACCACGTCATCAGCGGCGAAATTTAGAAATAATTTAGCAAAAACGCAATATATTAAGACTTTGCTCTTTTTAATTTAAAAAAGTTTATAACTAAACTATCTAAAATTTTAAAAAATTACCTAAATATTTAATATTAAAGTTAAGAATTACTTAATATTTAAAACGAAGCAAAAAAGAGTGGATGCTCCTCTTTATTACTTACTGAATTAACCTAATAAATTAACTAAATTTACTAAATTATCTAAATTTAAATTTAAAATTAAAACTAAACTACCAAAAAGAAACCAAATTAAATAAATTATATATATAGTCTATATATTAACTGTGCTTTTTTTTCTGCCGCTGCGGTCCAGTAAACTTTTTTAAAATTTATTTATATTTATTTATTTATTTATTTTTTTCGACCAGCAAAATTGCTTTACAGAGTTCATGAATTTAAAGTATCATAACGGATAACACATAAGTAACATGTTGAGGTTGCCCGTTTAGGATTTTGAAAATCTCAAAACAATAAACATTAAAAGTAAGTGAAAACTAAAATTACCGCCACTGCTAGAGTCCAGGTCATAAATTTTAAGTTACCACAGACCATAGTTACCTAAATAATGGCGAAAGAGTACCGGTAAACTTTACTCCAGAAAATATATATATATATATGTATATATATATATATATATATATGTGTGTATGTGTATGTAGGCCTATGTACGTAACATATATAGTGAATATATATATATATATATATATATAGTGAAAATATTTCCACCATCCGGAAAACTTTCTAAAGACTTTCTAAAGGTTCGCAAATAGTTCAATTCAAATAGAATCATTTTTGAAAATTATCCACTTGGAGAAGATCTAATCCTTCTACTAAGAAAACCAGCTAGAATTCTCATTCGTCAAGTTGAATTTCAGTTAAAATTTAACCGATAATCTTGTAGTGATTCTATGATTTGTCGTCGTTGAAAGGAATAGAAAGTTATATAGAAAGGGAAGTGGAAAGCAGAAATAACTTTCGAAAGATTCCGCAGCGATTAAATGCCTTGTTGTTCCAGTTCCTTGCTTCAACGAATTCTTTCGTGTGTTCATTACCATATTCTAATAGAAGAATGCAATTAACAAAAGGAGAGGAAATGGATATCCGATATTGAAAAGGGAACACACATCGTTCTCAATAGACGGAATCAAGAAACACATGGAATAAGAAAAGGAAAAAAATAGAACAATCCCTGTCCCAACCCGAAACTTCCTTCATGAAAACTTCGCCATTCATGAAATACTGATAATAGCAACTGCATTTCAACCCATTTAACTACTAAAAGATTTATTGCTTTCTACAAGATATTTCTGACATCAGTGTATTACTTTATCGTAATTAAGAGCGGGAAAATAAAAGTTGTTATTGGTTTTATGTTCATTTTCTGAAATAAATTCAGCTTCAGATGTGGTTGATTCAAATTTATATAATCTCTTAATTTCTTTTAAGTTTGAAATTAATTTTTAATATAACTAAGATGTTTCAACTGGACAAAGGGAGGAAAGATTCTGTGAATCAAAACGTACTAAGAATTTCTATAAAAATTCACTGAATTATAAATTAAGCTTCTTACTCACACTAATCTTAGTCTTTTTTGAACCTTTTTTTTTTTTTATCAAAAAGCAGTGTCTGTAATCTGTGAAGTAAATGAGAACCCAATGACATCAGCAGAAGTCTTGTAACATATCCTGAAGTTGTTCCTATTAGTATATTCTACAAGAGACGGTCTTTACTTTGCTACTCGACGATTTTAAATCACCGAAAAAAAATTCAATTTCTCAGTTTCTTCTTTAGATCAATTCTTCGAACGGAGGGAGTTTCTAGAGAATTAAACTAACAATTTAAATCTTTACGATTTCTTGTTTTTATTGTGGTAAACAATTAAGATTAAATGAAATAAATATCTTGGAATTATTTTTTCTTCCCTTCACTTCTTGGATTACTTTTCTTTGATTATCTTCGTATTCCTTTGAATTTTTCTTATTTATTTGTATCTCCATTAACTTAAAAATTTCAAAAACGCTAAAGTTTGTTGAAATGATCTTTTGAACTGTTATTCCTTTTCCTTCCTGTACAGCTTCAGTAAAACTGAGTGGAATAACTACACGTTTTCTAATCAAACAAACCAATATTAGTTATTGAAGTCACGATTCCTGACTGAATTTATTTAGTTCTTTTTTTTTTTAAATGATTAGCTTGAAATGAATGAACTATTGGTATTTTATTTACTTTGTCAAAACTTTACAATATTGGAATATAAAAGAATACGTGAAAAAAACCCTTTATATAGTTAATATTTTCCTATAAAATGTTACGTAGCTTTGCTGCACTGAAGTTGCAAAGAAGAATTTCCAATCTTTGTCAATTGATTTAAAGGTTACAAATTTTTATTAGTTTATTTATTTTGTAAAAGATTAAAAATTATTTTAATTAATTAGCCAAAAAGTTATAATAGAATGAAACTAGGGAAAAAAAAGCTTTCTATAAGTGAGTTCGCAGTTTTTGTTATAAATTAGAATACATATTCCATAAAATATATAAGTAAGAAAGTAAATAAATAAAATGAAACATCAGTGCTAGGTTGAAGCCTCTTCAAAGTCTAACGTTTACTGTTAATAAAGGTATTAATAATCTAGTTTTTAATTGTAGGAAAACCAATAAACCAAATAATGCGTATCTCAGGATGTCACTTGTGAACGAAAGGTCTATATTTATTAGTAGACCTACTGATTGATACCATTCGTCTAGGTTTTGTTTATTTATTTTTTTTAAAAAGAAAGCTTTTAATGGATTTCCTATCTTATGTTAGGGGATTTCCCATGTGTTTGTAACTTTTTCAAAATTTATCTTAGTTCCGTCTCTGGTCTATGATTTTCATCCGTGAATTTCCACAACACGAAAGGAAACAATACAGAAACAATTCTCTTTGCTAATTAAAAAAAAAAAAAATATTATAAAAAAAAAATCACACACATATTAAGACACAATAAAATATTTTAAAAACATATGAGGGTTTCATCCCTGATCGTGGGATGTCTTCGGACAATATAATTAAAATATGTATTTAATTATATTACCCAAAGACATGTAGCCTCATTTGTTTTTCAAAATATTTTATTGTATCTTAATATGTGTGTAATGTTTTTTATTACCAAAATTTCAACACCACAAGTAAAAATTTTAATTATAAATAATTCTCTTTGTCAAAAACAACGTTGGGGATTTTAAGTTCAATCAACAAAAGTGATTCTTCCTGATTAACTGAAATCTAATGAAAATAATGCCGTTGTATTTATGTTTATCAGAAAGAAAAATTACTTTGAAGCAAATCATTGAAGAAACAACGGTCTTGGAATTTTAAGGTACTTCTAAAATGTATCTTGAGAAGTAATTTGCATTTAAAAAAACTAAAGGAAATCACAAAAATCATTTTCAAGGGATAAAGCTAAACTGTTCTGTAAGATTTGATAAATAAACTAACTAAATGACGAGAATAATTACAACAGTAAAGATGTTGCGTTTTATAATTGAAATCAATACAGCTATCAAGGAACCCCAAGGATCTGGATTTTTATATTTAGAATCATGAATAATAATGATAGAAGTAAAGCTAAACTGATTGACAGTATTTTTATGAACGAAATTTTATTTTATGATAAATAAAATAGACTTACTGAAGCTACCAATTTTATTGAAGCGTACGAGAAAATATTTCACTCAAAGAGATAGAGTTTCATTAAGATATCCAATTTGGTTCATTTCATGATAGGAACAACATTCTTTTGCTGAAGATTACGTTGTTAGTTGATTGGCTGTAGCTGTTAGACAGTGGAGAGAGTAACGGTCAAGAATAACCAGTGCAAGAGATGTACCGCTTATTTCATTAGAGAATAAACGTAATTCTTTAGTCACATTTAAGAATTTTACTTAATTGTCATTAGTGTTAATTTTTACAAAGAAGTTAACGTAGATTAAGAAAAGTACAAAACTGCAGATTCTAAAAATCAAAAAAGTGCACGAAGTAATAAAAATGCTTCGAAAACGATCATTGAATAGTCTTGTTCCATTTACACATAAATATATTTGCGATCTATTTTTTGAAGAGGTAAACTGCCAAGGATTCGATTAATTCGTTAACGAAATGATAAATATTTTTATCTTTTTCGCTGCTAAAGAAGTCAGAAGGGAAGGAAGTAAGTAAGCAAGGCCTATCTTCTCATAATCAAAATCTCTTCCCATATTTCTTCAACTGTTACTATACGCGAAACATCACCCAGAAAGTAGATGTTTCTGAAATTTTATCGCTTATATATTTAGTGTAATCTTAGATAATTTACAATAATTATCAATGATAATAAAATAATGGCTGCCATGAGAAGTTTCAAATGGAAATGTTTTAGTTTAATCCAAACCTGCAAAAAAAATCCCTTTCATTACCTCACTGACGCATTTTCTTATCAGAATTTTTTAACCAGGACCTCGATAGCTATTAATTAATATGATTTTACGGAGGTTTAAATATAAAAAGCTGTCATTATCTATGTATTAATGCAAAACTGTATCGGTAATATACTCTACATTTAATACTTGCTCTTAGAGAAATGTATAAAATAATATTGATATATTTTTGACACTTATTCTACAGTTTTTAAAAACCCGAACTACACAACATTAAAATTACTATTATTAAACTTTGTTTTTTTTTTCCTTAACAACATTGTTTTGGTTGATTCTATTTTCTAGTTTCTAATGTATTTTGAAATGGAAAAAAAAAAAGAAAAATCACTTCTTAAATATTTGTCTAAAATAAAAGTCAATTCTGAAGTTCAATCAAGATTTTACCAAAAATACGATTATCTACAGAAGATGGACAGGAATTTTAAAGCGATTATCTATTTAACTTAAATAAAAAAAAAAAATAAATAAAAAAAAATTCTAAATGATTTCATTTGCTGTGGACAATTCAATTCACTTATTTGCTCTCAATCGAAACGGCATTGTGTTATAATAAACTGAAACGCTAGTAATAGTTATTAAATGAATAATAGTTTGCAGGAAAGTTCATTAAGAAAGCCAGTTAAATTGTTTTGTTTTTTTATTTACTTAATATTTTCTCTTAATGATTAAGTAATAACATTAATATATTTATTATTTGCGAAATCTTATAATGGGAATTGATTTTCTTATTCTGAAGCAAAAATGATACAGGGGGAAAAAAGTCGACTGAAGATGAACTGATCGGATTGAGAGGTTTTTGTGTGTCTCCATTTGGAACAGGCAAAAATGTCTGATCTGAAAAGACGACTGCTTCCTAACACCTGTTGCGCTGCCCTTACCGGACATTTAGTTCCGCAAAGTTGTCAGTGTTTTTGTAGCATCCGGAAACAGGTCAGGGAAGAAAATGAAGAAATCTATTAAAATAATTGATTTTGAACACAATTAGAAGAAAAGAACCCGTTAAAATAGAAGAGACTTCAAATAAAAGATACAAAAATCACTAAATATTATTCATTTTAGAGAAACAGAAGATCAGTCCATAATTTCATTACAGTTTTAGTTAATTCTGAAGTTATTGGGGTTATTGTTGTTGTTTTTTGTTTTGTTTTCAGTTAGGGTAGATTGAAATCAAATCACTGGTTACAATAAGTGTCTGTAGACTCAATCACGTGTCTGGATTGGTTGTTTTGGTTGGAAGGGCCTTTGATTGGGTCATTTAGTGGAACGATGCGATGAAATAATAATAGACAGTTGATCTTACCGTGACGATAGCGCATGGAGGCAGGTGGGGAGGAGATCTCTTCAATTGGTGGTCAAATGAATGGAGTGTCGTCGGTCGTCGGAGCACAGCGCATGTGCTGCTCTTGTTGTGGCTGACGTAGGCTCGCACGTGCTGCTGCAGCTGAAGGTGTCCTCCTCCTTGAATGAGAGGAATCCAATCTTCGTCAACATATCCCTTTCTTTTTTGCTCTGTAATTTTTTGCTCTGTCTGATCCAGTTGGGTTTTTTGGCAGATTCCTTCTTGGAGCATTGAGTAGTAATTAGAGGGAACCCAATGGACGAAAACGGCAGTGGATCCACTGCTGCTCTCATCAATCAATAAGGGATTCCTTTTTTTTCCCTCTCTCTCTCTCTCTCTCTGCGATGGTTTAATGGCCGCCGTTGGGACTCAAGGCTATGGCTTCCTTAATAAACGTGTCACGTTCCTGTACTGTGCTGTCCTTGAGCCAATCGCCCCAAGGCATCCTCCCACTCACTTCACCTCCTAATCAACCATAACGCTCACTTTTCCAAAGCATTAACGATATTGTTCCAAAACCATACGAAAAACAAAAACCACTAATAGTAATTGGCTGAAATCAAAGCAAACCACAGTTGAAACCATTTCAGTGAAATCCTTAAAATGATATCAGTAGTTTAATTCACTGTTAGAAAATAGTGATGATTTATATGTCACTACAAACAACTGCTTGAAATGAAAGATTCATCAGATCGCTGACTAATAAAACTAAGTTCCTTATTTTCAAAATTGTCTTAATCAATGAGTCAGTTAAACACTGATTAGTAGAAACAAAGAATTTTTTGTTTGCCTATATTTTATTCGACAAAAGAAGAGACAAGATTTTTTTCAATTTCATTTCCACATTGGCTTTTATGATTTTGTTTTAAATATAAAATTTTGTTTCTTACGAATAAAAACCATATGCATGTATATATATATATATACATATATATATGTATTTATGTATACATGTATACGGTTATATTTGTAACTAAAAAAAAAAAATCATAAAAAGCCAATGTAGAAACGAAATTGAAAAAGTTCTTGTCTCTTCATTCTGCTTTCGTCGAATAAAATTTAATTTTTTTTTCTTCTTTGAAATTTCTTTTAATTTTCACTTTTATGCCAACTTTAACGGGTTGTTAACTTTGTCATAGTACATCAAAACAAAATTCTAGTTTCAACATCGCTTATATATTTAAAAGTGATATTGAAATTAGAATTTTGTTTTGATGTTCTATTGACAAAATTAACAACCCGTTAACGTTGGCAGAAAAGTGAAAGTTAAAAGCAATGCCAAAGAGGAAAAATGTAAATTTCATGAAAGTGTCTGTAGTGCTGTTACCTCGACAATTGATTCCATTCCATCAAAGTAAACTCTATCCAATCATCTGAATAAAACGTTAAATGTTCATAGAAATTAAATGTTTTACTTCAAATGAAAAAAAATAATCTTACCTCAACTTCTGGTTATTTATTCTAGAATGAAATTAAGAAAAATAATTTTATTAAAACTTGATTTCGTTTCTTTAATAAAAAGTAAAGAAATTAGAATATTAGGATAATTAACAAAAGACGGATTTTTTTGGGTTTTTTTTTTTTTTTGAATTGAAGTGAAATTAAAACTGAAATTATAAATTGAATAAATTTAAGATAAATTCCTCTGATAACAAAATAAAAAGCAAAGTCAAAAATTAAACAAATTCTTAAATATCTTTAACAGCAATATTTATAATTCTTAATTTAGATATAAGAAATTTATTTTTAAAAAATGAAATTATTAAATTAATCATAAATTCCTAGAACTTGTTACAAATTAAATTTCTTTTTTATCATAAAAAAAAAATCTAATAAGCTAACGAATTTTTTTTGCTAAGTAATTAAAAAATATATTGATTAAATTTTGTTAACAAAATGAATTATGAATGCATAAATTTTAATTATATAACAAAACCTTTTCAATTTTATTAGTGTTCCACTTTAATCTTTTTATAAATTCTATTAATGTTTTTTACTTTAAAACAATAAAATGTCCTCTTGATTTTAATTTTTATTTTACTAATGAAATCTGTCCTATTTAGGTTCGACTTCGAAAATTCAAAGGAAATGAGAAAAGGTAATGAACTTAATTCAAAGCTGTCCTTAACATTAATTTTCTAAGTTCAAGTCATTCTATTTATAAACATTGGGTTTCTTTTTTTAAACAATTTGTTTTCTCTCAAACAATTTTCCTTTCTTTTGAAGAAGTCAGTCTGAAGCCGTTGGTTTCCTAAAATTTCATTTGAACTTGACCTTGGTCATGAACAGGGAAACGAATGGTTAGACGAAACCAAAATCAACACAAAATGAAAGAGAGACAAAAAGAAAGGAAAAAGCAACTTACGACAACCATTTGTGTGAGACATAAGAGCAAATGGCTGTGAGTGGGGCTGACAACTGCCTGCCTGCATTGCCTCAATTCACTCACGGAGAACAAGTGGATTTGTAGGGTAGGCATTTCCTTGTGAGGATGTTCTCAATGCACGTGATTCGACCTTCTTTTCGTTTCAGACTATCTTCTTAGAATTAAAGACACCTCCGAATCATTTTATTATCTCTACAAAAAAAAAAAATAAAAGTGAAAGAATCAGCTGTCGTTTTACCAAAAAAAAAGAAAGAAAAAGTTTTAGAAAAGGAAAAAACAAGAAGCAAGACAAGGATAATTGTAAAACTAATTCAGAAAACAATGTGGAAAACGAAAAGTATTTTATTATCTATAAAAACAGAACGGAATAAAGGAAAATAAAAAAGATATAGTTTTTGACGTATTTTATTCTGCAGTTTTCTCTTTTATTGTTGTTCCTCTTTTTTAAGTTATTTTATTGAGTTTTATAAGATTAATTAGTGGAAATCCCGGTTCCCTTGAATAATTAATACTGAAATGAAAGCTACAATTCCAAGAAATGTATTATTTATTGAAAAGGAAAAATTCCCTCCTTAGAAGAAGAAGAAGAAGAAACAAAAATGAAAGTTAAAAAAAAAAAAAAAAAAAAGGGGACCAAGAAGAATGAGGGCAGTGAAATGGTTCAGCCTTGGAATGGTCAATTAGGAACAACATGGCTGCCACTACATTGATTGGAAGAGAAATTAAAAAAAAAAATTTCTATCAACTTGATATCGCTGTAATTAAGTCATTAATCAGAAACAGAGTTGGGTAGAATTATAAGCAGAAGGTTTTAATATATATTCTCATTTTTGAGCTAATGTTGAATTTCAAATAAAACCAGAAACCTTTTTCGTAGAATTTCGTTTTTCTAAATTACTGTAGCATATTGAATTTCTCATCAAAAATCCATTCTTATATGAGGGGTTTTCAGCCATACTAGCCTAACCCTCAAAAAGCAAATATTGGGGGAAATGGTTTGAAACGTTTGGTGGTCTGTACAAGAAAAAACAATATACACTTTGCTGCTGTAATTTATGTAGTAAAGGAAATTAGCTTTATAAATTACAGCAGCAAAGTGTATATTGGTATTTTTTTTGTACACGATCACCAAACCTTCCAAACCATTTCCTTAATAATTTGCTCTTTCAGGGTTAGCTTAGTATGGCTTAAAACCCCTAATATCATTGTTACTTTTCAATTTGAATTTCTTCTTTGAAATTTCTTTCTAATATCCAATTTCTTAGTGAAGATTTTTATATCTTGATAAAAACAATTAGAAAATGATTCCAAAGTAAGTTACTAGAGTAATTTTAGTAAATTTATTAGAGTAATAAAATTATTTTTTTACTTAGGCTAAGCATTTGCACGTTATTATTGGCAATGTAGAAGAAAAGATTAACTCTAAAAATTTACCGTTTTTTTAGCAGATAATCACCGTATTTTTACTAGGCTCAAACTGTAAAACGAAAATAACGGTAGAATCCTGTTAATAGCTGAATGGTTAAGTTTCAATCAGTCATTTACAAGAAAGTAAATAAGCTTATATTACGTTTCTTGAAAACCTCAATGAATGTATTATTGTTGTTGTCTTCATCTTTGTTATGAGGTTATTGTTAGTAAGATGTGAGATGTCGCGTGAGAAAATATACAGAATGGGAAAGTAATAGAATTTTAAGAGCAAAATTCAATTCCACATTTCTTCTAGGACTACTTGGGTTTCATTAATTTTATTTATTTCCAATGTATTTCCCGCAATTTATTGTTTTTGTTGTTTTCTTTTTCATTAGTTTCTTTTGGTTTTAGTTTGGCTGAGTTTACTTGATAGCCTCCGAGTTAAAGAAAAGAAACATAATTCAACAAACTTTTAATCAATTTATTATATTATTGATAAAATAAAATAAAAAGTTTTGAGAAAATTAATAGGAATTGTTTCCATGAAGATCGTTAATAAACAAGCATTTTACAAATGTTTGCTCTGGAAGAATTAACCACATCTTTATAAAACAAAAGATTATTGAATCAGATGACTTTAGATTGACTTGCAATGATACAACACGCTTTCTTACATTGAAATCTTGTTATAATCTCATCTTTTGAAGATAACAGAGGTAAGAAGTTTATCGTTATTGTTTACGATTTCGTAAAAGTAAGTAAAAAGAAGTAGAACAAATGATTTTCAAGGAAACAGACCGGATGAAATTCATTTACACGGCAATTGAAGTGATTAAATTATCAACGCTAGTGTATTTCACAGAAAGAACTTTTTTAAATAAACCAATCAACAAACAAATAAATAAATAAATAAATAAATATTTATTTGATGCTCTGAGGGACCTTTTCTGGTGGATATTTGTGGAAATTCTGCCAAAACAAGTCATTTTTGCTTCCATTTTTCAAATCTGTGGCATTGCTTTTTCTCTTTATTTTTCCTGATCTCCTTCAAGTGAAAGCGAGATGGTGAGTGAACAAATTAATTGTGATCCATTTTTTGTAGGGGGGGGGGGTGAATTCAGGACACAACGGCCAGCGAAGATGTACTTTTGGGTCAAATTCTAGAGCAAAGAAATAGGTTGAAGAGACAGCGGTGTTCTGTCTTCCTATGGATTGGCACTCGACGAGAATTCTAATTTCACTCTCAACAGGAAAAACAACTCAGAGATGAATTATTAAAGCTATTAGGAAATAATCGTAAAATCTTTCAGAGAAAAAAAAAATCAATGCAATCATTCTTCTCATTGACATTCAGTGATTTTTTGGAAGAAGCGACTTTTTTAATTGATTAATAAAACATCGGCATTAATATTTTTATTGTCTGAATTTCTAATAAATATTTAAAAAATCAATCAACAAAAATAATAGCCAAAAAAGAAAAAGAAAATGTAAATAATTAATTGAAATCAAAGAGTCAAATAAAAACAAGACAAAAACCAATAAAATAAATCACAATTTACTTAACAGAAAGAAAGGAAAAAAAAAAAACAACCTAGGAAAGTTTTCGAAAAGAATTACTTAAGAAAAAGCAATGAAGTTAGGTAAATAATTAAATTTTACAAACAAGAAATTTAATTACTTAAAAAAAATTCATTATTTTTTAAATTGGTTTTCTTCTTACATTTTCTGTTGAACTTTAGATTCTAATTAACTTTTTTGTTTTTGTAATTCACTAAATCATATTAAAAATCAGAAATAATCTTACGATAAATCTTTTCTTCAATTCTTTGGTGTTTTGATTGAAAGGGAAAGTAATTCTCTCAAAAGTTTACTATATTTTTTTTGTTTTAATTGTGATTTACTTGATTAGATTTTTATTTATTGGATTTACAATTCTATTTATTTTCGCAAAATGTTAGTAACAAAATTTAGGTTATTAAAAAAAAAAACTATAATTTAATATAATATAATATAATATAATATAATATAAATATATTTTTGCTTAACGCTGTTAGAAATTTTGATGCCCTAATTTATTTCACTTTCTATTTTAGTCTAAAAATGAAGTTTCAGTCCAAATTACGTTTCTAAAAAATAAAATTAAGTAGTTGGGATGAAAATGAAAAGAAATTTCTTAATCTACTAAATTTAATGTAACTTTAATAAAAAAAAAAAAAATAAAAAAAAATAGAATTTTTGTCTTTTACGATTTAATAACTGTCATGAATAACTTATTTATGCTTATTGATATGTTTATGACATTATAATTTTTTTTTTCTAATAATGTCAATACGAATCTCCTAAGGAAAGGAAATTCCCAAAAGAAATATAGAAATTTGATCTAAACAAAGCAATCATTTAGAAATAAAAACAACATCATCGTTTCTCCTTCTTAAACATAGCTATATTTCGCAGATGACACTTTATCTGCTTCTTCAGGCTTATTGATACAAAGAATGTTCTTCATAAAAACATAAAAAACAAAGTATTTATCAATTGAATATTAACAATATCAAATCATATATGGTAATTATAATCGTATATTGTAATTATAATGAGAAACAATAAAATTTGATATTGTTAATATTCAATTCATAAATAGTTTGTTTTTTATGTTTTTTATGAAGAACATGCTTTGTATCAATAAGCCTGAAGAAGCAGATAAAGTGTCATCTGCGAAATATAGCTATGTTTAAGAAGGAGAAAAGATCAACATCTTTTTATGTTGTTTTTATTTCTAATAATAACTATCACATTCGTATTATATATGGATATGCCTAAGGCAATCATTTATTTAATCTAAACTCTAAATCTAATTAATCTACTTTAAACTAATTAGATATAATTAATTCAATCTGAAGTGTAAATATGAATGTCCATTCTTATATCTGACCACGAAATAACAAAACTGTTCACTGAAGGAGTCAGACTATCCAGTGTGACTGTTATAAAAATCAATCTATAAGTCATGATCAAAATGCTCAATTTTTATTCAAGTAATTATAAAGGTTAATAACGATTTAAAAAATATATACAGAGTTTTAACATGTGCATTAATCAATTATTATCAATTAAATTGTGTCCAGCACACATTGCAATAAAACTAAAATTATATACTTATTCAAAACACAAGCACTTTCAGAACAGTCTTCGCTCCGTTGTCAAGCGAATAACAACTTTAGCTTTATTGGAATGTGTGGGGCCACAATTTAATTGATAAGACTAACAAAAAATATTCAATAATTATTAACATTATATATATATATATATATATATATATATATATATTTATGATAGTTGGTGTCAATACCTGGTATATATTTCAGGCAATGAATAAGTTATCTATGATATGAAAAACATTATCATAGATATATACATATATATTATTTAGAAATACATATTATTTAGCATTTGATTTAATCGGAAATTTTGGAGTGTGACCTTTGTAATTGAAAAGTGTTTAGTATAATTGTATAATAAACACGCTTTTGTAGTGTTCTTTAACGTATTTGTGTATAGACTATTTATAGTATATCATTCTTTAGTATAATTGTATAATAAATATTTTATAAGTACTGTTTAATATAGTTTATAGTTTGGATGATAATGGAATTCATTATTAAGTATAGTATAGGAATCTTATTAATCAATTGAATTGTAATGTTTAATTACAAGAAACAAGTTAGAATAAGTTTAATATAACATTAAGTTAATGAAGACAGTTTTATTCTAATTAAAAGATTAACTCTATGCAACCAATCGACTGATCAAGGCAACACTGCAAAAGGAAGAAAATTACAAAAAAAAAATGAAAATCAATTTCGTTTGGAATTTAATTGCAGAAGTTCATCACAAATGATTGTTTTTGGTGAGAGTAGAAAAGAAAAAAAAAATCTACTTTCGATTTCATCTTCTGTGTAATTGTCCTCTGAAGAGAAATTTATAGCAAGTTTGAAGGAATAAGGGAAAGCAAAGGAAGGAAATGGTAATAATTGAAGAGTTGTTGTGAATGGGAAGGAGTTGTTTCAAGGTCTTTAATTGGTTCATATCATTTAATGTCAAGTGGACTCAGGAGAAAGAGATGTGTGTATGTTTCACACACCAATGCCTACAGCAGTGGCTCCTTTCCCCAACCAGAAAAACATCACCTTGAGCTACGTCAAGGTTGGGTCTTTTAATTAGGGACAAACCACGCACCTGTCGAGACGCGACACCTGAGAAAAACTACAATCAAATACCAGGTCGATTGGATGAAGCGCCGCAACTTCTTCTTTTTTTATATAAGTTTCGTCATCGAATATTCGAATAAAAAGATGTCTTCTCTTTGGGAATTCATTGAGAGACTCGAGGAGCTCAAAAATATATTGAACAGGAAACAGAGGAACGGTGGACTCTCTCACTTGGACCCACCCACCCCAGGGGCAAAAGAAGGAGCTCCCCTCTCCTCAGCTAATGGCATCTTCTCAGAGTATTGGTTACCACGGGAATCGTAGTGATGGTCACGCGACTGCCCTTCCCCTCCCCCCCTCCATTGGCCAATTGAGATCGCCTCATTGTTGGATTACTATGATTAGACCATCAAAACAAAAAACCAAATTTCGTCCACTTGTTACTTTTTTTTTTCGTGTGGCAAAAATCAAAATAACACGAAGATACTTTCTGATAGAAATAAGTTTCCTCATTAAGAGTATACAGAATAAAATCTAGAATAAAACGAACAATTAAAAAAACAAATGAAAAGATCAATTAAGATCCAAAGTGATAAAAAGGAAAGACTAAAGAAATGATGCCTTCAGTGAAATTTAATTTTATATTTTTACAATTACAAATAATTTTATTATATTTTCCTTTTTTTATTAGACTATTTTTTTTATACAATTTTGAAATGGAATAACAATTTAATATCTATCAGATAAATGTATATAGAAGATAGTGATTTACTATAGTACTGTGGCCAAATCCATCAACTATTTGTCGTTAGATAATCGTAGAAGACAAATATTTAGATTTATATATTTATATTCCGTAGTTCTCTGATCAAATGGCGTTTTAGTCTTCTGATCTAGATTCTGTCCGTCTGTGAACAAGTATCATTAAAATCTTATTAAATTATCATAACACAACAATCATAACAATCGCAACAATTGCGTCTTTTGCATTCGCAACAATCACATTTATAGCAATTGTTGTGATTGTCAAAAGACGCAATTGTTGCGTTTATTGGAAATAAACATAAGGAAATAAATTAAAGCAATTTATCAATGATCAAAAGACATTGCGAAGCATTGTGATTGGTTTACTAATCGCTTTCCCTACCTTGTTTATATTTCAACTGATTCAATGGTTTCAATGGCAGTGAGTTGTAGAAAGAGAGTAGCTTCTGTGTTTTGGAATTTATTTTATTGATTGAAGAAATCATTGTTTTTATTATTATTATTATTATTATTATTATTATTATTATTATTATTATTATTATTATTATCATATTTTGAAGAATTGAAAACAATTCTATCATTATTTTCTGTTCGCTTGTTTCAGTCAATTAGAAATTTTATATAGATTATTTTTTTAGAGGAATAAAATAACCCTGAGTTTTAAAACGTCGGTGATGAAGGAAGAAATGAATTGGCGACTATAAAAAGCCGTGGCTGCGACGGTGGTAATGCAATGACGTCATAAGGGACATTCCTGTGTTGGTGGTTCTCAGGGATTTCTCAATGAAGCAGCTAATAGTCATCTGGATGAATGGGACGAGCCTATTTCCTTCCGGTGTGAAAGCCCCGTAGGCTGAGTCTTGTGGACCCCACCCGGGGGGGGTTAAAAGGGTAAACGGCCGCTGACCATTCTCAAGCACCGTCTCCTCTACTTATATTACAATAACCTCAAGACAAACATCAGTCATAATAACAATCTTTCCTTCCTTCCACTTGGATTGTCTTTATCTGTTTCTATAAAAACGTTCTACTCAAATCCGATTTCACTGATTCTTTTGGTCGATTAAAAAATATATATATAAATTAAATAGTCAGTGTTTTTCTTATTTCTAAACGTTTGCTCGCATTAACTGAATTCAATTTAGGCTTCTTTTCTGTAACTGTTTAGGCATATTACTAGAAAGATCTTAAAAAATGTTAAATATGTATTTTATTACTAATGTTCCTTGTTAGAGCATTTTTTTTAAAGCCCTTCAATAAAAAAACTTGGTAGAAATTCTTCATTAAATTTAGGATTTAAAGATATTTATTACAATTATCAAGAAGACAGAGGATAAGAAAACTGAGTTGAGCCCAAGCCTAATAATTCCCCCTCCCCTCCTATAATATGCCTCTGGACAAGATGCCAATAAGAGTAACGGGATACAACATTCTGAAAACGATATTCTGGGTTATGTAACTATGAACGTATGGATGAACGCATCAGGCGCAGAAGCTTTTCTATCAGAAATCCAATATAAAAAAACGGAAGAGCAAATTAAACCCAATAGGATAATGGTTTTGTAAAAACTACAGAAAATAATTGAATTCTATAAGATTGGTTGAATAGGACATAAAAGTTCTTGCGTCTACAAAGAAAATACTTCTAATAAACTTACAACAACGGAATTTCATTTTCCTTCAACGCAATAAATACCTAAAGAATAGAAACAAATAAATTACGTTACTAATATTTTGCTGTCATACCGCAATTGTCAGAACTGCTTATTCAGTTTAATGAATAATTTAGCCTATAAGTTAAAAAAATTACTTCGAATTAATCTAATCATCTACTATAATTAAAAAAGCCTTTTGCAACAAAGTAAATAAATAATAAATAAATGATAACATTCAAAACATCAACCACTGTAAAAACCACTGTAAAAACCTTTTGTAAACCACTGTATCCAAATATTCCATGCTGATGAGAGACCAACAATGGAAGAAAGGAAAAAGATTAGGAAGGAAAGGGGGTAATCAATAGCACTGTGGGTTGTTTTTTTCTACTCCTTATTTCATCAGTTGAGGTTGGCAGGTGGATGATCCAATTTGGCTGCTTCTTCTTCTTCGTCTGCATCAATCTACTCGGGACATGCAATTGACCCTTCTTTTTACCTTCCTCTGCAGCTGCTTAAGTCATTATTGTTCAAGGAGAAAAAAAATACTGTCTGAATATCCTGTAACTAGGCTGCATTACTTTTTTTTGTTACAATCTATGTTATATTTTGATTGAAAACGATCTCCTCATTAGGCTATACTTCGGTGCAGTAACTCGAAGCATGGTCTGAAGTGGAAGATATTTCTATTAGAAGTATTTCATTTCACTTGATAAATACCACAACTACATTCACGATTCTAGTTGTTTTCACTCTGCGAGGTTTTAGTAGAAAGCAATTCTTCTATGAGGAAATAAAAAAAAAACTCTCTGTTTTTCGTATTTCGAATTCATCTCTGTTTAACACAAGAACAACGTGAATGATTTGTTGATAAGGAATTGAGTCAATCTGTAAGTTATTATGTCAAACACTCAATTACGATTCCCCTTTTACAATTCCTTCTTTTCAAGCGGAAAAATACAGGGATTGGTGCTTGAGGTGGAATCTCCTCTGCATGAAATGGCCGTTACAATTAAAAAACAACTCATGTGATTGTAGGGAGAAGCAGCTGAAAGATAATGGCCTTATTGGAATTACAACAGCAGCTGAAGAAGTGTAACGGTTGCATCTGTTTAGCGAAGCGGAAAAGTCTAAAATAGTCAGTAAATGTTCGTCTGAAGGTTCCTTTTTAAAGAATAATAAAAGATAACAAAGAAACAACCTT
The DNA here is from genome assembly GCA_023159025.1 of Thereuonema tuberculata. Taxonomy (NCBI): domain Eukaryota; kingdom Metazoa; phylum Arthropoda; class Chilopoda; order Scutigeromorpha; family Scutigeridae; genus Thereuonema; species Thereuonema tuberculata. Next base: position 100,730,469 of record JAFIDM010000001.1, read on the forward strand.
AGTAACTGAAGGATTTCCCATTTGGGATTCCTGATGTCACTTTCAAGATTTACTTAACGAAAGAAAGACAAAACAATTTATTCTCATTCACCAAAACACTAAAGGAAAAGAAATACGTTTATGATAAATATGTAAGTTTTATAAACTAAGTAGATAATAAATAAAAGTCTTTGATGAATTAAAAGTTTGTTAAACTTAAGAAATGAACTAAACGAAAAATAATAATATAGCTAATAAAAATACAATAATAATAATACAGCTTCAATTCATTTTTTTAAAAGGAAAATATCTTTTATTTGTTTTGTTTTAAACAAATAAAATTAATAAGAGAACATTTTTTTAAGTAACAAATACAACAAATAAATGATGGAAAAATCAGATCTGATAAATTTCCGCTAAAGCATTCCAAAATTAAGTGAATAGAGAAATGCTTGAACCGTGCAATTAGACTGCAATGAGATATTTTCCTACTGTTATTATTAATTCCTGAATTTCTTTTGCCGTTCTCAGCTGAACTGAATGTTGTCATCGTCCAATCGATGGAATACAAATTACCATCAATTGGATTGAGGCGTTCGATGTAAAAACAAGCCACCGTCCAAAGGGCCTTTACCCGTGTGAAAAGTCCAATTTGAATGGTCGGATCTGCCCTCGCCTCAGGGACTTCGAAAAGGGATGAGAAGGGGGGGAGGTCAAAGGAGACAATTACATCATCGTAACAAATATTTATCACAACTATTCAAACAGAACAAACAGAAGCAACCCACTTTAGTAATAGAGAAAAGCAAATAGTAAAATGGAGTTCTAAAAGAGTGTAACAGTAAGTGTGTAACAAAAACGTAAGAAATTCTCAAAATAAATTAAATAAAAATGAAAATAAATAAATCTTTAAGAAACTAGAGAAGTGCTGAAAAAAAAAATATTTAATAAATTCGTCATTTTCTAACTACATTCTACATAAGCAATTAATAGAAAAAAATAATAAATAAATAAAAATAAAAATTTCCAAGGACTCTTTACATTTGGAGAATGATTCCCTGGGAGAAATTCCAAGAGGGAAGTGTTTAACAAATGCATAATGTATTTTCAAAAGGAGAATCTTTGGGTAAAAAAAAAATTCATGTTACCATTTTACGATTACTATAATGAAGACTAAAAAATAACATCCTCGAAATTTTAATCTGTTTGTCTTGGGAAACCCATCCTTGATCGAAATTAAAGAAGCAAATATTACAAAAACATTTCATTATAAGAATTGACTTTTTGTTTAGGAATTTCTTTTCAGTATCTAAGAAAGAAATTGAATCATATCAATACTGAATTCCATATTGAATAATACTTCAACAATATTTCTCTGCTGTTTGGAATATAAACGTACAACTTCCAAGTGATGAGGAACATAAAACTAATTTCCAATAAAACAAATTTCAGAAATTCGCAAGTTCTCCTTCATAAAGATGATCTAAAAAGTTTACTAACAATGAAGAGGAATCAAATCGGAAAAAAAAAATGGCTGTGTTTTAATAGGATTTGTGACTTATCTAATAATACATCTGTGGATATTTCGTAATGGAATTGTCTATTTCTTAATCTCCTCTAATCCACTAAAATTTTGACAAACAAAGAGTTGAAGTGTTTTGAATCCAATCCGAAATTTAGATTAAAAAAAAGGTCATTGGATTAAGAGAATGTTGTTTAAATATTATTAAGAATACTAGACGGCTGCCCGTCGCTTCGCTCCGCGAGCCTCGCAAATGTAACAGAAAAAAAAAAATATTCATTCTAAAAAAAATAAATATATATATATTTAAGTAAACTAATACCTAAAACTTCAAAGTTGAAATTCTAAAAAAAAAAATTTTAAAAAAATGCAACAGAATATTGAAATTGTAACAGTCGGAAGTTTATTACTTAAATAAATTATATCAAACAAACTAAAACCTAAAAACTTAAATTCTAAAAAAATACATGCATTGAGTATTGAATTTGTAATTGTCTATTTGTAATTGTCGGAAATTTGTTGCCTGGCAATGCGCGTGCGAAATTCCATTGTTGTGGATAGCGTCGACCATGCAACAATAGAATGTTGCCAGGCAACACATGCGCGAATTCAATTGTTGGTGCACGTACACAGGCACGCGCGCACACAATTTTCTTAATACTACAGACTAGAATTAGACTACACTTACAATTTTTGTTTAAAAGAACAACCATTGACTTCTTTAATCATTCTATTTATTGTAGAGGCAATTGAAAACTTTCTTAGATTATGGGTTTTATTTATTCTGATAATCATTACCGAAGACGATTAATTCCGCTTATTGTATTTCCATTTTCTAAAAATATCTACGTTCTAATTCTATTATTACTTTTGCAAATAACAGTGATCTGCTCCTTGTCTTAGATCGTCTGCTAAATCCCAGTCTAACCTCCTTTGTTTGAGGTCGGAGGCTACACTTGACCGTGTCTTTTGTAGAAAGCAAAAGTGTTTCCACTTGAGATTTGCTCTAGTTTCATTTCCGCTCAACCATCACCAGCAGGGACAAGGTGGAACGACGTCACAGACACCCACTCACACTGCTTTCAGCAGTTGGAACGGATTCACAAAGATATTTACTCACTGACAATGCAAATTTTTCGATTAAAATTTCACTTTTTCATACAAATAATTCTTAGAAAGCAGCTTTCTTATGGCTAATGTAGCCGCAATCCCACTTGGCAATGGCCAAATTTTCACATCCTTTCCATTGTGTCTGTGTTTGCTGATCCGAATTACTCTAAGTAGAAATGCTTTTTTATTACAGTTATATTGGCCTGCAAACACTATTCCTTTTCTAAATATTTCTGGATAATATTGTCCTTCTGATTGATAGGTATCCCGACACCATTTTCCCCTATCATCTAAGCCTATTAAGGTTAAACTACTACTTTGTCTCAGTTTCTTCTTTCCATGGCCATATCTGCGTCCATGGTTCGATACCTCCCTTAATGGATCACTTTCTTATTTTGACCCAGAAAGTTCATGAAGCACAAACTGAACTGAAAGCGAAACGGAGGAAAACGGATTGTGTCAATCAGGTAATGATTAGGTGATTGGGTAATCCTATAATGGAATGCAATGAATAATATCACTGAAAAATAGTTACCGTGTCTACATTTACTCAAATATTCAACCCAAACTTCTGTTACTGCTGCTATTTGATTAAAAAAAGCTGCACAACTTTTAGCTCCTAGCGTTCTCAAATACAGATGGAAAGGGAGGAGACTCACATGACCCCTCGAATGACTCGAAAATAAATTAAAATTGTAGAAAGAAACCAAAGACTTTTAAGAAATAAATCATATCGTTCTCGCATGATTTATGCACAGACTTAAATCATTTTTGGAAAGAATGCTGTTGCAACAACAGATTTATTTGGTAAATAGATTCACCACGTCGTAAGAAAATGGTACAAATTATCATTTTGCTTTCAAGATTTAAAACATTAGGAACTCCTGTTTATGAGTGGAATAATGAATATACGTGAATGAAATATGCAAATCATGTATAATCGCATGTAGTACGTATACAGGATGTTTCGGAAATGGTAGACAAAGCGAAGAGATACGGGTTCCAAACGTCATTTTGAGTCGAAAATATTCTATGACATTTTGCTGCACGGGTCGTAATTTTAGAGTTAGGAAATGAGGGAATGGTCCCTAATTAAAGAAAGCTCAGTTCACATTAGGAAGTGTAAGTAAATAAGGTAAAGGTTTATTACAAAAAGCAATCCGGATAACAAATGTCATGACTGAAAACAGGTAGCTTTTACCTTATTTACTTACACTTCTTAATGTGAACTGAATTTCTTTGATTAGGGACCATTCCCAAAGCATTCATTTCCTAACTCTAAAACTACGGCCTGTACAACAAAATGTCATAGAACATTTTCGACTCAAAATGACCTTTGGAACCCGAATCTCTTCGCTTTATCTTCCATTTCCGAAACACCGTGTATAATCAGATGGCATAAACTATCACGTTATGAGAAAGATATCCAGATTTCATTACAATTTAAATGCAATAATTTCAGTTTGCTTAAATAAAAAACAAAAGCAAAAAAAAAAAGTGTACATAGTTCATAACGTATGAATTCGTACGTTAAGAGGATTTCAATCTTACTTAACAAAGACTACATTTTCCGGCTAGTTATCAACCATTAAGAAAGAGGAAGGTTTTATTGTTACTATTAAAAGTTATCCTTTTTTGTTGTTTCTTTTTGTTTTTAATTCGTTTGGTAGGAATTTCTCAATTGTTGAAAATGATTCAGTTTGGCCTAACTTTGAACTATTTTTTGATCTACCTGTTAGTGTCACTTTCTGTTAAGAAAGAAAGAGGTGACCTTTGAGTAACACCAATTCCAATTGGAATGGAACAACTACAGTGAACTTGTTGTTGTTTCCAAATGTCCTCCAAAGTTTCTCTTCTGGAACAATCATCACTTGCACTAATTTCCCGTAAATTCATGCCAACATTTCTCTCTTCCAATTCGTGAAATATCCTTTTTCATCGCCATCTACCGTTCAAATAACTTTACCCTTCCCACGCCAAATGAAACAAAAAATTTACTCGATTTCAAATAAGAAACAACGCAATTATATAATTAGACTGGAATTCTTATAGAATATTCTAGATTTTTAAAGGAGAATTCTTGCTTGAAATATTGTAACAGTTTATATGTAAATATTTTTTAGAAATCATTTATTTGTATTTATCTGTGTTTTATTCATTCTAATCTTTACAGTTTTTTTTTTTAAATCATTCGTTTTCTATTTCCTAATTATTGATGTTCTGTTTATTTTAAATTCTTTTCCGTTACAGCCGTTTAATTAGTTAATTAATTTATGTTCGTTATGTTTCTTGTCCAATCACTATGTTTATTTTTAATTAATCTTCTAATGAAATCCAACTTTGTAAAATCTACAAAGAACCATGTTTTATGTTTAATAAATTAATTCAGTTCAGTTCCAAACTTACACTCGTTGTTTCTTCGCTCCTACAAGATTCTCCCACAAACACCATTTCAAACAAGGATTAACTAAATATATTGGAAAAAATTATATAAATAAATGAATAATTTTGCTAATGTCTCATTTATAAAGTTTATCATTGAATTGTATTAAAATATCTATCGATATAAAAGAAAAGTTAATAATTTTTTCTGGCCCTATCTCCTCCGAAATCATAAGATATAGAAATACAAATAAGATATAAAATGTTAGGTTCAGTATTGAGAGGCGCTCGCGGGTTGTGAGAAAATTATCTCAGAATCCAAGATCACGTAATCACAGGTTAGCTAGTAAAGATTTAAATGAAAATACAAAAATAGATTTTTGCTTCTAACATAATGCTTAATTTGGTGATTGGTAAGAGACGCTAAGATAAATGCTATTAATTCAAAAAAGTCATTACAAAGGTTTCAATGATACGTAAATGTAACAAAATTCATAAAACTCATTTCTTTTCTCATCTTCCTATAAAAACGAAAAATGTTAAATAATCTTTAAAGGCTAATCGTGGTTGATTATATCTGAAATACGTCAGCTTTATTTACTTCGCATTATTTCATAAAGTGTTCTCATTATAAAACTGTAATATTAACATAAATGAAAGAATTAGGTTTAACTATCTGTAACTTATAATTATTAAACAAAAGCACCTGAATAATCATTATATAGTAATATAATAAAAATAATGATATCATTTTCTTCATATTTCATGTTATTGTCATTTAGACAATTAAAGCTTCAATCTCACTATATTACAAGGAGATTTTTAAATCTACGTGATATTTTGTTTAAATAGACACAAATACTATTAGCAATATTACTTTACTTTGTTGGTTTTTTTAAGCGGCCCCTAGGTTACAGCTTGCTTGTAAAATACAGGGGACCGCTGTTGCTTTGCTTGCTGGATGTCACACTCTGTAGTGGCCAAACGGTTAGAGATATTAGAACGAACCTTCACCATTGTATTCAGCATCAAAATGGTAACCACGTCCAAAAAAATCAGACCTCTAGGACCACTCCCTGACCGGAAGTTGGGCGTCAAAAGTGGTTGCTTCCGATAAAGAGGAAAATGGCGATAGACGTCCCCCCAATATCGACCCTTCTGAACACATTTTATTTATAAAATTGTGCATACTATGGGGCCGCTTTGCTTTTGACACTGTATAAAAGCATTAATTTATCTTGTTTAATTTAATTTTTAGTTGGATTTCAGCAACTGAAGATGGCCTTAATACAAAACTTCTTCCTACATGAAAACACATTCACTTGATGTTATTTTGAATTGTGTTATAAAGAGATCCTTCACAGAACCATTTGTAGTAACTTAGTTTTGTTGGTTTTTTTTAAAAGTTCTGAAATACCGTAGCCTAAACACAAGTATAAAAAAGTTAAGTTAAAAATTTAAAATTAAAACATTTAAAACACTAAAAAGACAAACTAGTTTCCGCTCGCTAGCGATTCACTCACTGATGATGGCTCGCTAGCGAGCGGAAACTAGTTTCTCTTTTTAGTGTTTTGAATGTTTTAATTTTAAATTTTTAACTTAAATTGCTTTGTTGGTCTTCGCATTAAAGCATGAAATCAACGAATGTTTCTGTAGACTGCTTCCTTCAAATTTAAAACAGTTGTTCAAATTCAAATTCACTCGCTTTCATTCACACAGTTCTTAATTTTTACTTGTGAAATTACATAGATGGTGTCTCTTCATTCATTTTTAAGTCATCTGTAAAATGGTGTCGAGAAAGAGAAAGGTTATTTTCTTGTTTCTTTCTATCCAATCGAACGACAATTTTAATGATGAAAATATTAATTGCTAAATTAGAGTCTGAGTGCTTTTTTTTTATAATGAGCATAAGATTTTAAACATCTAAATTGAATTTTATTTTGTTTATATTGTTTTACAAATGAAGTAATTTCGAATTCTGTATTGAAGGCAGGTGGTTTCTTGGCTTATTTGTGAATTTGAAGGAAACTGAAATAACAGAACCAGTTGCTACACTATCAGCTGAAATAATTCATTGCTAATACAGTAGAGCCCCGATTATCCGCGGAATTGGGTGGCAAGGGCTTCGGGATAACGAAAATCGCGGATAACCCAAAAAAAGACTAAAAATGAGGTGTCAACACGAAAAAAAAAATATATTTCACCATTAAATACTACGTTTTATTGTACAAAAAACATGATATGACTAAAAACATAAGACTAAAAATGAGGTGTCAACACGAAAAAAAAAAATATTTCACCATTAAATACTACGTTTTATTTACAAATACTTTATTACTTAAATAACATCTTCTTATAACTTACACAACCGGTAATATTTCGTGGGTGTTAATCCACTTTTTCAAACCATCTATAAAAATTCCTTAGGGAGAGAGAACACCTCTCTTACATCCTAAATTTCACTGAATAACAATACAAGAATTCTAAAAACGTGACATCACTTTAACAATAGAAATGTGGAAATATTCACGTTCACTTTAAAAAAACAAACTTTAACAATAGAAATTTTATAAATTCCTTTATAAATGTCCTAATCTCCTCTTTTTGTT
>JAFIDM010000001.1:100738170-100774605 GCA_023159025.1 Thereuonema tuberculata
AATGTCTTTCGTAGAATCTTCAAATTTAAAGAATTAATCCATCTTCTTATGAACTCTTACCGTAGCCTTCTTACGATTTTAAAATCTTCATTCCCCTCTTCTTTCTCCATCTTTGCAAGCGCGAAGATTAATTTCACTTTCACTTTGCCTTTCACAATTACCTGTCTCATCTTCAAATTTGAAAATCTTGAAAAATTCTTGAAATGTATATTCAAATCTCACCTTATCCACAATTGATAAACGATCATAAGCATCTTCAAATACCGTAACATTTACAAATACTTTATTATTTATAAGAAGTTATAAGAAGATGTTATTTAAGTAATAAAGTATTTGTAAATATTACGGTATTTGAAGATGCTTACTACGTTTTATTGTACAAAAAACATGATATGACTAAAAACATAAGACTAAAAATGAGGTGTCAACACGAAAAAAAAAATATTTCACCATTAAATACTACGTTTTATTGTACAAAAAACATGATATGACTAAAAACATAAGACTAAAAATGAGGTGTCAACACGAAAAAAAAAAATATTTCACCATTAAATACTACGTTTTATTGTACAAAAAACATAATATGTAAAAACTTTTAAAATATGTACAGTAAAGCAGAAATTTTTGCTCTACGTTTGCATCCACAAATTCCGAGAAGGCCTGTAGGATCACGATGCACAATAAACCTATCAGTAATTTTCGACCTTCGCACTATTGTATTTTCCCTATTGTATTGTATTGTATTTGCCTATTGTATTTTCCCTGTTGTTGGCTTGGATTAAAATTGGGTTTTTTTGAGGTTCGTAATTAAAAAAAATTTTCGCGGCACTCGCGGATAATCGGGGCTCTACTGTATTAAAAATAGTATAATTACATCTATTAAAAATATATGACTGAATAACGTTAATGGTAAATACATTAGAAATTGTTACGTGTTAAAGTTAAACTCTACCGCAACAGGCCACGCAGGTCCTGAGGTGCGCGAGAGGTGTAGGCTCCCAACGATTCTCGACCAACGGGACTAGTTGAGGTCGGATGGTCAGTCCGATGCTCGCCCGCCTTTAACCCCCGAGTAAGAAGACCGGTAACCATTTGACAGAGGGCTGGGTGAACCCTAGGTCCGTCTGGAGGAAAAATCCCTCGCCACCACCGGGGAAATTGAACCCGGGCTCCTCCGGTCCACTAAAACCACTGAAACTGTTACGTGATATCATCAATTTTTCCCCCTTTTTAGAACGTCTTTCGGATCATCATTGTACAGAAATGTTAATGTAAATTACAATGTAAATTACAAATAATAATTCTAGAGCAATTCATCTCCTAACTTTTCAATTTTGACTCTGTAATCTTGTAATTCCTGTGACTCTTTAGTTAGAGCCTAATTCCGTGGGTTAGGTTCATTTCTTTTTTTTTTAGGAAGACGTACTTCTTGAAGAAAATAGAAATGTTTTAGCGTTGACTTTAATTTCAGTTCTTATTACCATTGAGAAATTACCCAATGACAATATAGAGGCACAAACTGAACCTAATTAAGTTTACGAATAAAAATAATTTGAGTGGAAGCTTTTGTCTTCCTTTTGCAAAGGAAGTTAATAACAGATTATTTAAATCGAGTGGCGGGAGTTGTTGTGTCCTCATTACATTTCCGGTCCGAAGTGAAGCGACTCACTCAAGTGAATTAGAATCTTCGCGAAGACCAACATCTGGAGGACGGTAGCAGCGTCAGAGCTAATAATGATGACTCCTACACCTCAATGCTCGGTTTTCTTTTTGTATGAATTCTTTTTCAGTATCGTCAAGCAAATAGAAATAATGATTAATTTCCGCTCAAAGGAAATAGAATTAAATTAACAAACAAATACAGAAACCTTAATAACAGTTGGTAAACGGACAAACGAAAAGGACGCCGTCGTTTCAATTCCCTTTCAGCTACGGATCAAAACATTCAAGGTCGTTCTTACAAAAGAGGTGCCAAAGCATCCAAATAATGATTAAAAAAATAAAAATTCCCTGTGATCGCACGACATAGTAATGAGGAAACTATCGACAATTACTGGGATTAAAGAACATTTCATTTCAGATCCTTATTTATTTCAAACTTTTGTCATTTTTAGCATTGACTCTTGGAAAATTCCTAATGTTTTGGCTTTTTTTAATAACACAGTAATGAAATAAATTTATAAATTTGTCAAAAATCTCATCATATGTTTTTAATCTCAGACCATAAGAACGTAACCCATCATTTCTTGAAAGTTGTCTATAATTTTATTTATAGTTATTTATTATCCAATGTGTGGATCCAGTGGCTTAGTGATACACATAGGTCACTACGGGCTGCAGCAGTCAGATCTAATCTTCGGCGAACATTGTTTTTTTTTTGGTTTTTTTTTGCAGTCATTTTTCTTCCCCGACGGACTAGGGTTCACCCAGCCTTCTATTTCTTTCCAGGCGAGCATTGGACTGACCCTACCTTATTTCCATTATTCCCGATCCATCACAGAAAAACCAGAACTAGAGTTCTAATAAGAAAAATATTTATCTACCCGTCTATGTAATTTTTAACGGTAATTTGTTAGATGTAAACAAAAGGAGACTTAAACTATATTTACGAAAAAAAAAATGCCTTCAAAATAAGTCAGTTATTTAAATAAATGAAATATGCTACCTCTTAATTTCATTGGAATATTTTTTTTAAATTTAATTTGAGTTAGTACAAGATTATATCTCTTTGAGTAACAGAAAAAAAAGATATGTAAAAGTATTATTAAAATTTTTATGTAATGATTTAAAACTTCTTTTGAAGAAACTTAAATGTTATCTTTTTTTAATTAAACTCTTTTAACGTGCAGGTAAGAACTGATAAACATTGAGACCATAATGCACCTTTACACACACAATATATTAACAATTAAAATTAAAATAAGCCTTTTTATTTAATAACACTTTAAGATGTAGAATGAAATTAATTCTTCTAATTTTTTTTTTTACTGGAGCAATTAATAATTAATAAATGTTTTTTTCCTCTCGCACAATTTCGTTGGTTGAGATCCATTTTCTCCAACAATCTCCGTCTTATCTCTTAGCCTTTATCAAGAACCTCCTTGACATTAATCATCATTCATTTTCTTCTTATTTTTTTTTCTCTTTCTAGTTCTTCTTCCTGTTCCATCTCTCTCTCTGTTCTGATGTCCTTACCTACCTAATAAATAGCTGCTTTTATTCTAGTCTTCGTATTTCCTTATATAATTCACTAACTCTAATTGTATTCAATCGAATACTGATAGAATTATGTAAACCTAAATATTTGGGTTTAGGATGTTCTACTGTATATATTCACCTTTTATTCTACTTATTCTATTCATTCAGAGCTACTTATTCTTTTCTTTCCGTTTTTCTCAAATTCACATTGCATTATTCTGGCTATTCTGTAATGTTCTATTCATTAGAGGTGGATATGGACTGGGTCCACTGCTATCAGCAAAGGGCAAGATGTCATCCACGAATATCTGATTGAGTGCTGTAGCCGACCAAATGCAATCTGCAATGTTGCACATTGTCTCCGCCTTTTTATGAATGGCAATACAACTGTCCATCGCGTCATAATTGGTTGAGGATTGCTGACCTCTTCACTTGTCTTCATAGTCTTCAAACCTGGTCCCCATTTGTCTTCTATATGTTCCAGGCTATAGTCTTCAAACCTCAATCCTGTTGAGCATGTGTGGGAAAGAACTGTAAGGTCCTCGCCCATCAATGATCTCAAAGCCCGCGACATTGCTCCAAGAATGGCTGGCTAAGAAGACATCTCTTAGAATCAACACTAAAAATAAAGGAGACTCTATTCGCTGTTAATAATGGTTCGTAAATTGTTGGTCAGTGTATGTTTGTATGTGTGTGGATTGGAAATTTTATGATGCCAAATACGATGTAAAGATATTAAAAAAACAAAACAAAAGAAATTACAAGAATTACAGTGAAATGATGACGCAAAAACATTGAATAAATTATAAATTTTAAAAACAGAAAACCTGAAATTTTATGTTAGACATTCCATACAATTACCAATTCGCACAGACTATTATTAGAATCATGTTTTATTAATTCCAAAATATGCTTCAACAAGGATAAATCACTAAAAGTAAATAGCATTTCGCGAAACTTGTTTAAAAAATATATATGAGATGCTAAGTTTAGCCATTAACTATATCATTGTAATTTAATGATTGAACGTTATCAAAATTGATGTCATTTACTATTGATTATTGTTTCATAATAATGTTTTTGTCATTTTTATATGATTTCATGTTTATTTATATGTTTAAGAGAAAAAATACAAGAAGTTCTTCTCTTTTTATTTATTTCTTAATCTGAAGAAGAAAATAGCAAATATTTTCGAAATATTGTTGGTAAGGATGTTATGGAGATTTATATATTTTGAAATTATCAGTTATTGAATAAATTATTGTTTGTTTTTTTTTTTTAATTATCTTCAATCTCCTGAGAAGTATGTGTAAACATTTTTTTTTTTTTTTATTTTCATTTCATTTTGGTCTTGATCAATTCATCAAACATCCTAAAAAAAAAAAAAAAATATTACAATTTTCGATTTGACAATTTTTTTTTCTCAATTTCAGTAATCTGTGAGACGCTTTTACAAGAAACTATAATCACCATAGTTACAAATGTTTGATGAACTTAAGCAAGAAAAAATATGCCAAGAAAACCACTGGTTCTTACATATTGCATCGTTCTTGACACGAAAGAAATTCTGAAGAAAAATTTCCAAAACGCGAAATACAGTTCATTTCAAAGTCTGAAACTAGCAATTTTACACTTTATACAGATTTTCAACAGAAGTGAAGGTGAATATTATCTCAAAATTGCCAGTATTGACTTATCAAGACTATTAATGTATTCCAAAGATAATTCAACGATTGTTAACATTTGGAAATACCTCTGAGCGATACGAAATCATTCCAACAGAACAAGTCCATTTGGAAACGGGATTTATTCTTTAACTTAGTGGATCTACTGTTACATAGTATCACGACCATTGTAAATTCGATGATTTTTTTAACAGACATTATCCTGCAGGTATTGTTATCAAATTTATCTGCTTTTGATCTATCCTAAACGTTATTTGGCCAATGTCCGTATTACAAATAGATATCGGAATTTTGCTAAAAATGACGATGGGATCCCCTTGAATCCTTTCGAATGACACTAAAGCAGTTTTACGTATGTCTGATGATCCTATGTTTGATGTAATTGTCTCATTCGAGTAATTCGTTTCAATCGCAATTCACGAACAAATAGACTGTTTTATGGACTGTTTCGTTGGACGTGTGTGGTATTTCTTTTGACTTTTTTTTTTCCTGAAACTGGAATCGTTGGTTACTTTTTTTTTTTTGTTACCAAGAATTCAATTGGTGGCTGATTTTTGGCTGAAACAATTAAGCAGGGGAGTCAGCACTCACGCTTCTGTGACGTCACAGGCGAAGGGAGTCTGTGACGAATTTATTTGATGTTCTTTGAGTTCGATCTTCAGCCGAGATAAGTAAGCAGGCACGAATCCATCAGCCCTAAAACCGGATACTAAATACGAAAGAAAGATTTGAACGAAATAAAGGAAAATGAAAATAGGAAGAAGAAGGAGAAGAAAACCACAAATCAGCCAGAAGGAATGAAGACGATTGGAAGAATGGTTGCACTGAATGAATAATGATCCACCAGAGGTCAAGGAACAAAGGTCAATGTGCGGCAATTAAATCAACACTACTGGGATCTTCCAGACCGAAGAACCCAAAAAAATAACAGAAAACTTAGAAAACAGCAAAGCGTTATTAATTTACTGAAAATCAGGTTTTCAATAAACAACAATTTACAGTGAATAACAGTTTCATTATTATTATTATTATTATTATTATTATATCAACATTTGACACAGTACAAAGACAAAAAGAACACATCTTTGACTGGAGTTATTGAGCAACTCAAGTCTCACCCAGAGACCTAAGAATTGTCCAAGTATCTTCGTAAATATAAGTTGTGCCTGGTAATGATGTTTTGTAATGTTTTTTGTAATTATATTTTTTATTATTATTATTATTATTATTATCATCATCATTATTATTATTATGTTTGTATGTTTCAAACCTTGGGTTTCCCCAGCAAAAACAATATGGCGGGTCAAGGACCAAAGAACATATTGCCAAGTGTAAAGACGTGTGCAAGAATAATTAGGGATGTGTGGTTGTGTCCATAAATTTCCTAACTATGCTTGTTGTGTGGCGTACCACCGCCTACTGGAGTTGTGCATAAGTGTTTTTGTGAAGTCCTAGTGTGCTGAGGCTGTTATCTTTTTAGAGCTTTTATCTATAACTGAAGGAAAAAAAACAAAAACACACACACACACACACAACTGGACCATAAATATGCTTTCGCATACTGAACAGCAGTTTGATCCTGAACAGCAGTTTGATCCTTATTAGAATCATCAGCAGAATGTATCCTCGATGTTTGGCTCAGACTGCGCGAAAGTCAAAGGGAAACCGTTCTCGCTCCCGGGAATGGCCGCCGAGAACAAAAACAATCAAATAAAACCTAAACCTGTGAAATCCACAGTATTAATCCCTTGTCCTATCTCTGAAAGGCACGAAGGAATTTAATTATAACAAGAAAAATATTATAAGTGGAATGGAAAGCAAAATTTAACGTCCGTAATAGTTTATAAATCAAGAAAGAAAAAAAAAAAACGCAACCGGACCGTAAATGTGCTTTACGGGGTAAATTCTGCTGATGATTCCTATAAGGATTAAACAGCTTGTTCAGGATTCTCGTTGATGTTGACTCAGTGTGCGAAAGCATATTTACAGTCCAGTTGTGGTTTTTTTTTTCCTTGATATATTATATTTTCTTGATTTATAAATTATTATGAACCTTAAATTTAGCTTTTATTTTTATATTTAGCCATAAAGAAAAAAAAATATAATTAAACTAAAAAATCGTAAGAATAATTACAAACAGAATGCTATCAATAAATACTAACAATAATATATTAATGTAGTCTTGGATTTAATTTCAACTGTCTTTGAATCTTGATCCTAAGTGATCTACAAGTCTGAGACTATTACTATTAGAGGTGAAATTGTTTATTTTTCAAAAAGACATTTTAATTTGTGTGACGATGCAGAATCCAAAGGCAAACTATTGACAATCAAATCACAACCAATGTCGTACCACTGTATAGTCAGGTTATATTTTTGTGAAAATTTAATGCTTTTATTATAAATTCCAAGAATACAACGATTTTGAAATAATCGGTTTCTGCAACGAAAATACAGTACAATGTTTCAGAAAATAAACTGCCTGCAATTGTAATGGAGAGTTCATCAAAAGTAAAAAGAAAATATTTTGACAGTAGAATGGAAAAAGCAGAGCTTACAAACGTTGTTATCGACTAGAGAAATCTGTTTTATTTATTTTGTGGATTTATTTTTCTTTTTTTTTTTGGTTATGTACACAAAAATAGGGACAAATAAAAAAATAAAAAAATTAAAAACAAATTTTTTTTTTAAATTGTAAATTTTGCTGGCTGACATTTTTTCATAGTCCAGTTTTTGTGCCTTTTACTGAGTTGTGTGTCTACTTTTACTAGATTTTAACCTAAAAGTAACAGGAGTTACCACTTTTAAATAAAGAAAATACCTTAAATGTCATCTTGGAACAATTTTCTTTTGTTTTTTATGTTAATTTGGACTGTTGGTCAAAATGTTACCTCATGACAGTTTTTAGAAGATATTCGTTAAGGAAAAATCCCGCCGAACATAGTAATATGTTCTTACTAAGCAAAAATAGAATGTCTCTGTGACTGTAACATGAGTTACCAACACAAAATAATTTTTTGCTTTAGAATATCACGTGTTTACAACAAACCAGTAGGTGTTAAAAAAGGTTCATTGAATCTGTAGTAATATCAGAAATTAATTTGGACTAGTGTACACGTTTTGGGTGGACACTGTAGCTTCGAATCTGATTTAAAATGTCAAACCGTAACATGAGTTACCGTGGACATACCCTTTTAATGAAGTACCTTTACTTCTCAACTTTTTTTGCTTGATGTTTGGTAAAAATCAGGTAGCACACCAAGCGTTCTTCATATAGAATATCCCAAATCTTTTCAACGCTTTACTATACATAACAGAATCCTCTGAAAAACCATCAGCATCGCTAACAACAGTCTACGTTAAACACTTTAAAAATATTCTGAAATTACGGGGGTGAAAAAAAAGTTGATTTAAATACGAGTCAAAACTTCAACCTTCATTGTTGAGAACGACACAAAATGTAACTTAAGGTTCTTTCTGTCCAGATTATTTCATTTTAAGAATTAATCTAGATTAGTGTGGCGCACCGGTTGAGAAACTCTGCTTTACACTATGTCCATGCAAAACTTGATGGCGAGGTAGTTTTTTTTTTGCGCTCTATGCTAATAACTTTTGCGTTTTCATTTGATGCAAACTTTCTTTTCAAAGCAGACGACAAAGAAATTTCTAACTTGAGGAAAATAAAAACAAGCCAACGTGAAATTTGACAGATATTTCTCATTTTTAGGAAACTTCTTTAGCAAAACGATACATTATTTATTAACTAGTGTTAGACCATCTTATATTTTATTTGCTTGTATGAATTTGAATGTAGAAATGACCTTAGCTGTCTATCGACCTGTTTTTTTTAGTTGGTTATCCCATAGATGATGGAAAACTGGAATATTTGGTATATTTTATTTTTATGCAAGAAACTGTTTCCTTATGGATGAAATACATTTACGCATACATAAAGGATAGGTACTTTTACGAATGGTTTAGATCTTAATATTTTTTCTTTCTTCTTTTCTTTCTATTAGTGTCGAGGAAAGAAGAACTGATTTATTTTGATACGCTGGATTTTTACCAGGAAGTCCGAAGCATCAGAAGCAAATCAGAGCCTTGGCTTCCTCTTCTTCAATTGTCTGCCGGTTAGTTTAGAAAAGTTTCAGGGTCACGAAAGTAATTTGGGAAGGTGATCCAGTGGCACTCAATAATTTGTCAAAAAATATTTTTCAACTCCTTTACTTCCTCGTACGAACCATGGGTTGCATTAATGTTATAATTATTATTATTGTGTAATTTCAGAGAAAATTAATATATTCACATTTAAATATCAAGGTGGATAATCAAACTCAGTTCATTTTAAGAAAATAGTTTACTAATTCTAAGTTTCATTCGAATCTCTTCTGAAAAACGTACAAACTGTTCCTTTCTTGTTACTTATAAAAGTCGTTTTACTTAAGAAGTCCAACGACTACAGTTCTTGTAATGTAATGTAATACAAAACTACTTGGCTTCTTTGTAGTGTAAAACTAATTGTTTTCTTACTTTTATCTTCTACTTATCAATGCCTTTTTTCAATTTGTAGCCATGATTTATTCTTATAAAGATATTCGTTTTGTTTCAATTGTACATTCCTATTTAATTTCTATTCAGAAATACATTCCTATTCAGAAGGACATTCCTATTTAGAATTTTTTAAGTTTCCTTGTAAAAAAAATGGAAAATCTAATATTAAGATAATACTTAGATAATAAAGACTTTTTTTTTTCCTTTTCTTACTTTTTTTATGAAGAAGCCAAATGTTTTTTCATGAATTTGTTCAGCTGTTGACGATGACGTCAAGTAAACAAATTCAAAGAAAATGTGTTTACCAAGTAGAAACGTCCAAGTTGACTTTTTCTAATAAGAGGAAGTTACAGAATTCATTTGTATCTAGACTATAAACTCACAAGCAAAAATGCATTAATATCTTTGATTTATCCAGAAAATTTCTTTGTTGAAATTCAATTCGTTCCTCAGTTGAATGTTGAATAGGAATTGTTTTCTTAGATCTACTATTTTATATAAGTTTTACATAAATACACTAAGTTATCAATAGTAGTAATATTCCTATCAATAATGTCCTTAGAAAAATATTTACAAAAAATAACTATCTTTTTCTATTTCTAAAGTATGGGAGCTCGTTTCAGTGTAAAGAATAACAAAAAATATTTTTATAATAAATTTTATAAAAAAATTTATAATAAAATATACTAAAAACTCTTTTATCCGAATTTGATGGGACCGCACCCGTTTCGGATAAACGAAGTTTCGGATAATCCAGAACTTATTGTACTATTAATATTAATTACATTAATTACTGTATATTAATGTTATTAATAGAGTTACAGTTAAATAGTTACAGTTACATAATCGCTTGTGTTCGCTATTAAATATTGATTATAGCGACGGAAAACAGTTTTCGTGCAATTTTAAAATATGCTAAAAATCGTTTCGGATAAACGAGTTTTTAGTGTAATACTAAAAAAAAACAACGAACTTATTGTATTGGATTTCATAAACATTCAATATTTTAAAAACAAAGAAAAAATTATAGTTTAAAAAATTTACCATTTGCTTTCTGCTAATTAAAAAACTACTAATGTTGTCATATTTCAAAACTATGCATTGGGAATGTAAGAGAACTCAATTGTAATGAACCCTTTCATTAGATTCCTTTCTATAATCAACGTTAACCCTTCATAACTTTATTACCATTGATTAGCTATAAGTGTGCGTTTACACGAAACAAAATTTAATGTAAACTTAATCAGAATAAAGAACTGTACAGTTTTGGAAAGTTTTAACAAATAGTTCTAAAATCCCAATCACTAGTTGAAAAAACGTTTCTTATGTTGATAGTCAATAAAGTTCCAAAAATTACCACAAGTGTCACTGCAGTAGAAAAATTAGAAATCAAATGATCTTTATTTAAGGAATTAATAGTAATTCATTTTTTGATTCTAATTTTTTTTATGGGAACTTTTTCACTTTCATTTTATTTTTCGATTAAACCTCTTACATGAAAAATTTAAAATCGAACGGTTAGACGGTCTTTACATTAACATACAAGAAGATCCATCCCGCGGATCGAAATCTATTAGGATGTTAAACACACACACACAGACTGACTGATTCAATAAGCCTCGTTCTTTCGTAGAAAAGTAAGCTAAAAAGAGAAACGAGGCTCTTGTGTGTTTGAATGTCATTTATCTAAATATAAAATGCAATGACATTTGAATTTATCTATCCAATTGTAAAAATACATTAAATCTTCATTCTTTTTAAATGTCAATTTTTCTTAATAATCTTTTTCATAATTTAGAATAGAATTTATTATCTTTAATGCTGTTGTAATTACATAATGTTATTCCTAAAATTAAATCCAATTCGACGCTACTTCTACCATTTTCAAATTTCTTACAAAATCTGTATATAAAATAAAATTCACAGAATATTCTGGATATCTTTTAAAGTTTTGTATTGGTATCTTCAAACATGACGAAATAAGATTAATTGAATAAAAAGTTCAGTTTCATTTCATTAATGATTTCCTAATTTTATTATTTAGATTAAGTGATTAATGAGCTGTTATTAGAATTGTAAAAAAAAAGAAAAACAAAAAAAAATTCTTTAACTAATTAAAAAAAAATTCTAGAACGCGAAACAAATGTTCTAATTTTCGTTACTCTTTCTTCATTTTTCTTCGAAAGCCTGTTTTGTAATTTCTATTTTAGGAGACTCTCAACCAGTGACTGAAAATCAACACAAAGTAATTACTTTTTTTTTCCTATTCTAATTTATTTTTTTTAGCCTTTCCCTTTGAGCTACTGAATTCGGAACTAAATGTAAAACCATCAATTCTTCCTGTGAAAGCAAACTTAGAATTGAGTTTACAAAATCTTTACCCTAGAATTCCCTTGAAATCCGCGTGGATCTTTTTTGATTTTTTTACCCCCTCCAATTTATTAATTCTTAGCTGAAAACAATACAAACAAATCTGTATGACGACATTTTCTGTCGATGCTTCCAATATCTGACTTTGATATTTGCGAGTGATTTGTTCTATTGTAATTAGCAGCAGCGGCCCCTTCCCCTTCACAACAGATGCACCTGAGCGTCTATTGAAATGCGGAGCACGGCATTTCCCCAACCCTCCCCCACTCATCCTGTTGCCCTGCTCCGATGAACATTGCGGTGATGGTGGTGGGGTCTCCCTCTCCCAGCCCCCCCTCACTCTACAATTAGGCTCCCATTGCGTGATCAAATGCGCTCACTCGGAAACACCGTTGCAAACTGAAATTAATTCAACAACCACCGGAAACCTATCTTGGAATCCCAGGCTTTGATGATTAAGAAACACTTCATTCCAAGCACCTGATATTTATACGGATTCCTTTGTTACATATGATTTCTTCTTTCCATTGTAAATTCCCGCCTTTTCTTTGTTAACCTAGTCTCACCACCCACATCTCTTTTCAACGGCTCTGATTCATCAACCAAGTTCACAAAACAATCTCCCCCACCCCCACCCACCCACTCTACCTTGAACGTAAGGAAGGTTTCTTGATATAATTAATTTCCTTGACAACAGTTGATGTTCCAGATTATTATGGCTTCCGAATTATCGCTCAAATTACGAAATACAGGGTAAGTAAAAAAAAAAGAGCTCCGAGTAGTTTTCTTATAATATAGAATTCTTTCTCCTCTTATTTACTCAAGTTCAGCGAAAATGAAAACGAAAATAAAATGACTGGCGTTCCTCGTTAGTGACCTTGAGTGAATTCAATTCAGTTTGTAGGTGATTTAGTTTCGATCCGTGAAATGAGTGCTCTTCAACCGTGACCCATAGTGCAATTCGAGCGTGAACACTTAGCACCCACCAGCCCTGATTGTCAGGCTCCAATGGTCCAAATGGAACCAGTAAATAGGGCTAATATACAGACAGACAGACTGAATCACGCAACAGCACTCCGCCCACCATTGCAGATACAAAAATCCATCGTCCCCTCTTTGCTCTGGAGCTGAGTTGGTTTTAAGGCAAATACTTTTTTAAGGTATAAAAATTATTTGTTTTAAAAAAGTAAAATTACCAAAAAAAATAAAAAATTATAATAATAATTCTCCACTTTGTTTCAACACTTGTAAATAATAAGATGAGGTTTTCAGACCTTATTAAAAAAAAAGAATAACTATCTCATAAGTTCCATCCCATGTTTATTTAGTAAAGTAAGAGTTAGTAAAATTAATAACATCGGTGTCCTAACAAACACAAAGCAAGTGTTAACATAGTACATAAGAATGATATATAGAAATATAATTTAATCTTTTCAAAATTAACTTCTCGAAACGTTTGGACTGTTACAATCAGTTGTGAACCCACGGGGGGGGGGGGGGTAAGTGAAGCCCCCACAAACCCAAAAATAAAGAAAGAAAAAAGGCAAGAAAGAAAGAAAACGAGAAGAAAACTTTTATTAAAGCACTGACATGTTTGTATCTTATTATTTTGAAATTATGGATCTTTGAAACAATTTATTCTTAAAAAGGCCTACATCTGAATGGGCTTTTTACAATATTCTTAGCCCCTTCCCCAATACTTAATCTTGGTTCCAACTATTCATTTATTTAGCAATCTTTTTTAGAACTTTTTATCTTTTTCAAATATGTTTCGTTGTTGGGGTATTTTGGTTCAAAAATCAACAGTGATGAGTTATACCGTAGATTATGATACTTTTTAAATAGGTTTAGAATTCTACTACAAATAATAAAAAATGAGTAGAAAGGAAAGAAAGAGGAGAAAAAAGAAAGAGGGTAATGCACTAAAGAAGCAAATAGAAGAAAGGCTGCAGCACAAAGTAAACTTCCAAAGATGATCAGAGGAAAGAAAAAATGTGTGTTTCTCCACCCCCAGTGTCAATAGAACCAACCACAACTCATATCGGCAAAGAAAAAGATTTTCAAATAAAAGAAAACGCCATCTAACTTCATTTACAACAATATTCTCTTGTAGGCGGAATTGGAGGGCCCCAATATTTTGAGAAAAACAATAAATTTAAGTCGACAAGCATTATTCACTTTTAACTAACAAATTCCTCATGAATTAAATTATCTACAAGCTACCTTCAGTGGTAATTTAAAATACTTGAAAGTTTGCTAGTGATTAGATGTTTTGCCCTCCCTCGCAATCAAAATGCTGAAATTCCGCTTATGCTCTTAAGATATATATGAAGCATTCTTAATAAAAACATCTTATCATGAAAATTTGCAGGTGTTCTAATTTTTTTATGGCTAAAGTAGAATAATATCTGCAATTCTGAAATAAACTTATAAATGCTGAGAATTATAAGGATTAAGTCAATGATGAACAGCTTTCTTGAGAAGTTTCCCAATTGCTTAGTTTTGTTTCATTTTTTTTAATCGGTTATCAGTGAATTTTTCAATCGTTTGGATAAACACTTTATTTTTGGATTCCAGTTGAAAAAGAGTCCATTAAAAAATAAATAAAAGTAAGCTGCTGCTTTGTGAAGGTGCTCAGAAACAGTGGCGCTGATGGGGCTACTCTAGATTCAATTCTTTTGTAATAGGGGGTGTAATTATGTTCACGCTCGCTTAAGGAAGCAGTGGCCAGGTGGTGTCGGCAACAAACTGAAGCAGAACAAAAAAAAAAGACAAGAAGAAAGAAACATCAACGGATAAATAAAATGGGTCGTCCAGGCAGATGGTAAAGAAACCAACTGAATTAATAAATCTATCAATAAGATTTCCACCTGAATTTTAAGATAATCCATTTGGAAAAGAAGATAAAAACTACAAATAGCCTATAAAAAAACAATAAGTTTTCTTCCAGCAAAATAACTTTCAATTACAAATCAAAAATAAAAATTCGTTTTTTTACTAATTAAAAAAAAAAAAAAAAAAATTAAAATTTAAATTTTTAAAAAGTCTTTTTTATATACACTATATAAAGAAATTTGATTGCTATTAAATAGACTTCTTGTATTTAATGGATTTTAAATAAATACTTTCTCTTTTTTTTTGCTAAGGGATTTTTTTTCTTTCCCTTTTACACATCAATTAAATTCGTTTCCCACTCATCATCATCTTCGTCTCCTTCTTCTTCTCTTGGGAACTCAACTCGATTTCGTTCAATTAACAAACCACATCGGGTCAAACGGTGCAGCCACGGTTTCCTGCTCCAACGAATTAAGGTTCGGAAAAAAAAAAAGACTGCTTCGACCGGATATCTAGAATTAATAAATCTCATTCATAGAAATTTGTGGGAAAAACAGGAAGAGATCCAAACATATCTAACAGCAAACGATTAGGGTTTTTTGTTTGTGGTTGTCTCCCGTTTGACAAATCTTTTAATCTTCGCTTGTTTTATAGAGACAGCTTATGCTATCAAAAAGTTACTGAACTCCAATCACATCTATTGATCGATTGAAGACGGGCGATTTGGGGAAAGAAATGGAACCTCCTTGAATATAAACTAAAAACATAAAAACACATTAAAAATAAAGAAAAAGAGAATTCATGTGCTGGGCTCTGCCAGCCTCAATGAAATTCTTATGCTCATCAAAATAAAGGAAAAGTGCCTAAAAGATATGTAAACACATTATCACTTTTTCTTTATTTTTAATGTGTTTTTATGTTTTTAGTTTATAGTCAGAGGTTCCACTGCTTTTCTTATTCAACTTCCAAGTCACCTCCGTTCATTCTGACTACTCTCAACTGATGATCGCCTAATAAGCGTGAAACAGGATTGTCTTGAGATGTCAGTTTGAACATTGGTCTCAAATTTTACTGGTGACTTCTCCTGTGGAATTTTCTAAAATCTAAAAAACTGTGTTAAAAGTTGTTGAAATCATAAGAGTTGTAAAATGTATGAAAAAAAATCACAGCGATGAAAAATATTAGAATTTTCTAGAATCTGTAAAACAGCGTTAAAATTATGTTTTTAAAACCTTTCCTTATAAGAGACATAAAACATTGAATGAAAACAACAATCCTAAAAAACAACGAAAAACAATTTTCTCCTGATCTCTATAACAAGACTAAATTAGTATTCGGAAAACAAAGTACATATCGAAATATATGCAGTATTTTCAAAGCTAAATAATATAATAAAATAATAAGGAAGATGTAGAATACGTTTTTTAAAATTTCATTGTAGTATATCAACTGTATTATTTAAATAATTGACAAGAACTTTTGGTCCTTATTAACTCGAATTCCTTTTTCTTCCAGAAGAAACCTGTGAAAAAATGCCAGACGCAGTGATGGAAATTCCATTTTTTTTATATAAAATTCTTAATTGGAATGAAATGCTTGGAAAAAAACAACAACTTTTATTTGTCTTCAAAAAACATTTCCTCATTGAACAAGTGTTTTTATTAAGTATTTTAGAACAAAGACTTATTAGTAATTTCTCGGCAATTATTTCAATAAGTTCATTATAAGTGCGCTCATTATAGAACAAATAAGTTAATTAGCTTTTATTTTTTCTCTTTTTTTAATTGAATTCTTTTTACTTTGCTCCCATTGGTCATTCATTGACGCAGATGTTTCTTTGGGGGCTCATGAATAATTCTACTGTTCTTACCATAATATTCAGTTTTAGCTTCTTTTTTTTCTTTACGTGGAAACCGAGCAGAAGAGGTGAGACCAGAAAGAATTCTGTAAAACGAGCTTAAAATCAAATATTCGCCGAAATAAAAAAAAAGGGTCATGAATAAAAGATGGTGGGCGTGAAAAGGACTCACCGATTGCACTGCTTGGTTCGCTCGATTGTTATCGATTTCTATTCCACCACCAATAAGACCCTGACGACCTTCTGGCAAGAAATATGGACGAGTCACCACCCACTACCATTGTCAGATGACACCTGGCTGGCCAAATCCAACAACGAAATTTAGATTTCGACCAAAGAAATGAATTCCATTTATAATTTTTTTTTTTTTTTACTTGTATCTTGGGCGACGCCAACTCCCTGTTAAGTCAATTGGACAACTGTTACAGGAACTGAGAAAATGCAGGCGATTCAAGTGACAAGAAACACCCATGTCTTAAGTGCGTTTGTGGTTTGCATTCAAACCAACAGAAACAGATAGTTTGGAAGATCAAAGATAAACAGGAACTCATCAATCGATGATTGTGTAAAAATTAAAACAAAACAATAAAATTACATAATCCAAACTTATCAAAAGATCTGAATGAACCAAGAACCTTAAGACAAGATTTAAATCATAAACGAAATAAATTAAATGGAATTTCTTATTTTAAACTAAAACTCCATACACTCCATATCTTAGTGTTTAAAATTGTTTTATTCAAATACTACGCGAATTTTCGGGAAGAAATTGTATCGTCATCAAGCGAAAAATTAAAATATTCTTTGGAATAAATACAACAAAATAGTATTGAACATGAAACCAATTAAAAACACGTTGAAGCAATAAATACAATTGTTGTTACAATGAAAGATCATACAAGTTCGCTTCATTACTTAAAACAATTTAGAAAAATAAATATTTAACAACTAAATAAGAATTCCAATAAAAACGAAATATTAACACTTTAGATCAACAAATTCAATTGTTTTCGCAATAATATATCCACATCATTGTAATCCATTACTTTAAAAAAAATCTGGACATTACTTGTTAAATTATCATCAATAATTAAACTCTTCAATATTTACTATTTTTTTCAAATCTGTTTTTATAAAATCCTTAACCAACACAAAAGTAGAAGGGTCTACTTTGGTACCCTCGTATGTATTAAGATTATTTCCTTTAATATATTTTATTACACAGCTTTCTAATGTTTTTCGAATCCTTAAATCTGTTTCTTTATATACCGGTAATATCTTTACATTGCATTTCCACCCAAAAAGAAAAACGAAATACCAACCATATCTAAAGTTTAAATGCCGAAAGGCATTTAAAACTCACCTTTGTATAATCTAAATACTGCGCTAACTTGTGAACGAAGCTTCCACGGCAAAAATGGTTTTGAGTTTCAAAATCAGCGTAAGAAACTGAGTAAGTATGCCAAATTTCCTTAAAATCGGTGCAGTGGTAACAAAATTATTTGGTTTTGAACGTATGTTTTGTTAGAATTTCAGGTAAAATTTCATGGAAACAACATGGAATGACAAAATGAGCTAATATTTCATTCAATTTGAGTACCCTTGATTCAATGGTACAATTGAGAACCTTGGATCTATCTTAATAGCTTAATTATATCGTGTTACAGACAGACAGACAGACGAAATTAGCCAATTATATAAGTTGATTTTACATACATACGAAAATTGTAATGAGAATACATTACGATTTCTACATGTAAGTAAAATTTATTATAACATTGAAATTGTTTGAGACTTACAAGTTAATAAAATTCTGAACTTCATCTTTACTGACAAACTTTACTCTTATTTCAATTAAAGTAATGTTATCATATTCTGCAAAAGTATAATACTGTTGCTAAATTAACCTCCTAACGACTACTAAAAGCAAGGCGTCAATTTTATTTTTCTCAGCCTTCCTACATCTTCAACTGGCACATTTAGAATCAGACCAGTATCCAATGTTTCCTGATTTAAGATCTTGAATTTGGAGAACCGTCTTTAAAAATTGATAGTCTAAGAGGGCAGATAATAAGTAAATTCAAAAGACAGAGTCTAATTTTGATCTATGAAACTTGGCTCTCCTACAGAATCAAAAGGAAGAGGACAAACTTTAAGATGAAATACCTCCTCTGGTTCATTTACCAAATGTGCGTTGTGTATACAAACAAAAAAAAAAAAGCTTTGTTGCACGATAAGAAAGTAATACAGAGAAGCTCACTAAATCATCATCATATCGAGTGCCCGGACCCTTATAACTAAGGGCCATAACAAGGGGCGAGAGATTGAGCGGTTGGCCGAAGAATCGTTGCCCCGGGTATGTCATAGGAGGCATCTCACAACATACCCGCAGAAACGGACGAAACACAGTAGAAGAAAGAAACATCCATGCCACGACCGGGATTCGAACCCAGGTAACGTCTAGACCGCGCGGCCACGCCGGCACGGCTGCTCACTAAATTAAAACAAGGAATTATTCGGATTTTAATAAAATTTAATAAGGAAATGACAGGTATATGTTTAATGTTCAATTTTTTTTACTAAAAACCCTCGTGATTATACTTAATTAAGAATATTTATAAATATTTGTACGTTAAATCCTTCGTATACAAAACTTCATATATAAAATGTGTGGTTATCAGCAACGAATAAAAGAAAAAGATGAATTCACATTTACAAAAACATTAAGAAAATAAATACCTTCTTTTACTTTCGAGTGTTTTAAATATAAACATTTTTATTTATTAATCTTAATAAAATATTTTTTTTTATTTTTTGGGGGGAAATTTATGCTTGATTTAAATATAGCATTAAAAAAATAAAATTTTTTTTTTTTCCAATTAAGTCTATTTTGTAATTCATTTTAAGTTTATATTTATTATTTTATAGCTAATTATTTTATATTTATTATTTTATAATGTCGCTTTGTTCCGGAATCCTTGCATTTATAGCATTAAAACAAAACTTTATTTATTTAGCAAATTAATATTGAGATCGGAGAATGACGACTTTCCAGCCCGTTGTGGCCTTCTCCGCTTAACTCAGGTGTATTGCGGGTTGGCGCCACAAACCTGGATTTGCTCCACACACATTTTTGCATGTATCTTTGTGAAACTTTTGTTAATGACTGATATACCGTTCGATAGAACTTTCAAATACCAGCACTTTCTCAATATAATGTTCTCTTCCAACTTTTATACTTTTCTCTTATATAGAGAAAAGTCAAAATTTGACCCTTCATTCTGGAAACCAAAAAATTTTTTCTAAAGATTTTTGTAGTATTTTCTTTGTCTTGAAAAGATCTACACTTTATCCATTTACATGACCAATCAATCTCTTATAATTTGGTCACAAAATTGGAAAAAGTTAGTCTTATGACTCAATGAGAGACAGAATAATGTTTTTATAATATTTAATTCATTATAAGCTATTACGTGTTAAGAAAACTACTTTAAATTCTATTGTTTAATCTTATAATTTTATTAACCATTTTAGTTTCGATAAGAAGGGGAAAGAGAAATAATGTATTTTCATGTCCAAAAAGCTAATTTGACATTAAAACAATCAACCTTATTTAAATTGTAAAGAAATGTAGTTCATTATTGCTGCTACTTTATCTTTTCTAATGAGTCTGTTTTTCTAAAACTGTTGCATTTACAATTTCTTTGATTAACTTAGAATAACCACCACCCTTTTATTTTCAGTCAACTGAAAAAAGCACAAACAAATTCCGGGAGATAAAAAAGCGAACTGATGTTTGCATTAATCAGAACACCAGTTGGTCAATGGTATGATTACAACATAAGACGAGGCTGGCAATTAGTATTGAGAAGGAAATTGTCCTCATTGCTTAATTGTCATCTGAGGCAGGTGAAAGAAGGAGAACCGTTGAAGCAGCTGCTGGACTGGGTGGACTGCAGGTGCAGCATCTCCAAGGCGGGAAGTCAGTCGACCAATCTTAACTCCTCCAAAAGAACCAACCACCAGAAATACATTAGAAAATATAAGATTAATAATAAAAAAAAGTTAAAATGTTTGAGTTTTGTTCAAATTTGACATCAATCCTAACAAAACATGCAATTTCTTAGCTTTGTTTTCTTTCCAAAACAATCAGCTAAGATTTCGTTTGTTAGACGAAGTTCCCTGATAAGTGATAAGAGGTATAAAGTTTACATCCGGTTCACATTTTAATTAAGCAGCATTAATCTTATTAAAAAAAAAGAAAAAAGATTATTTAGAAGGGAATTAAAAAAAAAACGTACATACGAAATTCAGAAGTGAACTTTCTTACAATCTTTCGAAGGAAATCTGATGAGATCTGCTTTTTTCTTCCAAAATAATAACAATACAATAAAGCTGTTTATTTTCAATGAATCGAGACTACTTTTAAATCAATGAAACGGAGCATTCCGACAGATGTCGCCAATGCAAATCATCATCAACCAAAACGAGCGTTGAAATCATAAATGAAGCCATGATTATCAACAGCGCTACTCTTGCAGTAAAATGGCGGGAATTTTCGTTAACTGTCTTCCTATTACAATAAAGTTATGAAGATGCAATTAAATAAACCAATTTATCAAACCAACGAAATACAACCAAAATATAAATTAATAAATAAATAAATAAATAAATAAATAAATAAATTCAGAAAAGAATCTTTGAAAGTGGAATTAAAAACTAGTTGTAAATCCATTTCCCTCAATATGTCTTTGAAAGTCGAGTGAAGATGAAGGTACGTAATTTCTTCATTTTATGTCAACAACCTGTTAAATATCTCGAATGTTCGATTAGAGTTATTTTTCATTTCGTTTTATTTTATTAAGTATTTCTGTAATTCAAAATAGCTTTTTTTTAACATTAAAAGAAATTATATTCTTATCTTTTATTAACTTTCTTCTTTGATTTATTATAAGATTTTTTTTTTATATATATTTGAAGAACAGAAATTAGACGAATTTCACTGTAATTATTTAGCTAATTCTGTGTACCATGTATTTGATACAAACTGTTCTTGTTTTCTCTGACAAACCTAGACAAGCAGTGGGTGGAAAAAGGAAAGGCGGGAACACGAATCTGACCGTAGAAACTCCCAAATGATTCGATTGTGTCTCAATTGGAAAGTCAAGGGCACATCCCTTACAAAAAAAAATGGCGAAAAGAAAAGAATTTAATATTTATTTTGTAGTATTCTCAATGCATTGAATTGCTATGAAATAAAGAAAGAAAGAAAAGTTAGCATAAAAGTTAAATATCAGCACTAAAAGTAAACAAGATAAATTAATGCTTTTAGAATTGTCAAAAGCAAAGCGGCCCCATAATATGCACAATTTTATAAACAAAATGTGTTCAGAAGGATCGATATTGGGGGGACGTCTATCGCCGTTTTCCTCTTTATCAGAAATGACCACTTTTGACCCCCCAACTTCTGGTCAGGGAGTGGCACTAGATGTCTGATTTTTTTTGGACGTGGTCACCTACTTTTTGATGCTGAACACAATGGTGAAGGTTTCATTCTAATATCTCTAATGTTTGGCCACTACAGAGTGTGACATCTAGAAAGCATAAAAGCAAGAGCGGTCCCTTATGTTTTACAGGCAAGCTGTAACCTAGGGACCGGTAAAAAGAAAGCTCTTGAAATGTAGTCAATTAATGCAAAGGACTCAATTTAAAAATCGAAACAGATATAAGTGAGATCGGAATGTGTTACAACAACCAATGAAGTAATTGAAACGAAAGAAATAAAACCATTCTATTACAAAATTCCTAATAGCCAATAAAATAACTAATATAGAATTGTGATGATTTGCAAGTAGATGCTTTAAGCTGAAATTTAAACCAATGGCTACCGAATTAGAGAAAGATTAAAGAAAAATTAATCTCCAAGATCTCGAAGATCGCGATCTGCCCGAGCTTTTTTTACTTCGCGATGTCAAATGTCGTACACTCGAACCCTATTATCGCCCACACGATTCCAAATCGATTTAAAATGGTCATTTCGCGATTACTTACATCATTCAGAGCTATGTGAGAGAATTTTATACAGTATTTACAAATATTTATAAATCAAGATAAATCTTTTCAACACTTTGATGGGTTATATTAGCCAAAATCTTCATACAGTATTTCTTTTTTCTTACGGTTTGGCCCCGCCATCTTGATTCTTGTTCAAACGACGATTGTACAAATCGCGAGCAGTTCTCTAAAATCAATCGATTTTCGTACTTTTTGGGCGAAAATATGATAAATTTTGCAATTTTACAATTATACACCTTTTCCAAATTAGAAGGGGTCCAAGACCAAACCGCGTTATATCGAATTCGCGATATAAACAACCGTGTTATAGCCGAGCTTCACTGTATATCAGACAGTATTTAAAAACAAATTTTTTCATAATTTCGCAGCATAATATTCCTGACAAATGGAAAAAAAATTCAATAATAAATTACCTCAGAATGGAACTTGCAAATTTCTTTTAATATCTGAATGTGAATTTTATTCTATTAAAGGCTTCAATAATTATTAAATTCAAACATTTAAAACTTTTTTGGCTGATTGATTCATAGAGCTGAAACAGGCACTGTAGCACTCAATATCCTTCAAAACTCTTTCTTTATGATGTTTTCTGGCGTATTCTGATGCATAAAATTAATATATTTCTGTGTAAAGATTGTTTCCTTTCGAATGATGATCGTATTATTGCAATAACAAATTTATGGCAGTTCTCAGTACAATTTGAATTGAGAATTATCAGCAGAACAAAATATGAATGACGTCACCAGCGACGTGTTTCAATCCTTCACTCTAATTGGTTGAATTCGAGGCAAACATGTTCGATGCGTATTCTATTCTTTTTTACCATGCACGGTAAAAGTGTTGAACTTACCATGCCAAGCAAGTTCGATGAAACTGAATGACAAATGTTAACTGGTGTTCGTCAAGCTCTATCTTAGTCTTTATCTTTATCTTTATCCTAGTTTCGATAAATTTTGATAAATTTTTATGCCGTCTGGTTGATTTGTTGCATTCTTTCATTTTCAATTTAAAGTTATACAAGTATGCCGAGAATAAACAAAGAATTTCTTTAGCATTTGGTTCTCAAGGAATTGAATTTCAGTTATTGTAGAGTTATTGCAAGATTATTTTGAATGGCTTGTAAAAAAAAAACAAAAACATTATATATTACCAATCCTTTCTAGGTGTGACGTCATCTTAACTGCCTATCAGAAATACCATTTATTTTTATTATTATTATTTTGGTGATGATTCGACACTTTTTTCAAAGGTTAAATGATTCCCTTCAGAAAGGTGTCGAAATACCATCAAATTTAAAATCCTATTATGCCAGTATATTTACATTTCTTATTATAAGTATTTCAAGGAAAAAAAGTTGATTAAATTATTAAATTGAATGGAACTTTTCGTTATCTTAATAATCCCACTGATCGCCAATTTCTCCAAACAGTCTTAAGATTAGCTCAAGTCGTACAATTTAATTGGATTCAATTGGACTTAATCCAGGTAATAGCTTAAGACTATTTGGAGAAATCGATTGTAAATGTTTTGTACATTAAAAAAAAAATATGGATTTGGAATATTACGATACAATGAAAACGGTTTTGCCGTATGGTACTGCTTATTATCGAAAAATATAAAGAAGTTTTTACAGTTAAGAACAAGAAAATGAAGTATAAAAGAAATAAAAAGCGAGGATTAGATGGAAGTAAAATAAATTGAAACTGTTTATCATCTGACTCCGAGACTTATCATTCCAGTGTATTAGCTCTTTTCGGTAATTCTGTCAGAGTTAGATGAATAGTTTTTGTTCAGTTATTTCAATGAAAATTTTAGAGAAAAAAAAGCCTAGAGAATCTTTTATATTTAAACAGTTAGCAATTAAACCAGTTCTTTAAATAGAATGAAACTCATTAATATCTTTCAATTATCTTAATCTTTAATATCTTTTAATGCTTACTTCTTTATCGAGACAGTTTCTAAACTGAAAACAAGCGTTAGTGAGTTTTAATAAGTTTTATAAAATTTAGATCCGCCACTGCTGGGGGAGTGAGTCTATCTGGTTCCCTTCGTGGTCCATCTTCTATTTCCAACCAAGTTTTGTTGGAGCTCAAGGTAAATGACCGATATGCTGTTGTTAGATCTGAGAATATTACTTTCCAACCAAACAAAAACAAAAAAAAGAATATGAGAATTAATATTCCTTTTCCAAACGTGGTTATTGATATTTGGGCATTTACAACAATAAATATCAACCGAAAACTTAAGAATACAAATGGATACAAATTTCAATTTTGCTTAACTTATATTCACTCATTTGCCTATTCTCATAATTAACAGAGAAATTAAAAGAAAATTAGTCCTTTTTTAGTGTAAGTAATAAACAATCCAACTAATTTCATCAATAGCTTAAGACATTATAATGCTGAAGAAGAAATAAGAAAACAAAAGCACTAAAAAAAAAGAAGATTATATTTTGGGCTGCTGTTATTGTCGAGGGAGTGAGAAATAGTTTGTCGAAAGGAAAAAAAATGTTCTTGCCAATCTTTTGTTTGTTGCTTCTATTTCTGGAGTTATATAACTTCCTAGTAAACACGGGAGCTGCCATGGGATCCCTGGGACTTCTATTTGTTGGTTAAATTCAAATACCGCCTTTTCTTCATTACATTCCATCAGCGTTCAATTTTTTCCGTTTATTACTTGAGACAAGAGGCAGGTGCTGGAGGGTTTTTCTTTCTTTTGAGGAACACAATGTTCCACAAGTCCTCTTCTTCTTTGATGCTTTTGTTTTCCAAATGATTTATAACTAGATCGAGAAAAAAATATTAAGTGGCCTTGTTACATTATAGAATGCTTCATTACGACCTAACTGAGTAATTGGAGCCTTTCTAGTTCCATGGAGTTCATTCCAAAGGTGGTTTTTTTTTTTTTTTTTTTTTATAAGGATGAGCTCATTTCCCTCACAAGCCGAACTGAATCGAAATACATTCATTTCACAATATCAAAAACTGAACCAATTTTTCTTCCACAAATAATAACATTGTTTCTTTACCAACAGAAAGTATCACAAAAATCCCATTGCTTTGACTCAAATATTGATATATATTTTGTTCGACATTTGTAGATTTAACAATTGTACATAATCTAAAGTACATTTTTATTACGTTTAAAGTTTATATTGAAGACTTAATTAGACGTTAAAATTAAGAAGCAGATTAAGGAGATTTAAAACTGATTGTATGAAAAATAAATAAGAAAATAAAAGGCCATTGAAAAAAAGAGTTCCATCAATTGGAGAGTAATTTATAATTCATTTCATTAATAGGAATTGGATTGATCAGTTTATTTATTTGATCTAGTTTAATTTAACAAACCAAGTAAAATAAATCAAATATTTTTAATAATTATTAAATCTGATATCAAAGTTTTGATAAAAAAATTAAATCTATAATACTAAAATAAAAAATACAATCAAATTGAAAAAAATAGCAAATAAATTCAAGCCTTAGTTTAGTTGTGTCTTTTTGTTTGAATTTTATGAATTTTAACTTTTTATTATTTATTTTGTTTTTGGTCTTTGTGTGAAATCAAGTATTGAATTATAAAGTTATCTTGATTTTAAGTTATAAGAAAAACTCGAAATATAGATCAAACATTATTTCTGAAAATATTTAAGTAATAATATAATATAATATAATATAATATAATATAATATAATATAATATAATATAATATAATATAATATAATATAAAATGTAGACTTATTTTTTTCTCTGTCCATTTGTGAATTGGATCAGTTTGGAATGGAATTTGAACAAGATAAAGTTATAATACTTGATTATGAACGTATAATTAGTTGTTATTTGGAAAATGAATTTCTGCTATTGTATTTGAAATGTTTACTAAGTAAATATGTAATCTTTAGTTTTGTGATTCACTGCATTTCATCTTAAAGGTGGCTTTCTATTTAATCTATCTATGATACAAGTCTTATTTTATAAACTTTTCAATTTTATCATTAGCATATGATCGAAACATATCTTGGATACAAGAGTCTGCATTTAATTTTACTGTTCAGTTCAAACTACAATTCTGCTCAAACAATTCGTACGATTATCAAGGCCCACGTAGATCGAAGGAAGCGTTTCCCAATGAACTATGAGGCGTTGATTTGGAAAAGTTATTAAGGGCGATAAAGAGTCTTCTAGAAGCGGAAAGATGATGGCAGGGATTGTTGGGTGTTGACAACGATCCACTGAAGAAAACTGCTGAACTGTTCAAAAATTAGCGCGAGAATCAAAAGTGATGACTATCAACAATTTTCAAACACTTGGAACAAATTGGTTAAGTGAAAACAATTGATAAGTAGGTCCATAGAAAAGATCAAACAAATCGTCATTTATGAAGTTTAACTCTTCACTGAATTTGTTTCTCAGTCGAATTGTCATCACTCATAGAAATTCGATATAATGACTTAGTCGTGGTGAAAGGCCAAAGTCGACATTCCTAAATCATCAAAGGTAATGGTCTGCAACTGACGTCATCCGCTTTGGCTTATTAAAGCTCTGCGAACACGATGAGACAAAACATACTAGTCGCGCCCAATTTGGTCGCTAGCGACAGTCGCAGGTGATGTGCTGCTCGGAAACGTCTTTCTATCGGCTACATCTAGTCGATTTTTAATGTTCTACTGCTGCCCGATTTTTAGCCTCGGCAGCCAATTAATTACAATGAAGCGCTGGAAGCCGTCAGCCATGACGTCATGCGCATTCTCCAAGTTCAATCTATTGCTCTCTTTGTCTTCTCTTCAGTTGAACGGAGACCAATTACAAAATTAATACTACAATAATGAGATTATCTTTCGAAAGGAAATAAACCTTACACTTTAATTTTTATGGATCAGAATTTCTCAATGTAAAAAAAAAAAAAAATGTTTTTCAAAATTTTAAGCATTGGCTGTTATAAGCCTGGAATTCTGGGATCGCCGATCGCTCGCTAATAAAAGAATAAAGAATTAAACCTAACAAATGGAAGAAATTCAAAAAACAAAAGACTAAGGATGTATCTTGCTTGTGATTCAAGGCTTCAGTGATTAACAAATTCAAATTAAAAATATTTTCGATGATGAATTCACAGAGTTGCAGCCGGGACTATATGATTCAATTCGAAACTCTTTCTTCAAAATGTTTTGTGGCGTATTCTGATAAGTATAGCAGAATTTACACTGAAATATATTAATTAAGATGGTTTCCTTTCGAATCTTATGGATATTTTCAGTATAAGTGAATTGAAAACTATCAGCGGAGTAAAAGCAGTGACATACAAAAGATGTCATCAATGGCGTGTTTCAGTCCTTCACTTCAATTGGTTGCATTTCGTCGCGTGCAGCTCGACAAAATTTGACTGCTGTTTGCTTATGGTCAAATCACACCATCATATTTTTCATCATTGTTTTAATCACTGACCCTATCATTGACGGTCTATGATCGTGTGATTTGCATCTGTTGATCATTTTCATCACTGATCCCATCATTGAAAAAAATTAGGAACTGTTCTAAATGTAACGTTGTTTTTAATGATGATCTTTAGTGAGCTCCAATCAGAAGAGACCCTACAGCCGATTGCAAAAAAGCCGGCCGGCGCCATTTTGGCCAACGCTTTGACTGAATCGAAGGATATTATGAATAAGTATCATAGTATGTTTATGTGGTGAATGTGGGTGGCAGGGAAGCCAAGCAGTGCGACCGGAGGTCTATTATAGTAACTCACAGAAGTAAAGATAGAGGGAGAGAAAGACTGAGTAAGTATGGCGGGAGAAGTGCAGGGGAAATGGGAGAACCCCGAGAAAACCTGTAGAGCGCGGATCGTCCACCATACAAAACCCACGTGAGAACCGAACCCCCGAAAAGAATCACAGTAAGGAGATTATCTTTCGAAAATAAACAATATTTTTACTGAAATAAATTAATTCTATGCATTAGAATGTGCAGATGAAAACTTTTTAAAGCGATATTTCATTTCTTATTGAATCTTCATCACGCTCGCATAGGATTGTAAGATTGTCGCTTTCTGAATCGAAAATTCACTCCGCTTCCGCTTAAATAGTAGAGATGCTAGAATACAATACGTATATAATTAGTTTCGAACAGATTGACAGCTTGCTAAAAGTAATTTCAAATTCTACGGAAATTGCGTTGCCGAAGCATGATTTTAACCTCTAAAAAAAGACGAAAGTCCGAAATATCGGACTACACACGCCGTCTTTTCATAAATCGGAAAGGCTTGAAGTTGCCGCCAAAACCTTTCCAGCTCAACTCTGATTGGCTAACGCTCTGCCAATTATATGCAACTATTTCATCCTATTTCTTCGATCGTGTGATCGGTTTAAGGTAAAAAACAATGATGGGAACACTTCACTTAAAATAATGATCATTTCAGTGAAGCAAAAAATATGATGATGTGATTTGACCATTAGCCTAAACCTGATTGGATCATCACTGCAGCAAAGATCTATTTATTTTATTTTATCTATTTATTTTAGAAAGTGACAACATGCATAAGAAGAATATTATCCATTCTGTGTGTATAAACATTAATACAAAGGACCAAAAACAATAGAGATATAATATTCAAATTTCTTCTTATCATATATTAAAAATGGACACAATAAAACTTACAACTTCTTTACTTCCCATTCTATATTTCGTCCTTACGATAGGACTTCCTCAGGAATCTCAAAATGTTACAAATTATAAAATAAAGAAGAAAATAAGACAGAGAAAACTTTCCTCTTCTTATTTAACAGAAAATATAATAACAAAGTAAACTGTAACAATTATATCATATCATTTTACAAATCGTATAACCAATTCTTTTCAATAATTGTTTAGTATTAATACCTAATTCTTTTCAATAATTGTTTAGTATTAATACCTAATTCTTTTCAATAATTGTTTAGTATTAATACCATAAAACAATTACAAATTAAACCAAATAATTACAAAATGACTTTAACAGACATGTTGATGTGATAATTAATTTTCATTTCAATATTAAATTTTTTTTTACTTTTCTGTTTTTACTCAGAGACTTCTTGAATAAGCTTAAAGAAATATCGTTCACTTTGAGCGACCTGTCTTTATTCATACAGATACAGCTGTTAATTAGACAGGATTCTAACTTGTACCGTTTATTTTCATCTTTTACACAGAACACATTATATACGATAGGATCAGGGCAGTGGCCTTTGGTTACACAATGTCTAGCCCATTCCGATATGTTTACATTCCTGTTTTCACACGCTGTCGTGTGTTCTTTTACCCTCTCTCTTACCGTTCGGCCCGTACTTCCTATGTATATCTCCCCACAATCTCTGCATTTTAATGCATAAATAATACCCATCCTGTCTAATTGACTGTCTTTCTTCCTAATCCTTTCCTTTTTGAATAGTGTGTGTAACCGACTTATCTGTGAGAATAAATAAATCA
Organism: Thereuonema tuberculata; assembly: GCA_023159025.1. Lineage (NCBI taxonomy): Eukaryota > Metazoa > Arthropoda > Chilopoda > Scutigeromorpha > Scutigeridae > Thereuonema > Thereuonema tuberculata. The sequence continues at coordinate 100,768,209 of JAFIDM010000001.1, forward strand.
AAAGTTATACCAAGAACAGCTAGCAATTTAAGTTAATAGGGAAAAATAGTCAGAGATCACAGTGGAACGGTGGATATAAAGTAAATCTATTAAAGAGAACCCAAAAATAAATATATACACATATACAAATCAATACAAGTTTAATAGGAAAAAGTTTTACAAGAGAATAAGCAAGGGAAAAAAAAAAAAAAAAAAAATATAAAAAAAAATAATGAACACTTAGTTCCAAAAATCCAAAACAAACTCTGAGGAATAAACAGTAATGACTCGGCAATTACCAGAGAGCACACACTATTAATCCCCTTGAAACAACTTGCTGGATCAATAAAAAAACAAAATTCGGTCGATCGGCCACCAAAATAACCCAAAAACCCTTTGGTTAACTAAATTAAAAAAAAATACCAAAAAAAAAAAAAATACAAAAATAAACTCGTTCGATTCTTTGAACGAGAGGCTACACTAAAACTCAGATCCCAGGATTGCCACTGAGATTACAAAAAAAAGGGAAAAAAAAACCTCCCTTCTGATGATCATCAGGGGAAAAATTACCTACTAATTCCTAAAGGTTAAATAAGTAAAATAAAAGACAATGTACAATCTATTGACAAATGATTGTAAAATATGCTTGTTAAAATAAGCCTTAATTACAAGAGATCCTCTAGGGAATTATTTTCTTACTAGAAGTTACAAAACAACTGTTGGCTGTTAAAAGAAATAAATTGCATATACCAGATAAAGTTAATATTTAGACATAACTTCTGGCATCAATGCTAGCTTATTTAACATTAACATGACATTAATACAAATCATACTGGTCGTACTCAGTTCAGCTAATTACAAAAATTTAATAAAGTTCATAATTAACAGCGCACATGAGATTTTCTTTTATTTATCTCTAGTCAATAGTCGTAGCTAATAAACTCTGAAGCAGCCTAGGCAGTCGAAGAAGATAAACTATCCAAGATTAGCATGAGTTCCAAGCCTCCGTTCACTTCGATGTCTAGTTGAATGAATAGTCTTCACAAGAAATCGAAAAGTATACTCACAGACTTGTCTTGTACAATGATTGAGCTACTCGCCGGGTCAATTGAAGTCGGCTGACTGAATCCCCTAGGTACCTGGTTGGACATACTGGAAGGGAACAGATTTCAATATGGCGTCGTTCCGAACAAGAATACGATAACACTTGTTGTTGTCTTATCGTCGTGAAAATATCGTGTTATCGCGGGTAATCGTTGCTATGAATTCGATGAATTTACACTTATATGCCGGCTTTGGCATACTACTCCTAAATTCGCCTTAGTAATTGGTGAACCATCGCTCACCCAAAAGAACTTAACACTTGGAAGCAATGACCGCTTGCCATGGATATCGCAATCGGAAAAAAAAAATGTCTCTCCGTCACCAACAACGGTTGCTATGTCTCCTGACAACAATTAACCTTTTTTTTCTTCGCCGGATAGCAGCGACACTTGGTGATACTAAAACCTGGGAAAAGCGCTACAGCCAAGATATTAAAGAAAACAAAACTTTAAATCAGAGAAACAACAAATCAACGTACAGAAGGCTCAAAGAGGAATAAAAAAAAAATAATAAATAAAAAAAAATGAAATGAAGCAGAACCGCTTCATTACAGGCTCCCCCCCCTGAAAAATAACGAAGTCCCCAAAGATACACCAAAAGGGAAGAAAAAAAAACAGCAAAAAAAAACTGTGATCTCTGAAGAAAAACAAAAATAGACTAGCCTATAGATAACTCATCAGATAGAAAAAAATTAATCCCTATCCTTATTCCTGCTACTGACCTTATTATCCGAAACGGTAGCCCTCTCTCTAAATTTTTTTTAATAGGGCGGCATGTACCCGCTTGAATTGGCCAGGGTGTTTGATATCCTCGACTATGTAAGATACTTTAGTAGTTCGGGACACTATTCTGTAAGGCCCTACGTATCGTTTCCCAAAAGTTTTAGCGATCCTACGAGCTTTGCTCGAAGTTATAGTACATTTTACCAACACTAAATCACCTACTTGAAATTCACAGGCTTTTCTACCTTTATCATAATAATATTTGTTTACTCTGGCAGATTGTTCTCTAGACTCCCTCACTATACGCATGATGTCTTTGAATTTGTCCCGAATAACTTTTCTATCTTCAAAAACTCCCACCTCATTCCAATGGTCGGGGAAGATCTCTCTGCCAAACATAATATAAGCTGGGGATAGATCACAAACGGCAGAAGGATTACCTCTGATACAGAATAAGATCTCTTCCAGCTGGGAGTCCCAATTGGCGTGAACCTGACCAACATACATTCTAATGCAGCCTTTGATAGTTTTAATAGCTCTTTCTGCAGGATTGGCTTGAGGATGGTAAATAGAAGTGAAAATATGCTTAATACCATGAGTTTGGCAGAACTTGCCGAAGGCTTTAGAACGGAACTGCACTCCGTTGTCCGACACGATGCTGTCAGGAAACCCAAAACGGAGGAAAAGGCGATACAACGTGTCAATGACTTTCAGAGTGTTAGCATTTCTCAAAGGGAAAGCTTCTACCCATCCGCTGCAGGTGTCAAGAGCGCAAAGGAAAAACCTGTTCTTATTCTTCGATAAGGGCAGAGGCCCTGCTAAGTCGACCGCAATGGTCTGCCACCTGGATGTCTTGGTCACTATCTGTCCTTCCCCCAATGGTTTGGTATTAGTGTGTTTGAACATGAGACACGTAGCGCAGGATTGCACATAGTTCTGACAATCCTTAAACATATTTCTCCAGAAGAAACGCTTTCTCAGTTTAGCATAAGTCTTCGCTAAACCAAAATGACCACCTATCAATGGATCAGCATGCCACAACTCCAATATTTGGTTCTTTAGAGTTTCCGGGACTACTATAACAAGGCGACCTCGGTCGTACCCAAGTTCCTTGACCCTCTTCAGGAGTAATCCTTCGGCGTTAAGTACAAAGTCGTCTAATTTTCCCTCCGTAACTGATTCTTTTAGCCTTTTGCAATAAGCGTCATCCTCCTGATGTTTCTTCCATTCTAAATCAACTACTTTGTATAATTTACAATTAGACCTAGACAGAGCATCAGTTATCACATTTTCCGCACCTTTGCGATGGACGATAGAAAAATCGTACGACTGAAGTTTGAGTGACCAACGCGTCAAACGCTTAGAGAAGTCTTTGTTGTTGTTAAGCCACTTCAAGGCGCTGTGGTCCGAATGTACTAGAAACTTAGTGCCTTCGATAAATTTGCGATAGTACAGAATCCCGAAGACTACAGCCAGGCATTCCAGTTCGGTGACTGTGTAGTTCTTCTCTGATTTATTTAATGGGCGACTCGCATAGTATAAAATCCGTTCAACACCGTCTTGATACTGAACCAAGGTGGCCGCGATAGCCTCAGCAGAAGCGTCTGTGATGATATGAAAAGGCTTCTCAAAATCCGGCTGAGCCAGTATAGGGGGTTTGGACAGCAACTCCTTGATCTTTTCAAATGCTTCTTGTTGAGGAGTGTCCCACCTCCAGGGTGTTCCCTTCTTTAACAAAAATCTCAAAGGGGCGGTAATAAAGCTTAAGTTGGGCACAAATTCTCCATAATAGTTCACCATGCCGATAAACCGCTTGATCCCCCTGGGGTTGATAGGTGCCGGATAATCCGTGATGGGCTTTAATTTGTCAGGAGAGGGCGAAAGTCCATTAGCGTCGACCTTGTACCCTAAGAACTCAATTTCATTCAACCCGAACTTGGACTTATCAAAATTTATCTTCAGGTTGTTCTCTGAAAGTTTAGATAAAACAAAATCAAGGACTTCTAGATGCCTTTCCATAGTACTAGTACTGACTAAAATGTCGTCCATGTAATAATTAATTTCCGGATTCATAGAACCCGATACACCCTGGAATATCGAGTCCATCACCCGATTTAACGCGGCGGAACCATTTTTGAGACCAAAGGCGACCACTTTCATGCGGAAGCTGCCTAATCCAGGAATGATAAAGCTTACCTTTTGGCGTGATTCCTGATCTAAGGGGATTTGCCAATAGGCCTTCTTCAAGTCAATAATAGAAAATATTTTCGCCTCGTTAAGATTCCTTAGGATGTCCTTGATTTTACACGAGTAGTATGTGATAGGAATAGTAACTTTATTAAGCGCCCGAGCGTCTATGATAAACCTGGGTTCCTTATCACGATACTTCTTCAAAAAATATGGAAGACTCCAAGGAGACTCCGATCTTTCTATGATACCGTCTGACAACATCTCCTTCACTATTTCGTGAACCTTCTTGACATCTTCCCTTGATAAGGGAAAAGGTCTCAACCTTACAGGTGGAGCGGATCCAGTATCAATATGATGGACATATCCTTTAAATTTTTGCTTAGCATCTACGACGATGCTCTTATATTTAAGCACTAAGGACTCTAGCTTGGGATTCACGATCGCTAACGGGCGATTTTCCTCAGTCAAACTGAGACATTTCAGGCTCCTAAAGTCAAAAACAATGCCATGATGTACGAAGTCAATAGACACTTGATATCTATACAAAGTGTCAAGCCCCAATAATCCATCGACATCAAGGTTGGGTATCACAATAGCTTCTACTTCAAAATCCTCAACCACCTTCTCATAGGGAGAGTTAATGTTGAATAATAGGCTACCTGATAAGAAATACTTTCTGGAGATATTTGATCTATGGCCATCCGCCATACGTGTGTACATACTAACAGGTTTCCAACGACATCCTAATTTATCCAAAAGTGGGACCATACGGTCGCTAACTGCGTTGGAATCAGCACCAGTGTCAATCATGAATAGGACTTTTCCTCCTTCTCTTAAGCTAAGAAGTGCCTCCGGAAGTACATACTTCTCCTCCATCTGCCTATCCTCACGAGACAATTCCCTTAAACTTAAATCTCCTCTCGTCGGCATGCCACAGAAGTCACGCACTTTCCTCAACCATGCATCCCAGGCTGGTTTGTCATAAGCACCAATGGCCTTCTTGTTGTGGTCCATCACACCACTATCAAGAATGTGATAGGATCGGCCACATCCCATCACACTCGCTCGTTTTCCTGGTTCTGCTGAGTTCTGGAAGAATTGTCCACGGGATGGTTCCTACAATCACAATGAAATACCAGACGTCCTGGTTTTCCACAGCGATAACAAGTTAGTTTATCCGTCTGAGTTCCCACGGAACGCCCGATTCCCAGCCTGCTATTATCCATGGTCTTTGACTTAGTGCCATCAGATTCTAACTTACGAACAGCAGACGCGCAACCTACAGGCTGACCCCCGGATAATCTAACCGCCTCACACCTCTTAGCATATTTTATCAAGTCTACCAGGCTAGCACATTTATCTTTTAATACAAAATAACGATAGCATGGTAGCATACTTCCCATGATTAGTCCTATCAAATCTTCCACTGATACTCCTAGCTGAAGTACTTCAGCCTTCTGCTGAACCCTGGCGACGAACACCTCCATTAATTCGCCTTTGTTTTGCCTCATCTCACTCAAAAGTTTCCACTTGTCCACTACCGATAAAGAGGGTCCAAATGTATCCAGACAACTAGCCCTGAACTCTTCCCATTCTTTACATGTGTCCAGTCTCGACGAAAGCCATGGCAATGTGTCTTTGGGAAAGATGGACGGTATTAATGGTTTTAAAGACACAAAATTTACAGCATGCAGCCGAATGAGCCTGTCCATTTCAAACACTAAGTCAAGTATGGAGCCGTCCGACTTTCCAGAGAAGCCCAAATGGCCGAAAATTAAGTTCATTTCCTTAATTGACAACCCTTTGTTTCTTGGTTCATCATTCTTAACTCTAATCGGGAGACTACTTCCATATACAAGATGCTCCTGAGACTCGCCAGCTACCCCTGCATGTGGGTCGAGCCTAGCCTTCTTGGCTTCTCCATTAAGGTACATAGATTCATCAAACGAGTCTAAATCCAAACAGTCTATCACTTCCCATGACAAAATGCCCTTCAAGGATTCCTCCTCCTCAAGAAAGTTTTCTACTACTTCTTGCACTTTAGATTTTAGAAGGGACTCAGTTCCCGAGTAAGATCGATTGACCTTTCTCAAAATCATGACCAGAGCATTACGGGTAAGGTCGTTGGCCTTCCATTTGCCTAAAACCAAGCCAGCCAATAAATATACCGATTTAGGCAATATTACACTTCTCGGCTTCTCTTCCTCTCCCTCTGAACTAGAATCTACAAGACTCATTTCGTAAACTACAAAATTAACTAGAACCAAACCTTAACAACTACCCCTGACTACATAAATTAGGTAAAATACTGAAAAGTTACTATACTATAATTAACCACGCTCTGCTACCATTTTTTGTAACCGACTTATCTGTGAGAATAAATAAATCAAAAGTTATACCAA
>JAFIDM010000001.1:100781925-100846666 GCA_023159025.1 Thereuonema tuberculata
TAAGTTTAGTGAAGTGGTTACTTTATTTATTCAAAAACGTGTTAAGGCGATTAATATAATTATTAAGTGTCCTACTACAGGCCTATGTAGTCGTGGGAGGTAAGGATCCCGTCGTTCCCGTGACCAACGGGACTAATATGATCGGGTCGGGTGGTCAGCCCGACGCCCGCCCGCCCTTAACTCCCCGAAAAGAAACCCGGTACCCATTCAACAGAGGGCTGGGTTGACCTGGGACTTGTTTGGAGGAGAATGGAGCGTGGAAAAAATCTCCGCCGAGGCTGGGGATCGAACCACCTCCAACTCGCAGCCAAGCGCACTCGGCTACCGTGTAAGGGCAGTATGTGGGCCCAGCAATTAAAGTTTCTTATTTCACCATGGGTTGTTGCCAAAATAATGGCAAATAAATAGACTTCAGTGATTTATTAAATCAGATAGTCAAGGAAAACCCAATTCAGTATCATTATTTTTTTTGTAAATACTAAGATAAAAACGAAAAAAAAATCCCTTTATTGCTTGATATGCCAAACTGGAACTAATACTTAAGAAGCGCAAAGGAAAATTTACTTAAATACATTTTCGTTGATTGTCATTTACTGCAGTTTTATCTGAATTATTCTGTTGAATCCTTCTACTTCAGGAAAAAAAACATTGAAGTCATCTAAAATTCGACCGATCGTATTTCATCAGCTGATGGAAATTGCAAGCGGTTCTATTAAAACGCTTTTATAAAAAGAAGTCAAAAATTGTCGAAGTAGGAGGATGTCTATTTTAAGAGGAATTTCATTACAAGTGCGTAGATGAAGAGTGTTTTTATGTTTTTAAATACAGTATCTTTTTGATCGTAATTCAACTTATTTTTTTTAAATATTTTATATTTTGTCGTTGTTTATATCTTTGCTATTTTCTTTGAAACATTAGTTATGTGCAGTCTAATGTATGTTGAGGTATTTGCGGTGAAGGCGTCTGGAGTAGAGAAATGAATTTAACAAAGACGCTTTAATTACAGAATTAGCTGCTCGATTGTGCAGTGCCCAGTTATTAAGTGTTCGAAGCAGACGAAAGGGATTAAGAACAACTCTGAAGAAAATGAATTAACGCTAATTACTTAGTAACTGTGGAACCTGCTTTAAGAAGCATCGCACGTGATGATTATCTCAGTGGACTCTTAAATAAATTAACCCCCACCCATCTACCAACCCCTCCCTTGGTAATCTAAATACAATGGGATTCTTGACGATTCAAACTGATACACCGAAGCGAGAAGTAGTTGTTTTTACTGTTGATATTTGAGTTTACTTGGTGAACAAATGGCGGTCGAATTGAAGTTGCTGTTTTCGTTTTTTGGATTAATATTTAAGTAATCAATTAAATTGCTCAGTAGTAAAAGAAGGGAGAAGCGATAATAAAAATAGAGGAAATTTTTGGTGGGATAGGAGTAATAGATTGCTCTTTCCTTTTTTTTTACTCCTTTCTTTCTTAATGCTCGAGTTATTTGAAACTGTCGGGAAATAACAATTATTCATGACAGAAGTAAACTATAAGAAAAAAAAAAAAATGGAAATTTTGGAAAATTTACTGGTAAACAAATAATTGATTGAAAAGCAAAAGTAAACTTCCATAATAATTCATAAATAGAGAGAAAAAAAAAAAAAAACACACAACTGGACAGTAAATATGCCTTCGCACCCTGATCCAACATCAACGGGAATCCTGAACAACTGTTTCATCCTTATTAGGAATCATCAGCAGAATTTACCCTTGATGTTTGGATCAGTCTGCGCGAAAGCTAAGGTAAAAAGCATTCTCGATCCCGGGAATGGGTCGCCGAGATATAAAACAATCAAATAATAAATAATCCTGTGAAATCCACAGTATTAAGCTTAATCCCTTGTCCTTTCACTGAAAGGCATTAAGGAATTATAAATAAGAAACATCATAAGTTCAATGAAAAGCAAAATTTAATAATATAAAATAATAATAAATAATATAAATCAAAATTTAAGCAAATAATTGACAGTTTACTCATATATTTTTTTTTTTAATAGAAAGACTGGGAGTAGAAGAGAGTAGATAAATGTAAATAGATAACGAAAAAAGACCAATATTAATTTATTGATACCCTCGTAAACTTAAAAATTAGCACGTTTATGGAAACCGTATCAAATAGAGCAAATGCATTCTATTAAATAATCAATTATAAAGACTTTTCTTGGGTATGAATTTCTTTCGCTCTTTCTTTTACTGGAATTTTCTATCGGTTAGGGTAAAATTCATGAATAAATGTATAATGTAAAAAAAGATTAAATGTTATTGTTTGTAGAAATATCTTCAAAATGTTTTAATCTTAAAACTGTGATTATTTTAACTTAAAGAAATGTAACTTAAAGACAAACGTTATCATAATTATTTGAAATTGTATTAAAAAAAAATTCTGTATAAGTTATTTTTTTTTTTTAGTAAAAAAAAGTAAAAACATTGAAGTAAAGTTTATTTTTTCTAACTTCAGTGTTTACTTTCTGGGACTATGACGCTTTCTACGTTTTGTGAAATATTCAGTCTATGTAACTTATCGTTTGAAATTAGTTTAAATGATTCTAAGCAATTTGAATACTCTAATTGAAAGTTGAGTTTAAAATGTCGGAAATGAATGAAATGCTACGTTTGTTAATAACGATTTATATGAACTTACTGTATATAAATATGTCGTGTTGCTCAGAACGAGAAAAAAAAAAAAAAATACGTCTTCCGCCTAGAGCTGACATTTGGAGTGCCTTTGATTAATAGTCGTGCAACAGTTGACGGGGGTTGACACCTTCCCTGGAAGTTGCTTTCCATATTAGAAATGCCTGTTATCTTATGCACTTAGGTGAAGGCACTCCAGTTATGCAGGAAAAGGGAAAAAAAAAAGTCCAAATGTGAATGAAGAAAATTTATCTTATGGGACGAGTTGCTCCCATTGTAAATTTTGAAATTGTTTAGCTTGAACGAATATTTTAACACTGTCCTTTTATTTGTCCTGTGTTATTTCATATAACAAGACATTTTTTATTTTTTATTTGGAGATGTTCAGGGCTTGTAGATATCTGAATGCATTCTTTGATGTCCTTAAGAATTTGTTTCTTAGTCTGTTTCTCCAAATAGTCTTAAGCTACTCCTGGATTAAATCCAAGTGAATCCAACAGAATTGCGACTTAAACTAATAGTAATACTATTTGGAGAAACCGGCCGTTAAAGAAATCTCCATTTTTCAGTTAATCCAGCTTAAATGAATAATGGTAATTTTTTTTTTTTTTTGGCACTAGGTTCAAATAGACCTTTTGTTTTACTAAATTAAGACTGTTTCTGTGTAGCGCTTTTTCATAAAGTAGAGTTTTTTGTTATTTACTTTTTAATGATCAAATAAATAAAAATAAAGTTTTCATTTCAAATTATGTTAATTCGTATTCGAATTATGTTAATCCATAAGACCAAATTAGGAATTAATGTTCCAATTTGTATTTATAAAGTTAAGTCAAATGTACAATTTGAGCAGGTGGATTTGTAATACTGGTAAACACGAGGTGAGTTAAAATCTGGAAATCTAGGGGAATAGAAAATGTCAAGTTCATTCTCGATGAAGGCATGTATGTCATGTATTTCTCTGTGGACGTATTGTTAGACTTTCGACTGAATGTTGAATTGGCGAAATATTTCCATGAAATATTGTGGAAAAGATCAGTGTTTCTCAAATGAACCACCGATCTGGGACTTGAAAATTTAGTCGAAGTCGGGCTAGAGATAGTTTTGATGTTCGAATTAGCTAAAGGTTTCCTTGCATTTTACGACCACCTTAAAAAAAAAAAAAAAGGTAAGAAACGAAACTTCAACGTCTGAAGTGTTTAGAAGAAAGACAGCTGGACCTAAAACAAAATATTTAATTAAAAATAAAAATTCACCAAAAACATTTGCTTACGTTTTGTTAGATATTGCCTCCCCTGGGCATCATGTTATTGTGAAGTAAAAACCAGCCATGGTAGATGCAGGCAGAAAGGTTTTTTGATTCTACCAGTCTTTCAAACGAAACAATTGCGCGAAGCATTGAAAACAAAAACTTATAATATAGAAGTTAAGCTCATTCCCTTTTGGGCAAAACAAAACAAAAAAGTTGGTTGTTGTTCTATGTTTTCATTAACACGAATCTGAGTATTTTGAGGTAGCCATTTTATTAGGATATGTTAAATATATCTGTGAAGACAAACTATTTTTAAAATACTTTGTAATTTGCTAATAAAAATGACAAGTTCAGAAGTATTTCAGACGTTATTGGCTACTTTTAAATAATGGCGCCGAGTGCTATTGGTATGAGATGGCGTCACTCGTACTCCAAAGTCGCAGCAAAAATTTGCAAAGTTGCACAATGACATTGTAAGAGTCATCGTGAATAACATCCTGATGAAGTAATACAGTGGAACCCCGCCATTCGTCCGCCTCTCTATTCGTACAACTCGTTATTCGTACAACTTTTTCAAGTAAAATTGAACTCGCCATTCGTACGCTTGCTCGCGATTCGGACAGCGTGACCTCGGTACTGACCGCGCCACGCGGTCGCTTCAGTTCAGTCTCGTGCTAGCTTCCGTACGCTACGCATCATCCACGCAAGCTTCGTGAAACTTTGTGATATTTTATTGTTATTTTTATTAAAAATAGTGCAGCCATGGGTCTAAAAAAGATTACTGATTCAACTAAGCCTAAAAGGAAAGCAGTGAGAACGACAATTGAATTGAAAAAAAGAAATCGTTGCGAAGTTTGAAAGTGGAACTCGTGTCTCTGAACTGGCAACTCAGTATGGCATGGCGAAATCAACCATATCGTCTATACTGAAAAAGAAAGACATAATAATAGCGGCCTATATATTTATTGTTTTCATAGTTTTTATGTATTTTACGCTTAAAGTATTATTACAAAGGTTTAAATAAGCAATTATCTCTGGGTTCTGGAACGGATTAATCCAATTTACATTATATCTTATGTGAAAAAATGCTTCGCCATTCGTACAAATCGCCATTCGAACTGCCTCCTGGAACGGATTGTGTACGAATAGCGAGGTTCCACTGTAGTTCTGGAATTAGTACAGCTCTGCTCTGTTATTGACTACACATTAATAGTGAATTTTATGCAGGAAACAAACGATTGTGTAATTTATTTATTTATTTGTAATATTTGCAGAAGATGACACACTTTTATTATTAATCGAAAGTTAGAGGGTTGTCGTTTGATAAGTCTTCGAACTCAAAAAAGAAATTTAAAAAGTTTCTGGAGTAGCAGAGTTTTGGATAGCAGTGATTAGGTTTTGAAATGGATGTACTTGGCAGCCACAATTTCAGTTCTAAATGAACAAAACTCTGGAGTTACAATGTCCCAAGGCTTTCATCTTGTACCATTTGAAAAAAAATGTTTGGAAAAAATACAGTAAATGAAGGAGTATTTCAGTATTCGATTTCTTTTTAGAAATTACATTCAGAAAGGAGTGTGGCATTAATGGTGGTGTCTGGATTACTTCAAGAGTCGGATTGAATTAAAAACATGATCCTACGTTGAAGGCCTTTGGAACATTGTAACTTTAAATAAAATATAAATAAATAAAATAAAATAATTTCGTTTGCTTCAATGTATCTTTGTTAGACAGATTTCTCTGCCATTTCAGCATAAAAACAAAGGAAAGAAACAACTTGACTTAACATCTCTACTAAAAGTTTTCTTAATACGCAGTTGAAATACTAGACCAGTTTTGTTATTAACAAAAAGAAAATTGTTAGATTTATGTAAAAGAATATAATTTCTCTTCTTATCCTAATAATTTATGCTTAGGAAAACAAAAAACAAAAATTAACTTGTTGTTAGCTATTAAATCTTTTAAAAATTCTTCCAGTTTTAGACTACCACTAAATAGTTAAAGGTAGAAAGATTTATCTATTAGAAAAAATACAAAAACAAACAAAACAAATGAGACATCCTTTGTAATTTGAGGGCACCAACTGAGGACTCCAGGGGTAAAAGATTGGGACCCTACGACCTGTAGACCACGGCTGTGTCCCCAGAGATAAAAATCTAGGAAGGACAATCTGGAGATGGTCAGGCTACCTTGTCCAGTGCTCTTACGTGTTACCGTAAAGAGAGGGGTTGGGGGCAGGAATCGTTTTTCCTTATTTTTCCAGGCTTCTTAATCGTTGTGCGGACGCATTACAATTAAAGAACTGCTCGGTAATAATTAAGAATATCAGCACCATTTAGATCGTGCCTTCATTTCCATGGGCGGCATTGTAACAGACAAGCAAGTTATCCACAAGAAAAGAAACTACGACATAAAAGATAAACAAGTTAATTTTTTTTCAAGGTAATTCTGCGTTTGTAATTTAGATGTTGCAATTTGGTTTTAGCTAACGTTCGTATACTGATTCCGTCACGACAAGACAAGATATTAGACCTGCCTTTTAGAAGGGCGAGTTTGGCATTTTCAGGCTTATACCCACTTTTAAGAAAACCCGGGGACGTTTGTTGAACGCAGATCTCAACCAGTAACCGAACATGCCACTGGGTGACGTGAAGGCATATCTAAAACGGAAATGAGAAAGTCAGTATTGCTCTTATTTTTGGATCGGATGTTTGAATGATACTCTTTCTTTGATTAGATGTTTTTGTAATTAGAATGCTACAATCAAACAATATGTTGAACGGATTAATACTTTTATGGAACATCGTTCATATTTATGCAGAACAGTTTGCGGTTTAATTAAATGACTACAAAACACAGGGAATGAGCCATTCTGTATTACAGAAGCACTTTAGTAAACAAAAACATTTTTATTTTTTTTAACACAGAATCGTCTAATAATAAAAGCACTGATTGTCCAATTCATGCGGGAAATAACTGCAACCGTCGGGATCAGTGTAGTTAGTTTTATCGATGTGATGTGACGATTGGTTCTAATTCTTTTCTTCTACCTTTGAAAAAACCTTAAATTCCCCTCATTCTGCATAATATAGTTGCAGTTTTAGTTTCCCCTCTTCTTTTTCACTTTTCCGTCTTGCTGTCTTTACAGTGAATTGGTAAAGGGTTCGCCTCTCCCCTATCTCTATTGCCTCCATTGATCTTTGTTCATGTTCTTTCATCGAATACTTTTTTCTCAATTCGCTATCTTTGGGATCTTCTTCACAACACTTTCTTTCAAAAACCATTCATTATTTTCGTCTTCGTTTCAAACTTCACTTAAGTTCCACTTTACGAAAATAGAGACGTACGGATATTGCGGAAAAGTAAATAGGGAGAAGAGTGTGTATTTAAAATATATTCTCATTTTTCAAATATCCTATTGGAAATCTTAAACTTACCGAATTACCATTTGTTTTCGAATTTCTTGAAGATGTTCGGCACCATATAATAAATTCAAATTTGGACAGGATTTTTCTGATACGTGAACAGGCTGAATATAGGAAAGCTTTATCAACGAATTGCCTTTCAGAAAAAAAAATATAAGTGAATTTTGTAATTCTTATTAATACAATGGTTTGTTTCATCTTTATCGTTTGCTTCGATATTATCAGTGATCAGGGCTTCCGCTATTAGACAATGCTCCTTTACAGTGAAGTAATGCATAGGCTAAATCTATTATCATTCTATGCAATTCTTTTTGAAACTATCGTTAGTTTGTTGCGAATTAGTGATCTATGGGAATTTCATTGTACGAATTTACATAATGATTACAAGAAACATTTTGAATCCCTAACCGAAAAAGGGGATTTTGACCAGAAATTGTAAAGCAGTTTTATATGAATTGTATATAACGTTTAACCTACAGAGCTAATGTAATATTTACATGTTACAAATAAATAATAGAATGATAACTTCAAGAAACATTTTTTTCGTGTATTTCTCTCCCACCCAACAGCAAAATCAAATTAAAAAATGTAATAATAACTAAATTCTGTACGTTATATATCGAGAAAGTATTGAATTCATTTGTGTAAAAGTTGTAAGGCATTGGCTGAAAAGAGAATTTAAGAGAGTTTTCTGATCCACTTTACATTTGATTTATCGTTTCTAGAACTCAAAATAAAAAGGTTCTATTTCCAAGCCTTTACTTTATCCTCTTCACTATAATTTTATGTTTAATAACTTTACAAAGAATTTCAAGTAAAAATTAAGTTTGGTTTTAAAAGGTTCAATTAAGCAATTACAATTTTTAATTGCTGTTAAATTTAAGATTGAAACTTACTATTTTGTGAAATTCAGGAACCAACTAAGTTAATTTAATAGTTACGTTGTTAAAATGTCTTTCTATGATAATCATTGTTCAAAATTCTTATTATATTTGAAGTTGGATGGAATCCTTTCCGATTGATTGGATTTTCCTAAGCGATTTTTTTCAATCAGAATTTGGTTTTACTTTGAGTGACATTGAAATCGGTTACTTTCTGTCTGTAATGGCTTGTGTTTTCAGGGATTTTCTCTGATCTCGCATATTCTTGGAATTATTGGTTGCGTTAAAAAAGAATGGCATCATTGGAAGATACGAGCGCACCCAGAATTTTTAAATTGTCCCCCTTTTTTTTTTTGCATAATGAGATTTGAAGTTAAGAAAGTACTTTTGCATTAAATATTTTAAACCCGTTGTTAATGATGAGGAAAAAAAAATACAAAACAAAACATGAAGAACCTACTTGTTATTAAAATGTTATTACTTAAATTTTCTTTTTTAATATTATTTTTAAAGTGTGAAAATGGCAAACAGTTCGCATTTATTTTCAAATTAGAATATGTATTGGAAAAAAAGGTGAATAAAATCCTCTTTATTTACGTAAATCGTCTAAATTGAACTAATTTTAATTGTACCAAGCAGTGGATTAAGGGTATAACATTCCTTGTTTATGAGATGAGATATTAACAGAAGTAGGATTGGAATCCATTGTTTAGATTCCAGTGCTTTTCTATGGGAGTTTTTTTTTTTTTTTTTCCCGCCTTCTGCTAATTTCGACAAGTCCCCATTTGCAAAAGATTTCAAATATAAAAAAGCTAGATCGCCTTAGTCCTTGAATATGCATATCATGTTTCAAGAAGATCTACCAACTTCCTATTGGGAAGAAGTTTCAAAATAATAAAGTTGTGCAAACATTTGGTCGAAAATTGCTGTGATGGTGTTGAAATAGATAAAGATATTAATTGTTAATCTTGAACTTTTTAATTAAATAATTCCGTAATTCGATGCAGAAGTAATCAACAATGTTAATGTTTTTCTTAATTTTTTATTTAATCCTATGTAAATGAGTTAGCAGAATAGATATAATTAATTTCCATTCTAATTTAAAAAAAAAAAAAAAAAAAAAAAAAAAATCTGGAATTAACTAAAGGACCCGAAATGCTCTGACCTCATCTAAAACGAGGCCAATTTATATTTAATTGTTTGTTTTCTTTTTTTTTTCATTGGGGCTTTATTATGCTTTAAAACGTGGTCGTGATTTGCTCAGGTGGTTGGTGTAGGTGTTGGTGCAATGAAAGCATTTTCACGAATTCGTGAAGTAGTAAAAAGCGTCGAAGGAGGAGAGGCCAAAAGTTTCTAGGAACCACCGTATTATCGTCGTAATTATTAGTTAACATTTGAATAACAGATCAGGAGAACAACGAAATTTAACTCATTCTCTTTCTAAGTATGAACTGATTTTTATCATTAAAAGACCAGAACTCCCTATGTAACTATTCCTAGTGTGGATTTTGACTATATTAAATAAAGTCATTAATATTATTTTTAATGAAAAAGCCTTTTTTGTTTTTCCTCTTAAGTTCATTTCTACTCGAAGCTGGCTGTACTTATCTTGGAAATCTGTGTAAGGCGGGAAATATTCAGATTGAAGAGGTGTTTCCACCTACTCAAGTGACAAGTGTAGAGAGATAAGTTTAAGTAGTTGACTTTGTAATTTGAAACGCAAGCTAATGGCGAAACAGGTGTTCGAAAATGCAGTTCGCTTCTGTTAACCGATGAAAAATTTTATTTTATTTTGACTGTAGTTGGTTAGGAGTTGAAACCTCATATCTTTTCTGTATATTTTCTGTATTTAGTCTTTAGAAATGCAATATGTTAACCACCCTAAAAGACTATTTTATATTTGACCAATTGTTTAAAGAGAAATTTGGCCGATGGTTGTCTAGTCAAGATCCTGCCTTAGTTTCTGGAGGATTGCGAACTCAGGAAGGAGCAATGAATATTCGAAGTGTCACGTGACGTCGGTTCACTGTTGGAGGATGGTGTTTTGGTTGGCAGCCTGTGCAATCAACTGAGCAATTGTAGAGTTGGTGGGGGTGGCCAAGGAGAGAAGGTTAATGCGTTAGTGGGTTTGCCCAATCCGGAGGTCGTAGGTCGATCGGATTACGTCACGCCATCCGTGAGCTTTTATTGGTGGAGAGATGCCTTCTGCTTGACCTTCTCTCGTGGGCCAAAAATGAATAATGTTTTTGAGATAGTTGTGGTTGCACCCAGATAGGATTACATCTGGATTGGAAAAAAGACTGACTTATTAGAACGGATTCCGAAATACGATTATTAGATATATGTTGAGGCGTTGCATTTGCTTTTTTTGTTTTTTTTGTTTTCTACTTTCAAATTGCATTTATAAACCGAAATTTGCATATTAAAATGCAATTGCAGTAAATTAGGTGAGCTATTAAAGGATGGGAGATTGAGTAAATGATGAATATAATAAAACAAAAACCAAAAAAATAATACCTGACGTTGGTGGGTGAAGTGGCATTGGTGTTAAATCATTCGCTAAATGGACGTGTGTGATGCAGAGGACAGGGGGCTTCTGCCCATACATCAGCTGACATCCGTTACATACTTTGATTAATCACGGATGATTAGGCATAAAATTCTTTCGACCGCCAGCGCACACACATAGCTCGTAATTTATGGGTTTGTGCTGCAAGGGACCGGCTTCAGACAAGTTGGCAGCTGAGAGAGAGAAAGAGACAGACACCGTATGTTCAATCTCAAGTAAAGGGCGACTAATTTTTTGACTTTTTTAAGAATTTCACAAAAGCAACTTAGAAAAATAAATAAATAAATAATACAGTAATAATAATACAATAATACAGTAAAATCACTTTGACATCGTAAATTATTTCATATAGGCTTCACTTAAACTGTTGTTGTTACAATTCTTAGTATTTGTTGAAAGAAGGAAATAAAATTGAGAGATTTTAGTTTCAAGCCGTCAGACATAAGCAAAAAAGTGTTATAATAACATAGGTGAGAGGAGAAAGGAACATCAAATGAGTCTCACCTACCATCATGGTTAAGTTTTTTTAACTTTCATATTTGTTGGGGGATGTTTGTGTTCGGTCCCCTTTTTTTTCATGATTGAAAAGAAAATACGAAACAATTAAGACTGAAGAATTGAATAAAATGGCAAGGAAAGGGAGAAAAATGAGTTGTCAGACAGCAGTTAATTTTTTTTAAATATATCGACTGAATCAATTGAATTTTGTTTATTTGTCAAATATGGTCCATTTAACAGAAAAGAATTTTAAAATGGAGATTCCTGGGAATGCCACTGTTTAATTGTGAAACATAGAATCGTTCCTTGTAATATTAATGTATATGTGAACGTTAATGGAGAAAAAATGAAAGTTGTTGTTTTTAAAGATGCATTGCTCAAAAAGTAATGGAATCCTGTAACTTGATGTAGCCTAATTACTTTCAACAGCTATAATTGATGGGAACTGATGCAATACCTGAAAACAGAATGTTTAAAGAAACTGTTTTACTTCTATAATGTTAAGAGAGAATTTTTGGGTTGTAAAGTAACATCGTTACTTATTTTCCGCAGTGCAGTGACGATCCCTACGTATTAAATTAAATTTTAAGTCAAACTGATTAAAATAAGAAGCCGTCTTCTGTAATATTTATTGAACTGCGACAACAGTAAAAAAAAAAAAAAGTATTGAATATCATGGGATTGTTGATTGCAACCAGTGGCTCTGTCTTTCCGTCTACTTATTTCCTTGTCTTGATCGATAAAAATCCGTTTAATTAAACGTGGCTGACAATGCGTGAATTACAGTGTTGGCAGCAGCATTTATCTCCATTTTTTTTTTTTGTTGTGTGTTTTCCCCTGAAGCAGCATATTGAACTGTAGAGATATTGTTGGTGAATGAATTGCCAAACTCATTGTGTTGTCGGCAATAAAATAGTGGCTGGTGACGGCGACCCATCGCAGTTGGCTCGAGGCAAACCCACTTCAGTCTTTTTAACAGCTATGGAGAGATCATGACACGTTCAATTGTATTCTGCTTTTTAGACAGAGAATGCAGGCGATGAGAGGAAGCCTCAACTTAAACAAATTGGCGTCTTCAGTTAAGAAACATTCCAGTTGGCTTTTTTTTTCTTTCTTTCTTCTGCTGCCAGACTGAGACATTACTTTTCCGTTAAATGAAATGATTGCTGTTTGTTTCAGTACTTGATGCCAGTATAATCTAATATAACTTTTCAAGAGAAAAAAAAAATATGAATCCTGATATTAATCTTCTACAAACAAATATGATCATTCCAGTACGTTCTGGACATATTAAATTTAGAATATTATACGTTCGTGATAAATCTGAAGAAGTTTTTTATTACTTGCAAACCATTTTTTTAATTTTTTTTTTTTTTTTGCTTAGAAAAAAATAAATTTAAATATTTATTTTGGGTTTTTGTTTGTGTTTGAGGGAGATAGAGATTTGATGGTTGTTTGTATGTATACATTTTTTTTTTCCTGTTTATACCAAACCTAGTTTCGTTATGTTTCTTTAATTGCAATCCGATTGATATGAAATTTTTATCCCACAAAATAGGCTATCAATTACTTTTTAATTTTTTTTTTTTAATTTTTGGCCAGCTTTGATATTTTAGAAAAATCATGATCTCATAATTTGGTCTTTTAACTAAAAGCATCGTAAAAATTTCGCAGTAATTAAGCAAATTCTGAAATGATTTGGATGTTCAAAGTTGTGCTGTGAGACGATGTAGTTTTTTTTTCCTTCCACAGCTCCAAATATACTCGAATCAGATTCATATCGCGGTGACAGGTCATAAGGTTTTCCTTGAGTTTACTGAAGTAGAACTGAACAAAGCGTAATCATTAGACACTCATCCACGAGGAGATGGGATCTGATCAATTTATGGCGAGGGAGTTCCAAATTGATCTATCTATATGAAATTCGCTATGATCAAGCGATCGTGAACCCCTTAACATAAACGAGATGTTTTAGGTATTGGACAAATCTTTGAGCTTCTCTAATGAGACACCACCACTAACTTATTATTCTGAAACAGCAAAAGGGTTGATGATTTTCTTACAGGCGAAGATGTAAATCTGTTGTTCTTCCTTTAGTGTCAGATCAAACTCTTTCCCAAATGACTCAATCATTGCGTCCATTTCTCATAAATTCTTAAAATCCAGGAAGATTAATGTGATGCACATAATTTTGGAAGCAACAAAACAATTTCTTGAAATTAGTACGATTCAATATACTTATAAAGCTCGCATTACAACAGGATGTTGCACAGAATCTTTAAAAATCTTCTACCTCGGTCAGTGAAGCATTGGAATAAATGAAAAAGCTCTGGCTTACGTTATTGCAGTCACACATGTTGGTCAAGAATGTTAATTTTTGATTGTTTTCGTTGCGATGGGAAATGCACTTTTTTTCTTTCTTTGTCAGTTTCTTAAACTGCAGAAATTAGTTTATAAATTTAATTATTTTGTTAGAAATTGAATTGATTTTACTGCAACATATCAGCTACAGTAATACCTGTATTAGGGGTCGTCCATTAATTACGTGAGGTCAAAAGGGGGAGGGGGGGGTCCGGCAAAATCTCACCAAATCTCACCAAGGGGGAGGGGGGGGGGTTAACGAAAATCTCACGTAAACTTTTTCATTCAGAGAAAATATATATTATAGCAAGATTTCCTTTTTTTTTTTTGGTTATTAAAATTTTTGAAATCTCACCAAGGGGGAGGGGGGGGAGGTCCGGTAAAATCTCACCAAATCTCACCAAAGGGGAGGGGGGGTCCAAATTTTTGACAAAACACCTCACGTCATTAATGAACGACCCCTTACATTTGATCAAATTAGGTTTATCGCGCGTTTACTTTAAACGCGCCAAATGAGTTCCTCTTCTTCCAATCCCACCCTTTTTTTTGCTGAGGGAAAGTTATAAGAAAGAAATGAGACACTTGTTATTTTGAAAAGAGCTTTTTAATTTTCATAGAGACGAAATTTGTAAAATTTCTAATTGAAAATTATTTGGCGAGTAAACCAATTGGTTTAGTAATTCTGTTTTTCATATCAAAAATAAGAAAGTTATACAAAAAAAAAAAATCCCAAACCATTATCTTAGAAGATAAATAGAAACGGCGGGAAGAAAGCCAAACTAAAACTAGTGAGTTTTGCTCTTTAAAAGGATGGACTTGCTCTGACCTGTCGTTGCACGAGCACTTGCTAATTATTTTTTTACGATACGAACAGCAACAACTATAAAACAACCCATTCCACGAAGCGTCTTTGGACTCGATAGCATTACAAGTCACTTGCCTTGTTTCAAATGCTTTTCCCTTAGAACAAACCCTGTTTTGTTGGCAGTAATATTTTATAATTTAAAATGACACTTGATCCTTTTATGTTTCTTAAAAATCGGTTACTTAAATGAAAAGATGTAAATGGGGAAGGGGTTTGCTTGTAAATCAGTGGTTCCCAAACTTTTCATAATCGCGCCTGCCGCTTATCCCGTTTCCCCTCGTTTAATATTATTGAAAAACATTCTATCCCTCTTTCTAGATATTAAAAAAAAATGAGCACGCCTTAATTTCTACATTTTCCTAATTTTTAAAAACATTTTCAGTATTACTTCCTCCGCTGTGAACAGGCACTGCTGCCTTGGTTTGAAAGAAATGCTTTAGTATGGATACAAGCAACCGGGAAAGAATTAGAAAAGGCTCCTAAATATTTTTAAATAATAATAATAATAATACGCGCCCCATTCCTACAAGGAGAGGTATCTTCCAGGGATACTCCTTGAAAGGGTCCTCTTTGGGTCTGCCTCTCCTTTGAATCCATTGAGCCACAGAATACGGCTTACCTCAGGCACTGACACCATACAAAATCACATTCACTCTACGTGGATGACAGACTCTACGCCACAACCAACACACAACTTACTAATCTACTACAAGTCACCACATAGTTCACCAAAGATATTGGAATGGAATTTGGGATTGACAAATGCCGCAACCTACATATAATATGCGAGAAGACCTCGAATTTTTGAAGGGTTTTGAAATGGACCATGTTTGCCGTCCAATCCAAGGAAGAGAGAGACCTATAAGTACTTGGTCTTCCAGCAAGCGTGCGTAACGGACAGTACAAATCAAATCTGCACTCGAGAACACATACATTGCTTGCGTTCACAAGATCGTCAAAACAGAACTCAATTCCAAAAATAAAATTAAAGCCATTAACACTTTTGCGGTCCCCACACTAATATACTCCTTCGGCATAATCTCCTAGCAAACATCGAACTCGAAGCAATACAGCGCATAATACGCACTATATTCACAAAACACAACATGCACTACCCCAAGTCCGCAACGGAAAGGATGACCCCCCCCCTCCCTGAAAGGAAGGAGGCCAAGGACTCGTTTCACCCTACACGAAGAAAAGTACACCAGAGAGCATAACACTCCTCGCTCCACTCAGCCATTGTTAAGGCTGACACACACCTTACCCCCGGACCTCGAAAACCGTTACTCAATACTTACCACACCCCACACCCTCACTCAGAAGCTGCGTGAAGCTTGGGCTCGTAAGGAACTTCACGGCAAACTTCCATGTCGACATGGAAGCGTCGAACAAATGACTGACGAGTGGTCAGCTGTTTGGGGAGACCGAAGGTTCATGATCGCGAAACGGGACCAAGTCATCCCGACACGCAACTACAAGAAACAAATTCATTGATGCAAACACATGCAGAAACTGCCACACTACGCATGAGACGATCGACCATATAATATCAGGCTGTCCTCTTCTCTCGCAAACAGACTACCTCCACCGACACAATCAGGTAGCATCGATCGTTCATCAACAGCTAGCACACAAACACTCACTTATTAAGAACACGGTCCCATACTACAAGTATGCACCACCATGCCTATTAGTCACTTCATATACTGGGACCGCCCAATTCACACAGACAAAACATACATCTCAACACACCTGACATCACACTTGTTATAAGGCCAACAAACAGGCCTATCTCATTGATATTGCAGTGCCTATCAGCAAGAACATACAGAAAACTCACACAGACAAGATCAGTAAATACACCGATCTAGCACACGAGCTCCAGAAGTAGTGGAGGCAGGACTAAGTACCGGTACGTGTTGTACCCATTGTCCTGTCCGCCACTGCTGTGATACTAATACGGATAGTTAGGAAATTTATGGACACAACCACACATCCCTAACTCTCCTTGCACATTTATTTACACTTGGCAACATGTGCTTTGGTCCTTGACCCGCCATGTTGTCTTTGCTGGAAAACCCAAGTATAGGCTAAGTATAGGATCAAGCTATGGTCTGAGTTCTTTCAGAAACAAGAGTGGATTTTGGAAGATGATTAAGATTGATAGTCACATGAAATTTAAATAAATAAGTTTCCTAATGAAATTATTGGTTTTTCAAAAAAAGATTTTAGAAGGACATGATGTAAATAATGTTACAACTTTTGAGATCCTTAAGTATCTCCTGTAAATTACGTAATAATTCTGAGATTGGTCTAATACATGTGACTGACGGTATGTTATGAATTTGGAGTGTGTTGCTAATTGACTGGTGGAAGAAAACACAAATAAATAAATCATTAAGACCAGTGTAGGGTAATTATTTAGTATTAGGCTTATTTATTTTTTTAATTCTGGCGTTAAAAAAATTACGAAAAATTATTTAACATTTATTCACTAAAAATGTTACTAACTTCTGACTTAATGAAAATGAAACTTTGTGATGTGAAAGTCATTCAATTAAGTTAATTTTAAATTTATGGTGGCTTCTTAAGTAATAATAAATTTGGTAAATATATCAGTACGATTGTAATACTCCTTTTCTTTCGTTTAGTTTTTTTTTTTTTTATTGAATTCAAGTTTTGTTCATATTTTTTTTAGCGTTTTGAGATTACTAAATTTTTTAGTTTCATTTTCCGGTCAATGAAAGGATTGAAATATGTAATTTTATGATTCTTATTTATGTTTTTAATAGGCTAATTGTATTTTAGCTTGATATAACTAAATTTCATGGAATTATTAAAG
Source organism: Thereuonema tuberculata (assembly GCA_023159025.1). Classification (NCBI taxonomy): domain Eukaryota; kingdom Metazoa; phylum Arthropoda; class Chilopoda; order Scutigeromorpha; family Scutigeridae; genus Thereuonema; species Thereuonema tuberculata. The sequence goes on from JAFIDM010000001.1 coordinate 100,799,298, forward strand.
GATGGCTTCGAGTGATCTCATTTATGTCTTACGTATCCTCTTCCCTGTCTCTTTTTTTGATTGTATGTTTTGTGTAACCGTGAAATAATTTGATTGGCTGTAAATTTTTGTTTGCGGAACGCCTTGATTCAAAACTCAGTGCTAGGAAAAAAAAAAATCAACAGAACGAGGAAAAAAAAAATATAAATTGAAGTTTTTTTTTTTTTTTTTTTAGGTATTTTTTTTATAAAAAATAGCAATCCCCCCCCCCCCCCCCACACACACACATAAATTATGGGAACAAGAATGGGAATCATAGTCTAAGATTTTCACCATATCCCTAATTATGTATTTGCTCCAATTATTCTCTCTCTCATTTGATTTTTTTTCCTCGTTGAAGGAATTAGACAACATTTTCCTTGTAAGGAGCGTTGAAATTAAAAAAAATATAAAAAAAATGCTGAGCCCTTGTACATGAAAATGGGCAATTAAGTTTAATTCAAGAACCATCGTGTTCAGTTGGGAATATCGGCTACGTAAGTTGATTCGAATTATTCGAGTCCATCGCGGCAGCGACCCCAGATTTAAAGCTCTCAATAATTCCTCCTCTCGTCCTCAGAAGGAGTTTGAAAGACGGGTGTACTTTGTTTTGTGTGTAGAACAGCACCACTGTTACTTTGTACAGGAAGGAAGTTACTGGATTGAGGACGATCTTAGCTGGGTCAAGCCTATCTGCTATTAGAGATGAAACCTCAGCTCTACTATTAAATGACACTTGAGTTCTCAGCAGTGGAAGCATTTTCCAATTTTTTTTTTTTGGATAATACTTCTGCAATGCGTCTATCTTCTAGGTGTTCTCTAGAAATAGGAAAGTGACGACTTCTCCACAATATTCCTAAAATGTTTACCACAATATTCCTAAATGGAGTTTGTTTTATTTACATGACAGCATTTGTTTCCGTAGTGCCCACTTGAGAGCAACAATGTTAAATAGATAAACAAACAAACAACTTTGATAATCCTGATATCTGATTTAATTTTTACATTTTCGAGATTCCAAAAATCTTAGTAAAAGTATCATGCTGTTGATTTCAAATTTAGAGATATTCCCATCGACTATGGGGTAAATTCATATAAACAGAATAAATCGTATGACATTCTCTGCTTTTTCGCGTTTCATTGGAACGGTCTCCCACAGTCTAACCTGATGAGCAGTCGTTTTGACGGCTTTCTTTTTTCTGTTTCTTTATTCCGCCAATTTATGCCCACTAATTTGAAGGCGTGTCTCTCTCCCATTTAAATTTTAGCCGATAAGTTATAAAAGAGTAATAGTAAGCTTATTAATTACTTAATAATGATTTGTAAATCTAATTTTAAAAAATATTTCACTTTGGGAGCAGATTTTCATGTCAACATCTTTCGCATTTTAATGCAAAGCAGATATGTAATTTGACCAAAATTGTTAACTTTTTTTTTTACAGTGTTAAGAAAGAATGATTTAGAAATAATTAATTTTACAATAAACTATATATAAATATAAATTATCTACTTTCGCGCTCTCTCGTATAAACATATATGAGAGAGAAAGTTAAAGAAAATAACTGCTGTTGGTTTCTATGCTTTATTATTTGTTGTGTAAGAAAGTCTTGGAACAATCTCAAGACATTGATGCTTTTTTTTTTTTGTACCAGTGAATTCAAGTTGGCATAAATTGTCACGAGATATCTGTTTGCTTGCTTGAATCAACGTTATGCTGCCACTTAAAATTGTTATAGAATTGTAATGATTTCTATTTGCGAAGGCAATCGCTACTATTTCCTATGGGTTGGAAGAGAATCCTTTACGTTAATGTTTCGTTTGTTGATCAAATGGGAATCCACTTGGAAGGTCCTCATGCGATAAAGGGTGAATTTGACTGCAAATGGTATTTGGAGTGTTGGCTCAGCAAACACATGCATTTCCACTAGAGTTAGAGTCAACACATGCAAGTTCTTGACTTGGTAACAGAATGGGCTTTTCCTTTATTCACTTTAAATTTGTTGCTTTTCGAAAACTCATCTCTATTTGTCTGGTTACGTAGTAACTTTTTTTTCTTTCTTCTCCCACCCCTTCTAAATTCAAATGTTTATGAATTACTGTCGTGCTATTATTAAAACTACCTGTTCTGCCGATAAATTTTATCCCTACAGTTATTACAGTTTTATCTAGCTGATATTCAAACGCTTTTAGAATATCTTTTATTTTTCTAGACTAAGTCCAGTTGTATCTTGAATGGCAAAAATACCTATAGATTTTTTTTTCCATTGAAAGAAATAAACTTTTTATTTTTCTCTTGTTATTTTTGACTTTCCTTTCGAACCTGATCTGAAGGGATTGAAAGATTCAAACTATCTTTAATATTAAAAGGTAAAACATCCTCAAAAGGACTTTCAAAGTTCTTTCTTCTCATATAAACGAAATATACTCATTTTCGCTATAAAGGGAAATACAATTGTTAATTACGCTATTTGTAATGAAAGAAAATATATATATAAATATTTATATACATATTCTACTATACATAAATTGGAATTGGCAGACACTTTTTGAAATCTCATTAATTGTGACTAAGGCTTTATTTAGAAAAATAAAATAAAACATTTAAGAGTAATAGATTTGAGGAAAATAAATACATAAATGAAACTCGCGAGATTCGAATATTGATAGCAAATATATGAAACACTTTGAAGCGAAGTATAATCAACGAATTCGAATCTTTTATTATTATTTTTTTATAATAATCTTTAATTAGGATTATTAGGTTATCAGATTGGTTATTAGGATAACAATTTGATGCTACAGCCTGAGTTGATCAAACGTTCGATCAAAAAGTTCAGTTTGAAGGTAATTTGTTTACATTTTCTTATTTGTGGGGTTAAGAAGGCTTCTGAATTTAACGAGTCCTTAAACTCAGTTCCTTCAGAATCCACTTTCATTTGAGTTTGTTTGTTGGTTTTTTTACATTAATGGACAGCCTTCTTCTCAGTTTCCTTAAAACAGTAACTTTTGAATTAAATACATTATTTTAGCCAGTGACTTAATATTCATTGTGAGAAATTACGTCCTTTGAAAGATGCTCAGAGAACATATATACTTCTTTGGGAAAGAAAGGGATATAAAATGAGATACGTTAACTTACTGTTCGTTTTCAAAAGCGAGAAGCAAGACTCACAGACGATTGTACTCCGCAAAGGGGTGATACGCTGAGATGGGCACTTTCCTAAGACCTTTTTTTCTTTTAGTATCTATTATTTTTGCAATAGTATTTATTCTTTGCGCTTTTCGGGAAAGAATTATGGAAATAGAACGCAGCTACTAGTAAACTAACACTGACAAAAAGTAAATATCCTCTCTTTATTTCTCCTCACCCCTATTTTCATGAAATCGAAGGAGACCTGACGCATGCGCAAAAGCGTTGAAGGCTCTTGTAAACAAAACCGAACAGTAGGGATTCATTCCCTTGATGTGAAGATACAGAATTCATTCTTATTGATTCAATCTCTTACTTTAATTATTTTTTTCCTTCTTTTACAAAATGGTTTAACCACTCGGCTACCGGACCCACATTATATTATTCTCTGATTAAGTCGGAGAAGCTTAGTCAGAGTTCTTGAAAATTACAGAGGGAGATAAAGGAGGATAGACAATGACCATAGCTTTATTTTATACAAATGAGCTTCAATGTCAGTGAGGTATCACTTGTCAGAATGAAAATTGCAGTAGAAATTCAGTTTGAACTTAGTTTATCATACTTTTTTTAAGCATCATTTTACAGCAGTGCTGTATTTCTGATTGTTATAACGACTATCAGTCTTGCAATTCGCAGAATAATAAGGTTGTTTAATATTTTTATTGATATGTTGAAGAAGTAACTTTGTTTACAATATATATTCGATGGTGCCTCTGCAGAAACAGCTATTTATGGAAAACTGAGATCTTGACAAAGTTATTGCCACAAGTGTTATTGTCAGTTACGATCGAATACTGCAGCTGCCGATCTGTTTAAAATCTTGTCAACATTGATAAGAACTTCAGTGAAATTAAGTGAAGGGGAGTGAATAAGTTCGGTAGCAAAGTCCAGCCAGAAACATTTCTTTATATAAAATCGATTCAACAGACTATGAAATAAGTTTAAAGTTATTAAACATCTTGATGCTCTGGATCAGGAACTACAAATATAAATTGAACTGCAGATTTAACAGATATATAAATGCTATTAAAGCGAAAAGGATTATTTAAAACTTAAAATTATACTCTTTAGATATGGAACAGAAACATAACTACGTTTTCGACTTCAGGATGAAATAGATTACAGAAACTGATTGATTATATAAACCTATGTACAAAAGAAAATTCGGCGTTGATCAGTAAATATAACTTGAGCGATCTTGCTATATACTAGGTTTCATGAAAATCAGTGCAATGGATATCGAATGGTTTATTCCTATGTGAGAACAGACAAGCGAGGCAAGACATCAGATGCCTACTAAAGGCTTAACCGAAACTTTTCTAATAAACTTGACGAAAGCAATGAAAAGATTAATGCAAAACTTCAGATGTAATAATAACATAACATGTTATGTTTTTAAGAGATAATTTGGAGTAGATGGGTAAAAATAAACTATTTTGTACCTGAATTTAAGCTCATTGATCACGAAAATGGGATAGAGGAAATAGTAATAATAGTCGATAAATAGTCTGTTTTTAATTTGATTCTGTTCTGATTTTATCGAAGTGTTGGCTCGTTAAGAAAACGCAGTAAAAGACTTGTGTTGTGATGTTCGAATAATGACAAATATATTGAAGTTATTTTAATGGGAACGATGGAACCGGTTGCTCGGTCACCCATTGGCTGTTGGGCTTAATTGGTGCAGTGCCAGCCAGCACTCCCACCCGATGCAAAGATTATCTTAATAAAATTAACGGCTGTTTGGATAAGACGTGACGCTTAATAGAATTGTAATGGAATCCGAATTGAAATTATTTACTGTTTTTATGGTGCAATTACATGGAGTGGTCTCAAGGGGAAGAAGATCAACTGATGGCAGCACTAATTGAAGCAGGAGGAGGAAGAACAACAACGATATTTGGAGTAGATTTGTTCTGCCTATTACAAGAACTAGACTTATTGCAATGCGTTAAAGAGATTTCTGATGAATATAAATGAAATGAAATACAAAAGGAAATTTGTGCTAATAAAGAATGCCATGGAAAAAATGATAGGTTTAATTGCTTTTCTCAACTTGGTAGTTATTTTTTTTTTTTATTTAAAATAGTGAATATAAAAATTTATTATTAAACGAGCCTAAAATATTTTTATTTTTCTAAAATGTTAAGATTACCGCTAAAGATGGAAATTCTACCTTATTTGTTTCTTTTGCATTCTCACTGCAGCGGTGATAAACAGCCTTTCTCACATTATGTGATGGATTCATGGAAAAACTAAGTGATTAATAAAATTAGATTGAACTCTTGTTTTATCCTCAAGATAAGATCTTGAATGTTAGGATTGTAATTTCTGCAATTTTGAAGTTCTCGGATTATTGCAAAGGCATGTTAAACTATTGAATAGTTTATTCATATGCATTAAAGAATGTAAATTTTCAACTGATTATATTTATAATCAGTAAAAAAATAACGTTTGTCCTGTTAAATAGTCCTCCGGATGAGAGTTTTACAGCCGAATACTGGTTATCGAGTGATAAAGAATATAAACACGAAAACTCAAATATAGTTCCAAGTTAAGATGACCAGAACATGCAATTTTTTTTTAAAAAAAAAAACAAATACAAATAAACAATCACTACAGTTCGGAAATCCATTTTTTTTTTCGATTTTCGACTGTTTCTTTACTTTTTTGTATGTTTTTTTTTTTTTTTTTTTTTTATAATGCATGTTCTGGTCATCTTAACATTTATGAATCTACTCTTAAGAACAAGATGAATCAAATAGTTCTATTTTCAGACTGAAAACCTTGTCTGAATTAAAATATAAAATTCAAAAGATATGTAGACTATGAATGGAACTGTCTAGATAGCGGTCTCCCATGAGGCACATGTGTCGGAACGTGGGTTCGAATCCCGGCATCGGCATGGATATAACTTTCTCCTTCTGTGTTTCGTCCGTTTTTGCGGGTATAACGTATGCGGCCTCCTACGGCGTACCTGGGCAACGATTATTCGGCCAAATGCTCACAATTCTCGCCCCTTGTCGAGGCCAATGGCAAAAGCACCAAGAGCATTTAAAAAGAAAAAAGATATTAAGAATTCTTTTTCGAAGGATCATAAGTATTTTTTATTTTATACTTTTAAGCAAATTATGATACAGGATACACACACACTTTAGGAAATGTGACTTTGATTGTGTAATTATAGAGAATCAGCAATATTTTAAAACTAGAAATTTTACATGAGCTTCGTATGAATATTGGAACTTTCTGAAGTAAATAACGCTCCCATTTGGCGTCCGCTCGTCAACAGAAGAAGTAGAATATAAATAAGGAAATGAATGAAAAAAAAGAAAAATGGAGAGTCAATGGGAGCTGACAAAAACGAAACGTCACAAAGGGAATAAGAGAGAAGTTTTCAGAGGAACATAAACAAAAGGGCTTTGGTTTTACAGATCTGCCTACAAATGCTTTTTCTATATGAAGATATGATATTTGCTTAAAAAAAAAAAAAAAAGAAAAGGAAAAAAAAAATCTTTTGTACCGAAATGCATACATTTGGCTTTTATTTAATTTCTTTAATTTTTTTTTTTTTTCGCGAATTGTTTGTTTTTATGGTTCAGCACTATTTATATTTATATATTATTAAGTTTTTGAACAAGCATCAGTAGTAGGTTTGTTATAAGAGGTTTTCTATGTCTGAAAATTAATTGGTTGTTAGATCCTCTTAATGTATAGACGAGTGAATGTCTGGTTGTTGCTCCCTCTACATTCTCAAATCCTTTTATCTACGAAGACCAAATTTTGCCCCAAAATTTACTTGTGACCCTACGATTCTCCGAAGCTCCATGTTTTCAATTTTTTATTCATTTAATTTTTTGCATTTTTGTCCTAAATCTTAATATTTTTAATAGTACTTCTCTGCACGACATGGACCAATACTAACAAGCCCAACAGAATGCTTTAATCCCCCCCACCCTCCATTTGATAACGAGTAAAGGTCGGAGCTATGGCGGGAGAATATATTAAGCATAACTTTTCTGGAGAAGCACTGGGCTTAAATAATGTTAATAGTTAATAAGGATAATTAAGGTTCGTTCCCATTAGTTCGGTAGAATTGCAACGAAGCTCTTACCTTTAGAATCTTCTTCCCTTTAGATGTCAGCTGTTGTTGATAATTAGTAACATTTAAGGTTTTCCTGAGATTTGTTGTTTATGAAATCTTAAGAGTTTCTTTATCACTTAATTGTGATTCATTAGAATCAAAAGAGAAACAACATCATTCAGCAACATTCATCTACAGTCAAAGCTTCAGTTTTCCAAGATAAATAGTTGTTGAGATATCGTTATTATTACGCTTTCATGGGAAGTTAAGTTGAATCTTGCCTTTTCTATACAAGAACCAATAGAGATCTTAATAACCTACCTCAAAAGTTTTAGCTTCGCAGGATAAATAGGTAGTTTTGAGTTACATAGTCATAAGATTTGTTTCAACTTTTTTTTGTCAGTTTTTATAACTAGTTTTTATCTAGGAACACAATTGACACGCACATTGTAAATTGCGCGTGTCAATTGTGTTCCTAGATAGTTCACTCCGCACGTTAAAGAAAGGTTAATAACTAGTTTTTACTCCATTTTCTCTCCAGTATATGGAATTTAATCTTACCATATTAGATTAACCTTGGGTCATTTTCAATAATTGTTAACCCTTTTACTATATGAAGTAAAAGGAGGAAAAAAATGCTATGTAAGTTATGTCCTTCTTCTGATTCATTTATGTTCTTTCTAATTATTTGCGCTTGAATTAATAAGATATATTAAAAAAAATAATATTGACATTTTTTGAAGCTTATTAAGGAATTTAGAAGAATAGGAAAATAAACATATCATCTGACGAAATCTGATATTGCTGTTGATGTGAATCTCTCAAGCTTAAGCTTTTCGTTAAACTCCAGTTTTGTTCCAATATTTATTTAGAATTCAGTGAATTTATTTAGACCTACAGATTTAGAGAAATTTCTTGTTGAAGTAAGAAAATGTTAAGGATTTGGCTTACATATTAGGACTTAAATTTATCAAAATAGTGGAAGATGGTTTTATTTCTAATAAGAAATTAGAAAGTTTAGTTAACATACGAATCGTTATGTTACTACGAATTTTTTCGTACCAGTATTGAGATATAGGCTGTAGAAAATAAATTGGAGAGGCAGGCGTGCGTGATTCTATTACGACTCTGTTAACAGAGAAAAATTTCTGTCGATCTTTATGAGCCACTCTTCATGTTTATAGTATTTCATGATTTTCTTATGTTTCTATTTGTAATACATTTGCTTTTCTGCGATGTTATTATTACCAAAATATCAACTGAAAATAAAACCTTGTAGCACCTGATCAAAGAACAAAAGAGCAGCTATCATGGATCGGATTTATTATTATTGTGAGTGGTGGATGTGCATACGTGATGTGCTTGTGGTAGACGTAATTTGCCTACGAAAGCAACGCTTGATGCGTGGCGCTGCCCACTGGGCGACTGCAGGGGGGCAATTACGGAGAATCTGACTCTTGGGTTTACCCCCCTTTGGCAGCACTTTTCAGTTGAACTTAACAAGAGAACACCTGGCTGGCCTGAGTCGTAAAAATATAGTTCAAATAAAAGCAGCATTTAAATTTAGAAGGAACAAAAAAAGATGGGGAAAAGTGTTTAAGATTCTTTCTGGGAATCTTCTAGTTAAGTAATTTTTTATTACAATAACAAAAATAAATTTGTTATAAAAATGTCAATTGTACGGTTAATCAATCGTTTGAATTAAAAAAATGATCTTTAGATTGGTTTTCTTCGTTTTTTTCTTTTCAGTAGGTGTAACGTACTGTCTACTTAATTTTCAGAATCCTGTTTAATTTTAACTATATTAAAACCTATAATATTACAGAGACATTCTTTAGAAGGAAATTTATGGATCGCATAATGTTTGGCACCTCGGAATTTCGATGATGGTAGCAACATTGAAGACGTGATTCAGTGAAGCCAAAGGAAAAATTTACAGCTGTTTTAGAATAAATGATTGATTGCGATATTTTTTAAGTGCGTTGTTTAATGCAGTAAATGAGAGGTTAATAAAATAAATTTAAAATGTGATTAATGTGAATCTTGATGTAGTCTCGGCTAAAGTTACCCAACGAAGCAGAATTTTATTTAAACGAATGATAACACCAGACCGAATGGCAGACCGAAAATATCACAATTTTTCTTCGTGCGAAGACTTGGCCCTGAACGTAATTATTACGATAAAGAGGGAGCTATTTGATAATGATGATTTACCGTTGGTTTAAATCAGCTGTTCTCAACCTTTATCTCCTTGCGAACCTCTTGCAACATTATAAGTATTTTTATTTGTGCGAATCCCGTCCATAATCGTCCAAGCAGAAGAAAACCGAGAGTAGTTTGTTAGAAACGCCATTACAGAACTTTTATTGCCAACATCCTGGATGATTCGTATGACTGCAGATTAGAACACTCCTGTAACTGAAGAGTTGGGCCTTTTAGACGAGAATAAATATTAACTTACTTGAAAGTGAGGTTATAAGTTTTGAAATTATTTTCTCGGTTGATGGCAGTCTCAAAGCAAGACTCAATATCTCTTGAGTTGATTGAAGAATGTTTTTCTTCCATTAACTATTGTTACATAAGTGCATCGAGAACCAAATGTTATTGATCCATCGATCCGCATAAGTTTTGAGATAATTTGTTTGAGAAGGAATAGCGTGGGAGTAGCCGCACCTTCGAAGCACCATTGGAACGTGGCAACTTGATGTGATGCATGGACTCGTTTTTAAGGAAGTTAATGTTGAAAATAAAAGATTTTATTGGGAAAATTGGCGAGTGGAGGCTTACCTTGCTCTTTAACCTGCGATTAAAAGGAGTTCAGTTGATTGAACGCAGGGCGGGTCTGTGACGGAAACGAAATATGGTTGATGACTCCACCCCCATCACTTAAGCCGAGAACGCGCTGTGCATTCGAGAACCTTGGTAATAATTGTATCATTTGAGATGATTTAGTGATTGCCGAAGAGATTAAGAGGATGATAATCTAAAGGTGATACTTTTTTTCTAGATATCTAATCCTTAGAACTCGTAATGGAATCATATCTCATCAAATATTGTTTAATTGGAAGGGATCATCGTAATATGACATTTAAGCAAGATAGAGTGAGGACATTTAAATTGAAGTTTACAGTTTTATTTTGTTTATATTGATTGAATATTTCATTTGAGGTAATTAATGCAGTTCCACTAAACTGGTTTTTTTTTTGTTTTTGTTTTTTGTATTTTTTTACTCCTCATGAAACACTTTTATTCTTCCAAAATTCCGGCGGTAATCCAAAACATTGTTCCCAAAAATCACAGACACGACAAACTTTTTCATTGCTTTTATTATGTTCAACAGAGTCCTTGGAAGACCTCTAACAGATTTCTTTCTCTTTGTCAGAATACTTTTGTAATTTTTTAATGTTACTTAAGCTGATCTGGAATGTGAAATAATACTTTAATAACTTTCGTTGTTAGAACGAAACAGAATATAGTTTACATTTTTATTTGTCCAGATTTTTTGATTGCTTTAGATTTTCGTCAATGTTAAAGCTCTTCATGAAGCTTAAGTATTTATTACAAATGCATTCTCAGAATTTTCTTGCAGAACACCGATTTGGTAATCTACGGAACAATGCAATTTTAATATTTTTCGAAGTTTATTATTTGAAAGCGTAATTTTATTGTTTTTTGAAGAATAAGATATTCTAAATATTCTGATTTTATTACGATGATGACAACATTCTAGCTAAAACATGACTAAAAATATTAAAAATGTTTCGCACATTAATGGTAATAAGAAGCTGAATTATTTGAAGCCCAAGATGATTTACTGATAATTTTAAACTGCGTTTGACTATAACAGTAGAAAGTGATCCTAAGTGATAGCAATACAAGTCAGTTTCCTGTATTTTTCTTTTGAAGATGCTTTAATTCTGAGTTGTATTGAGGTGCTTTATCTCTGCCCAAATGTAGGTGTGGCGTCGGTCTCCTGATGCTCTGTTTTTCATGTGGTGTAATCAGGCTCTCAGCTGGGGAGCAGCCGATTCCCTATCAGTAGATGCTACCTGTGATGAATTGGGAAAGGAACAGAAACCCCATTCATCTTGACTCTGCACTGCAGAGTCGTTATTTGCAGGATGCGACTGGAGAGCCATGATCTGCCATACTTAGTGATCGCTAGGTGATTCATATAAGCATTTCTGGTAATTGACGTGAAACCTTGGCGATGGTACAATTTAATGGGGGAACAGGAATGGGGAGAGGTCTAAGTAGGTTACTAAGATTGATGTCACTTTCTCTAATGCTGCTGTCTTTCTGCATTGCTGTTATAGTGAACGATATTTTTTCAGTGTCGTCCAGAAATGTTTATTTCCCTTGAGGTTTAAAATGTTCTTTGTAGCCATGTGCTCAGTGACTCCATTTGTGTAAAGTGTGTGTGTTATTTCTCCATTACTTCATGTTTGTTTCGTGGAATTTTATTTTGAACACTTTTGCGAAATTGAACACACTAAAACCATTGGTTGATGTTTATTATTGATTTTGAACACTGAAACAAAATTTGCTGCTTACTCAACTTCTACAACTTGCTTTATCTTCTGATTCATTCTCGACTAATGGCCTTTGATAGCATTTCGTCAACCTCCATCTTATTTCTAAAAATATGGAATGTGCTAATGCATTGTTAATGTCTTCGCACTGGACACACCAGACACACACACAACTATCTTAATTTTTTTAATTTTTTTTAATAATCACCATTCAGTATCTGCAAAGTTGTCTGCTCCATCATAGATTAGTTGCTTGTATCAAGATCAACTAAAGTTTTTACGTTATCGCTGATTTTATCATTCTAAAGCCTACGACACTCAGTATTAGGAAGTAAATTTCTTCTCGATACATCGCAGCTATCGCTTTTCAAATGCCTTACTGTTAAGTTTGTCTTTTGCAAATGATATCGATTCCCTATTAGTAATTTGTAAACTCACTGAAATAAGTTGAACAGCTTAAGTAGCTTTAATAACGTGTTTCTTAAGAAAGATCAGAGAAATGGACTGTTATGTTTGGCTTGGTGTAATTATGCTATTTGTATTGCATTTAAAAGAACAAATTAAATAATAATAATAATCCAGATAATTTTGAAGTTGAAAGAATTCCCTTAAATACTCAGTTTCTTTTGGGTCATTAAGATTTACAAGCAGAGTTTATCGAAATAATATTAGTTATATAAATAGTGGCTTAAAAAGATCGAACGCTTACGGCACAAGAAAACTGCAGTTGTGCCAAAAACAACCGGTCCTCCTTGAAAAATTCTGTGATGCAAAGGTGATAACTAACGATAAATATAGCAGATGATCTGATCAAAAGCAACATGTTGCATTTGCTATTATCAGATCATACTTCTCCTAAATTGAGATTTATTATAATTGAATCATTATCAGTTAATAGAGAAAGAAAGATTCCATTCCTTGGCTCAGTGATGTTATCTGCAATGGAAGCAACAATACCTAAAAGCTTTAACCTTTTTTTTTTTTCTTAGTAAAGGGATAGTCCAGAGAACATTGCTTTTAATGTTTTTAAAAGAAGTCATTTTCGAAAGAGTATTAAGTTATAGCACCAGGTCAGAATCTTTCTGCAAGAAAGCTGTAAATGAAAATCATATTTTAATAAATTCGAAGTTTGAATGCATATAAGCGAGATGACTTAAGAAGCAACGTCAGCATTTATTTCTCCTTTGAATTTTAAGATAGGTTTTTAATTTAACAGCGAGTGGCTGATTTGAGCCCCCACTACCCTAAAACGTCTACTGACGAGTACTCAACGAAAAGTACTTTTTGATCATACATATATTAATAAATCAGTAGGAGATCATTTGCACATTTAAACTTAGTGAAGACGACTTCATGGAGACGATTTGGATTCTTATTTTTAACCCTCGATTGTTAATAAAAGCAATTTCAATGAATGCAGACTGTTGTAAACTTTGGTGATCATTTATTGAAACTTAAAATTCACGCTGAATTTCCCTGTGTAATGTCCCAAACGAAGCATGATTTTACTGATTGAATGGACTTCGAAATCATTGTATGAAATGTATTCGTAGATAGGAAGGTATCTTTATTCGTAGAATAAATACTTTTATTCTATTATTCACTCCATGAAGGCTATTTACTCATTTCTGAGATTTCTGTTCTTTTTGGTTTTGCCATTACGGTACCATAACATTTACTTTTCATCCACAAACTGATCCGAAATTTAGCAAAGTTCATCCTTCTAATCAGTTTTACTCCTCAAAAAATACAATCTACATTCAACAAGATTTCGTATCTTTTCTTGCTGTTAACAGCATCTCTTGTTTCACAGACTTAGTAAAACGTGATAAGATATTTATTTATTTGTGTTCTTGTGTGTAAGTTTTATTTTAAGTTATTATGTTAACTTTTTTTCTTTAATTGTAAGTTTTAAAAATTTCGATGAGCTCGATATTTGACATTTAAGAAATTCAATATATGAAATCTCAGAAAACTATGACGAAAAATTGTCTTTTTTTTTCAATGGCACATTCTTATATTATGGACTGCCAGATATGCAGGAGATATTCGAAATGTTTCAACATATGAACGAAATATCTCCAAAGGAACATTACGTATAAAAAAGTTTATATAAAAAAGAGGAAAATGTATTAAATATTCTTGTCAATTGTTTCAAATTAATATATATGCATTAAAAAGATAAAAGGAGTCGAAGAATCACTTATGCATGGTTTTTTTTCTTATTTTCACTGTATAAAACGTTTGTATTCACTGAAGTAATATTGGTCCAAAGTGATAAAGAATCATTCAATCAACTGTTTTTAGGCCTATCTTAAAAAAAAAAAAAAAAAAAAAAAAAATTTTTCCTTTTTGCCTAAAAAAAAAAAAAAAAAAAAAAAAAAAATACTTCTCGCCATTGACTGAAATAGTATTCCAAAGGAAAGAAAAATAAGGTTTTATTGAATGTTTGTGAAAATTTGAATGATAACATAGCGGCGCATTCAGTTTTTCTTTTAAGCCTTATTGCAATCTACCATTTTTTTTTCTTTAACGTCCGTTGCATGAAATCGAAATGATCACTAACGAAATTTGCGTTGATAATGATTAAATAAATAAATACATAAATTTGCCGGCTTGATTTGTGTTTTAAGAATGCGAATTGGGGTAGACGTAGCTTTTAGCGCAAATGAGGTTCGGTTTGTGTTGGGTCGGTCAGTCAACCCAGCGTCAGTTTCATTGTAGCACTCCCAAGTGGATCACATAAATATTGATTCTCGAATTGGTCGAATGAGCACTAGAACGAAGAAGAAGAAGAAGAACTGGAACAAAGAATCCATCAAACTAACAACACTCTTTCCGAAATAGGACAAACACAGACATACAACCTTGACTTGATTAACACATTCGGTGCAAAATAACTTCTAATGAACAGTCACAGTTAAGATTGAATGAAAAACAAATTGCTAATTGAAATGAATTGAAACATGATAGTTGGAGTCTCTACGTACGCTTAATCAGTTAATTTTGTCCAGTAGCATTAAACGTAATGCAAATTTATTGTGGTGAATCAGAATACGAAAGACCTTAACAGAATAACCAAGACTTCCGAATTGTGAATAATGCACAAAAGTTTCCCCGAAGGGATAGATAAATGCAGTTTTATTAATATTACATTTCGGTATATATTATTATATTTTTATTTGATTCGCTTAGTTATTTGTTATTCTGTTCTGAAGCTTGTAGCGTCTTATCTATAATATCAGTTCGAATGACTTAAAAAAAAGGGGGGGGGGGGGGAGTTGGAAAATAAAACTCTGGAGATGTCATTTCCTTTGCTTTAGGAAAATCTTTATTGAATAGCTTAATTGGACTTACTGCTGCTCGGCCTTCCGAGAACATTGGCTGTCAAAGCGCTTCCTCCTGTTTCTTATCAGATTTCGATGTCCTTTTTAGGAAAACATTAATGATAACAGGTAACGTGACCACATTTTGTGATGGAAGCAGACATTTATTTTCCAAAAATCATTGTTTTGCTGCTAACATGGTTTGGTACCAATTTAAGTGTTGATGAATCTTAAAAATCTTGAAAGGTTTAGTTCCATAAATTTATGTTTTCGGATTCAAAGTAATGGGATTGTGAAAATGAAGAAAAGGAAAAGTTTTCGAATTCCTGGTGGATAAAATACAAAGACGTCAGCTTTCAAGAACCTTGTTGAAAGAAAAGACAGCAACCTAACGAAAGACAAAGGCTGTGCATTAAGTACAGCTAATCGCAAAAATGAAGGAAAAAGTAAATAATATTGCATTCTTGTACTAGGATTATTTAAATGAATGTGTTTAGTTTTTCATTTTTATTAATTTCCTTTTTTAATAAAAAAAAAATAAAAAAAATAAAAAAGAGACTTTGAAACTTTTTAAATTATAAATGAAAAATCGTTTGCTTTCCTTTTTTTTATTCTTATTATTAGCATTTACGTTAATATCAATTTTTCTCAGCTATGCTACTTTTTATCTAGCTATATTTATAAATTCATTTTAATTTGTCTTCGTGTTTTTTGTTTTTTTTCGCTAAGCTAAAGCTAAAATTTAAAAGTTAACAAATAAGTATTCGCTATTTGAATTACGTATTGATTAGGCAAATTCAATGCGGTTGTGCTGTTTCTCGAATATAATAATGTGTTACTATAGTTAGTGCATGTTATCCAAAACAAAATTTCCGCAGATAACTCCCCATCTAACAATAGTTTGGCACTAGTAGTAGCTACAAGAATCAATCTTCTAAATTTTGTAAATAAATTTTTGACGACTGTTTTGTGTTAAACGTTTCTCCAATATCCAAACGAAATCTTTATTCCCCTGAGAAACGATCCCAATTATCAATGTATTCCGATACAGAAAGTGATATCTTGTTAAAACCTTGAAATTTGGTATAAAAATCAACTTCCGATATTAATTCATCTCAGGAAGGGCAAAACATATTTCCAAGTAATTGTTATTCAAACGGGTAAAAAAAAAAAAAAAAAAAAAAATCAGTTCTATCTGAGAAGTGGAAGTTGAACAAATAAAATTTCTAGAAATTGGAATAAGGGAGAGGACAGAAGAAGTTATTGACTGTAGATTCGAATTGATGACTAGAATAAGCCTTTTTTTTTTTTTCTTTTCTTTCTGTTTCTCATTAACGTAATGTTTGAAATGTTGAGGAGACGTTTGTGACCCTCATCAACCTGGTTTCTTAGTTGTTTTAATGGCTTTAGATTCATTCTCTACTTCCTGGTTGGTTTTTATGACACAATGGAGACCCTCTTTTCTCTCTCTCTTGACTCAGACGTCGTCGTCATTGAAATCCTCGCTCATTTCTATTATTTATTGAATTCTTAACAATTCACGAGTTGGATAGTTCTTTCAAGCATTGAGAAAAAGAGAAGGGAAATGGGAACGAATAAATAATACAAATTTTAAGTGTTGTCGTTGTTTAAGAACAGTTGAAGAAGCAGTTGTTTCATTTTGTTTTAAATATATCAATTTAATATAAGAATATGACTTACGTCGAAAGAATAGCAGTTACAACAACCGGAATGACAACTTGGCTTGGAACACTTAACAGGTTGACCATTACCTTAGTTAATGCTATTAGTTCATTTATTAAGTAATGGTCTAATCAAAGATAAATTAAAGATCAGCAATGTAAACAATGATTGTCAAAGAATTAATAAGGACATAAGACAAACGAGATATTAATGTAATAGTAGCATTCATGATTATTGTTTATTTAAATTTGTTCACTGATAAGGAGGAGGACGTTAATTTCCTCCTCTTAAATTATGCATAATGTTTTTTTCCTGAAGAAAGTCTTTGGTTAAAAGACAGAAATATTGAATTCTTAGAAGATGTAAGAGTTTTATTTTTCATTTATTAATAAGATATTTAAGTTAGGAGATTCTTGGATAGACAAATTCAATTGATAAAAAGCAGTTGTAGAATTTGGAACAGGATCGCCGATTCAGGACTGCCAGAGGATCTGCCAATACTAGGCTACAGTTGAATAAGCAAGATTACTCAGGTAGTTTTATTTCCCTGAGTAATCTTAATAGCAGAGTCACAAGATTTGGATTGCAATGTAAGTCAAGTCGACGAATGCCGGGGGACTGTGTAGTGTTAATCTGGCGTTGATTACAACAATTGTGTTAAAAGTTCAAAGAACCTATGACTCATCCTTAAGCCGATTCGAGCGTCTTATTTAATGTAGTCGTATTAATTTATATTGAAAGTAATTGATAATAAAAAAAACAGTATTTCGCTTTTATTACTGCTATTTGTTAATGAAATAAATGCTTTTTAGTAGATTTGTTGGATTCTCTCTTCTGAAGGAAAGATGATTCTTGCGTCTAATTCCAAAACAAAGCCTGAGCAGTTCCTTCTCCCCTTCTGATGCTGTAACCCTGAAGCCATAAAGAACACAAGAGACGAAATTAACAGCGAATTGTATCTGTTTCTTTATTTTTATTTTATCCTGTTAAGACGGGCGCTCTTTTGTCTTTTCTTTCTTTTGTTGTTTAATATACTTATAAATAGCTAATTAAGATGGTTTTTGTTTTCCAAGGAACCAAAGACGAAATCTTCCTTAATGAAATAAGAGTTGTTTTTTGTCGCTTTGTTCAGACATTAGTTTTGAGTCGGATTGTTTTGTAAGGATTCATTTTGGAAAAATGATTTATCGCGTCTGGTCACTGCAAACTATTATTATTATTATTTTGTTTTGCTGCTTAATTCCCTTAGCACAGGATTGAACGACCGCAAACGGTCAGTTTTTTGTTAACTGATAAACGAAGATTGACAAGAAGACAGAACTGTCATTCCTGAACTATAAATTTGAAATTTATTGCTTGCTTTTTTCCTCCTGAGTCGCAGAGTACGATCAACACAGGTTTGCTAGCAAGAGATCAGATTTCCATTGCCCAGTGCTTCGCATAGTTTCCATCTAACCTGCGTCTCACGAGATGCTTTCGTACATTACTCCAAGCCACATCTCAGGAGGCGATGCATTTCTATTCGAATTCGCAGCTCAGAAAGAAACGGCTTTGTATTATTTTCCGAACATTCTTTATGTCCATATATCCGGTACATAATGTGCAAAATATTCATTAATTTCAATTTTGAGAGGATCATTATTATAACGTATCTTAAAAAAAAACATGATACAGTGGAAATCAACCTTAGGCATTTCATTATAATATTTTGTTATACAGTAATTATTTCTGAGTTAAGTGATGAAAACATCATTGATTTTGGAATTATCTACATTACTGTTGCCCACTAGTTGCAAAATTAATTTAGTTCAGTGTAATTTTATGTTTTCGAAAATAAATTGATGGGCTTCTCTACATACCTTTGTTTAAAAATTTAAACATATTTCAACGTTGATGGTCTCATTTAAAGTCTGGGATACTTGAAAAAGAAATCTAAACTTGATTTGCTCTCAATTGATTTGCTCAGGATATCTTAAAGAGAGAAACAATTTTTCCTGATATAAGATTCGTGGCCCGTAACTTAACAAAAGATAAAAGAATAATTCATTTCTGGAATTCATAAATTTTATTTAATACAGCAAATTTTCGGAAAAGAATTTCGCTTTTCCTTCTTCAAGCCATTCTTATATTGAAGAATAACAAGTAGTTTCTCAACAAAATGAGAGACATGATATTAATTATAACAACAGATTATAATTTGGCACGCGCAATAAACTAACTTTCCAATTCTAACCTCATAATATTTAAATTCTTGTTATTAAGAACATTATGTAAATATGATATTTACGAATTGAGTATTACAAATAAGTGATGTTACTTTTTAACACTCAATAATCAAGTTTTTTAAATTCTACTGTTTGTAAGAATTTAGATGATTATTTATTAAAAAAAATTCTAAATTTATTAACCTATAATCAATTTCAACATCATACCTATTTAAATTATTTGTTCTTAAAAAACAAAATAAAAATTATTTTCCGAAAATTTGCTGTATTACATATAATATATGCAATATATAATTCGAGAGATGAATTATTCTTTTAATGAATATGAAGAGAGAGGAGGTAAGAAGGAAAAGATAAAAGATTTTTAAATGTGCAAAATGTGTAATAGAACGACTTGTCCTGAAAACTGTGGTTTCTTATCGGAAGCTTAATGCAATCCGGTATCCAACTTAAAACTATTTAGTTCATAAGAAGACAACAATGAAATTCCGTGAAAGAAGCCTTGTTATCTTGAAAAAATCTTGCACTTTCAGACGCGCCATACTGAAAGGCAGCTTTGGTTCAGTGAAGTGAAGTGATTGTTGTTCTGAATAATACTTTCGGTTTCCTATTTGATTGTCAGTGAGGAAATAGAAGCAAATCGATGGGAAATGATTTCCTCGTTGCTTTAGAAACATTGTGGAAGCTAAGTAAGCTACCTATACCAAGTACTTTACTGTAAGATGACTGGGTTTTTTATTGATTGTTGGTTGGTTGAACTCATTCGAGCCGGTGCTTAATCGTTGAGATCAGAATCCAATTTGTAGTGTGATGTCTCGATGACACAGGAGGCGGGCACAGGGCCGTGGGGGGTCCACAACCCTTCCCCTCTGCTGACTCACGCCCTCGATTCAACAAGTGTATGGTGATCCTTTATCTGCTATCCCCTGTGCAGTTAAATGGTTTATTCCACGAAAGAAGTTAAACTTTTGTTTGTTTTTTTCATTCGTAATCTACTGGAAGAGATAAGCAGTTGTATTTCGACAGTTGTATAATTTATTTATTTGAATAAAGATGCTTTTAAAGTAAGGGTAAATTATGGATTGAGATCACAAATAGAGGAAGAGTGTAGATCTTCGTAAGAATTGAATGAGAGATCATTGAAAGCGGACAGTATCTTAAATAAAGGTTTGTATGATTACTTTTAATCGGTATATTGAAAATTATAAAAAAAGAAAAAAGTATTTAATAATACGGAAATAAAGGACATCAAGTAATGAGGTAATGGGAATTTGGCGCCAATAAATTGACTTAGAATTAATCTTTGTCTTTAATGTCGATTCAGTCTTTGCTGTTAGTCTCTTAGTTATGATTTTTTTTAAAAAGTCACATATTATTATAGTAATTGAAAATGTTATATTTAAAAAGAACATTAGAATTAATTGCTAAGATGACATTTAAGTTAAAATTCTCCCTCACATTGGACTGGATATTTCAATAGGGCTAATAAGGTTTTGTAGCTTGGAAATGAAAAGAATAAGAAGCCTGCATAAGTTTGTTTTCCAGTTGCAGTTTTAGTTGCTATAAATTATCAGTCCTTATTTGAAAAGGAGTTCATCCTTGTCATCGTCGTTTCGAAGGGGACGGGGAGGCGAAAGCTTTTAATGTTCGTTCCACGTCCGAAACATGTCTATAGAGGAATTTGTGTGTTGATGTTCTGCTATTGGCTGTTGGGCAGGGGGGTCCGTCGGGGGCAGTTGGGCTTTGACATCAGCAATGACGCTGCATCTCGTTGTGTGGATCGATCACGGCGAGGTCAGAGGACAGAGGTCGCCTTTGGAGGGTGAAGTCGTCTTCGTCATCGGCACTTGCATCCGACCAAGGACATGGCAGGAATGCACGGCTGCAAAGGCTTTGCAAACAGATCGACAAAACGAAGGCGTTATTAAAAAGACCGGTTCACTATTAAGATCTTAGTCTTACCATTTCAACCCAACCACTTATAAAATGATACCAATTTCAGTCGGCATTGTTTGTATCATATGCAAAGAAGACATAGCGAAACTTGAAAATAAATTCATAATAAAGTATACCATGAAGTTTGTTAAATTATATTTTTTTTTTTTTGTTTTCCATTATTCTTTTTAAGTAATTGAAATTATTTTTTCTCTTAACAGCTATCTTAATAATTATAGCACTTTAAAAAAAAACCAATCATGGTCCTCATTCAATTCAATAGACATTTTAAAATTAAAAAAAAGGAAATCGATACGTTTATTGCATAAAATTAAAAATGTGACCTTATTTCAAATATCACAGTAGGCCTACAATTATTTTAGAAATCGAAAAAAAAAAAAAAACCCTACAGTATTTTTTGAGAATCTATCTAAAATGTAACTATATCCGACCCTTTCTTCCTGTTAAATGCAAATAATTATGACAACTAAATACTATATTTAAAAGCAACATGTACCTAATGTGAGTTCTTAATTGTTTTTATTTAGTTACAAATAAGGTGATGATGATGAGCTTAGGTTAAAAAACCTAACATACAAAATTGTTCTTAAAGCGCAGTTAACATGATGAATAAAAAACTAATTTTAATAAGTTTAGACTGTAGATTTTCATTTTTATCAGGAAATATATTTGGATCTTATCAACTGGAAGAAATTAGCAATTTGGCGGTTAGTACGACTACTACTACGTGTTTTGATTTGTATTGCATTTGTACCATTTTTATTCCATGCTCCTTAACCTGTAAATCGAGTGGGATTAAACGGAACTTTATCTTCTAATAAATAGTGTTTCAATTATTATGATGACGACATGAGAGTTGGACTCAATTGCATTATAAAACTTTTTTATTCAAACCCTTATTTTTTCTCTGCGATATTTATGAGTATTACAAAATTTAAAACTGAACATACCGTAATGTAACTCTTTAAGACCTAATTCACTTAGCAGCTATGGAAGAAAACGTCTTTATATAACAAGTAGTTAAGCGGTTTTAAATGAAAACAAAAAATTTTGACGATCTATTGGACAAAATTATTATAAAAGATGTGGCCGGACAGTGTTAAAAGGTCGTGGGAGTATTATTATTTATTTATGAAATTAAGTATTTTCGATGGTACTTGTATTTGTCTGATACATTTCCTATTAGGAAATATGTTTACTTTCTATCGTAACTTATTCCATTAATAACCTTTTCAGAATATACAGTATTATTGAAGCTAAGATAGAACTAAAATTGAAACTTAATTAAGTGGACAGTGTCTGTAAAATTCGTTTTGGAACAGTTTTATTATTAAGTGTCACGCGACCCGAGCGTCATCACTCTGTTTTCGTATATTAAATAAAAAAAATTCCCTGAAAAATATTCGAAAATGACAACATTTTTAAATTGTAGAGATTATCTCCCCCTCCCCAAAGAAAACCTTACGGTCCCTCCTTTTAACCTAACCCTAACAAAGTACCCCATTCACACGACGAACTCCATCAACCAATGAATAAACGGTGATACTGAATATTGATTATAATGTTACGTCTTCGTTTCGATTCAATCTCTGACCATATTTAAGAAATCAGTTACTAATCATTACCTTTCGCGGACAACAGATCTAACAAATTCAGTAATTTATCCATAACTCATCTATTAATGATGCATTTTTCTTGAGATTGTTTGTGATTTGCAAAAATCTCCTGAAATGTGTACAAATAAAATCGAAAGGCAAAACAGCAAGAAACACAATTCCTGCAGCTTAGTTTAGTAATTATGTTGTAATGAATATTGTAAAGGTGTTTGTGGGAGAGTCGTTGAAATGGAAAAACAACGAGTCAAGTTCTGGAACTGAACTGAATTAATTTATTGAACGAAAAAATTGTTGTTGTTTTTTAAGTATTTAAATATTGTGATTTGATTGGTTAAGTAATTAAAAATATACATAATGATTGGACAAGAATATAATAAATTTAAGTTAATTAACTGATTTAACGGATACAACGGAAAAGAATTTAAAAATAAACAGAATATCAATAATTAGGAAATAGAAAACGAATAAATAACGGTTAACGATTAAAATTATTCATACAGATAAATAATTTCTACAGACAAATGATTTCTAAAAAGATGTTTACATATAAACTGGAACAATTTGATAACAGACTGTATTCAACAGCCTTACACACCGCATTGCAGCAAAATTGAGAGACTTATCTGGGGGAGTGGAAACGTGCCAAATTAATTTCTAAATTTTCTAAAGCATTCTTCAATATACATAAATAAAATATAAAAAGGATGTTGCAATTTTAGTTTCCCCAGTCTCTGATTCCAGCAACGAATGAAAAGTTAGAAAGCCATTGCCTTAGAAGAATTACATATCCGAGTCGAGTTTAATATTGACTGAAGTTAAGCCCGGTAAAAAAATGGTTAATTAAAAAAAAATTATTGGAATTGAAAACATTGAGACAAAATTCATCATATGATTCAGGACAGTTCCATGTCTGGATCTTAAAGGGGACAAAACTAGTTAAAAAGGAACCTTTCGTTAATGGCTAATGATAGTAAGTCTGTTTCTAACATTTGTCTTAGGATTTTAACTCAAAGGTTTTTATTATTATTATTTTTTATTTTTTTTATTGAGGGGTTAGGTCAGACATTGGAATGTTGGTTGTTAAAGTCAACAGCTAATGGTGGAGTCTTTGATAGTAAAGACTTGTTTCCAGATATTTCAACCATTATGAAGAGGACAAAAGAGAGCACCTGATTCCGAGAAGATTATTATGTGATGATAATAGATATGACTGGTAAGACACATTCGGAATGTGGGTGGAATGGGATGCGTCCTAGGATAATTGTCAGTGGGTGTGGGCAGAGTGTCCTGCTTTTCTTTTTTTTCTTTTTCTTTTAATTTTAATGGTGATCGGAAAGGTGTGATTACCATTGTGTTTGCTTTGATCTGTATTTTGTAACGCGACTCCTACACACAGTAAGTGGACGATCCTTCTTTTTTGATCTGAGCAGGGGAACATTGTCGGTGGGGAGGAGGGAAGTAGATGAATAACTATTCATGTGTGAGGTATTCAATGCAAATGAAGATCTCGGTTGGGAGTAGACACCAGAAAAAGGAGCAAATAAGCACTTGGCAAATAATAGGAAAAAAAAACGAAATTTGATTTCTGATGCACAGAATCACAGGCGAAGAGCGTTCTTCTGCGAAATCAATCAAAGGATATAAGAGTCGCCCTTGTTGTTAGAAGTTGTTTCGCAATAAAAAGTAATAATGACATTTGAACCAAAGCACATTTTGTGCTTGAATGAAGGGTGGAGATTTCCCATTTCAATAGGAAAAAAATATATACATTTCTTAATTAGCCAATATTTTCCCTCTTGTTTCAGTAAGAGCAGCATTTCTTGACTGTTTTAGTATTTTTTTTAATATTTTATTTTGGTTGTTCACACCCTCTCTAGATTTAATCAGATAATTATTATCTAAAATTACATCTTCTCTTGAATGTTTTATTTAGAAATTCGAATATAAATCTAAGAATAGTGTATTTTGGGAGAAGCAACAAAATTCCAACTATTATGCTAAATTAGCGATTGATAAAGTTTTTTGGAGAAGGGGAATGAACAGGTATATAATATTAAAAAGAAAAAAAGAAATTGAGGCTTAGAATCCAATTGCTTTGTTTCTTTGAATGCCCAATAGTTAAATGGTTAAAAGCCTTTATCCTCGTTAAACGATTGGCAATACAGGAGATAAGGCTTCTGCGATCACCATTCGAATAGAACAAAGTGGAGGTCGGAAGGCAGTCCGACACTGGTCTGTCTTTAGCCCTAGATAAGAAACTCGGTAGCAATTTGACAGAGCGCTGGGTGACCTTTTCGGTCGTCTAGAGGAGAAATAAATTCACGCCCCCTCCCCCATCTCTCTAACCCAGAAATTGTACTTATAATTTCCTAAGGAAAACTGCATTTGGAAAAAAAATTAACAAGTTATAGTTGTAGAAAAAGAATTACGCATCTGTAAGTGGTTGGGTCATCTTAGGTTGTATTGAATTAAATAAATTAACACTTGATTCTACAGAGAATTATGAGTTTTGCTGATTACTTCTATTAAACCCCATTTACAATTCTCAAGCGAGGTCATTTCTTATCCCCTGTAGACGATCTACTGTTAGTTATTTTGTAAATTTTGAGTTCTTATAGGTGCAGACCATTGTATAATTAATTTTTAAAATGTTAGAGTTTGGCGTCTTATTTATCTATGTTTGAAACGATATCCAGAACGAAAAAGTTTTGATTAAACATTGTCTTGGTAATTAAAGAAAGAAGATTAATTTTACTAAACTCGATCTTTCAATTTAAAAAAAACAAAAACAAAACAGATTTCTCCCAGCAGATTTAATTTTTTGAACTGATTGAAATTTTAATGTCCTATTATATTGGTCAGATACTTTTTCCCCCTGAGAATTTTTTTAGATTTTAATTTGTTCCTTGATCTTGAGGAGTTGATAGAATTAATGTACTGGCTTATCCTTTGGTTCTGATTTGCCTTCAGATTGCCAGGTGGAAAGTGGAAAAGGTTAGGAATTTCAAATAAATAAATTTGTTGCCGAAATGTTTTTTTAAATAAAACATTCAATTTGGTTTGAGTTCCCGCCTCGAAATCGTGATGAATTGAGTCGTGTGATGAGCATTTGGCTCATCTTGTCCTGAAGGGGGAGGAGTTGAAGGAATTCCTCTGAACAAATACAACAACACTCGGAAGGTTAGGGTTAGGATTTACATACAAAGCCAACTGAACGTCATTGTTTACTGATGGTTTTTATCGCGGGAATAAATTTAAGACATTAGCACAGGCAAATCACACTCGTAGTAGTAATTCATTCAACAGAATGGATGATGCCCTCTTCTAAACAAGAAAAGAGAATGGTATTACCAAATATTTCGTAATATTGATTGGGAAAAATAACTTCATTGTGGGGATTCTTCCGCCTTGTAAATAAGTTTTCTTGCTGGACAGTCAAAGAAGTGATTCATACCATGAATGAGAATCCCTGTAGTGTTTGTCTCCTGTTTTATATTAAATTCTGAATGAACAAGTGCGAATTGTGAATGAGGAATAACATTAACCAATATAATACCATGAATGAAGTGCTTAACACTGTATATTAATATCATAGTACTATTTCTTAAAATTACCCAGTATGTTTCAATTGGGTAATTTTAAGAAATTACCCAAGTCTCTTTTCATTCGTTATGGGAGAGCAGGTCACATTTTCCAGTTAAATCAATAGCCGCCACTGACTATTGCTGTAGTTTTTCATTGTTGCTTGCTTTGGTTTGTTGGTGGAAAAAAGAAAGTAGAAATGTGAGTAAAGAATTGTTATCTCTTGTGCAATGGTCTAGTCCTCAGTTCACCAATTCGGAATCATCTGAAGAGATTATTCAGCCTGCCCTTGAAATTACTTATTATTTTCCATTTTAATTGTACGCCTCTTATTCGAGGATAACAGGAATTTTCTTTTTTCAGTATCTCCTTGGAATGTTAAAATTACTGTTAATGTTCAGGCTCCCGAGAAAGCCTAATAAGCTATAAACCAATATTTGATAATTTAATTAAGAATTGATAATTCTTTATATATTTCAATATACTACTACTGCTACGTAGTACTTTTCGGAAATCTAAGGACTGGATAAAAATCTAAATAAAAGGCTTGGCTTGGTAATTTTTGGGGATAGGTTTTTCTTTGCGAATAACGAAAAATGTCGGAAGATTTTTGTTCTTTCATTACTGCTGATTGAATTGAGCTACCTTTTTTTTTTTTTTTGTCTTTATGAATTACATCTTTTTAAAAGGCATACAAATATTGACGAATGTATTTTCACTTCAATTTTTTTCTAATTTTGTGAATTCTCGGGTATATTGAGGTCAATTCGCACGCTGAGTTTTATCATGTCTATGATATTAGATTTATTCCAGTAAACGTTGTCACCATGCCAATAAGTATGGATCTGTTATAATATGAATATGTTTTGGATTGATTACGCTAACATCCTTACCGTATTTACATTATTATTCTTATGACACTCCCAATGCATTTTTAAGACATAGCAAAATTACATTGGAAGCAGGAAAAATTTTCAGTTTTAGCATAAGATTTGTTCAAACTATATCCATAGCAAACAGGAAAAGTTCTCGCTCACGCAGCCAACTATTAAGCCGTAATCAAAATACACCTGTTGCAACGTTTTATCTTAAGCTAATAAAAAAAAAAAAATCCTAATTGAATACCCATTTATCCACAGTTTGAGCTGTTGGTCCCATCGTTGCTCTCTTGAATTACGTAAACTTTAATAGACCTAATTCCTATCCAGTCTAATTTGTTCTAATCCACAGATTTCAGCATTGCTGTGGGATTTCACTCTGAATTGTGTTGCATCTCAATTCCTTAATTCTGAATGTGGCTTTTAATTTGTCAGGATCAGAAATGTAGTAATTGGTTAAATTACGTTTGAACGATTTACTTGATATACAGTTGAAGTTTCACGTAGCCTTAAGAAATTATAAAATGAACTAGGGCCAGTGATTAGTACTTGAAGATCTGGAAGTGGATTATTATTCGATTAAGAACCTAACTCTAAAGACGATGAGGAGGTCTTTCCTTCTAAACAATAATATTTCTTCTTTTCTTTGTAGCCCTTTATGCTCGTTTGGCATCAGGTTGGAAATTGGAATTGTAACATGAGCACATAAACAAACAAAAAACAAAAAAATACGCTGATTCAACAAAAAAATAACTGAATACTAATAGTAATGAAATTCTCAGGCTTATTTGAAACAGTGTAGTTTGAAATTCTTCTTGAGTCAGTCCACTCGAAACAACAATAGTAAAGTATTGAAGATTTCATTTCCCCAGTTTTAATTATATTGCTTTCGTTTACTTTTTTCCTGGTTTTAGATTTTGAGAAAGATGTCAGATAAGTGGAGGGCTCAGATTTGTTCGTCGATGGATGTGTCATAGCACAGAATAGAGTACAACTAATATTCCAAAAACCACAAAGTTCAGCAATCCCTTCGCCAAAATATTAGAGGAAATGCGTTTTATTATTACATCATTATTTTGGATTAAGAATTTTTATTTTTTTCATTTGGAAATCTATCTATGGCTTTTTCCTCAGTAGTAAACCAGATGCTCTACAGTATTTTATTTTAGTAATTTTATTCATTTTAATATTTTTAAATTAATCATATAAAAAAATTTCTTATCTGCCAATTGTAACTAAGCTTTGTGTTTCCGATCCTTAATGAACACTACAGATTGAAAAGTTTAGTCTTACGTTCTAGAACTTATTAGTTTTTCTGTAAGAGTGAAGTAGATTTGTATGTATTTATTATTAAGAAGCTTTGGTGTATTATAGTCAGTATGAGGTCTTTCGATGAGGTTCATAACTTTGTTAGAATAACAACTGAGACATTACGAATGTGCAGAAAAAGTCTTACAATGGTTATACTGATCTTTATACTTCAAAATAATAAAAATAATATGTAAATTAATAATTAATAAAAGAAGGAATTTAGATGGAAACGAATAGAACAGAAATATCATTCTATTGCCTGAGTGAGATTTAGTGGAAGAGGATCTTAAAGTATTTGATTTTTGCAATCACTACTAATGTAAATAGCTGACGATACTTTTATTGCTGATGTAATTTATTTGTTTTGCTCTGCTATTGTGCAAACCCACGCATTGGAGTGCTGTAATTCACTTCTCCTCCCCCTTCATACAGTTTATTTCGCACGTGCCGTCGTCGCTGGTGCCGTGCACAGACTCAAATGCAGGGTGCGTCTGACATCATCAGCTGGTTTTTTTTTTTTCTTTGGATTTTATAGGTGCGGGAATAACTTGGAATGGAGTGCCCTGGATCCGTGAAAGTTAAGACCAAGAAGCCAGAAAAAAAAAATATTAAGCAGTAAACTGATTTTAGGCTGCCGCAAAAATAACGTTTTAATAATATTAGAAATGCTAAACTTCTTGACAAGCTAACACTTTTTCTTTAGCTTCATCTTAGAATTTTAGTTAAAAGTGATTGTAGGATGCACTTCTATGCCTACTGTAGTTCTTATTTGTAAAATAATAGTTCCGTAAGGTTTAGATGGACTGTGTACATAAACCCAGAGGATAATGGTTTTCAACCAAGAACAGTATCCCGTGAACAATTTAGTGTTTTAATATTAAGCATCAATATAAACAAAACAATTTAGTGTTTGGGTGAATTATCATCCAGAAAATAGATGTTTCTAAATCTACTACTGACATTTACTAACAATCTCAAATTATCACATAATCTGACATTTACTTATAATCATTCATTAATACAGTGTGTAGAGGGAATAATTGAAAAAATGGGACCAAACACACTACTAGAGATAAAAAAACATTTAAATAATTCATATTCGTTACATGTTACAAGGCATCGTATACAGGCCTTTTCATCAGACTATAAATAAATAACAGAAGCAAATTAGGCCTTTACAAATTTTGGATTACATTTTACAATAATATCAAAGTATCAAATATCAATGTTAGCTAATTATTAATAAAACAATAGATAATAGTTAATCGAGCTGATAATGCAATACATTTTTTATGGACAATTCAGTATTGTAACATTTGTTGAATTTGGAATTAATTAATAATGATTCATAAAATTTTCATAAGTATTGATCTGTAATAATATTATAAATGATCGGATTGTCCACCATTATTAGATGGCCAGTTTGTTTGTGATGAACTGCTGTGAAATATTAATACAGAAAATACAGAAAACTTAAAGAAAGAAATATTAATAAAATGAAAGTTGATAACGCAATTAAATATTTAAGTATTCCATTTGAAGAAGAATTACAAAACAAACTAACCCCATTGTTGGCTAATGTAGGAATT
Organism: Thereuonema tuberculata; assembly: GCA_023159025.1. Lineage (NCBI taxonomy): Eukaryota > Metazoa > Arthropoda > Chilopoda > Scutigeromorpha > Scutigeridae > Thereuonema > Thereuonema tuberculata. The sequence continues at coordinate 100,829,285 of JAFIDM010000001.1, forward strand.
CGTATTGCAAATAAGGCAAGAAACACCATTAGAAATATCCTAAATAATGAACGTGACATAATATCCAAAGAAGAGATAAAGAAAAAAAATAAGGAAAAAAAGGGAGCGGTATATGGAATAAAATGTCAATCAGGAGGGGGTGGGTGCCGGTATATTGGTGAGACAGGTAGAAAGGTAAAAATTCGAATGAATGAGCATTCCAACGCCATAAAAAAGGGCAATGACCAATATTTCACAGCAGTTCATCACAAACAAACTGGCCATCTAATAATGGTGGACAATCCGATCATTTATAATATTATTACAGATCAATACTTACGAAAATTTTATGAATCATTATTAATTAATTCCAAATTCAACAAATATTACAATACTGAATTGTCCATAAAAAATGTATTGCATTATCAGCTCGATTAACTATTATCTATTGTTTTATTAATAATTAGCTAACATTGATATTTGATACTTTGATATTATTGTAAAATGTAATCCAAAATTTGTAAAGGCCTAATTTGCTTCTGTTATTTATTTATAGTCTGATGAAAAGGCCTGTATACGATGCCTTGTAACATGTAACGAATATGAATTTTTTAAATGTTTTTTTTTATCTCTAGTAGTGTGTTTGGTCCCATTTTTTCAATTTACTTATAATCTTACTAAATAACTTTCTTATAATTTTACGTAAATTCACTGCTTTAGTTTGCTTTCCTTTCAGATTATTAAATTACACCCTTATCTGTCCATCTCTCACCTATTATTTATCTGTAGTCTTTAAAAATAAGTAAAAGATAGAACATTAATTATAAATTCTTTTTATCCCTGAATATTATACTATTCTGATGCTTTGAAATTTCTTTTCTTTTTAATGAAAATGAGAAATCAGTTTCAAAGAAAAACTCAGATTTGTATACGAACACAACTTTCTTTCGTTGTTGTGGTGGTTTAAAAAAAATTATATTAAATTTAGCAAATTCAACAACAAAAATATAATTGAGACAAAATATCTGGTCAAAATCCTTTACTTCATGCAAGCTGCATTTCTTTAAAAATCATATATTATAATGGTTACACATTTTATTGTTCACCCCATCTACTCTTTTCATTATTATCCTGTAGCTTGAGTTTTATAACATAAATCCATTGCTTGACATTAATTTGATGTTTTCCAGATCAAAATACCTCTCTGAACTCTTTGCACTGAAATCTGTTTAATGGAACCAAGGTAAAACTGCTGTTACAATGAAGTCCTTGACTTCAAATCTTTTGTTTATCGTCAAATAGACGTTTTTCAAGATTCTTACCACTCGTCAGCTGGAATTAACCCTTAATAACTTGATTTCCTTGTCATCAAGAAGTCTTTAATAATAATTTCTTTGAATAGATTTGAGTAGAATATCCTTGAGTGCTTAAGACACGTTGTTTTAATAAGAATTTCAGTCGGATTGTGTTGTGACTTTCGAGATTTTTTTTTCTGCTTTGTTTCGTACTTGATGGACACAGAATGAACGAAAGCTTCGTGAAGTCGGTCTGTGAACAAAAGATAAAAAAAAAAAATATTGTGATAGATTATTAAACATTCGAAGCAGTAGTAAACACTTCTCAACATTAAAAGAATAACACGACTTCGTGAATCGTTCACATAACGTTATGGTTGAGAACAACTATAAATAAAAATTTAGATGTAACTTCAGTCGTTTAGCATTAGCCACAGCCCCTTGTTGGCTATTTTTTTTTTCATTCGGTAATTGCTATATGTACACTTAACAGCTTAGAAAATACTTTCAGCTTTCTATAAGTGTTGAATTTTTTTATTGAAGTTTATTGTCTTATTAGTTTAGTAAGAGAATGAAATTCATAAAAAAAAGTCATCTAGGTGGTTTTTTTTTTTTATTTTTTTGAACTGATGAAAGGATATTTTGAAAATTTGGCATTGTATATTTTCTCAACAAAATCGGATGCGAATGGGACAAAAAATAGAAAAAAATAGTAAATAACGAATTAATGAATTTGTATCGATGGCTTAAAAGTGGAATTAATCCACTTCGTTTACTAATCCACTGTCATTTTGCGCGGGCTTTAGTATTTGTGGTTTTGTATAATTTTCAGCAAATGAATAATTTAAATGAATAATGTCGTTCTTATTCAGCAAATATTTAAAAGAAAAAGAAATAAATATAAAGTAATTAACGTGTGCAAGTTGAATTATTGGAAATGAAATAGGACACCTTACATTTTCTTTTGAAGTTAGTTTAATTCCCGAATATGACTTTGAGGTTTATGATAATTTAAAGAATGCTGAGTATTATTAACATGGCCCACTGTTAAGTAATTGAAATCTCTGCATCTTACCGCATTAGTGTGCTGTGCTTCGCGTTTCTTCAATGCCTGGCGAGTCTCACCAAAATATCTACGTCGATCTTCATTGCATGAGATTGAATAAACCACATTGGCATCAGCTGCTTGTGCTTTGTCTTTAGTTAACAAAACGATTTATGGTTTGTGTGATAGGAGAAGTGAGGGAGATATTAAGATTATTCAATATGCTCTTAATGACTGGAAATATGGATGGGTGATACGGAATAGATATATAATATTTATTACTATTTATGTTACTATTAGATGGATTGTATATTACGTTCGAGGGTACTGGTAATATGCCGAATGTCATTGGATATAATCATTGAATATTAATAAAGATTTAATTTTCTCAGTTTCTTTCAAAAATAATTGTTCTTTTATAAACAACAAAAGCTCGATTGACAGCCATGCCGACGACGTTCCTCTATATGCTGAATTAAAATTTAAAATGATACCAGTATTGGAGGGTTTAGCGAATATTGTCATTATATTTTAATACGAATTTAATTTGCGGAGATTTAAGTTCTTTCAGGAATTTCTACTTTCTTAAATACGAATTGCTTTTATGAATAACATTATTAAATACAAAAAAAAATAATAACATTTGTTTTCTTATGGTTATTTTATAAATATGCATGGAGGAAACTTAAAAGGCCTATATCTTCATGTGATTTCTCTCATGGAAAACATGAAATCTTAATTTTAACTGATTTCATGGGCTTCTGTAGGGATCGGAATTATGAAGAGTAATAAATAATCCTATTATTAAAGTTTTAATTTTTTATAATGCTTTAAATTTTGTAGATTCGTAGAAATGTGAAGAATCATTTCTAGAAATAAATGTAGGATGATTTCGTTTCACTTCTACTGAAATCAATTCATTGCAAGAATTTCCGAAAGAAATTAAGAGTTGGATTTCAGTGATATTTTGACATTATCATTACAGATAAAAATCCTTTTTTTCCATCTTGTCAAAATTGGGAATTGCTTAGCTTCTTTTCTCCCATACAAAACTCACTGGGCTTGCTTTTTTATAACTTTTTAGATGAAACTGTGGCTTTAATGTTGCCTCTAAAATGTCTTATGAAGAGGGATTGAATATATCTACTACAAGCTCGTTTAATCGTATTTCATCGTTAAATTGGGAATTATTATTAATAATCATGAAATTCGAAACAAATATCTTCTCTTGGACAAAATCCATCTTATTTAATGAATTCATCAGAAATGACTGTTGAATTAGAGCTCGCTAATCACATTTCAAGTCACAAATCTTTTCGGTGTTTGAAATTGCCAATCGCAATTTTTCATTCTGAGTCTCAAAATTTCATGTTTTGAATATGTTTTGGAGCGGAATAAATAAGAAAAGTGCCTATGATCTTTTGCCATATTTGATAATTCCCATATTTCGCCCTTTGAGAGGATTGGCTGCTGCTGTTTTTATTTATTCATGAAATCGGCCTTTGTTAAGAATTTAAGGAAAGTGATGTAGATCACCTGTGAATTTATAACCAGGGAAGCTTTCAGAAAGCGACGTGGGCGTAGAAAACACAGCGGGTAATTGGACTTAACGTGTAGACAGCCATCCGAGACAATAGTTATAGAAAGATATCAAAGTAACACACCGATGATATTTTGTACATGGAACAACAGTGTTGAGGCTGGAAGTGAGATTTTGTTAATTTCTGCAAACACTAATCGCAGTGCCTATAGGACTGCAATAAGATTTGTTAAAGCATTGAATGTCCTTTGATTTTCCTATTTTGGAATACTACCTGAATTAGTCTTTAATTGTCAATGTTATTATTGAAGTAATAACATTGAACATAGTTAAGTATATTTTCTATTTAGATAAGAAGAAAAATAATATTTCTAAGCTATTTAATATGTGAGAAGGAAAAAAAGTTATTGGGTATAATATGACATCTAATGAAGATGTTAATTATGACATTAGCTAATGATCTGGATAAAAAAAAAATCTTTTCATTAATAACCTATTAATAAAAGTTCGTTCTCTTTAACACGATATGTTATCGGTCTCCAATATAAAGAAAACTACTGGTATTAACTAAATAGTGCAGTGAACAATTTAAAAAATGGTCCTCGAGCTTTGATTATCTTAATGATAGTTTGAGGTCCTAGGTAGGTTAGAAAATTTATAGCTGTGGTTCTCAAGATTCTTAGACTTTACAGCTAAAGGATTTAAAAAAAAAATGCTGGAAAAAACCTGAAAGTTCCGTAAACTTTTATTCCAGTATAAAAAGGAAGCCATGAAACTGAAACATTCTACTTTTCAATTGATTTTATATGATCAAGCTAATAAAACAATCTCGGACGAAATGCTGTTATTGTACTGCAACATTATTTCTTCTCGTACAATGGCAAGTAAAGATTACAAAGAAAATGCTATTTTTTTTTTTGTAGAATTGATCTGAACTGTGAGAAAATTTCTTTATTAGTTTCTGATATAATGGATCCAATAATATCGATGTGGGTATTTTTTTTAATTTTTTTATTTTTAACGGATATGGAATTGGAAATTGGAAGTGAAGTACAGTAGTTATTCTTTGGGTTAGAATAACAGGAGTACACACATCTGACACTTCATTTCCAAAAACAAAAAAAAAGGGGGGTTGATATAATTACGATGGTAATACGGTTAATATAATTACGACGTATTCTCAACTTGGCCGCTAATTTCATCAGGTGCGCAAGGGCCAATCAAGAGGAGACCTCATATTCCAAGAACGGGTCTTAATCCTAGGATGCCTAGCTAGATTTCCCTTAATCCCTCGTCTCTGAACCTCGCATCATTATTATAACTCTTAAAAGCATTTGTATAATCACTCGTAGATTTGCTGTTTGATGCATTGTTGTGTTGTTCTTTGGTCGGAAGTAACACGAGTACACAGGATCTTAGTTCAGAAACACCTAACTCATCTTAACACTTTATTTACTACAACAATTAAATAATTGCTTGCCAATTTCATCCAAGTCCGTCTGTGCGGGAGAGCTATTCAGATGAGGTTTTAATCAACCAATCAAAGGAGGCCTGAATTCCAGGAACGACGCCAATCCTGAGATACTTAATTTCTCGGAATAGCTAATCCCTTAATATCTCGTCCTGAATCGTATCAATATGCTTTTTGAGACGGTGCTTTATTCGTTTCGTTCGTTCTGGAAATAGACTGCCGCAACAGAAGTTTTGCGACATCTCTGTTTAGCTGATCAGAAAGAGGACGTGTCTTAATTTCGTGTATTTCGTAAATAACTTTACCGGGTTTATTCTGTTTAACTACTTGATGTTTCCTATTGTAAAATTATACATTAAAATGTATTTAAGTGAAATGTATTTTTTTTTTCCTTGTGAACTTGAGCTTAAGACTTCTGAGGACGGTTCCATAATTACTGCATCTCTTATCAACATAAATGGAATAAGTTCCAGTAAATCACTTCCTACCGTCCCTCTATTGACTCCGTAACAATTAGTGATTTTTCTCTGGCAGAATTTCCATGGCCCTTGATTCAAGATAGCAATCGGTACAAGAAAGGTTTTGGAATTATACACTTCGAAAAGCATGGGTTTATATAGACTCGAATGCTATTTCTTGCAACGAAAAAAATAAAAATAAAATAAATAAATTTTGTATGTGCCATTCATCTGTCAACCTAAGTTAAGCTAAATTATTTCATTGTAAAGAAAATTTCCTGTTTTAAAGAATTCATTTACATAAATGTATAACTAAGCTTACATAAGTTATTTTGAATTTGAATGCTGTTAAATTAAATCTAAGAATTTTGTGAATTGAAGGTGTCTGATTGATGTCAAATAATGGCAAAGGCAAGTGTGCAGCTCTTTTGTGAGCTAAGGCGAGGGGGAGGACAGGACAAGAACGCTAATCGGTGGCGTTGAAAGATGCGAAGGCCTAATGCGAAGAAAGAAACTAAGAGGGTTAGAATCGCGTTCCCATGGCTACCAAATCTTGTGGACAGCTTGTGTGTATGCATACAAATATTCCTTCACTTAACAACGTTCATAATCTTTCAAGAAATGATGAAATATGGCAAGAAAATTTTAAAAAATATGAAAAATAAGAAGAAGAAAAAAAGAAATCCTACTGACTTAAGATATTAATAAATTTATTATTTTTTTAAAAAAGAACGAATTAAAAAAATATTTTAAGTTAGTTAATTCATTCATTCCCGTTATTTCAAACGTAGCCTAAATTTTTCATTCAAAAAAATGTTCTGAAAACAATTAAGGTCAGTGTAAAGTATCTAATGGAGTAAGAAGTCATCAACATCCGAAAGTGAATTTAATGCAGTTATTTAGGTAAATGAATTTTATCTGTGAACTAATCTCTTAGAAAGAGACTGGATTAAAGCAAAAGAGAGAAAGAAGGAAAAGGATTTCAGTTTTGAGATGACGGTGAAGTCCTTTGCCACGTAGCGAAAGAACGAAAAAAAAGTTTTCGTCTTTTTTATTTTAATACTTAATAATTGCATGAAATATAAGCTCCGAAAGAAGTTGATTAATTGAATTGAAAAAATAATTTGTAATAATATTAAAAATTACTAAAATTAATTGACAAAAAAAGTGTCTTTGGGATTTTTTTTTTTTTAATATTTATTTTTTCTGAATTTAATATTTTAAAATCCATTAACGCATTTTTCTTTATATTTATCTGAATTGATTAGTATGCTTCAGTGGAGGGTTGTGACTTATTATTATTGCTCGTTGATATAAAATAAGAATTACTTGTTTCTTGTTAAAAGACTTGGCTCTGATCTGATTTAAATCCTCTTTTGTAATGTTTACAAAGTGAATAAATCATAAGCCATCAGTGAACCAACGCTCGTTAGTGAATTACTGTTGAAAGATGCATTTAAATGGATGCCATTACACACGACTTACGAGCCTTCCACAGAGGCTCTGCAGGTGGGGGAGAAAGTGGCTCTCTATGGAATTTAAAGTATATCAAGTAGGTCACTTTCTCACTTGACCTATTGGAAGAAAAAGAAGAAAAAATCATAGGGGAATTCCTTCGAATTGAGTTAAAAACTGATTATTTCAGTTAAAAAAAAAAAACTATTCTGTTTATGGTCACATGCAGAATTTAGATTTTATTATATAAGTGTGAGTTTTTTATTGAATGCCGATTATATTATTGTGAAATTAAGTTTTGTTTCTTACACTTCTGGAAAAAAAACAAAAACAAAAAAAACATAAGTTATTTTTGATCTTCTAGACCGGGTTTAGAAATGATTTGTTATAGTAATCGGTGCACTGATGATAAGGGTAGCACACAACAAAGAGCCTTTGAATCTATTGGGGGATGAACGATTGTGCAGAGGAGGCCTACGCCATGTTCTGCACTAGAATTCTTATTGAAAAGTGAGAATCCTGTGGAAGCAACTCCTCTGCACTGGTTGTTTCGAATGGTGGTCAGGTACGAGACCAGCGATGACCCCAATTCTTCATCCACAAAAATGCCCGAAAGAGAAAGGCTGTGTAGATCATTTGAGCCCATCTTAAATTTGGACTTGTTTTAGGCTTGTCAGTCCACAGAATAAGAGAAAGGTGTTGAATTTGCACTTTGGTTACTTTTGACTTTTTGTTGAAATCAATTTGTGATTTATTTATTTTTTTATTAATAAAAAATTTAAAATAAAATTCAAGGCATGAAAATCATATTTGTGGTGTTGAATAGCACTGTATAGCTCGTGTAAAATGATAAAAGCTAATTGATTTATTTATTACTTTTTTTCAATTATAGATCTCGCTAATTTAATTCAATTAAATTTATAAGTTAGGTCTGCTTTTCTAATTTTCCTTTGGACCTTTTTTTTGGAAACCATTGGGCTGCTCAAAGTCCAAAAGTGATATTGTTAAATGCATATATTTATCAATATCCATGATAGATAGCTGAACATCAAGTAGCAGAGTTGGAGCGTTTCTAGCTAAACATTTGTTAGTTAATTAACAAAAGATCAGAAGGACGGGAATAGACATTGAAAAACAATTGGGAGGACTCTCCCCCTCCCTTCTCAGATGTGGATCCAAATTGCAAAAGTTGTACAACTGACTATGAAAATTTTCTTAAAAACTTATTTTACTTAAAAAATATTTATCACTATTTTTAACATTAACTTATCATTAACATGTCAATTATTTCATGACAGACGTGCAAAGACACTTCTTGAATGTTAAGGTATACCGGGTGGTTATAATTAAAGTTCCCCACTTTCTGCGCGGTCTGGAGACGGCATTATTGCACGGATAGTAATGCAACTTTATATATAAGCTATGTTGAGCAGGGGAAGAGAATTCCAACGAAAAAAAAATTCCTGTTTTTAAAAAGTTGCTACCAGGTGAAAAAGTGCCACTGCAAGATATTAAACAGACGATGGGAATGCAATATTTTAATTCTTTTAGAGTGACTGTTCAATATATAACGCCCACCGTCTGCGTCGATGACATGCTGGAAGCGCAGGACAGCGTGCTCAACAGTAGCACGAAAAGTATGTCGTGAAATGGCTGCAACATGACGAATGATATTGGCTTTCAGTACTGGCAAGATCCGAACGTGTCCCTCATAAACACGATGTTTCAGGATTCCCCACAGCCAGAAGTCACATGGATTAAGGTCAGGTGAATGGGCAGGCAACGCCTCTGGAAAGTGTCTAGACAGAATACGATCATCGCCGAAGCGGGCACGAAGAAATTCCTTTACTGGGCGACCAATATTCGGTGCTGCACCATCTTGCATGAAAACTGTTGTTTCTAAAAACCCGCGTTCTTGCAAGGCTGGAACCACATGCCGTGAAAAGAGTTGACAGTAACGTGCACTTGTAACAGTGCACCGGACAGGACCTGCAGGTGTCATCTCCTTAAAGACATTTGGACCCAGAATGAAATCCGCGGTGAATCCACACCATGCAGTCACGTATTGGGAATGCACCACATGGGGGTTTGAGGAACCCCACATGCGACAATTCTGCGTGTTCACAGCGCTGTCAAGCGTAAAATGCGCCTCATCTGTCCACAGAATGTTCCAGGGCCACGCATCGTCGAAAGCCGTTTTAGCCAAGAAACGAAATGCGAAGTATGACCGCGTATGTGGATCTTGCGGCTGTAACTGGTGCAGTATCTGGATCTTATACGGGTACCACTAAAGAAAGGACCGCAAAACCTTTCGCACCATCGACCATGTAATTGTTAATTCGCGTGCTACTGGTCGCTGAGTACCGGGCCACTGAAGCTCTGTCAGCTACTGCTACTGTCACTTCGTAGACAACGTCCTCCCCAATCGGGCAGCGTCCTCTTCCTGGCAGCACACCTGGAGAGAAAATACCCCCAAGCAGAGGGCGGCAGTCAGTCAACGGAAGGGTAGCTGCTGCGCAGCGAAAGACATCCCTGCAACAACACCTCCCCTACCTGCTGCTGCAGCAAGTGAGCGGAAGGGTACCTTTACTCCCCTGTCTCTTCGAATTTCTGCATCTTTCGTAAACCCCTTGCCGTCGTGGGTCCTTTTCGCAATCCCTTCAAACCACGATATTCTCTCAGTGCTGATACACTATTGCTGCTGTTCTGGCAATAGAGCTTCACCAGGAGCGCACGTTCTTTCTTTTCCATGGTGATTTCTGCATATTGGTCGTTCACAGACGCATTGCGCTTTTCACACAGTGCCATTTTTTCACCTGGTGGCAACTTTTTGAAGTACTTTTTTTCCGTTGGAATTCTCTTCCCCATGCTCTACATAGCTTATATACAAAGTTGCATTACTATCCGTGCAATAATGCTGTCTCCAGACCGTACAGAAGTGGGGAACTTTCATTATAACCACCCGGTACATGAGCTAACCCCTGGTCGTCGCGCATTAGATCGTTATTTTTACTAGGCCTGTTCCAATTTTCACGATGGATTCGGGTTTGTTAGAATTGACCGAAATTTCAGGTTGTAGAGTTTCCGTGGTAGATCATGAATCTAAAGAAGTGTGGTACAATATACAGTCCCTTATTCGAAACTACTCGTAGCTGTAAATTTACAAAGTCTTCTCATTTCAGAGTTTCACTGCATTATCGATAATAAAAGATGTTTCCTTTTCTTTTTCTTCTGTTGGTAACTACAGTTCTTTTTGATGTTTTTTTGAGTGATTTGAAAAATCGCAAAAATTCCACTTCCAAATAAATAAAAATAAAGCCATCAATAACTGATGATGTTTGTAAATATTAACCATGCGACTGCAAAATCATTAAAAGAGGAAACTTGAAATTCTGATTTTTATTCAAAATCAAAACCACATTTCAATTGTGAATTCAAATTAATGAAACGAGATTATTTAGTACAGTCTAATGTAATTATGTTGTCAAGTGATGACTCCCACCTGTTACCGTTATTGCGCACAAACAAGTGACATTATAATACAAAACGTATTTTCAGAACTTTCCGGATAAGGGATTGTGGACCTGTGCCATTGATGTCTTTGTTGGATCAATTCCTTAAGTCATCTTCGGTTTTTTAGCGATCCATGTCTGTCCACTCCTAACAACTTCCGAACGAAAGGTCGGATCGACAAACGGATTTCTCCATCGTGTTCAGAGGCCCAAACACCGTAGGAATGGGATATTTTTAGGGGCCAACACCTCCCTATGTTTGACTTCACCATTGTTCTCAGAGGCCCAAACAACGTAGGAATAGGGTATTTTCAGCCCCCCCCCCCCACCAATGTTCGAGATATTTGTAATTGTTTTCATTGGATTTTCTCTATTAGCTTAAATGTTAGAAATACAACAATCTCATTTCTATTGTCAGCTGTCGCTTGATGGGTAAGGTACCGGACTCATATATTGAGGGTTGTCTGTTCAGATCCATTTATCCTTTTTTTGTTTTTCTTAATCTTTTTTTCTCAATATCCACATGTTACTTCGTATACTTCCTTTGTTTAATTATAATTTTTTTATTATTATTATTGTTATGGGTCGTCTTTAAATTTATGCTTTAGCACAAAATTCTATTCACATGTTAAGTATTAGCATTTCTTGGAAACAGGCGAGGAAAGTTCTTAGTTGCGCTTTTTAGTTAAGTGATGTTTTCTTTGCTTTTTTATTCTGGTATTGTTATTCATTACCTAATTACTCCTTGACAGTAAAATCTAATGTCAGAAAATAATCATTAAGAGTTCAACAAATCATTTGAAGTATTGTAAGAATGACTGATTTTTTTTTTTTTTTTTTTCTCTCTTGGTTGATTTAATTTTTCCTTATCTTCCGTTGGGATTTTGAGGAGGCAAACCAGGTCAATTGGTCAATTTGAGTTTATTTATATCTAAATTGTAGTTTTCTTAATGAAGTTTAACGACATAATAAGATTCCTCTTTCTGGTGCAAAGTCTGAGGAAATTGCTTCTAAAAAGAACATTTATTGATTTCAATTGTCAATTTAATTTTTCTTTTTTTATTATTCGAAGTCTTAACAAAGATGCTTTATCGATATTTCCTTATTTTATAAAATTGATGCTTTTCTTTTCTTTCTTTTCTTTTTTTTAACTATAATACTGAAGTAGATACTTTATCAGGCTAATACTTCAGTATTGAATATAGAACTGGCACTCGATCAATGATCAGAAGATTCCCAGTCGAGGATTTTTTTCCGAATATAATTTCTTTCAAAAATATCGAGAGGGTTTCTGAGTTCAGTAACTATCTTGCTTTTAAAAAGTGTTAATAGGTAATAAAAGAATATCTCACTTCTTTAATGTATAAAATGCAAAGATGAGAAATGATCATTCACTTCTTCCAACAAGCACATTGTTCACTACAAGATGCGAAGCTGTGTGTACTGTACAATGTAAGAAAGGAGTAATTTAAAATTATAAAAAAATATCACGAATGGACATACTTTACAGTTTGGGATTGGCTTTGATTTTGTTCAGAACTTGACAACTGCTTTTCAGTATTTCGCTTTATGAAGAGAAATAAAGAATAATCTGGATTTATTTACTTTTGAAAGTAATTGTAATATAATGAGTATTTTTTTTTTAGAGCAGTTATTAATGTAAAGCTTTCCACACAACATTCTGAGAGGAGAAATACAGTTCTCAGAGCTATGAACATGAAAAAAAGTACAGTAGCATTGGTAGGATGTGAACTAGCGTCTCCGAGGAACTAGTACCTGAAGTTAGCATCTAACGTTCTTTATAAAACATGCTGACTAGTACCTGAAGTTAGCATCTAACGTTCTTTATAAAACATGCTGATTACTAAATTGAAAGACTCCCTTTTAATATGTGAATTTTTAATACAACGTTTTAGTTACAAGTACAATTACATGTGGCAAATGGAAAGTTCATTATCAAAATACTAACTCGATTAACTTCCGAAAAACCATAAAAATAATCTGTAACTTTTTTTTTATTTGTAACCTTCAGACTCGAATTTCAAACACACGACAAGTGTAGTTTATTTTATTGAAGTATGAGAAGTCAGCTCTCGAAAGAATATCCATTGTAAATAAGTCACATTATATTAGAGGGGAAAAAATCCATTTAATTACTAAGCTGATCTGCTTTTTTTTTTTTTTATCTACTGTGCTTGTCTGAATTATATTTTTTGCGAAATGCGTCTTGTAATTCCAAAATTGATCTGTATTTTCAAAATTTCAGTTATCTAAATAATTTCATAATTAATGAAAATAAAACGATCTATTATAAGAAAATTATGTTTGCGTGACTGCTAATTATCCAGTGAAAAAAATTTCTTCGTCAGTCAGTTTGAAATTCTCCTGTCTTAGGAATTTAGACCAGTTCTGTAAATAGTATAATTGTCAAAGTGAGATGCAGTTAATTTAAAACACATGGCTGGATCCAAACAATACAAATCTTATAGTAGATTATTATACGTATGATTTTATGTGCGTTGCACATATTAAATAATACAAAAAATGAAGCCGACGCACCTGCCTACTTGATAACTAATTTATTAAGAAACGACTGCATTATTCGAGCATTGTTTTCAATTTTGTATTTTATTTCATTTTTGTATTATTTACAAATCTCAGATTTGGTTTAAATTCTGTAATACACTTAATAGGCATCGAAGGAAAAAAAAATTCCAGAAAGTAAATCTAGAATCCAATTTAAGTCGAAAGATTTGTCCGTCCATCTGTCAAAAACGAAAAGCCTATGATAAAAGAAAGCATTAAAACTATGCAGTTTGAATAAGAAGGAATTTAACGTGGCTAATCATTCAACGAAATGACAACCAAGGAAGGCATAAGGGAAAGAGAAAGGATTTCGCATCCGAGCTGTCACCGGCGAGAGACTGGTACAGCCGTTCCGTCCTCTTTAGGACTTGTCAGCCAGAAATCCTTTCTCTTTCCTTTGTGCCTTCCTTGGTTGCCATTTTGTTAAATTCAAAACACTTTGAATTCCTTATTACGAAAATCCGATGTTTTCTATGCATATTCAAATTATTATATCTAGTACAAACTGTACAAATTAACCATTTTCTAGGAGACAAAAAAACCGAATTAAATACGTAAAGACAATGACATATTAACAGAAATAGAATAGAAATCCAGTATTTTGATCCCAAAGCGTTTTCTACGGCAATTGCTTTGTCTTCTCAGCTAATTTCTCAACCAGGATCCGTTTGGAAAATATTTCCCTAGTCTTCGAATATTCATATCAAATTCCAAGAAGATCAGAGTACTGAAAAATTGTTATTAGTGGGACAAACACACAGACTGACTGATTTGATATGAGCCTCACTTTCTATTGAAAAGAAAGCTATAATAAAATGAACTATCACTGAAGATTTTAACATCTTTTTTTTTTTTTTTCTTTGCAATTTTTTTATTATGTTGTACATGATTATACTTAATGCAAGTTGATAAATTTAAATACTTGATTTTAGCTTTGTATTTATTTTATTTTATTTATTTTCAAGGCCTTGAAAAATATTTATATTTCTGGAAAGTTCGACGTCATTATGAATTGCTACTTTGCCGTGCGACTCGAACGTAATACGAAAGTGCTAGTTTAGAAATGAAAACGTATTACCTTAGTGATGTGTACTTTTAGTTAAATTCACTTTAAAAAGGAGGAGGTTTTAATGACATTCGTTGCTTTGAAAGTCCTTTAACTGTCCTTAAAATGAATGCCATTGAAGTGATACGAACTCTGATTTTGAAGATAATTGTTCATTTAAATGTATTGAAACCATTTAATGGAATGAAAGTCGTACGCTGCTACTAGGGAGAAAATAAGTGTGTGTGTGTGGTCGTTGTTGGCGCGTGCCTTTGAGGGAGGCTCCTGTTAATCAACGTAACAGCTGGTGTCTTTCAAAGCGAGTGACCATTTACTACAATTTGGAATTATTTGTGGATGTTCTTTAATACATTTTATAAAGCAATCTTTCATGATATTGGTTTGTTTCTAATTCGATTCCTGAAACAAGTATACAGTATAAGTAACAAATACAACAACTATTGAAAAGAATTGAGGAAGGAAGCACTTGCTAATTTTCTTTTTATCCATTTGAATAGTTTGATATTTTATTTGCAGATGCCGTTGGAAGAAAAGGTTGTTCACCTCTTTGTGATTGGTCATTTGCAAACGCGACATCTGGCGAACCACGCCCACTCTGTCCCCAAATAAACATTGCTACCGCATTGGTTTCGTAATTGCAACGATCCAGTTACTTAAACCCCTGGTTGGTGTGGGCGTTTCAGCAGGGGTGGAAAAGGAGCGGCGCCACGTGTCTCCCTTCAATTATTACAACTGGTTCTCGCGGCCATTCAGCGATTTCGAGGATGAAAACGGAAATCCCAAAACACTTTTACAAACGAGTGGAGCAACGGAACGAACTCGTCCAATGGGAATCTTCGCTGCTATTTAGGACTCGATCCTATTTCAGTGTGGAGATGATTGTGTGTTGCTGTTTGGTCGGTTCCATTGGCAGCAGGGGTGTGGTCGTTGGCACGTGGCAGTTGTTGGGAGGCTCGTATCTGAGCGCCTGGGTGGGAGGCAGTGAATTACGATGGTCTCCCACACTCACGGAACTCGGGCACAAATTAATTAGACTGAGCAATAGAAGCATTCTATTTATTCTGCCCCCCCCCCCCCTCCCCCGCGTGGCTTGTTCACACCAACCAAATCACATAATACGACAGCATCCACCCACTGCAATAAACCAACATAATTCGAAACGGTTTTCTTTTTATCCTTCATCATAAAAATTATTATCAGTTCGAAATTAGCACAATACTAGAAATGTAGCAAGATTTAAGAGAACTACTTAATAATAGTTTAAGAATAAAACTGATACTTCTCGTCTACTTTTCGATAAGAGAATTATAATGGATTTCAGTCTATACCGAATTAACAAGATTGAAGATCAATGTAAGAAATAGGCGATAATTAGAAAATATCGTTTTGTGTAATTAGCAACTGTCTTATAAAGAAACAAAGATTGATACAATAACAAACATTGAGTAACTTAATTATTCCGTTTGAGCCCAAAAGTAACATTGGCTTTACTTAATATTATTATATTTCCCTTTTATTCTAAGATGTGCACCATCCCATAAAAATCTTCGAGTTTACATATTTCGATGTGTTGAGAAATCTCAATGGACTGCATTACCATCTCCCAACAAGTGATTGAAGTTGATTTGATTTTACTGTCTGTGAATCCATCACGAAACTTGGTGCGTATAAGCGTTAGAAGGAACATATACAACTTGCATTCACTGGATTAAAGACGAAAACAGAATGAATTCAAAAACAAAAAAAGTAATGATTAGTTTGAATCAGTAAACTGATATGGTACTATATACAAAGAAAGGAGTTTCACCAGCACAAACTGTACTACAACAACGCTTTTTTGGGGAAAATGAGTGTCTGTCCAATAAAAATCTACCTATTTTTGTGAATGATCCTTCACTTCATCCTCGAAGTTTTACCGAAGAGCATTCATAGAAATTTAATTGCCTTTCTAATAAATTCTTGACTGGAAGAATTACGTTCTTAACTACTTTACATTTCCCGCAGCAGTTTTTTTGTTTTGAGAAAACAGATTGAATTGTAAAAACAGAATATTCACCGTAATAGAACTATAATCCTATTATCCCGGATATTAATTAAGCTACGTAGCTTACTGATAATTTTCCTTTACGAACATCTTGTATATACTGGCAGTCTAGCCACAGTAACCTCATACAGCTATAATAACGAATAGAATATTTATAATATTGAAATGGTTTCAAAACAACTTGTATTATTTTAACCATTTATCAGCAACTTTTATACAACGTGAAATAGGAAGTATTTAAATTAAAAAAAAATAATCATCCTGATTTTCAATGCACTTAAATATAAAACGAAATTTTACAAAACAAATTTTCGTGATATTACCTCCCTCAGTCACCATTTTCTTGTATTCTGATTAAAAATTGAAAGATTAATTGATCACGTAAAATATTGTCATCTTTATGAATGCTGATAAGTTGTAAAAACATAGAATTGAGAAATATTTTAAAATGTTTGTTTTTGTTTTGTTTTTTTCCCTAGGAAATGTAAATTTGATTTTCTTTTGGTTTTGTTTCATCGTAAGGAGAAGTAGAAATTTATATCTATGGTTGTGTTCAGGATACATTATTGTTCTATTGTCTCGTTTATGAAGTGCGATTTTTTTTGAGAGATTTCTGTTATTTTAAATGTTTGTGTAATAATCTGTAATCGACTCATTTCTCTTACGAATAATATAGTTTCTTTTCGTTCGAGTTAAAACAAGGCTGCCCTCCTGAGGTGTTTAAAAGAGATTCATCATCGGAAATGAAAAAGATTCCTCCCTCCCTTCCCACCCCCACTGACGAGACAGGTTCGTTAGTGAGTCGCTGATGAATTGTCGAGGTCCCCCCCCCCCCCATTTTTTTTTTGCTTTTATTTCTTTTTTTGGATGGTATTTTAGAAATCCACCCACCCTCCTGTTGGAATTTTCAATCGCATCTGATTGAACTCCA
>JAFIDM010000001.1:100851666-100880121 GCA_023159025.1 Thereuonema tuberculata
TATTTTTTTTTTATCATTACCTATTCGAAAGATAGAAAAAAAAAGTAAGTGTTCTTTTGCCTGATGAGGAATGGTTGGTTGCATCGAGTGGACACCTTGTCATGCATCACTGTCATTGGTCCAATGTCTTCATTACAACAACAAAATATTCTGAGTTGGAGGGGGTGGTGGAGGATTTGAAATGTATTTTCCTTTGCTCATTTTATTCTCATTTGACGTATGCTAAGAACCCTATCTTATGATACTCTTAAATAAGTTGGCGGCCGTTGAAGTGGACTTGCTTTTTCGTTGTTGTTTGTTTAGTTAGACTTCTATGCAAGTTTCAGCTCTTCTTATAAATAATACCAAGTTAACCGTTTGGGATTGAAACACTTGGTATCATGTAATGGAAACTCTATATGGCGGTTAATTTATAAAACCAATATTTATCATAGAATTTAGAAATTAATTGGTTCTTTTACAAATATCAGACACTCCAGGAACACTTAGTCTACTTCATCGAATCCCCAAATCCTGAAAGAATATATATATATATATATATATATATATATATATATATATATATATATATATATACAAATAATTTTTGTTTAATTTTCATCAAATTTTCTTAATTCAAAAAAGCATTTTAATAAGTGACGCATCACTAACGTCACTTGAATTAAAAAATTCTTAATTAGAATTAAGATATTTTTATCTATCTTCAGTTTCGATATATCGGTTCTTCTTTAATGTTCGCATATATAATACTTGTTCCTTGTAACTATTTCGAAGATAAATTAATTCAAACCTGAAATGAAGGTAATTTCCTGCTGCTCAGAATGATTCAGTTTGAAAGAATTTGTGCACAAAAGAAAAGTTAGATGTTGTTTAAGTTACAGTTTATAACTAGTTACGATACAGAAACATAAAAACAAAATTTCTTACGTACTGTATCACTGTAAAAATACAATATTGGTTGGAGTACAGCCTAGTGATCATCCTCGTATTCGAAGGCTTTAACTCACTTTGCATATAGTTGGGTATTTGTATTGGCTTCTTCCTGAAGTCAGTTTTCAACAATAGACTATAGTTGCCTTTGGAAATTATTTACTACTCGGGAGGATCCTGTAAAACATGTCAAAGAGGAAAGTAGTATTTTTTTGTTGTTGTTTATTTGGAACCATGTTAGGTTTAATTGAGCCATTAATTATAAGGTGTGGGTGTAAATGGTTTATTTGCACTTAGCTCCAGAAATCATTAGTACTTCTTTATTTCCTAGACATTTCGTATTTGATTGATGCAAAACGATTCCTTCCCAACCTCAGCTCAATTTTTCTTGGAAATATTCCGAATACAATCAGATTAATTATGGATCTATTTTAAATTCTCTACATTTTGTTTAAAGGCAGTAAATTACGTATTTAAAAAATCAACTTGGCCGAAATTGATCTTGAGTTTCGTTAACGAATAAAAAGTTTCTTGATTTTATGAACTTTTTAAACTGCTTTTTAAGTTACTTTTCTTTTCAATCCGTTTTTAAATTTTAAGCCATTCAAGTAATTGAGTTGGAAACTTGTAGTAGCCGCTTATAGCCTGTGCAGTTGTTAAACGTACTTAATCATATGCTTACTTGATTTCAGTTAGTCATTATTTGATTTCTTAAATGAGTCCGTTAAATTTTACCAGAAAATTTGTTACTTAGCACTTTTGTTAAATATGTTTCCAGTCCTCCAAAAATGACTGAATATTTTCAAGTATTACACGAAAATAGTAATTCACTTACGATTGCATTGTTTAATTTGCAGTTGAAGTGTTATAGTGTTAGTATTATAAGTAATCTTTATTATTATTAGAATGATTTATCTTAGATAAATGAAGAGATTCCAATAAAAACCAGATTTGTATAGTTATATAGTTTTAGTTCACTAAAGTTTAACTTTAAATCATTTTTTTAGAAAATTAAATAGCTTAATATACGCGAGCACGCACACATGCATTTTACGTTTAAAAATATTTAAAATATAAAGATAGAACACTTTCCACCGATCGTCAGTGCAGTCATCTTCGACAACAGTAAATTTATAAATAACTAATTATAAATAATTCCAAGAATACTTCGTTAATGTGATCTTATAAGTTACCTTTAATTCTTATAAAATGCAGTGGACTTTAAAAATTTGAAAAACAACTGTTGCGAGAGTCGGGATATCTAAATTCCAATAAAATTGTAGTAATTTCGAGAAAACTTACAAGTTTATTGTAATTAAAATTTGAATTGCTTTTGTGAATGAATACATTGAAGGTTAGGTTATTACTTACTGTTGGTTTGCTAATTTTTAATTTAGATCATTTGTTAATAGCTGTTTTTAATATAAAGTTCATTTAGATTCGTGGAGAGGGAATCTGATTCTATTCCTTGCGGAAGGCAACGGAAAACCATTCCCAGTGAAAACCCGGTTTCTACCAACAATTAACGATGGAAAGAAGTAGTGTTGAAGTCTGTTAATAAAATGGAAAATTAGAGAGTTAGCGCTGTTGTCGGTTTTGACGTGGGTGCCTAAAATATTCAACTTTGGAATAGTTTTGATGATTCTCTTTTGTTGCGTGGAGCCAATACATGTTGATTCGAACAGATGTTGCCACAGTCAGTCTGTAACGATGTCGTTTTGTTTCCCACGACCTTCCCTTGGTAAAATGTCAACTCTATTGTCCAAAAGGGATGCTTATTCATAAGGAATACATTTTAACACCGATCCAACAAGGAGGTCACTTTGGATACTGCCGATGTAATCAGTCAAGTAAAAGGTTCTCAAGCTCTTTATTTTGAAAGCTTTATTGTCACTGCTCTGTGTTTTAGAAACTGTGTATTATTTCTTATTCGCGTTTTAAAATGTCGGTGAACTTTACGTCAGTGTTTTTGATAACTAATTATAGCAGTGATAATTGGTAATCAGCTGTTAAGACGGGAAACGGTGGCGTTGTAAAAGATATTTTTTTTTTACACTTTTGAACATTAAAATCTTACGGCTGTTCAAACACCAGGCGTTTTAAATTTAAATTTGTAAACAAACTTTAAAAAAAGATGCAATGGAAAGAAGCTAATAGAAGAATGAAGGAGATTGTTTTAAGTGATGTGTCCTTTGGCTGTTTTTCTTCTTTTGAAATATGGTAATAAAGGTGCAAAGTATTCGTGGCAGTGATGTCACTATTGGTCACGTGACATGACTTGCGTCTCCGAATTGTGCAAAATAAAGTCGAGCGCGAAATTTGGCGCGAAATGGAAATGACCTCGTTCGGCACCATTAAGGTAGCTCAGTGGGGGGTAATTATCAAAACATGGGTGCCAGTGTGGGGGTGGGCTACACTCGTAACCTTTGATCCCAACGCATTTTCATTAGAGATTTAAGAAATGTCCGTGAGTGAATTAGAAATGTGTTGTATAAAACCTCTTTTTCATCATTTGCACGAATTGTTTAGATGGAGACGGTTTTCTTCACTTTTAAAAGGACGATTTAAGGTAGACGAAGCCCTGTCTTTGACTGCCTTTTGGATGTAAGACTTTTCTGTAGTTGGTTGATTTCGAAGATCTTCATGATTTTGTTAGTTTTTATAATTTTAAATCTGTAAGAATTTTTTTTTAAGTCGTTGGTAGATTAACAGTTATTGAAAAAAAAAAAAAAAAATAAGGAAAAATTTTAGGAATTTCTAAACTTCAGAAGCTGAAAATTATTTTGAAAGAAAATACCTAAAAATAAATATGCTTTTATTAAATGCCTAATATTAAAATTCATTTGCTAAATGTTCCGTACTGATGAGATTGAAATAACTAAAAATAAACCTGGGTTTCTCATGATGCTAACAATTCAAGGATTCGTAAGACGGAATATAAACTTGACCTTACAACACATATATTACTTTAAAACATTGAAACTGGTTTTCAAGAAAAAGATAAATAAATCGCTAGAGGGATTCATTTAATTTGTATAAATAAATATATATATCATGTTAAAATGAAGAGAAAAAAAATCCAGATTTATTGTAAACGCTATAGTAATAGGCCTATCCTAAAGTCTCAAAAGAAAAAAAAAATGTGCATAATTGTATAAAAGAAAGCCGCTTTTTTATACTTAATAAGTAAAAGATT
The DNA here is from genome assembly GCA_023159025.1 of Thereuonema tuberculata. Classification (NCBI taxonomy): domain Eukaryota; kingdom Metazoa; phylum Arthropoda; class Chilopoda; order Scutigeromorpha; family Scutigeridae; genus Thereuonema; species Thereuonema tuberculata. The sequence goes on from JAFIDM010000001.1 coordinate 100,855,793, forward strand.
TGTTAAAAAATTCATAATTAATCATATGCGAGTAGTACCAGTATCTTAAACGTCCCCCGTCGTAAGTTGGACGGTCAGCTTGCTATTCCTGGTTAACTTTTTTTTTTATTTACATAAAAGGAAATTTGCAATTAGTTAAACAACAAAGAAATCTGTTGCTTGTCTTAAGTAAAAACTGTCTGTCGTAGAAAAGTAAATGGGAACTCCAAAAAATTAAAGAGAAAAGAAAAAAATCACTACAAAAAAAAAAGGGAGACAACTAATTCATTGCTCAAATAAATAAAGTGCCCGAACATTTATCAAATACATTGGGAGAAAAGAAAAGAAACAGACATGATCGTATTAACAAGTGACCAAATAGTTCTTCTATACTTGCTGTTCTTATCAATCGAGAACAGCGACCTCTGAACACCCTTAGCTCTTCTGTAGGCAGATTTCAATCGTAGGAAAGACAGTGGCTGATGAACGCCAATAAGCTGTCTCATGATATCACATGTGAACCAGTTTTTTTTATTTTTATTTTAAATATACACTTTGATAAATGTTTGGACTTAAGCCTTAGAATCCCGCTTTGTCCGTCTGTCTGTGGACAAGTGCCATAATTTAATGAAATTTTAATGATAATTTAATGAGATTTTAATCATTAAGCACAACAATCACAACAATTGCGCCTTTTATATTCGCAACAATCACATCTATAATGCATCTCAGCAACAATCGCAATTATCGCAACAATTGTGCCTTTGCATTCGCAGCAATCACCATTTATAATAATAAGGAAATTAAAACAATAATTCAACAAATTAATCAGAAGCCGTTGCGAAGCCTTGTGATTGGTTTACTAATCGCTATCCCTACCTTGTTTTATTTAACTTATGCCAATTAACTGATTTGTGGTCGGCATCAGAGTTACCACATGAAGTATTTATCTCTTTTATAGTGACTTTTCCTTTTTATTAATTTTTTGGAGTCCACAGTGTCTTTCTTTCCTGTATGACAAACCTTGAATATTCAGAAATGACTATTAGAGTATTAATAAGCGCAAAACAGATCTCTCAGTATGTCATTTGTGAATCAGATCTTCATTTAGTAATATATTCGAGAAAAAGTCTGTATTGTAATAGTTTTTTTTAAAATTACAAATACTATAATAATTGTTGAGTGTTTTTTTATTACTTAAATGCAATTTAGAAACGGAACAACCTGCAACAGAATACCACAAAAAATTTCCCATAAACATTGCTTCTCTGGTTGTACTTTGTTGTAATTTTCCAAATGAAATTATAGTTGATTCCAATTTGGAAAATTGGATTTTCCAAGATATTCATCTACGTATTCAATTTCATCTAAAAATAAATATTAGTTCAATCCTTCAGATGAGAAATAGATTTTGCGTTTGAGGCTTTTCAATAACATCAGTTAGTCAATTCACTAATCGAGGTACAGTAGAACCTCATTATAACGGACCATATTATAACGGACGTCGCTTATAACGGACAGTTTTAAAAAAAAGTTGTCAGCCTACAATTAAGGTGAGCGAAGTGAAAGACCATTTAAATTTTGTTATTCAATATGTTGAACAATCGGCAAATGAAAATAGGTTGCATATTATGAACACTTACGGCACCTCCGTCAGTTATTAACTGAAGAAATAAGCAGCAAACAAACCCAGCAGAAAATAAATTATTTTTTCAAACCAATGAATGTAAGCAATCAACATGATCCAGGATCTTCTTGTTATAAAAATTAATGCAGTGTATACGTACACATCTTTTTCAATTCAACCGACTATGTTGAAGGCTGTTTTTTATTTGATATATAATAAACACTTTTTATAGCTAACTATTGTACTTTCATTGATGTACACCCTGCTCCATTACACCCCTATATGAATTATTTGTTATAAACCGGACTTTCATTAAAACGGACAACCTTCAGCCCCTATTAGTCCGTTATAATGAGGTTCTACTGTAATAAGTTCAGTAATCACGAAATGAATGGCCCTATACAACTTCTCAAGATTTACTAATATTTGGAAGGCATGAACACTTTTATAATTCATGAATCATTTGTTTGCCTTTAGATCATTATTTGGCGGGTTTTTATTTTTAATTTTTTATATTTATATATAGATTCTTAGGCTTTGTATATATATATCGTTTTTTATGAAATATAATTTTTATTAGTTAACTTTGTAATTTCGAATAATACTTAGTTCAAAATAAGAAGAATATTAAACAACTGTGGATTTTCAAGACCGCAAAGCTATGTAAATAAAATAATAATAATAACAATAATAAAAAATCGGTACTTTCGAAAATAACTTTAAGGTTAGGAACGAATTACTTAATTTTATTTCAGTAAATCTTTTTAGTTTTCTGTGATTGTCGCCAATAACTAAAGTCATCTTTAGAAAATAGTGCCAAGAGATCATTGATTGCAAATGATTAATCACAGCCCTATTTGACTGAGTTCTTTTTCTGCTTGATTATTTGAAGAACAACTCGTTCGTGTGTTTAGTAGGAGGATCACGTTTCGGGGTCGGTACCGAGCACTGACGCTTTCTAAAAACCACTGTTGTGCCTTGGCAATAATGACGGTGATGGCTGGCATTTATGTCGGTGAAAATGCTATAATTAATTAATTAATTCACTGCCAAGAAAACTGAATTGGCGGTGGCAATATAATTTCCATCATTAAGTGTTAAGAAATTCTGATCACATGGTCGGGTAGCGTTCCTATAAATTGGATCGGACGATCGTGAAGGAATGCTTTAGAAGGAAAGGATAGAAAGAAATGGAAGAAATAGGCAGTCTGAAGACTAAACCTCGTGCGTGAAAATGTATTTGCTACCTCTTTCCTTGACATTTGTAATCAAACGTACTGAATATTGAAGTTCAATATTCCATTGTTTTATACTGTTTCTTTGCAAATTTTGGAAGGAAAAAAATAAGTCCGCTGTTTTCAGACAACTTTCAGAATATTTCAGAGGTTTTGAAAGAAAAGTTGCTGTCGACAATGGAGTTTTTAATTAGCGATAATTATAAAAAATGAAGACCATCTACAATAACCGAATTTCATAAGGGCAGCTGGCATTCGATTCTGTTAAGTGGGGAAAATTACTTATAAATTGATTTTCTTAAGGCCGTTTTAGACGTACCATTTCAAAAGGCAATCTGTACACCATCAGAGGGCATGATGGCTATGGCGTGATGACCAAGTATTGCCTCTGTTGCTCTAATATAGAACAGGTTCTATTTTCTAAGCATATTGGATTAATTCGTAGAATCAATGTATACCAGCGCTGCTGGTAGCGAATTGAAGAACTCGAAGTCAATCGCATTCGAAATTACTGGCTATAAAATTAATTGTCACTAACAGAGATCATCTCTTCCCTATGTTTCCGTGGATGCGACCAGAAAAAGCTTAATCAGAATCGTAACAGATTTCCGTCCTGGATTTCAAGCCTATTTGAAATCCCGAAAACATATCGTTACTGGTCGAAATTTAACAAGAAATATCGAAACTGAAACCGAAGAAATATGAAAAGATGAAAAAATGAGATATTTATTTCCTGTTTTAAATAATTAAAGACATTCTCTCATCATTCTATGCATTGAGTAAATGATTTTTATATAAATCAATGTTTATATTCATTAATAAAACGCAAGTATGACGTAGATATTGAGAAGTGTAAATTTTCTGTCTGACGTGTAAGATCAAGTTTTAAAGCTTTTTATTCGCTTGCAATCTACCCTCACATTGCTATTAGCATTACCTATTGAAATGGAACGTCTAAAATTGGCCTGTATATTGATTGAATTTGAGATAATTTACTAATAAAGGCTGGAGCATAAGAAATTAACAGTATCCGAAAAAAGAAAAATAATAAGTGATGTGTTAGTAGTGAAGTATGTTGTTGTTTTTTGACGTACAAAAAATTAAATAAATTCCTGTTATTGGTGACCTTACGTTGATGATTTACTCCTAAATTTCTTCTCGGCTTGTTATTCTGATGGCCATGATTAAGCCTAAATACATGACGTTCTTCGTGTATTCGTAGATTTGTTCGAATGGAAATAGACGCTCGTTTTGAAATCAGAGGTCGCGAAGATGTTTGTAATTCTTTTGTCTGGATCGTGTGAGAACACCTTACAATATCGAGGGGGTGGGACCAACGCCGATAAATTTGAAAACTTTTTGTGACTTTCAATGACTAATAACTAAAAGAAAATAACTTTTAAGTTATTGGAAGGGAAGTTATTCATAATTGTTTGAGTAAGTAAAAATGTCTCATTGAAATATTTTTTCGTCCCTATCTTCTTCTGTTGTTTATTCCCCAGTGCTGTAGGTAATTCGCAAATGGAATATCCTTTCCAAAAGATTTAGTCTTTGCATATCTGATTAGATTTGGTGGTGGATGAAGATATTCTTTTTTTTTTTTTTCTTTACTATTTATTTTAAAGGAATGTTTAAAATCTAAAATAAATGCCTTTGATTACATGATATTACTAATATTAAAACAAAGATATTTGAAAGATAAATAATACATTTAATTTATCTTCCATTTGTTGGTTGTAAGACATACACCAAGAATAGAGGCTGGAAAAAAATTATCATGCTTAAGTCTTTTATTTGTAATCTAATGTAAATAGCATCTTTTCATTTACATTTACTTTCTTTGGAAACACATTTATTCCTTTCACAATTAAATACAAAGTGTATATATATTAATATGCCAGGGTCTACTGTAGAATTTTATTTTAAATTTCATTGAGCTTCAGCAAAACGAAAACCTACAGTAGCACCTGAAACATTAATAGAGACATTTTTAAAATTTATAGTTTGTAACAATCTATAACATTGTGACAAATTGCAGAATTTATTTCTTTTACATGTTTTATGTTTCTTGTAACTTTCGAATACCATAATGGTTTTAATCCTATAGCTCCTTCCCTCTTCGTAATTTTGTACCAAAATCGGTAGAAATGTTCCTTACAGTAATCTGAATCGATTTGGAAAATTTCAACTTTCTATGATATATAGTTTCGAGTTATTCTTGATCACGGACGGATGGACATTCGTATTCGATATGAATTGCATTCTTTTTGTTCTTTTTTTCTTTCCTTTGCATATTAAGGACTATTACAAACATTAGACAAAACCAAAACAGCCCTTTATGTAGTAGTTGCCAGGCAAGCCTGAAACTTTATAAGCAATGATGTGTCAACCAACCTATTTGCATTGTTTTTTCTTTTTATTATTATTATTATTGAGGAGAAGAGTTTACTTTAATGGTTAAGGAAAAAAAAATACTTAACAGCAATAATTTAAATACTTTTTAAATTATGGTAGATAAATAAAATGCTGCCCGAAAGTTTCTCATCGAATCCGATAGTTCTGATGATTGTCTGTCTTCCAAAATGCAATACTCAATACCTGGGACACTTCTGTTGTGATTGATTAATTGACACTGTTGTTGTAGGTCGCAGAACATAATCCACCAGTTTAAGTATCGAAGACACGACTGGAACGTTGCTAACTTACGGTATTCAACAATAAAACAAGCACTAATCAAATTGCAAATTCCTGTTTCTGTTGAATTACAACACATTTCCAAATTAGTTTCAAAAAAGTGTTAGATCTAATTTCAATGTAAAGGAAAAGGTTTGTTGTGGAAGTATAAAATTAGCGTAATTAGTGAGTATTACTCAATTCTTTTCAAAGTTTGGTTTGAATGATTTCTGTTTTTGTTTTTTCAAATATGCGTCAAAACAAATTTAAAAAGCGTTAACTGGATGACAATGAAGTTTTACTAATCAAGACATCTCATGATAGAATATGAAATAAATAATTATACAGAGTTCTCCTGAAATGACAGTGATTTCAACGTAAGATTTCCCTCGTTTTCGAGTGGGCATTGTTATTGTAAAAACGTTTTGCCGTGTTCCGTTTATTTCAGTAGATAGATTCAAAGCTTTTTTTTTTAATGTGAATAGTTCGACATAACGAATAGTCATTCTTTTGTAGGTAGAGTTCTTTAAGGGTTTCTGTTTTAAAAGATAACTTTTGAAAAAGTGTTTCTTGAGTGGTTGTTACAAATGTTTCTCAAGTGAATACACATGTAGAGTTCTACAGATCTTAGACTTGTGTCTTTGTAGGTCAAGATTATTTTTTTTAGTGATATTATTTGGGGGAAAAAAAAATATAATTGCGCAGTAAATTCCAGGGCCGCATTTTGAGAATCCTTGGTTTAGAGAAAGTGCTATAAATATGGATTACTATTTTGTTTTCTTGCGCTGCTCTTTCACTGTTGAGGAAAGAAATGTAGAGGAAAAAGTCGCTTTATAAGTCATGACAATGAAGCCAAAGTTCGTTTACATGAAATGAAGTAAATTAAACTCCGCCACAGCTGAAGAAGACAGCATTTTAGAAGACGTCGGAGATGTAATACGGTTTGCCATCTCGCATAAGAAAAGTCCTCACTTACATCATTAAGTAATTATATTATGACTTAATATTATGAATTGGATATTAAAGGGATACTGTAACATCATCGTGCAATTGAATATATATATGTAATAAAATATCCGTTTAGATAATGGCAGGAAATAATTCCTTTAGTGATTCATTATGGCTTCGTACTCTGCTGTTCAAATGTTTCGCCATTCTTTCATAGATTTGCATTAAATTGACAATCGAAGTAACTTCAGACTTCGTACAGATAAACTTCTTCTCAGTCGATTCGTGCTGCTGTTGTCGATTTGTTAAGTGTTTTTACTGGAATTAGCTCCTGAATAGTTTTCGGGCTGCGAAACAAAGAAAAATAGAAGATCATATTCTTTCCTCTGCCGGTTGATAACTGTCAGAAGTATGATAGTTTCTGTACTGTATTCTAAGGAAATATGCTCTTGTTTTTTCTTAAAAAAGAAATCCCTGCTGCTTCGATATTTTTTCAGATAATAATTAAAGATCTGCCAGATTTTTCTTTGAAACAATGGGATCGGTTTAACTTATTGCAAAGACACGGGAATTCTGAATTAATTGAGAGGATATATTTTTTTTCATAAAAGCTGTAGAATATAAGATAGTTAAAAATAAAAAAAAAGCTTTTGTAAACTGTGTTTAAATCTAGATACAGTTAAAACATTTTTCACATGTAATTTGTTTCATTGTCAGTTAATTATAAAAAAAAATTAATTATAAAAAAAAAAGCTTAAAAAATTACTTACAAAAGAAAAGAAAAATAATTGTATAGGATCAAATATTTTTACATTTGTGGATAAAATAAGGAACATTCTAATATTCAAAATGTAAAAAAAATAAGATATTTTTTAACAAATTAAATATAATCTCAGCTGAAGCTTACACATTTTTTTTTTTTTAAAATTAAAAAAAAAAGAAACTTTTTATTTTTATTCAGATTCTAATCAATCGAAAAATATTCTAAATTGATAGTGATTAAAAAGAAAATGCAGCGTTTCTTTTTTTTTAGTATTTTACTTATTGAAATTGTTTTAACTGTTGTTTGGTGATATTCTGTGCAACGAAAGTATTTCTTTTTCTGTTTTCGTTTTTTTGATGAATTCATTCGAATATGACCATTTCCATCTCTGCCAAACTTTATAAGTTTAATTTGCAAAACTCAGTGTTTATCGGAGTTAATTAAAGTTTGTTTTTTGCTTTTTTTGTGTGGTTTTTTTTTTTTTTTTCCCTCCTTAACGACATTCAAAGTTTATTTGCATATTCTAAAGATGAATGAATTACGTTTTAGAAACTGGAGGAAAAAAAAAAAAATCAATAAAATAAGGAAAATTGCAAAGTTGTAACTGTATTTGATTTATAAGAAAAAATTGCAACAGTATAATTGTATTTGATTTATAAAGTAAGTATAAACTATTTGTCAGTATTCGTATTCTACAGATAGCAGGAAAAGCATTGTACAAATGGAATAAGATAACAATGGCTAGACAGTGGATTGGTTTTCAGATATCCTTCTATAACTATTCTAGCGTTGGGTTCGGTGAGGAATGAAAATGATACAAGGAGGTTTTGAGATAAATAGTAAAACCCTTCTCAAAATCTTAAATTATATATTGAAAAATTAGCATTATTTCGTTTTTGAATAAGGGTTTAGCATTGATCATATTTGCTATTATCACTGATATTATTTTGAAGAGAAGATCTTTTACAATGAATTAAAGTCTGCAAGCTACTTATCCAACAAAAGAACTTCCGGAACACGCCACCTCTTCTCATCATCTTTTACTTCCATTATTTACGTGACATCATCGTATTCAATGAAATATAGGCTAATAACAACTTATAACATTCATTACTCTCAGATCGCTCTCAACTTAATCTAATCATCTAGATCTGGTACTTCGTCTTCTATACGTCTTGCTTCAGTCCTCCCTTACAGGACCTTCTTGGTTACCCTTTCATCATCCATCCTTTCAACATGACCTATCCACTAATTCTGCTTTCTTGATTTTGTTAACTAGATCTGGCTTCTGGTATACATCCAACATCTCCTGAGTAGTTCTAATTCTCCCTTCTTTACATAGTACTGCTCCGTAAATTTTCCTTAACACTTTCCTTTCCCAATTACTCTTCAGGCCGATGAAGCATTACTGCAGAGGAATGCGAAAGCTCTCTTGTTTGGGTTTTTAAGTTTTATAAAGTTTTAACTTATCTGATATGTCATTTATTTTCACTTATTTATTTTCACTATGGAATTTATTTTCACTTTTTAATAAGCTAACTACTTAAAAGATAAGTTATAAGAAAAACCACATGAACAAAAATCAAATAGATTGATTGATATCTTTTTTTCCCAAAAAAGTGAGATGTTTTTCTGATTACACTTCAGTCTTTTGCAAAACCCTTTTTTTTAAATTTTTGTCAAATTCCATTACAGAAAATACCTTATCTACTTTCGATATTCGTTGAGCGTTAACGTTGAAATCATTGAAGTGTAAGTTTAAACAAAAATCGTATTTTTAATGTTATTAAATTTTATAATAATAATTCTGTTATTAAATGTTTTCTGTTAGAGATACAGAATGGATCGATCGTTCTGAATGTAATGAAGACATTCGATTTTACTGTGAATCAATTATGCTTAAAAGAGGCTCTGAAAGATTTAACTGAAGAGGATGATAAGAATTAGTTTAATGCACTTATGCGGAATCTGAATCGCGTCTTTTATGTAATGAGACTCGAGAAGGCCACTATTTTCAGATTGTCGCATCAGTTTGATGCAACAGTTTGTTGGTTTGTAGCATTAATGCAAGTATGAAGTGGGCCGAGGATATCTTGTCCAATCTCTTCGGAATGTATAGAGTGGGTTTTATGGGTCTTTCGTCGTTGTTTTTTTTTTTCTTTTGGTTGGATGGCCGGTTGAGGGAATCTTGCCGGGGCCCCCTCCCCCCCGCGGCCGAAATTTTGACTTTTTTGCTATTTTTTGTTGTTCGGAAGTGCTGGAGATGAATCCCCTTAACGCCTTTGCACCCTTTGCGCCTCCATCTCCGAAATAAAAATCCTATTTTCGCTGTTGATCAGTAGTGGAGATTTGACTTTATTTTTGTTTGTCGATTATGAATTAGTTATTAAGTGATCTACTAATGTAAAATATTAAGCTAAAATTAAAATATAAAAAATTCCGAAATTTAAAAACTCCATCAACAGTATCATTAACTCTCCATTAACACAAGACAGTTACAACAATACTTTGTGTAAAATGATATACAAACTCTTTACACCAATTAGACAGGATTTTGAAGAAATATATTCTTTATTTTATATGTGTGTTATAAAATAAATAAATAAATAGATATTAAATAAATAGGAAGTTTTATAGATTAATGCTACTTTAAAGCGAAAAGGAAAAAACCATGTTAAAAATATCTGATATTTTTTATGTATTTAAATATTTGAAGTGTTTATATGCAGAAACATTCTTTAAGGACTGAAACGTTTGAGGGGGAATTATTTATTTTCTATCTTTTCTGTAAATTTAATTAATATCCTTTTGGATTTTCGGGTCTTCGTGTATATTTAAATAACGGCTGAATGACAATAAATCATTTTTTTTTTTTTTAATATGAATCTTCCACAAATCTAGATCGTAAACATTCCTAATAAATTTGCTGATAGGAGATTGTTACGTTCTTGTTATTGTAGGCTTTGCCAAAATTTAAGTTGATTTTTGGTTAAAATTCCACTTGTCTCGTATCCTGTTTGGAATGATTTAAGTTCGTTGGCTATTTCTTTTTTCTCTTTGTGTTGTACAATCCTGAGGTTTTCATCGTAAAACAGTGGTGTTTGTGTGTTTAAGGGCATTGGTTCGTTTCTTAGAATAATTCATTTCAGCAAAATGAAAAATTAATTACGAAAAACCTTATAATAATGGATTCTTTTTAATAGAAAACCTGTTGTTATTTCTGGAATATTCGGTGAAGCCATTGTTATAAATACCCTTGGTGTGCTGTAGTAAATTGGTTTTTCTTTTGTGAAGCTTCCTCTGTCTGCTATTGGTTGGGTGGGAGTTGTGACCTGCCATAAATCGTACATTTTTCTCTCTTTTCAAGTTGTGTTTGTCCATGCCCTAAATTACCAGGCACCGGCATTCATAATATTTTTATGACAGCCACCCGCACCTAACCTGACTGCTACCATTCCTAGACACGCACCAGTCGTAGCCTCCTCCGCCTCCTCCATTCTCTGTCGAATTTATCTGTTTGTAATGTTATTTGTATGAAATATCTGGTAAAGCATTATTTTTATTAGTAGTACGATTTACTTATGTTACTGTCTAGATATGATATATGAAATATTTTAGTAGTTATGACTGAGCCCAAATAGTCCTTTTTTTTTTTGTTTTTGTTTCCTTATTTTGACAATGAACTCGTCCTATTATTTCTAAGACAGAAGCGAGAGGTCAGAGTTGGACGTCGAGGTTAGTAGTTTATGTGAGAACGGTTTTGAAATGGAGTAAATTTCCGTTTTGTTTGAAGTTTTACGAAACAGTTCAAGCGACGGGCGGATTAAAGGTAGATCTTGAACCGAGTCTTGTGACGTTAAGCGATGAACCTGGAATCCAAATGTTAGTGAACTATATTAGCAGCAGTGTTTCAAGTAGACAGCCAGCCGTTGCTGCTGCTCTCTGGCGGTTGCCGAGCGAACCATTTCTTCGCCATTCGAGGGGTGAGCGAAGGAGAAAGAAAAGCAAAAAAGAAAATGTGCCAAGTCACGGCTGGAGATGAGCCAATCGCGCATTGTTGGTCGCATAATACCAGTGTACTTTAGGCGAGAAGCAACTGAGAGATATCATCCCATTGGCAGCGCTTCCTCCACGTCCCCACCCGGCCTCCTCTCTCCAAAGGATCTCTTGTTAAATGGAAGCACAGTCCTTTATATTACAGATTGTGATGCACAAGAGGCAATCAGCTCACGATTAGATTAAGAAAACCACTGATTAGCGGCTTAAATCCAGACTTTCCAGTGGGCGCCGTAACCTTAAGAATTTGTTTTTTTTATGATCGATTATTTGAAAAATGAAAAACTTATTTAAAAAATTGAAAGGGGAAAAAAATATTTGAACATCCACACCCCCACTAATGACTTGATAAAAATTTCAAAACAGAACGCAGTGAAAAGCACCATGAAACTTAGTACAATTCAGTCCTGTAATTATTTCTGTAATAAGTTATGTCTTTGTATATCAAAAAACATTACATTATTTATTTTTTTCTCTATTATGTCTATTTAAAATAAATAATTGCCATTGACGATGAAATTAAGTTTCTCCCTGCAGTAATTACTTTTCCAATCCTTATTAGTAATTTTTTAACTCACAACATTCATTTTAAAAATGCTTTAATAGAAACAAAATAGCTTTATTTGAATCTTGTAATATTTTTATTTTATTTTTTATCGTTATTTTAGTATTTTTTTTCTTTTTCATCACTGCTTACTTAAAACATTTTTTTTTTTTTTGCAAATACTATATTTTATAAGGTTACACTTAATACTTCAACATTTATGGTCATTTCATTATCTCAAACGCTTTCTTTTTTTTTAACAATACCAATTTATTGAAAAGTTCTAGTAATAAATCACAATGGGTGAGATCAAATTGTTTACCAAGTGACATCCTGGACCAGCAGTTTCACGCTCTTTGGCGATCATCAGCCAGGAGCAGTCACTAGTAAAGAACGAGATCCCAGTAGTGAGGCTAATAGGAATAACCCTTATTTTTTTGCTTTTGAGGCAGCACTGCGGTTCCGCAGAAGTTCTATTAATATTGTATGGAAATAAAGGTTCTTTCTGTTCTACACTTCTGTAAGTCCTTATTGGGGGAAAGCAATAACTGCTACCTATCTAATACATAGCCCTTAAAGGGTTAATGTCTAAGATAATGATGCTTTATTTTTATTATTAAATATGTAAATAACAAATATCTAATAATTTTTGATCATTGAATAAAATAATTCAGTCAAACTATTCAACGACAAGGGCTGTGAATAAAGGACATGGGATATTTAAATATTCCTACGGCAAGTAGATTAGGTTTAGATATTAACGTAGGAAATAATTATATTAACTTTCCTAAACAGAGATCTTACAGACATAAAGCGTAACGTATGAATAAATATAACGAACCCTCGTATAGAAATCCTAAGGAGATTAACTCTAAAGCCAAAAAATACTTTCGTCGTCATAGTGTTGATACGTTTTGATTTTCTCGAAAAATTCTGCTACTTGGAAAGCGAATGAATTTTTTTTAGTTTCAGCAAAATATTTGGATGAACCTGCCAAAACTATATGTTTGGAACATGAGAGGATTATTGGCTTAATTAGATTGGCAGTAATAAGCCTAAGGGCTTTAACAGAATGCAGAAAAACAAACTGACTAAAGTGGAAATCCTATCTTTTTTTTCTTTCTTTTTTTGTGCGCCCGTGGCAAAGTTTTACGAAGTGTTTTTTGTTGATGAGGAAAGAGTGGTGTTATCGTTTGGTGCCACTCACTCCACTGTGAGAGTCACCCATTGTTCTGCGGCATCGCTCAAAAGGCTGCTACCACCGCCAGCTCCTTTTGTGTATTTATTCCGAAAGCCTCCTGGGTGGCTTGACTACAACTACCATCCTCTAACCTTTTACCCGTACACTCTGCCTCCTCCACTGCTCAACCCTTCGGCTACCAACTGTTACCAACAGGAATTTCTTTTCTTGAAGATGAACATTGTTTTGGAAAATGATATTTTATGTTGGGTTCATTCCGTCGCGTAAATAGCGAAAATGGAACGAGACAGTCAAGAGGCAAACGCGTTTTTGTTCTATTTAAAAGAGTCCTCCTCCACATCCTTTGATTCTAAGAGTATTTGAACCAGATTTCGTCGTATTTGTCGTCGTTCTCCATCTGAAAGGTTCTTCTGTGTGTTTCTTCTGCTTTTTCCTCCAATGGCTTGTCGGCTAATGAAAGTCCACTGGAAGAATGAGGCACCGTTAATTCTTATTTTACCAATAAATAAATACAATTGTATTTATTGTATAAATAAATAAATAAATTGAATACAATTGTATTCAACATAGCTTGAAAACAACAGAGTATCTTAAGGCAGTTGACAGACTGGTGCTTTTAAATCATTTGGAGAAAGTAATTTTTTGATCGATTAAAAAGTAAACATATCAATCTGTAAATCAAACATATAATGATTGAAGTATTTTTAGGTGTCATGGTTGTTGATTAGAAAACCTGGGAAGGGAGGTTTTTATAAGAAGATTCGGTTATTTTACATGTTATATTTACAACGAGATCCTGGATAGTAATCGGTGCAGTATTTTTCTAACTGCAGTTGTGAATGCTTTGGGAAGCGGCTGTGTTTTTGTAAGGTCGTTCTGTGGATCGGTGACTAGAATTCGTCAGGGACCATTAACTCTGAAAGAGTGACTCCTTTGCATTTTTCCTCCTTTTTGACCTCAAGGAAAGCAAAAGGAGTAATCTTTGAAGTGATTACAAGAAACACAAATGCTGCCTCTTTCCTTTTGGTGAAATATTAAAATTATTTAAAAGCTCAAAAGTGTTGCTGCAACATCTGCAGCAGTTATTTGTATTAATTTTGGTTTTGCGAATTGGATTTCTATTATTTTGTTTGGGCTATCTTCAACTTGTAAGAACGTATGAAGTACGTATATTTTAATGACGTATTGTAAGGAAGTAATCGGCTTGTATGGTGAATTAAAAAGACTAAATCCATAATAATTTATTACTATTTTTAATTACTAAGAGATTGTCTTTCTATAATATGTTGTCCCATACATGGATCGATTTTAGTCGAGAACGAAATCCAGCCTTTTAGTTGTTCTTTTGATTTGTTGATTACATGAAGTTAATTTTAGTTCAGTTACTACTGCTTGTGTCGTCTTTGTTTAAAGATTCCAGAAACTATTCCTGTAATTAAAAATGGCTTAAATTGCATTTTTTTTTTTTATTAAAATGTAGACCTTGCTTTTATTAAAAAAAAAAAAAAATAGAAAAAATAAAAAATAATTTGGTATAAAATACTTATTAGAAAAATAAAATCAGAGATAATACAACCATGTTATGGAATAACATTCCTTATGTCTTACTTTGTACCGACCTTATCAATTTTCAGAGGTAACTAGTCACATTAACTGAAAGTAATTTTTGTGTTACTAAGATTGTGTTATTTTTGATTTTTTTCTAAGCAACATTTAAGTCTTCTACCTCATTACTTAAGTATACAATCTATAAACCTACCAAAATCAGTAGAGATCTTGCTATCTTCCTACTAAACATTATATTAAATTAAAGTTTGGGCTTTCTTAATCATAAAAGGATTATGTTTCGATTTCTAAAACTGTTTTATTTTATTTTTCCTGAAATACACATCTAAGAGATTTTTAAATAATGAGAGCAAATCTTATCATTTTCGGTGACAGCTAAGCTAATCATACGATTAAGAAAAAGCTGTTTTATAATGCTCTCTAGTTTAATGAAGTTACTTCTTTAGATTGGCGACCTCTCAATTTAAAAGAGAATAATTCGTTTTTTGACTTAAGCGTGTTTCATATGAACTTTCATGCGACCCAAACATGTACGACCGAGAAAAAAATTTAGCTTGTAGCTACTTTACACGATAATGAATGTGTGTCTACGACCAATTTGATTCAGAAACATCGACGTAATTGCGACCAAATAAAATTGTCGCACTGCGACGTCGTACGATGCGAACATTTTGAAAACCAATTTTTTTACTAAGAATTCTTCGCGAAACTAAAGACCAGATCGGCCGCAGTAAATTAAGAATATTCCAGGAAAATCCTAAAACATTTGAAGGCAAAGCTTTCAGCTAAAAGATTGCATCATATCAGAATATATTTTATTATAATAACAGGGAATTTGTAATAACTCTTTGAGGTGGAGCGCAAATTTAGAATCGCTATGTTTAGTTACGAAACGACCTCCAGTTCGAAAATAAACTATTAATGCATTATTTAAATAATGTTTCTGATGCATTGTTTAAATGTTCTTCAGGGATTTTAAATTACGAGGAACCGGTCAATTTCAATGTCCAGTTTGAAGTGGAGTTTTACCAACTCGATTTTCAACTGTTTCTTTGAGTCTTCCCGTGGATCGCGAATAAAATATCAATTCCATTTCCGATTTCTGAATTTGACTTCCTCCGGAAGCGATTCGTGATTCGCATATAGTGTGAAACGAATTTCGAAAACCTATCGGAATGTAATCGACCTGAGGAGTTTTTCGTGCGTCATTTCTGTCGTACGTATGTTTTGTGAAACACACTTTAGACAGTCGATAACATTGACAGTTCCTTCATCAGACCTTCAGGAAGTATAATCAAGTGAGCCCGTAACGAAGAAAGAATTAAATGGTTTGTAGTCCGTAGCTCCTTAACTAAAGCTCCGATGTGTATCAGTCATTAGGGAAAGAATAAATTATATTTATAGAAATCTCATATCTATTGTTAATAGCATAAAATAATTAGCAAATTGGGCCTAAGGGTTGGTAGGGTGACCAGCGTTTTCCGACGTCAATCCTGGACTAGACTAAAAAGCAACAACTTTGACTTTCGGACTGTATGAAACTTTTGTACGGATACCAAAAACTTCACTTTGGTGGTCAATGTTTCTGGTGTGCGCGTGCATCACAGTATGTTCTGCAACCACGGTTAATTGATTATTGAACGTGTTTCTATTCTGATACCACAGAAATATGTCCATCCTTATGCGGACCACACTAGCAAAACTCACGTCGACTATTTACAAAATCCGGATCTACTTACAGAATTTGGGACATATACTGAAACGGGACACTGCACTGAAATCCGGGACGTCTGGTCACCCTATCTATGGGTGAAAATGTTAGGGACAAATCATCAACACAGGTTCTTAAACAAATATTTTCTCAGTAATTATTTGATTATTGTTGTGTTTTTCTTTGGAGCACACTCGGATAAACACTTAAAACATCTTTATTTACAGTAGCTGGAGTTTACTACAACGGATTCCCAATTTCATCCAGGTCCGTCTGTGCGGGAGGGCCCATCAGATGAGGTCTTAATCAGCCAATCAGAGGAGATCTCAATTCCAGGAACGGAATTCCAATCGCTTAGCTAATCCCCGAAATCCCTTGTCATTGAATCTCGCATCAATATCTTTTGTCTTCGATTTCTATTTTAAAGGTGACAATGATGTTCGTAAACCTACTTTAATCGACGTGGCCATGATCAAATCTGTTTATTCACATCTTCCAGCTTAACTTTCAGCATCTGTTGAGTTGCAAGTGTAGAAGTAAGGAAAATCCAAAAAAAAAAAAATGAAAATGCCGAAGCCAAGAAATTGTATGAGGATCGAGTTATGCCTAAACGTTGTTTTGTCGACTTCGCAATAAAGAATTTCGTGGGAAAGAAGCGATTCTTGTGTAAAACTTACCGAAAGTAACAAAAGAGTAGCAAAATGTGAAGTTGTGCGGCAAAGTAACAGGCATCTGTATCCAATTATTCTAATTATAACAATGGGTGAGACCAAGTTGTTTACAAAATGACATCCTGGTACAGCTGTTTCACGCTAATATGGCGATCATCATCCAGGAGCAGTCATCAGTACACAACCAAGTCTCGATACACGGGGTCTATAAGATAAAACGTCGGAATTATTCTAATTACTTACATATATATTATTTTTCAGAGTAAAAAGCGATCTGATCTCTTATGATGCCGCAGTTATACTTTGTTTTAATAGAGAAAAATGTATAAAATTGATAGTTTTCCTAGGAAAAATAACATCCACTTTTTACGTTTTGTATATCTTAACTAAAATAATATCGATCCCAATCAAATCTAAAATTATGATTTGCAAGTATTTAGGTATATATTACTCGTATTTTTATTTCCTTAAATCGAAAAAGAAAAAAACTGCTTATTCTTGTCTGCATCCTTGTCAATCTCTGAATTTGAATTTGGATACTTACATCATTTCATTTTCTTGAATATAGTTAGTATGTTTCACTTTCATTTACGTCACCAGCGTGTTATTCTACTTTTACTTCTGGTAGTTTCAGGTAAAGTTTAACAAAAACCTTGCTTAAAAAAGCAAGTCATACAAGTGTATGTTCATCTGTATATTCCGTTTTCCTCTCACGATTCCTGCAAGAATTACCGCAATCTTGAGTCGTTTATAATTTCAGTGTTTTTCTGTATTTGGAAACCGTAAGAAATTGACTATTTATTTTGTTTGTTTGATATTGAAAATCATTTTATAAATTCTATATAAATATTAATAGATGAGAACGTTACGAAGACTATACTATCTATCTAATATGCCTTGAAAGTTCGTTGATCGTTCCGCAATATTTGTAACATTATGATAGCTACAATCATTGTAGTTTTACGACGTTAGATTGATCAAAATTTTATAATAAATGCATATATCAGCGTTTGATCCGATGATTGAGACAAAGATATGGTCTGATTTTAGTTTAAAGAAAAAGGGCAATTTTATTGTGAACCACAACTTTTCTGTATAACAACCAAACAGATATTAAATCAACGAAAAAGAAGCTTAAGTGAAAAGCAAATCAAAATTTTGAGACCTACCGAATCATTTTTTCTTTTACTATTATTAAGTAAATGATGATTGAAAAGTTTAACTAGTTAGAGGGTATTGAAAACGAAATGACTAGAAAAGAGGTTTTTAAGTTGATTAGGATTTAATAAATCAAATAAGTTACTATTTACTATTATTTACAAGATACTATATGTCCTTATTTACTGTTTATTCGAAGTCAGTGGACGTTTTATGCACATAATATAATATAATGGTTAAAAAAAAAAGCCTTTATATTCATAAAAATATATTTCAAAAATATATTTATTTCATCGAATTTCCGGAAAATACACTTCTTTCTTTTTTCAAGCTTCCTAAGGCCGTATCTCCTATTTTAAGACCATGCCTCCTCCTGGTATCATTTCTGCTGATCATATTATAAAATACAGCACTTCTCCAATGAAGCTTGAAAAAGGAAACAAGTATATCTTTCCGAAAGTATTTTATAATATAAAGATTTTTTTTTTTTTCATTATTTTTATGCCATCGTGTGTTTTATTTCTTCAATAACGTTTATACATAATATATTATCCATATATTAATTAGGATATGGATGCGAGTGCATGAAGATAATACATTTATTTAGTTAATGTTATAATGTTATCTTATCAAAATGAAGTTTCTAAACTTCGAATAGTTTTTTTTTTTTTTGGCTGGGTTTCTTCTTGTTTTTTTCTTGGTAGTTGGGATTGCAGATAGACTTAGAAAGTGGCATCCTTAAGTTAATTGTGGAAATGATTAAATGATGAATCTCTGCCTTTTGTCGCTAAAATCTTATCTTTTGGGATGTTCCATTTGAGGATGGGGATTAGCCCAGCAGGTCATGAGACCTTGGCCTTCTTGGAGAGGTCGTAGGTCAACCATGTTTCATTGCACAAGGCTTGTCTACTCCATGGATTAGAAGTGTTATATGGAGTTGCTCTTGAAAACGACTTAGTGGGTGGTGGGTGGACGACACGTTTCTTCCAGTTTTTGTTTGTTTCCATCTTAAAGATGAAAAAAAAATGTCCAGGTGAAAGTTCCTTGAAAATAAATCTGACACTAACCGAGATCACACTGTTGTAATTCATTAAGACTTACTTTTTTCTGCTCATTTTCGTTCAGCAAACAAAAAGTAGTAGATAAAAATAATGGCTTTAATACTTCAGTTCACATTATAAAAAAAATCAGATAATAAAAATATTTCCTATTGCATAGTTTCCGTCTGCTTTTGCCGCCCTCCACCAAGCGTGAACGGAACTGCTTTTGGGACATGGAAGATTTAATGCCATATAAAATGGGCTCCTCGGAGAATAAGTGTTAATTTTCGGGGGTTTAATCAGGTGTTCGATATCTCACGAAGGCACAATCAATCACTGGGTTGAGTTGTTCAATTGGAGGCTACGGTATCGTAAAAAGAACCGGGATTGAGGCTGGGTGCTGAGAGGTCAGGCGGACGCCACTCAGAGGGTTTTTTAATAATCTAATTGATAAGAAGTAATAAATTTAGTGGAAGCCAATTAGGTAAAATACTTGAGAACGGTAATTGAATAATTAAAATGCTCTAAGTCACAATTGCGAAATTGAACATGAACAGAAACGAAAATTAGACACATTTTTCCGTAGTTCAGTGTTTAAACAGTTCAAGACGGGAACAATGCCGTCCTTCACGGCATTTTAAGACGCTTACAATTTATAAATTCTGACTCTAGAACTTTATTTACTTTGTACGAGATTGAATGATGACCATTCGCCTTCCGTGAATTACAAATGGTGTTTTCCGTAGGTTTGCTATTAGTGTGTGTGGGCGGGGGTGCCAATTCCAACAAATGCCAAGGATCCACCAAATCTATACAAAAGGGTGTGAACCATATCCACCCACAAACATTGGACGAGCTCCAGTGCAATTGGTTTACAGCATTTTTCTCCATAACAGAACGTAAGGGGGGGGGGGGTTGCGTCAATTCATAACACGAATGAGTTGTATTTTATGAAATAATTTTAATAACAATATAATGCACATTTTAAAATCTTCTGTAAGAACCGCTTTGAATGCTAGAAATGAATTCGAATTATACAGTAAATATACTTTTCTAATTGCTTGAAAAAAAGAAAATGGGTTTTTCCAAGAGATATTTCCTGACTAACTTTATTTGAATAACAGAAGAAGAGGTTCCTCATTAGATGATTGTGATTAATAGGAAAGCAATTGATTTGACTCACAGCTGGGTTGATTCTGTTTATTGCCAATGAACGGTTAAAGAGTGACTTATGAATGAACATTTCCCACCTCCGCTTGTAGTTTGGGCTCCACCCATTGAGATTGTAAGGGGGTGTCATTGAGCTAGAAATTGCTCAGATAATCTCGATGTGGTCTGTTCTGATCACCGTAACGTAATTTCATTCAACTGAAAGCATTTGATAATTTCCGAAAGATGCAAATAAAATTTTGTTAACTAAACGCAAAGGAAAAAAAAATAAGTAAAAATTCTGTTCATACTTAATTGCAATTATTAACTTAATCAGTGCCTTTACTATAGGATTCTTAAATCGAAGACGGCTTCACTGCAAGGCAGTCAACCCATAGTCTCTGACGAAATTAAAAGATTATTGATTAAATAAATTTTAACGTGCTAGAAATATTATTAAAAAATTCCTACCATATAGCACATAATCCTTGTGAAGATTAAAAGTTAAAACATAAAAAGATGAGAATGAGATGAAACATAAAAAATGAGTGAAATCACATTAAAAAATGTGATTCGCCATATTGCATTGACGACTCCTGCAGGAGAGACACACTTTTATCCATGGGAAACTTGAAAACGAACCCCATTCGAAGGGGTTCGAATACATGCGTTTTTTAATGTGATTTCCCTAATATTTTTATGTTTCATCCCATTCTCATCTTTTTATGTTTTAACTTTTAATCTTCACAAGGATTATGTTCTATATGGTAGGAATTTTTTATTGAATTTAAAAGATGTCAAAGACGAGAATTATAAAAGAATGTTTTGTTTTTTTTAAATCACAATTAATGATGAACATCAGAAACATATATTTACTACATACACTAATCTACAATAAAAGTGAATTTAATTTCTTTCCATTATGTTAACATTACATTCAGGGAAAGAAAGGGGGACTATGAAGCTAATTGATAAATGTCATATCTTTCTGTTTAAGTTGGCTACTAATCAGATTGTGGTTCACTGAGATTTTCGTAACTTGTTTTCCGTTGCACTTTAGTCCGCTTCTGATTTTCCTTTAGTGTAATCTCTTTCGTTAGCTGCATAGTTAAGGAATGTTGATGAAGAAATAACTAGAACTCAAATGACTTTTATGGTCTTTAGGGATTTTGAGTCCAAAATGAACTAACTGATAAAAATCGAACCAGTTTTTAAGAGGCTGGCGATAGAATGTTCGTACAAAAATAATTTTTGACATTGAATAGTAAGGAGATCAAAATGGACTCGCGTCATTCGTAATTTTTCAAGTTGGAAAAAGTCGTTGCTGACGTGGTTCAGTTCAGTCTTATTAAAGAAACGTTATCAGATCAACATAGTGTGGTGAATCTTTTTTCTTTCTGAATTACTGTCATTATTTTTTAAATACTAATAATATAAAGATTATTTGTTACTATTCTCGAGACAAACAGCATTCATTTGGTTTAAATGGTTACTGATCTCGTATAAGTCGTTAGATTGTTTAAATTTGATTGGGGGGGGGGGGGGGTCATTGGAGCTTTCAAACTCGGATTATTCTCATTGAGTTTTTTTTATGTCTTTGCTAAGGACATCGTTTGAGTCCAAAACACGGCTTTTAAAATACCGTAGAAGGTGGAAAGAACATTAAAATGCAAATGTAACCCTTGACCTTTGCCCCTCTGGCGGTAAAAGAGCGAAGCACTCGTCAGCCAATCAGCTTCGGTTTGCTTTTGGAGGGAGAGGGAAAATAAGAACAAGAACACACAAGGGAAGGAAGAAAAAAAATAAGAAAAAAAAACGCCAGCCTCTTGAGACTGCTTTCCTTTACTTCTCATTGTTTGGAACATTTTAGAGCATTTGTGTCTTTATTCGGATGGATATAAAGATAAAACAATTAGTAATCATTTTGCTAATTAAGGGTTCAGCATTTTTTTTACTTCTCGTAATAAAATAAAAAAAAATAGTTTTAATTTTGGAGAATATAAGAAAATTTTTTGGAAATGATTTTATCAATGTAGTTTTTAAATATTGTACGTTTTAGAAAATGGTAATTTGTTGCTTTTGTGATAACTGCTGTTTTTTTTTGTTTTTTTTTTTTCAATTAGAATAATTTTTTATTTATGAAACAGTGATCGAATATTGTAATTGGAGTGTGGGAAGGAATAGCTTTTGTGATGAATTGTATGACGAATCGCCAGGACATCGACTACTTTCCATGAGAATAGAATGAGATGTTGCAGCCACACAGTCACGTACACAGTTGACCCCGATCCAAAACAAAGCGAGCTCCAGTAACTCTACCGCCAAGTTTATACACATTAGTTAAGCTCTATGATAAAAATAATAATAATAACAATAATAATAATAAAAATATTTGTCCTCGTCCAATATAATTAACAACAAGAGAATATTAATTTTTCTGAAACTTATGCGGTTCTTTTCCATTGAGACTGATCCAGTGATAGCCATTTAGTTAATAAAAAATAAATAGGAAATTTCTCGTTTCAGTCATTCAAATTAATTGAATTCTAATAAACTTAGGAGAACTGATGATTTCCAATGATTGTATTATTTTTATTAAACTATTTTAATACTGAAAGGAGTCTCTTGATAAAAACACCTGCGGTTGGTTTCGATAAGAAAGCTAATTATTTTGGAATTGATATGAGAAAACGTAATTCGTTTAAATTAGCTGTAAAAGCTTGAACGCGAGACTTTAGATGAGAAAAAATTAAAACAAAAGCTGATTTCGTTTCATTCTATATGCAATGAGAAATGAAAAAACGAAACTGTAGAAATAAAACCCAAGCCGTTGATAATTTGTAGAAAAAAGTACATGCATATAGGAAAATTTTGCAGAAATATCTAACCTAAATGCCCGTTGTTTGCTTTTCTTACTGAATTTAATTTCTTAAATGGTTTGAAGATAAACTCACTACAGTTTCCACTTGATTTGGATGTAAACCGAGTTTGTGAGTTTTATAGAAAGCGTTTTTGTAGGGGTTTACTTACCTTTTTCTTTTTTAAAAAAAAATTAACGTCGTGAAGATGCTGGTGTATCGTTGAGTATTGAGTGGAGAAATGATTGGTCTCTGGATAACAAAATGAAAGGGTCTTATAGTGAAGGGATTGTGTTCCTTCCATTTGTAGATCAACACATTAGCTGTAGTAATTTCGCCATTTTTTTTTTTCGTCCTTCTCTTTCCTGAAGCATCAGAGAGCAATTGAGAAGCAGCGACATTCACTGGTCTTGGAATGTGATCGAGGTATTGTTCCACGTAACAGACAGGCACAAGGTATCCTAGCCTAGCGGTATTGTTTATTTTTGAAGCAGTGGTTATCACTTGGAGATCTCTGTTGATTGCTTTGTATGTGGGTGTCTGGGCCTTAGGCAGAGGTGTTAGTTGCAATCAGCGGCTTGAAATGCCTACAGAGTTGTATCTTAATTATCATCCAATCATTCGGTTTTTGTCTTTGATTCGCTTCGCTTTTCACTCATTCCTACCATTGTTTGTTCAGAAGCAAGTTTCAGGCATTCGGGCGCCAGAACTCACTCTCGTATTAAGCCAATCGCAAATGATGACGCTATTGTTTTAAGAAACTGGCCATTCTAATCAATAGTTGTCTTAGAAGATTTTTTTTCGAAGTTCAGAATTTAAAAAAAAAAAAAAATATCAACTTTTTAAAATTAAGTTCATTAGAAAGAACACTTTTTCACTTCGGAATAGGGTTGTCTTCAATTTGAGTGAGTTACCCATTTCTAAATCTTGAGTTATAATCAATTGAGTATTAATTGCCTAATGCAAGTAGTTCCAAAATGTTTCTGTAAGAATTTTTATTAGTTTTGTTGGGCGATCGGAATAATTTTCCTGTAGGGCGATCGGAATAGTTGTTCCAAGTTTCTAAAACATTTCTTGAAAGAGTGGATTTCATTTCTAAGAATCAAAATTTTACAAAGCTGAGAAGTTAAAGGCCTCTTCAAAAAAAAAA
>JAFIDM010000001.1:100905239-100947836 GCA_023159025.1 Thereuonema tuberculata
ATGTTCTGATTTTTCTGTAAGCTTATATTTTATGAAATTAAGCATGTCCTTTTACCCGTTCTTTTACTGTTCTTCTTGTCTCCCCCAAATAGATCTTATCACAACTTGCACAATCAATTCTGTAAATTAGACCCATTTCAGTTCCTAGATCATCCTTGTTAATTTTGGAACATAAATTAAAACAAAAAATTTTGGTCACTGCAATAAAACATTACGTTTTCCAAAGCAAACTTTAGAAATTATACTTCGTGGCTCCTTCGAAGAGAAACGAATACTTTAAGTTACTTTTTATTTTCTGCAATACATAGGCCTAAATGACACCGAGAGAAAATTGTGATTATTTTTTTTAAAAAAAACATAACCAGCTGAAGACGGTGCAGGGCAGTCTTTTAAGCCCTTTCGGCATCGACGAAATAATATATATTTTAATATCTTTATTATATTTTAATGTTTTATTTTCTTTTTTCTTTCTTTTGGATGTTGATTATTGAATCTTTGATTTAACAATTTTAATAGTTCTCCCGTTGATAAGAGATACAGAATTTAAGGAAAATCCGAGATATATTATTGTTTCTTTCCAAATTATCCTGTCTACAAAGTACAGACACACCGATATATTGTTTTGCAAATTGAATTTAAGGAGCATCCAACACTTTGACAAAAAAACTGGGGAGATAATAGGCGTACACTAAAATAGTTGTTTTATTTAGAAGCGATTGCAATACGTTTCAGTACCGCAATCCGAGAATAATAATATATTCTTAAACAGTTATAACCTCGCGCACGGTTTCCTCTTACCTAAACCACTTCTTAATGACATTAATCAGTAAGTAAACAATTTCAACAACTGAACCTATAAATCCAGTTCCAGAGCAGCTGAAAATGTCCAGTGGAATGTGACGCTTCTGCTTTTGAATTCACAACACATTGGTAAATAACAGTCAGTCCAAGCAAAGCAGGGTTTCTTTTTTTTCATGGTACGATGGAAGAAGATGTGTTTATGAAGATGTCACTTAGCTTTGATGACGACGAAACAACAAGAGACAAAGCGGGGAGGAGAGGGGGAGAAAAAGTTTTTGATTCCATAGTCTATTCGGACAGAGACAGAGTGGAGCGGTCGAGTCCATTAAGTGCCTCCTCATGGATGATTTTTTTTAGAGAGATGTCTTAGCTTGTCTCTCAATTAGATGACTTAATAAGGCAGGGGGAGGAGGAGGAGGACGACGATCTTCACTTCGTACTTGTCACTGTCACATCGTCTCAGGTGAGAAGACGACATTGTCAAAGGATCTTTAGATTAAAACTGGAAGAAAAAAATTAAAAATTCCCTCCCCCGGCACCAGACTCATTCTCTAATATATCATCGGGTATATGACAAGAAGTCGTATGTTTAAAACTTCAGAGCATAGTAAAGAAAACAGCAATGTCTCGTTTTGAATTATCAGAAGCACTTGGTTCTAATTTTCTTAGAACAAACTAAATTGAAACGTGGTTAATTTATTTATATTAACTTCTTAATATTTATTACTTTTCAACGTAATAGAGAAACAATGTTTTTTTTTGTTTTTTTCTAATAGCAGAAAAAAAAAAGAAAAGCTGGAAGGCAGGAAAAGAATAAAAAATGAGCTAAGAAAGCTTGAAAGTTCTTAAGTTTCAAGTATTAAAAATGTGCACTTGTTATTCTCGCAATCGTTTGCTTGCATAGGTTATGAAGGATGGAGGTACTTTCGCTCTTGCTTTCCTACAAATACTTATGACTATCCACTTGTGATTGATATAAGTTAATATTTCGTGCAGCATTTTTTTTTTTATTATTAATTTGAAAATTACACTGGCCAACTTTTAAGACTAGCTAATATTTGCTTTCTATGGGTAAAAGCCATTCATTCCCGATAAAATTCAGAAAAAATACCGAACTGCATCTTACCTTAAACTGTATAATTGACTGATCCCTGGCTTTCTATACTTAAGTACAGAAAGTATGTATACAGACGTCCTCTTTCTTGCACCGTTGCATTTTTCCTCTTATCTTCAAGAAGGCTTGCCCGCAACTCTGGCTTATCGGATTCGATTCACTTGCCATATTTGTTTGTTGGCCCTGATAAAATAAAATGATACTAAATAAACTTAACAAAAGTGAACTTCTAGAGCTTGCAAAAAATGTTCTCGAGTAAAGGAATTTTTTGTAAATGGCATTGGGAATTTATAGAAAAACAAAATATTAAAATTATTCAAACCTCCGTACAACAAAGGCGTTTATTATGAATTATTTTCCTATAAAAATTTAAATAAAAAATATTTTAAAGAATAATTCCATAACAAATGGAACTTTAACGTGTGCATTTCAACATATAAAGTAGACGTCGACACACAAAATTTAAAGATTAAAAAGTTTTAATAAAGAAGATAATTATAGATTTTTCTTCCCTTTTCATAAAAAGTTTTAACATTAAAAATACAGAATTGGACCAGTTTCGCCTTTGCTATCAGGCTTTTTCGATTAACAATTACAAAATGTACATGTGCTTAAATAAGGACAGAGACCAATGAAATTAATTTATAATATTGAAGTATTTGGGCCAATGAAATATTGGATCCGGTTGGCCAATGCAGAAACCCTTGAACTTCATCCAGCCAACCCGAGAAAGTGATGACATCATGACATCACCGGAGCATCCGATGTTGACGTTTCTATATTGGTCAACCCGATCCAACATTTCAACATACTTCAACATTATAAATTAATTTCATTGGTCTCTGTCGTTATTTAAGCACATGTAAATTTTGTAATTGTTAGTCGAAAAACCCTGGTAGCAAAGGCGAAACCGGTTCAATTCTGTATTTTTAATATGTTAAAACTTTTTAATCAGTATCTACTTTATAAGAATTCTGTAATATTTAGAGAATTTGACAACCGAAACGGAGAAGCATGAATTCACTTCCACAAAGTTTCATTTCCATAATCAAAAAATTAAAAAAGCTGCTACCATAAGATCTTTAATGGATCTAAGGAAGAGCATTAGCAGATAAAAATTGGAACAAGTTCAGAATTGAATCTTCTGGCAAAATCGGATGAAGAACGCTCTAGACCAGTGTTTCCCAACCTTTTTTGGGCAATGCCCCACCTAAGCCCTTCTAAAATTCTTATGTCCCTATTACTATTACTTATTTGCCCCCTAATCATAATAATAATAATATCAAAACATTATTACCATGAAGTGTATATATTTGTTACTTTAATTAATATAATTTATATACAATTACGATTTTTTCATAATTTAAATAAATAAGAAACAGCATAAATTTTAGATTCTAGACTCTGCGAATTGCCCCCTTAACAATGAAATTGTCCCCCTACGGGAATTGGGCCCCATGTTGGGAAACACTGCTCTAGACCAGCGGTTGGTTCCCAACCTGAGGTCCGCGATGCCTACTGAGGAGGGTCTGTAATACCGTTTAATGATTTTTGACGTGGATGTAGGAGTAAATTTGTTTTACTCAAATAGGTGTTTTTATATGTTTTACTTTTACAATTACACTGTTATCAAAGGATTCTATCTCCACCCTTAATTTAGTTGATTAAGAAAGCAACTAACAACTAGTGTGTACCACGATTACGAGAGTCCGGCAGAGCGTAGGGAGGGTTGTTCTCGCGTCACTTGCCCGCTGTACCATGGAAATAAATAAATAAAAATGGAAGCTTCCTATATGCTCTATAGTATACTGAGCACTCTTCAGGCTGGATGAAATAAAAATCAGTGAATAATGAAGAACTTAAGTCAATAAATTTATTAACTACTTATAGTTTGCATTACTCCGTTAATATGTTTATACCTTTTGTAAAATATTATGTAAAAACATGCTTGTGTTTAAATTTTATTTCACTGAATTTTTTGGGGGCCGCAAAGCATAGCCAAGAATTTGAAGCCGACCTCGACTTGATAAAGGTTGGAAACTAATGCTCTAAACAGTTTTGCAATAAAGCGAGGAAGTTGTGGATGATAGTTACAGATGATGGCAAGTATAGTTGCTGGAAAATTACTGTAGTAACATGTACTTTTAACCTAAATACGTGCCTAATGTAGGCTTGAATGGAGATTGAAATATACGCTCCAAACAGCAAAATGGGACTCAATGGTCAGTCCATTGGTCGCCCGCTGTTACTTTGGGGAAAGCAACAGTAACGATATGGTGAATCTTGGGATAAAATTCACTGAAAAATAATCTCCGAAACTTAAAAGCTATTCCAGATAAAGTTCCTTGAGCTTGTTCGGTCGAAAAGACTACATGTAGTAATTTTTACTTTATAAATATAAAAATACCTGTAATAATAGTTCTCATAAATCTTAACTAAACATTATAATAATTTAAAGTATCGATCACAAATAAAAATCCACAATTTTTTTTAATTTTTAAAACATATATTTCTATACGTTAATGTATACGTCAACTGCTAAATTTATATGGAAGCCCCTTTGATATTTTGATAAAATTTCTAATAATTTAAATAGAAGGATGTTTTTGTCGTAATGGATGGCTTGCCAATGTTACAATTAGATGAAAGTGCTGAAAGTGTTTCCCACGCGTCCATTCATTAGAATTTCATGCTCCTAATTGTCGTTTAACTCGTTGCTTTACACCTGAATGACCAACGTACTTCATCGTTATTGTTATTTTTTTTCCTGGTTTCTTATTTTTTTTTTTTTTAATCTAGCGTTTTGATAATGAATGTTTTGAAAATATATGGTAATTTATTATTCTATTAATTTTATAATGAAACGTTTGTCTGATTTTTGTTTCCAAAAAGCACTTTGTGGTTTGTACTTTTTTTGGTTCTTTTTTTGTGATTGAATGGAACATCGTGAGAAATATTCCCACCAATAATGACACCACAATTCCATTCCCAGAGCATTTACTTTTTTATTTTTTTTGCCTTAACATTGAGAACAAGTAAAGCTGAACGTTTTTCCCTTGGCCTTTGCAACCACTTGACAAAAAGACGATTGATGACTTGCTTTCCTCTTCATTGGAATTCGAAATTATTCTAATAGGAAGGAATCGAATACAAGTGATATCCTTTCGTTGTTATTACAAATTGTCACTATAACAGAAGGGAATTCGTACTTCATTTGATGTACTGGAGTTTAAGATTAAATGTCCAAGTATCCTATATCCCTTTTGCAGGAAAGTAAAACAGAATTAAAAATAAAGGATTAATAATTGAGTTTGATTATTCCAGTTATGAGTATTTAGTTCAAGACTTCAATTTTTACTAAATTCGTAGAGGAATTTAGAAGAAATCCTTCTGCGCATAGCAGTAAATATAATCCAGTTTACGATATTACAAAATTAAAAAAAAAAAAAAATCAAAAAAAATCATAGGGGACAGATAATGTAAGTTAAAATAGTGTAATAATTAAACGAATGATTGATGCTGTTTGAAAGGATTTTAAACAAGTTAATGTTTTAAGAATCCATTTGAAACTCCTAACATTCTTTAACATAAGTCTGTCTCCTTTCTTCATGTTAGTTTCTGTACACTTCGGATTGTGATAACTATTAATCTACCCATCGTTAATTTCATCGAGATCTTGGGAAAATATTAAAAAAGACCTTCTGCTTTTGTAAAGCCTCCCTTTTTATTTGTAATTTAATTATAAAAACTGATAGTTTTACTATAAAAATAAATAAATAAATAAGAAAGAAAGAAAGAAGCAGTACATACATGGAGGGTACAAAATACAGTTCCTTCCATTTGCTCTTTTTTTCTTAGGTTTTTACCTTCGGCGGACCCCAAAACCATTTCAATGCTCACAAAATCATATTTTTTTAAAATAAAATAACTAGACGGCAGCCCGTCGCTTCGTTCCGGTAGCTTCATATAATTAACGAAAAACATTTTATTTATTGAAAAAAACACAAATTACATCCCTTAAACTAAAGTTCAAATTCTAAAAACTACATGCAATACAATATTGAAATCCATTTGGAACAGTCGGAAATTTGCGCAGTTGAGTTAAACATGCAACAGTACTTCTTTTGCCTGGCAACACTACTGCGACATTACATTGTTGTGGACGTAATTGACCATGCAACAATACTACTGTTGCCTGGCAATGCGCGTGCGCACTTTAATTGTTGCGGATGTATACACACACACACGCCGTTTTTTTTTTTAATAACATAATTTAAGAATCGAGTTGCGATTCTAGTCCGTTGCGGAGATGTATCCATAGATCCATAACCCAATCCATAGATCTAGTTCAAGATCCCGATGATATTAAAACATCTTAACATAATTCAGCTAAAAACAAGTCGTTTTACTTAAGTTTTTACGTGCGCTCAAATATATGAGAGATAAAAATACATTACAAGTCCATAGCTTTCGCCTTGGACGATATCCACTGAAGATGTCTTGTCCCACTGAGGCGAAAGCTATGGACTTTTAATGTGTTTGTGTTTTTATCTTTATGCTAGTGTACAGACTGTGTTCTTCTCTAACAAGTCGTTTTAGTTTTTGTTTTTAAAATAAATAAAATAAAAAAAATCAACTTAGTCAGTTAACGAAGTTCCTCAGAACTTAATATCATAGATAAGTGAAAGGGAATACTTTTACTTGAGCTGATTCTTGTTAAAAACATAGTTAAAAGAAGAACCCAGAGGCATTTTTAGTGTGTTGGTTGTTTCCCAAAATTATCCTTTTGCGAATCAGTATTCGCCGTGAATAGTGAAATTGAATCAGGTAATTATACTTAATAACTGTTTTTTTGGAAGCAGTCCCTGTAATTACCCGTTAATTTATAACGAAAATCACTTAATTAAATTAAGATTATCGTGACTCGAATTTAGGAAAGAAAATTCCCGTTTGGAAACAGATTTTGAGTAATGGCAGCGGATTAAGAAGTGTGGGGAGTGAAACTGGAACCAAATCGAGCCATTACGACTAACATCAGACATCGGGGGATGTGGGTGGCCGTTTATTTTTTTATCGCTGTTGGAGTTGAGTTTTATACCTTTAAATACCCTTACATAAAGATTATTATTATACGGTTTTTAACATGTGTAACACATTATTGAAATAAAATACCAACACACTAGTATTAAAATTATAAAAAAAATATACAATTGAATTATTTTTTTATGCAATTATTTTAGTTGCATAAATTTTATTAGTGTTTTGGCCTTTCATTTTAACTCTGTTTTTCTTATTAATATTTAAAATTTGCATTATAATTATGACTTTCATTGCGTTTTTTAAGATGTTTTCTTTTGAAATTATTTATATACTTAATCTGTTTGAATTCATTGTGCTATCAGAAGTACAGGCAAACGGTTGAAGAAATAAAAATTTCAAAAAATAAAAAAAATAATAACTACCATCTGTTAAATTGTTTAGAAATGGAAGAAAACAAATCTATCTATCTATGCATTTTTTATAAGGTATATGGACGAGATGTGGAATAGTAGTGAGCCGCCTTTAGAAGATGTTTTTACCTGTTTCCTCTTGACCGATCCTTTATCTATTTGTTGGATGGTATCTTGTCTGTCACAGTTCTT
This sequence comes from Thereuonema tuberculata, assembly GCA_023159025.1. Lineage (NCBI taxonomy): Eukaryota > Metazoa > Arthropoda > Chilopoda > Scutigeromorpha > Scutigeridae > Thereuonema > Thereuonema tuberculata. Next base: position 100,912,797 of record JAFIDM010000001.1, read on the forward strand.
CCCATACCACTGTTAGCGACATTACTTTGTAATAAATGTTCATTCCATCCAGCTTTGCTTTTGTCTGTTGATTCTATCTATTACCTAAACTTAAAACATAGAATATATATATATTTCATTAAATTTCAAGTGATGAAGTAATCGCTTTGAGTAGCAATTATATATAAAGTTTATAAAAGCGTATTAAGTTTGCTTTCAAGTTAAATTAATTTTATTCTTGTATTCGTGATGTATTTCTAAATTCCAAGTTACTCTAATCAATACAGTATTGCAGAAATAAAAAAAAAAATATACATTATGATAAAAAAATAGAAGAAAAAAATGTAAACCTAAAACAATGTAAAATAAAATAAAAAATTATGAGATAAACAGAAAGAATTTTTACTTCTATTCTTCTTTTTCTTTGAGGGTTTGTCTATTTATACGATTTCTGTTAAAGTCTTACATATTTTGTTCACATGTTCAAATCTTTGATATTATCATAAAACATTAGAGAATTGATTTATCTTGGGTTACTGAAGATTCAAGTAAATTACATACATGGAAATAGAGGAACGTCGCCGCTTCGTTTCCTTTCAATGCTCTTGGAAGTCTAGGCCAAGGGAAAGAGAAAAAAGAAAGAAACATTTGAAAGATAACAAGAGGATATTTTTTAAATAACATTTTTGATTTTTTTTGAATTTTTTTTTTTTCTGAAGCGTTATTTTTCCCTTTAAGAGTTAATGATTCTTTTGTTATTTCGAACTGAATTCTACATTGTTTGTGGTTTTATTGAAACGAATAGGATGAAGTGAAGGAAAAGTGTTCTTTTTGATTTGATAAAATAGATGATGAGAAGGAAATGGCCTTGGCCCATATCGGGATCAATCAAGACCTTCTTCTTCGATGAACCTTGGGTTTGCCATCATTCAAACCAACAATACATCAGCCGCTGCCTTGAGTCCATCGATGGGAATCTTCCACGGAACTACGAAGCCCAGAGAGAAAAAAAAAACAGAAACATATTTTAACGAAGTATTTCTGTCATTACCTCGCATTTCACGATGACACAATTCAACTGAACAGACAGATAAGATTTAATTACTGTTAACCTTGGGTTATTCAATCAGAGTAAGAAAGTATAAAAGGTCTGGAAATACTTGTTTGACAGACACGCAGGACATTTGGGTTTTTATCTAGGGCTTAAATTATTCGATTTATATAATACTTTTCCTTAATCTCAATAAATGGGAGTAAAGAAACGAGAAGTGATCAATTATATCAAAATTCTTTATAACGAATGCAGAAAACATGGATTGGTTTGCTTTCTTAGCTTGTATAAATGACAACGATAATGATTGGCGACCTTTTTTAAAAAATAAAATAAATAAAATAAAATAATTATAATGAGATTTGTTTTTTTACTGGGATTACTTTTTCTTTGTCTTGTTTAGGTTTCAGATAATTACAAATAGATTATGAAGTAATAGTGTTCTTAACTCATTAAGTATTTTTAAATGCAACTCAAGGTTACGTTCCTGTATTAGTTTCAAAGTAGGAATTTCCACAAGAAATGTATCGCCCACAGAGCAAGCCTTTCATTTTAAAACACTTAAATTTCCAAAATTTCAATTAAGCTTCACACTGAATTTTAAATCCTAATGTTTAGCCATTTAATTACTTCCGCAAACACCACCCGAATATGCTAGAAAGAAGGTTCAGAAATAAAAGACGACAAGTAAGGTAGACATGTTTACAATTTAACTGTGTGTGCTCAAAGTTCCTTCCACCAACAGTAATATATGCCTCACAATGTCGATGTATGGATTGCCGAACTTGTGCAAAAATGCGAGGCCTTTCGCTGTCACATCCATCTTCCACATGAGGCCTCTTACGACGAGGCCAGCGTCAAAGGCAAAGGGTGTCCCATTAGACGTAAGGTGTTTTTGTGGAGCCCAGTCAAAATAACGGCGATTCACACAGCATCACTTAATACTATTTCATGAGACCAGTAGCGTACCAGAGGGGGGGGGGGGCCCACCAGACAGCTTATTTCCTTTATTTTTTGGTTGTAAAAGCAAGCCTAGGGGGCCCCACCAGCCAGCTTATTTCTTTTTTTTTTTGGTTGTGGAATAATGGAACTCCCGCCCCAGGCCCCCAAAGGCGATGGTATGCATGAGACCAAACAATTTTACGAATTCATCATTACCTTGTGTTGAAACTCCTCTCAAAATTTCTATTTGGGTTCATCGTCATTCATGGCGTGCAACAGTGTTGGAATATTACAATAAACATCGAGCATCATTTTCCGATTCAGCTCTGAAAATATTCGTGGAGAAGTATGTATGGCAGTGAAATACACTTTTTTTTTTAATTTCTGAACTACATTCATTGACTGAAGCAGCAGACGGAAGGAATCCAGAGAACATAAGGTACATGGCTGGAATTGTATCATGAGATTACTATCATTCAAAATTGGAGTGACTTAAAAGAATAAAATAGAATAACTTTGTTTAAAAAAAAAAGAAAGAACATCTTTCTACTGTTAGTACTAACAGGTTTTCTAAAATTCTAAGAATCCAGATAAGATACGTGAATTGGTAGATTACGAAGTTATTCGACCCCCGCTACTCTTCCACTCGATGAACAAAACAAATTGTAATTTTTAACTTTGACGAACCGCGAATGCATTCTTTCAACATTATAGTCCACTCGTTAAATGTCATAATCGGATAACAACTCAGAAAATGCTGTATAATGACCTAATTTGTAGTGGCCAGTAGTTTGGGTTCATTGTAAAAGGAAGGCGGCTTTGAACAAAGTCTAATTAGGAGTTAATGAAGGGGACACTGCTTCGGTTGTCACAAGAAAACAAACAGTTTCTTGAAGCCTTAAGGGTTCAACTGTTGAGCCTTTTACTCTTTCCCGTCGTAGAAGAAGAATTTATGAAATATTAAAGCTTTTATTTATTATAATTTCATTAAGGAGAAAGAAAACCAAATTCGTTTATATATATATATGTACCGTATATAATTTCCAACATTTAAGATGCTGATTTCAAATAATCAACAAAACAAAACTTCATTCCTTGTCTGAAATAGTCTTCAGAATCAGGAGACATTGGATTACTTTAATTTTAAGTTAAACACTTTGTTTCAGATATGTAAAGGATTTGATATTTAATTGTTGACAAGGAATGCCTTGCATTAGGAATTCAAAACTAGTAGAGATTTTTAATACGGTTAATTACGTAAGTCTAATCCAGTGTTTCCCAACCTTTTTTGTGCTATGCCCCATCTAAAGTATGCTATGCCCCACCAAATTAGATATAACTTTCACAACCAAAAAAAAAAAAAAATTATCCATTTCCCAATTGCCCCCCCCCCTTTGGGGCGTGCGCCCCACGTTGGGAAACTCGGGTCTTATCACTTGTAGCTTTATTTCAGTGCTTCTCAAACTCTTTCGCATCACGGCACACCAAATCTGGTTCCTAAAATGTCATGGCATCGAACTTTTTTATTGTGAATAAATTTATTGCTTTGACAAACACTTACAAATGAATTTTAACGGCCTATTTGAAATATTTAAAAGATCCTGAATTATTTTTAAAGATGATTTTTAAAAGTGAATTAATACTTTATTAACCTTCATTGTTAGAATGAAATAGAATGTACTTCTAAATTTGTCCAGAGTATTTGATACCTAGAATCTAGTCGAGATTAGAGCATTTCGTTAAGAAGTTTTTGCTTACCCTTGTTCGTGAAGGAACCATAGACAGTGATGAGGAAATTTGGTTAAATGTGATAAACTCTACATTTTCTTGCAGCATACTGGTTGAAAAACTCTGGTTTATTTCGTTTTTTACTTAAATTGGAACGACCACGAAAAGCATACGAATTATCCAGAAAGGGAATAAAAATTAGGTTGAAAGCTTTTATACGATCACAAATTTTATTTATCCGCCAATAAGAATCGAATTATGTTTTTAAAATTCAATATTAAATTGAACTTTTTTTTTAATTAGAAAGTCTATTAATTAGTCTATTTTCTATCTATTAATGAGTAATCCAAGATGTAGAGAATAAGAAAAAAATATAAAATCTTAACAGAACGTTTTTCAATTGTTTTTCTAACCATTAAAAACTCTTTAGGCTAAAGGATAGAATTTCCTCCATTCTCAATTTTCCTATTTTGATGAAATGCATTTGCCTCCGGTTAATCACTCTAGTCTAACATGAAAATGGAAGCAAATCCAGAGTAAAGAATTATTAATTTCTCTTAAATTCAATTGATGACTCCATTTTTTATCTTCACATCAACTGCAGAAGGCCACTGCAAATTTATTACTATTTTAATAAAAGTATCTTTCAGAGGAAACCATGTTCGCTCGGAAATACATTTGTTTTGCCAGAAAGTATTTTTAAAGAAAGATTTCTTGGGAAGATTTCGAATCGAGGATCCATAGGAATTTTGAGATGGAGCGTTTCGGCTCAGCGTGGACTAATATTTACTCAATGTAATAATTTTTGCATTGAGTGAATCTGATTAAAAGATTTATTTTTGGTTCGTCCTCACTTTTATTATTTAATTATTAATATAATTGCCGACCAAAGAAAATTGTTGTTACCATTCTATCAAAGGTTGTATAATATTCGAATAAAGAGCGAGTCTTCAATACCCTTTCTGAAAGATTAGTGAGAATAATATCTCATTCCTAGCTCAATAGTTCAAATCGAGCCGAAATTCCAAATCAGCTGTCTTTTGTTTCTACGAGATTCCTTTTTTATTCTGTAATGAACTGAAAGTCTAATGTTATTCAGTAAAACGATTTTTCCCAGTGAAAAAATGTTATCTGTAGATATTTCGTAAATAGTTCTGCTATTTACTTAGTATTCGGATGGATTCTTCAGAAGAACGAGTGAATTACTCTTTCTTCTTAACAAGGGTTAAATTTCAGAATTCTTTATCATTCAGATCTTACTGTCAGCGCAGACTTTTTCTGTAAGACCCATTTGTTTCGTTAACTTTGATTTTTTTTCGTCGTTGTGGATGTAAATATTGGGTCAGGGAAAAAGTTCGTGGCTTTTTTTTTTAGTAAAATTCAACTAGAAAACCGCCACGAACTTTTTCCCTGACCCAATATATCAATATTTGGCGAGATCTCGAACACGAATCACGGTCATATTCGTCTCAAATGAAATCTTACAAATATCTGAAAATCTATTTGACATAAGTTGGCAATGGTTTTGCCTGTATATGGCAAATTTCATCTTTAAGAAAATTAAAATTAAAATTTTATCTTTTTCTCTACAAAAGTAATCTTAGTCTGATGTCTTCTTAGCTTCATGGGATTTAAAATATCTCTAGACATCCACTACATTTGTTTTTTTTTCGTTTTAGATTTATATTAGAAGGGGATTCATTTCTTAATCAAAACAAACAAGTATTCATTGGTTATTAATGTGTTCAGCGCTTTCTTTTTATTTGGAATTGAATTTTATGTTTACTGAGACTACCAATCATTGCGTTATTACTTTCCAAAGCAGTTGGAATATAGAGTGCACATACCTAGTTCATTTACTATTGACCAAGTGAAAAGAAAGATAGGATAGCCGGACAGGCAGAGTAACAGACGTTGAAGGCATCATTTTGCTGTTAACAAAAATGATAAAAATACAGTAACTATATTTTATTGATTATCTATGAAGCATCAGCATAATAATAGAAATAAACAAGATGACAAGACAGAATTTCATTCCTGAGAGTAATTTCTGGCAAAATCTGTTTTAAATGATTGGCATAGTTTAAAGCTGTATTTGCTTCAAGTATTTGGAAGAAAAATAGTAAAGACAAGAAACTCAGTTTAAATTAAATATCCTGGTAAATCATTATGAAATAGAATTAGGTCAGCAGAATGTAATAACTTAGTGTTATGATAGCAGAATTATTGTTTTCGAATTTTACAAGACATGTTTGGGTGTAATGGCTTTCTGGTGAATTCCCTTTGCTTCTTACCTGAGAAATTCAGAATTTAGATTAAATTTTAACCACTGTCTACATTCATTAACATCATAGATGTCAAAGTAGAGAGAGAGAGAGAGAGAGAATTAGCGAACAAACGAAATCCTTTAGATATACGACTCATTAATATATAACATTGTTTAAGAATTTAAAAAAACAAAAAATCCATTTCTGACCTCGTGTTCATTTTTTTACTTTGTAGGTGCAATCCGGTCACACCTCGACTGTTGACGTTCTGAAACTGATGGAAGCTTTTGTCAATGAAGACAATTACACTGTGTGGCAGTCGGTAAATAACGCTTTATCCAAACTATCACTGCTTCTTGCTCATACTGACTGCCACGATCTATTTAAGAGCTATGGACGAGACCTTTTATCGACTATCACAGCCAAGATTGGATGGGATCCACTGCCGGATGAAAGTAAGTAAATTTAGTTTTGACACAAAGTTTATTATCAATTATTATTATTATTAACAGTCCTGGTAAGTTAATATTTCAAATCTGCTGCTTTAAGAACCAAGCGGAAGGAAACCTGTAAGAAAGGTCTACTTTTAAGATGGTAAAGGTTTATAACATACTATTCATTGAACATTAACATCTGTTTTAGGTCGCCAAGATAACTTTTTTCTTAAGATAGGTTTGGCACACTTTAGCTTAGGATTTGTTTATTACTGTTCTGTCTTATTGACCGATGATTGGCCTAGTTTATTTTGTAATGGAAATATTGTTGAAGACACGTTTGGAAGAGATCAAAGTATGTCTATATTTTTATTCATTTCTTTGATAATTTAAATATTTTAACAACAGAAAAAAAAAAAAAGATAATAAGAAATGGACAGTTTTCGCTTTAATTCTTTGTAAGTTCCATACTAATTAGGCTCACATCTAAAGAATTTATCACTCAAAAAATTACTAAAAATAAAAAATTGTGTATACTGTCTAACAGATGGATGTTGATGATCACGTTTGCATGAGAATTACGGAAAACACGAGATTTGGCAATTAGCCTCTTCAGCAGGTCTCAAAGAAATTTCGTTTTTATATGTTTTATTTCGTTTATGTGTCTGGCACTAGGAAATTGCAACCTAATGAATTTATTGTTTGTTTATTGACAGTTTTCAATTTATGAAAACTCTATTAAAATGTAGTAAAAGTCTCATGCATTTCCCCATATAATAATTCATTTAAATATTTCAATATTTTGTGAGAAGACATGGATAGAGGCTATTCTCGCGTAAATTACGTGAAATCACGAAAATACGAGATAGTCAAAATCCATCTGTTAGACTTTAATGAAATCGACATTCTGTGTAATATATTAATTGCTGAATTAATTTATATTGAATTTTTTTGAACCTCTTAAATGTTGATTACACCTGAATAAAGCTGGATTTTTAGGAGCAGAAATGTCATTTATATATACAGGAGCTTTCGGAAATAATAGTACTGTTTGAAAAGGATGTTGTTTCAGAATGCTTCAGAGTACCAATGACTGTGACTTAACGCCATGTTACCTTTTCCTGTGGGCTCGTCAATGACACTGTGTTTGTGCCATCCCAAACACAGAAAGAGCTAAAGACACGCATAAAACATGTTAAGCGTTGATGCAGACATGTTGCATCGAGTGTGGCAGGAACTCTACTATCGGTTGGACGTCTGTCGAGTGACTAAAGGCAGACATTGAACATCTGTAAGGTAACGAATAAACTTGAATACTTCCTCTGTCCATTCGTGCCTCTTTATTTTACTGCACTCTGTACCATTCTTATACGATATCCTTATCAAATAGTAACTTACCATTATTTCTGTAAGACCCTGTATGGTTATATATATGATTGTCTTTTTTTTTTTTTTTTTTTTTTTAATTCTTACAATTAGGATTCTTTACTCCAAGTACTTTCTTCCCTCTAGAGGTACATCTAGGGTAGCATAGCATCTGTTAATCGGAAAAAGTTAGGTGGATGGGGGGAGAAACACACATGAAATTTTCAAATTTAGAATGTTCCTAGACATACAAATATAACCTCTTTAAGACGAGAAATAAGCATAAATTTCCTGGACAATCTTATTAAAAACCGAATTCATAACTGAAGTGTATTAAGATATTACACTTTAACTAATGATTTAATGGTCGGCATTTACACATCCGTAATATCTAGCGCTGCCCCGAACATTCAAAATTTTGTCTTCTATTTCCATCTCTCCAAACTCTTCTCAAGAGGTTGGAATATGAGAATAATAATGAAGACTTTGAGCTTATCTGTATTGAACCACGTCATGGAAGAAAAGAAAAAAATAAGTGAAGTGAAATGAAAAAAAAATTAGAAACAGCATATACTCACAATTACAATCACAATTATAATTTTACGTGCGCTGCTCATATCAATTATGCAAAGAATAGCCGACACACCTGGTTAAAAAATTAAAATTAACACCTGGAGAATTTAATGAGGATTAAAAACTTAATTAGAAACTACCTAGGTTTCGAATTGACAACGCAATTCTTTAACAAGCAATGTATTTTTTTGCAGGCAGGTAACGTTGTTTTATACAGTGAGTATGGGAAATATGATATCACAAAGATGAAATCACAATAATTAACCTATTTTGACGTCGTAGAGCTGTGTGGAGTCCTGCGGCATACTCATTCGACTTTTATCTGTAGAATCCTCGATATTTACTGTGAAAACATGTGATATCATTGGGTCAAAATGATTTAGGAATATACAACTAAACATTCATGTGTACATATAGGCCTAGAGTATTAGGATTTGAAATAATCTAATTCTGCTATTTCTTTTTCTCAGCTGTGGTTCTCTAACCATACACAAGAGAAAACCCACCCTTTTTTTATGTAACCTTTCAGATCATAGAATGTTTTTCATTCTTTGTCAATCGATCTTCTGTCGTCCTGCGAATGTCGGTAGTACAAATTTTGGGCTTTGAATATAAAAATCCCATACACAAATGATAAGAATTCAAATAAAAGAAAAGCGGTTTAAACTTTGTAATGGGATGATCTTCTGTTATTATCAAATCAAAATATTGAAGAATTAATTCTAGTTACACAATGAAATAGCAATTTAGTGTATTTTAGATACTGATCTATAAACCCAATTTTTTTTTTCCAAAATTTTCTTTAAGTTAAATTGTAACAATACGACGTCTAATGTATAGAAAATAGACAGAATACTAAAAGATTCTGTCATTGATTTGAGACTGCATGCTAAATCATAAAGGCGTGGTTTAATTTATTAATCACGTGAAATATTTAAATAAGAAAAATCTGATTTGAGAATCTGACGTTTGCGGTAAAAAAAAAAAATTGTGTATTAAAATAAAATGCCATTGCTCTGCACTATGTAATGTGTAATTTTATAGACAATAAGTTAACAAGTAACTTAAATCATATCTGGCAGTACAGTTTATTTCCCTTTAAAAATAGATAGCTAGATGAATAGAATACATAGTTTCGTAAGATCCACTTGTATATTTGCTAAAATTCTGCGCCCCATCAAACATTTTTCATTGCTTTTACTGTACATAACAGAATCCTTTGAAAAAAAACCCAACAACTTCGGTATGATTTACAGATGTAGAACAATCTACTTAAAAAAATAGGAAGTTCTTGAAAGAACATGTCTGCTTTTCTTACAAATTGTTGCACTTCTTTTTAATCATGAAAATCAAAGAATACAAATGACAAGCTGACTATAAACAGTAGAAGTTTCGCATTTTGTGAAAAACAATAAATCCGCATTATTTACTTGAATTGTTTAAAACTGATTAATTTTATTTATATTAAGCTCGCGCAGATATTAAGAGGACTAAAAACCGATTATCCATTGTTTAAGGCATTAATAGAAATCCAATGTCTGGCTTCTAACGCTTTTCTATAGAAAGTTTGTCACATTCGCGCACTTTATTTCTGGGCAAGAATTCACGCGGGAAAAAAATTTCAAATATAAAAATTTAAATAAATCTCCGTTTAAAAGTTCTCAAGTCACACAGATCATAAGACATAGATTGGTAGATAGTGATTAATTCATGAGCCTCACTAGTCTAAACAATATCTAGATTTTTTTTTTAATTTGATTTGAATGTAGATTGATACATTTATTATTAGTATGAAACGGAATGTAGTTTTTATTTCTGTTTACTCAGATCGCTTGGTTTCTGGAATTTAGTCGTAAGCTAAACGTTTAGTTAAGATTTCAAATTACACACAAGAAATAATAATTTAATCCAAATCTCATGCCGATATTTCGTCTTAACTTAACATTAAGACTTACTCATGGTTCTATATACGAAATAAGGTTTGATGTTGTTTACAAAGGTTTGATGTTGTTCAGTTGTTAAATGTTTTACTTTGTTAAATCAAGAATAATTTTCTTCTTTTCATTTGTATTTCGTATATAGAACCATGAGTAAGTCTTAATGTTAAGTTAAGACGAAATATCGGCACGAGATTTGGATTAAATTATTATTTCTTGTGTGTAATTTGAAGTTTATGATACAGAAGTATTTGTATGTTTAGTTAAGATGCTCATTTAGATGTTTCTGGCGGGCATCTAGAGCATCCTGTGTGCGGTGACAACACCGATTGAGAAACTCTACTGTAAGAACCTAGTGTTGTCTAATCTGGAAGATATTGGAAAAAACTATTTTCCCAATTCTGTTTAAAATAAAAGAGATTAATTTAAAAAATGAAAACATTTAAGAAGTGAAGAGACAAATGAAATATAATTCTTGAAGGGGGGAAAAAAATGATTTAAGTGATTGGAATGATAATAAGAGTGAAAAGTGATGATTAGTAGTAATACATTCTAAGAAATGGATCAAACAAAATCATTAGAAATCAATGTAGTCTCAAAATAAAGAAGGGATTAGATAAATTTAAATATGAAATCCGCACTCGTTGTCTGAAATATAAGAATAATGAAATTATTTCTTGATAGCATTTCAGGGTTTGTTTTTTCATTCTGCTTTTACCAAAATAATCCTAATTTTGCTGCACCTGCGTTGGCCATAAATGATTATCAGGTGTTGGAATCTTTTTCCTGGTGATGTAATGAACGTTAGGAGATGGAGGAATTGTTTTGAATCCACTTTGTCTGTGAGAGGGTGGACGGAGTTCACAGGTTAACAGTGTGAACGCCTTAGTGGAGGCCAAAGTGGAATCGTTGGAGGTCAAGGGTCATTCTTTATTTGAAAACCAACTTTCTCCATGAAAGTAATATGGTTTGGTCGTTTGTATAGAGGATTGCCAACGGTCAATCTGGGGTTATGATTTTGACTGAAACGCAGTCTCTTGTTTCCTTTGATTTTACGGATTTTTTTTACATTATTTCAGTTTTGAGTAAAGGATGAAGAAAGTGTCAGTTTCATTTAACAATTCATTGATTGTTCATTATTTGAGAAACCTCGAGGATGGTTGTGACTCGAGTCTTTGGGAGATATTCCATTTCTTGATCAGAAGACAAGAATAAGAATAAAATAATTGGCTGACTTGACTGTAATGAACAATTTCCAAAAAAAAAGAGGAATTATAAATTTCTTGTAAGGGTTTAAGAAACTTCAAAATATCGCTAAATCCCTTTGAAGGGAATCTAATAAGGAAAATAATTGATGCTATCTATACTAAATGATAATAAGAAATAGCATTTCGTCTTTCCATAAATCTTCAAGTTTTTGTTTTATGCTATCCTATTAACTTAGACCTATGTTATTATAATGGAAGATATCTCTTAACGTAGCCAAAAGATCCGCTGGAATTTAGATGAAAAAGAATTATTTATTGATTAGTCCGTACTATTTTTTTTTAATTGATGTTAGGAAACGAAATCGGACTTATCTAATATAAGGAAGACAAACTGCTAGTGTCTAATTTTTGGGACATCTTTTCTTTTCTGTGTCAAAGTCATTTATTTTAATGGTCTTAATAGGATTGGAGCGCAGTCGTTTCCATTGGGGGGAAAAAAAAAAATGTTTGTATAACAGTTTACCACAAATAAGAAAAGTTTGGGTGTAAAGGCGTTTAATTTGTTTTGGTCGACAGACAGACAGACAGACAGATTGAAATGACCCCTTTGCTGTGCTCTCCATTGATAAGTGAAAATTACCATTTTGAAGTGAATGGAGGGAGTGGAGCAGTTCATTGTCCTTGCTTTCCTCCCCTTTGGAACAAGAGCGGGCGAGGTGCTATACCAGTGGACCCGCCCAACTTGATGAGCAATGCGATGGACGCTTTTGTTTCCGCCACATAGAACGCCGAGGTCACGGGGGTCAAGGGAAAGACAGCCACCTACCAAACACTCAGTGGGGGTGGTCCACAGGCAGGCGGAGTCAACACAGACCTCGTTTTTGTTACAAAGGAAAAAAAAAACTGAAACAGGATTTCTGAATTTCATCTAATAAAAATCACCTTTATTTGGGCTATTAGTTGACATTTAATTGTTCTTTTCTGTGACTTTAAATTATCCCATTAAGTGAACGTGAATTTCTTTATATATATAAAACATAATATGAAAATTAAAATGTTTCTTAATTCGTGATTTACTTTTTTCTTCAAAGAGAAAAATTAATGATGAAAAATGGAGAGCGTTTCTATAATTCGAAATAAGGAAGTAAAAAAAAAAACAGTTTGACTGCATCTTTCATTGAGGGGGAAAAAATTGTTTAGGTTGACTTCTTATGTTTGTCAAATAATCTGAGATCTAAACATTGCGAGCTAAGTTGCAGCAGTGCAAAATAACAGCAGATGGTAGCAAATGAAGGACATTAATTAGGTGGTACAGATTCCAAATAAGTGAACAAACTAAGAAAGACGTATCATGGAAACATTGACACGTGGGAGGTTTATAAAGTATCTTCTGAATATTTAAAAGATTGAAGAAAAGTCTGAAAGAATGGAATTGTTTTGGCAAAATGTTTTTGTTTGTTTGTTTTTTGTTTTTTTTTTAAATAGTGAAAATCCTGAGAGGAGAAAACTATTATTATTTATTTAATTATTTGATTTTTTTTTTACATATGTAAATGTGTGTGTAAATGTATCATTGCAAAGAAGTATTGGGAAGATCAGTAATATTTTTGACAGTATTTGAATAAATTATTTACCATTCAAAGTATATTGGTGAAGAATAGTAGACAAATTTTTGAAATTCACTGAGGAATTATGGATATACTATAAAAATTCTAACATTCTGAAAACTTAAGTTATTGTCTACATGGAATACAAGATATATGCTGGCAATATAATCTTGATGATCCGAATCCATCAATGTACTTGATTTGATGGATCCAAGCTTATCATTTAATAGCTTGTATCATTTTAATACACATTTTTATTTTTATCTTTTTTACTGCACACGTTGAATTCCAGCCTTGGCAGTGATTTGTTTTCTGGAACACCTTTCATTGTAAGTATTTTTGTCGATCCATTTTGGGGAAAAATCCGTTTTTGTCTCCTGGATTTTTGGTTGCTGTCCTTTTGCCTCTGGCGTCCACTAAAACAAAATAAAGGAGTTAAACGGAACAATAGACAACAGCAGGAAGGGGAGAGTTACAAAACCATGGGAACAGTTTGCTTTCTGCCAAACATAACACAAAGGTCAACATGAGGTCATCCCGATTAACTAAAGTTGCCGTTCACCGGAGCTGTTAGGTACTCAAAGAACTTAACCTTGTTTACGGTAGAATGCTCCTCAATCAGTCATAAAAAAATACCATGAGGCTTTGCTGTTACTAGCAGTGTTCTAATCTACACATTCCAAGACATGGAGGAGGAATAAATTAAAAGAAAGTCGTTTCGAAATAACCGAATGCATTCGAGCATTAACCCAAGCGGAAACGATGTCGGTATTGACACAAATGATGCCTTCTCTGCAAATGGAGCATTCCTATAATAGCCGTCTGTAGAATTACATTAACCTTGCGAAGGAATGTTAAAGTAGAATTGTGGTTATCGTTAATTCCATAAAATCTCGAGATAGTATTGAAGTCAGTTTTCACTGTTCGACTGATCCATTCAGCATCGAATGTCAATGAAAGAGGAGTAAAATTGGACTTTACGTCTCAATTGCTAAAAAGTTAAACTGTATCCAAATATTTTAATATACTAAAATAAGATAGACTTTCAGCCCATCTTGGTATTTTTTTTAAAAAAAGCTGTTTTGCGTTATTGAGTCGCGGTGCTACCCGAAGGCTCAAAGGCATACGAGAAAATGGCATTTAGTGTTGTAAAGAAATGACTCTTTATTAAAACTAAAATAAGAGAAATAAATAGAATAAACTTGCTTGAAAGAAGTAAAAAAAATCTTTCCTTAATCCAAGTTTTTTAAGTCGTGAAACCACAAAGATCATTCTACGTCTGCTTTAAATTAAAACATCTGCCTTATCCTTAAATGTGCACGCCAAGTTTAAGAAGATCCAGCTGGCGGTTCAAATGGGACCACACACATACACACACACGGGAAACCTTCTTGCTAGGAAATTTTTTTCTGATCTTTAAGAGCTTATCATCTATTGTATCATTCCTTAAAATCAAAGTGTCTTAAAATGTAAAAAGAAAGAAAGAAAAAAATCCACCTGTGTTCATTTCGCAAAAATAATAAAACTTAAATCATTTCTTTATTTTTTACCATATATTATTTCCTCTGTACACTACAGGCATTACAAGTACATTTTATTTTGAGCAAGTAATAAAGTGTATTGAAGGTTTTTTTTGCTTGGGTTCGTCTGAAGTGATTTGGTAATAGTAAAATTACTTGAGGGAAGAAGAGGAGTATTTTGATTCCATAACAGGAGGGGAATTGTTTTTGCGAGCAAATGGTGTAAACCGCTATATTTAACTGACCTCAATTCCACCCTTGTTCTTCTTCTTCTTTCCCGAAGTGAACCATTTACCCTCCCCTTGCCTTTGGGCACCCCTGCCGAGTGAAGAGAGTCTGCGAGCCAAACTCCACCCCTCATACTCTGACTAAAATGGGAACAGACTCATTTGCCCACCCCCATTTCCTTGTTTGTCTGCTCGCGTGACCTTTGCAGGTCAAAGGCCAAACGACACAAACTGACTCGGATGCAGTCAGCCACAGCCCATTAGGCTTTTCAGAATAAAGATTAAAAGCTGATTTCGCTTATATATATTTAAAAAAATGAAAATACATCGACTAAATCTCAATTAATATTCATTCCTAATTTTCTGTGTTTAATCTCAGACACCTGTTGTAACGATAGGACATTGCGATATCCGTAACAGGATTCCCTTGTCAAAATCTAAAGGCGAGAGATTCGATCCCTCTCGATTAAGTCCCAACAGAAATTAAAAAAGAAAAAAAAAATAGAAAATAAACAAACTATTTGTTCAAATATAATTAGAACTTTTGTTTCCCAAATAAATTTAAGTTTTACTGAGGCCTGTGATATATATATATATATATATATATATACATATATATATATATATATCTGATTATTACAAGAGATTAAAAAAAAAAGAAGTCGAAGCCTTCCCCGGGGCCGTATTTCGATAGTTACGAGCGGAAATGAACAGACCAGGTGATTCGCAAGGAAGGAAATGGAATGAATGAAAAAAAATTCATTTTGTTTTCTTAAAGTTAATGAATGAAAAATTTTTTTACTACATTTTAAGGTACAGTTAAAGTACTTAAATAAATTACTAACGTATCCTTCGAATAAATCCGACCAAAAGGGACAGACGTATTATTACAAGTGTGCTACTAAAGAGACAGTAATCTTATTTAATAGTTGCTTTTATTTATTTATTTTTTAGCCATTTTTGGCTCTGTTAATATTTTACCCTAATTTATTAGTTCTGGGTTATGTTGCCCTTTAATTCTACTTAAATTATTTTGTCTTTATAAGTCGTGATGTTCTGGTTTAAATAACTTAAAAGTAGTTTCAAATTAAATTAATCTAATAATTTCTGTGTTGATTGTTTTGTTGAGATTCCTTTTCTTACTAAAGCTGATTGATTTTTTAATGGAGTTGACAAACTTTTTCATCATCCGTTTGCTTAATTTGAATGAATAGTTGTTACTAAAAGTAATAGCTGTATTTATAATTTTATAGAGGAGAAGGTAGGAATATGAGATAGGATAGTAATATGAGATACCGTGGTTTTCGAACACCGTAGGCTGGTGACATCTACGGAAACAGTTGGAAATTACTTATAAAACACAAGAAATGAAAACACAAGAGCGCTATAAGAAGTAATTTCCAACTGTTTCCGTAGATGTCACCAGCCTACGGTGTTCGAAACTACGGTATCTCATATTACTACCCTATCTCATATTCCTACCTTCTCCTCTATCTATCTGAATAAAATATTAATAAAAAAATATTGTTCTTTATGGCTCAGGAAAAAAAAAATCCCGATCGATGTTTCAGCAATCTTAATTTAAAGATAAATTAAACAGTTTGAGACAAAAAGAAAAAAAAAGAAAAATGCCACATTGGAAGCCCCAGAAACATTCATTTTGGAAGTAGAAATACTGAAATTGAAAATAGTTGGAATGCTGTTCGGTGATTGATACTTTGTTTTCTGCCATTCCGTCCTTTGTTTTTATTTTTTTAGAAATATCGTGAAGGAAGAGAATTAAATCAGTCAGTTAATGGTTACTGAATAAAAAATCAGCTCCTCCAAGCTTGAGTCGTCCCTTGGGTTTGCGGCTGTTAATAGAGACAGTGTCCAAGTATTTATTTCTTGTAAGTGGAAGATGATGGATGGCTGTGGGCTGATCCATTGTCAATTACTGCAATGAATCATCAAAGGAAACCAATGGATTATCATTAAGTGCTTCAATTATACTCATCAGCCGATAATCAATCAGTCAGGGAATTTGTCATGGAAAATCGTGTCTTGTTACTTACTTTCAGAAGTAGTTTTTAACAATCACAAATTGGTCTGTCAGTGAAAAAAGAAGCAGGGTCTAATTTGCTAATTCTTAATTTGTTTTTTGAAGAAAGTGGAAAGCGAGAATAATAAAAATGCTTTGAACGGCGTCTCAAAAACATAGCAATAACTTTCTGTTTCATTGGGTTCTGAGTCGCAAAAATAATACATCACTAAATACACAGTAGCGCTTCGTAATGCCAAGTTTTGTTTTTATAAGCTATTTGTGTAGATGATCATATGTTTACCTCTGTTGATTTATAATGCCGATAACAGTTAAAGGGTAACTGTTAAGTACTGGAAACAAGTTAATTCGAAAGAGAAGAATAATTTTTAAGATGTCACATTCATAATAAGAATTAGAAGATAGTTTCAGGATTTTACAAATACAAACTTTTATCAATGAATTTCTCTTTTTTCAAGCTGATAGCTTGTTGCATCAATTCATTTCTCTACACAAATCCTCCTATAGCGAATATCGCTCTCTCTCTCTCTCTCTCTCTCTCTCTCTCTCCACAAAGTGCTGATTATAAAATTAGCATGACTGTATCATTGATTTCTTGCTTTCCTCTACAAACAACGTCTCTGGCGGGCATGACTTTAAAGCCATGAAAACTATATTACATTATCAAATTCCTCAACATAACTCAAACACCAAACCATAATATCATCGATATTTTGTTTCTTTAATCCAGAAACTTTTTCAAGGTATACATTAAAAAACAAAAAAAAAACAAGGTAGGGATAGCGATTAGTAAAAACCAATCATAGTGCTTCGCAACGGCTTCTGAGTCGCATTTACTTTAGAATAGACTGCGCCGGGGTGGTCTAGAAAATGCGCGCGCGACCCCAATAATTACATAACCAATATCTCATATGTCATAAGTTGAGAAACTGTGAAAAGATTTAAAATGGGGAGGAAAAAAAAATGAAGAATAAGAATGGCCCATGAGGGGATCGAACCCACGACCTTCGTGTTATTAGCACCACGCTCTAACCAACTGAGCTAACAGAAGCCGTTGCGAAGCATTGTGGGGTAGATGTCCACAGACACAGACAAACCGGGTATATAAGGCGGGTTTTTTCAGAAGCCTAAAAAACCGCCTTTCTTTTCTAAACTATCAGCAATAAAATGAACAGAATATTCACGATCTATACGTGAAGAACAAAATAACAACTTAAAATAACAATAAATAAGCACACACAATCTAAACGTGAAAACAATCAAAAATTAACAATTTAAATAATTCAAGTAACCAAAACAAATAACAATAAAGGTAACCAAATATTAACAAACAAACAAAGGACTTACAACATGTTTAGCTTTCCTTTTAATTTTTTATTATTGTTCATAAATTTGTTCATAAATGCCGAATGAGATTTCATTAACTTTTAGAGATTTCATTAACTTTAATAAAAAAAGATCTTTAAAAGTTAATGAAATCTCATTCGGCATTTTTAAGAAATTTATGAACAATAATAAGAAATTAAAAGGAAAGCTAAACTTGTTTTAAGTCATTTGTCTGTTTATTAATATTTGGTTACTTGAATTGTTTTTTAAATTGTTTATTTTTGATTGTTTTCACGTTTAGATTATGTGTGCTTATTTATTGTTATTTTAAGTTATTTTGTTCTTCACGTATAGATCGTGAATGTTCTGTTTATTTTATTGTTGATAGTTAGAAAAGAAAGATGATTTTTGTTTTTTAATGTATACCTTAAAAAAGTTTCTGATTAAAAAAACGAAATATCGGTGATATTATGGTTTGCTGTTTGTGTTACATTAAGAATTTGACGTTAGTAGTTTCATTGGTTTGAATTTTTGGAATATATTACACTACGTTTTACAGACGCTATTGACTAAAGACACCATTTAGAGAATCAAATTAATATGATTTACACATATTCAATTACCAGGAATATATTCAGTCTGTTTTTAAGCTATTATTTTGAACCTTCCAAATCAAAAAATTTAATTGCATCACTTCCATTTGTCATGTGGGAATAAACTTTGTTTCGGGAAGAAATGTTTTTTAAATCAACATTACAGCAGCAAGAGATTATCACTAAGTTATTTGTTAATATAAACTTACAAAACACATGAAAATATCTAGCTTGAGTAAGTATTTTAAATACTTTAATGATGACTTATTCTTTTAGGTTAATCTATGGCCGGCTTTAGACGCTTGGAAAATGGATGGAAATTTGATTGACCATCATTTTCTCACCAATTTCCTATCAACTTCAAATGAGGTGTTTTGTACAACCATCCGTTTTCCATCAAAAACTCACGAGAAGCTCATTTACCCACAATCCTTTGCTCGGACCATTTCGGTAATACAGAAGAAGTCTATTTCAAGCACTTAATAGTAATTTTTGAAATATTGTGAAATGCACTAATATACAGTAGATTCCCCTCTTAACCGTTCAGCTTGGAACCAGAGCTTATGTTGGTAAAATGGTTAATTTAAATGGCCATTTAAATTAGCTTTTAACTGAATTAAAATACTTCTATCGTTTAATTATATGAAAAAGGTCAATATTTTAAGAGAGAAAGATTATATAATTTTACAAAATAAAAATTTATATACTTACATTTATGTACAAGTTACAGTCTACACTCATATACTTGTTGTCACAAGCACATATCACAATAACCAAGAACAAAACTTTCTTTTGTCCTAGATATAAACTTACGAAACAAACACATTTACTAAAGTAATAAAAGAAAACTGTACATTTAAGGAAAAACAATTACTTAAAGAAACTTGTGATTGAAACCGCGTGAGTCATAGTGTAACAGGTGGGCGGCCGGTTAAGAGGGAGTCTACTGTATTGACAAACAATGTTTTTATTCGAGGATTATCTTATTACTATAAGTTACGAATGTGGAATAGCTCTTCGTTGGTCGGAAGAGGCATGAAAGTTGCCAACCCACCATGTTTCTTCCAATAGACAATATAGCCAAGCCAAATAGCCAAATTTCTCAAATTCCGCAAATTTGCAGTAAAAAATTGAGAGAACTTTGATCCAACTAGCGGCTACTTAAAAGCTGTTAGATTTGGTTCTGTGTTTTCGCCATCAAAATTATACGAGAAGACATCACATTCTAAAAACTCATGGCCATCACGAATTCCCATCCAAATCCCAACCGTCTGAAGCCGACCTAAGCTTGATTTACTGTAATGAGACGAAAAAAAAGAAATGATTGTATCATCTCTGGGTCATTCCAAAACCTTTTGTACAATAACTATTGTAGATATCATGGGCATATGGGGGGGGGGGAAACCTCCCTTCCTCCTAAATCTTAAAATATATAGATTAGCCCTATTTTCTTAGTGTTTTTGTTTGTTTGTTTGTTGTTTTTTTTTTTTGTTTTGGGGGGGGGGGGGGGGGGGGGATGTAAAAAAGTTTGATGGGTTTTATCTCCCTCCCCCCCCCCCCTAACCCCCTTAAAAAAAAAATCCAGCATACGCCCATTATAGATGTAATTTTGCCTAAAAGAATTTAAAGAAATATAAATAGGAGTTCAATCTATGCGATTATTTTCTTGTTAAGTTTTTGAGAAGATTTCAAATTTTTTTTTTCCTTTGTGAAATTTGCCATCAATCGTTACTGGTCCTTTATCATGTATCGAAAATACTTGCAGGATAATAATATTAATATTACTTTGTCGTAAAATTGGGACGAAAAAAACGAAAACAAAAAAAAAAAACCCGTCATATTATTATTGTTTATATCATAAATGTAAGCCATTAATTAAAGGTAATCCTCGTCGTTAATATTTGATGATTGACGCCAATATTTGTAGAGCTCACGTGACACACTGATTATTATTGGATTTCTATCTAAATATACTTAGGGCGTTTTGTATCCCAATCTCCCATTAGCTTTTAGACCTTGGTCCCCATGATAAAAATCTATTTGCTTCCCAGAGATCAACAACATGCTCTTGAGGGTAAGAAAGTGGAAATGACATGGACTCAGAAGAGAATATATTAGATCCGGTTTTGAACTACATCCTTCACACTGACTGTTGGTTGATCAAAATTAAATATTTGGTTCTAAAACAAAAGTAGAATCCGTAAGAAAATAATCACTACTTTATATATTTTTTAGTATTTGAAAGGATTTTTCCTCCCCTCACGAATGAGAACTTTAGATAGTAATTGTGAAGGGAATAATTAGGCTGGGATAACCCATTTTCCCAAAACGAATGATGGCTATTTATTAATATTCTTGAAATAACTGTGCAGTGTTTGTTTTACTCCGTAATTCTTTTCCAATCCTATAGAATTGTTATTGAAACAATTTTAACAGAAATGAAACAGACTTTCATCTGAAAAGTCTTGCAAGTTTTTATAAGTCCGTCACCTTCTATTAATTAACATAAGAATTTAAACCTACGATGTCAAAAAACTGTTTGTGCTGCTCTATTTTGAAATCAGCGCCCCTCAAGAAATCCATATATTTTCTTTCTTTTTTTTTTTTTTCAGAAAAGAAAAAAGGTCACGTCTGTTGTTATTTATGTGTATTTTGTTTTCTTAAAAAATGATTTTTGTTTGTTCCATTATATTTCACTCCTTGAAAGCAATTTCTTGGAATAGAAATACTACACTGTAATATTTAATAATTGTTATATAATAATGCGTAGTCACTTAGTTAAGTCATTTTGGATGAGGGTTATCGGCTAATGAGATAAAAGCTTTAGATGATTAGAAATGAACGAATTCGAATTATGTAAAAAGACGAAAGAATCATGTCCATTTGTTGAAATACGGATAAAATGGGACCAAAGATAAAGAATTGGTAAAGACAAGCTGACGAACCTGTTTTGCAGTTGACGTTCTCAGATGGAAGAATGGAGAATGGAGAAATGTTGGCATTGCTTAATTTCCCCCTCAGTGATGTAGCTTTCTGCCGGAAAGTGAACCATTTTACTCTGTAGATTTCAGTAAATACCAAAATAATAAGAATACTAAATTGTAAGTTGTAAGAATACTGAAAGAGTCAGACATGTTGGTTTTTAGACGAAAAGAATTGTGCTTAATTTTAGTTGTAACCTTAATATCAGTAAACGTTTTATATTAGTTATTTTAAAGATAAGTTGTTCGTGTTTTTCATTTGAAATGAGCTTTAGTTAACGTAAAAATTGGATTTCTTCGTTGCCATAGATGCCTTCGCCAAAAGTCTTCCCCGATGATGGTATTTGCTGAATGTTAACAGTTTCAAGTCTGTAAAGCATCTCTTTCGAACGATTATCTTTTCTCAGTTAGGATGAAAATTTTATAAATTTCTTTTTTAAATTTGTAATTAAGAATATTTTCGGGCAGCCAGTACAATTCAGCAGCAGAACTAATGATTAAGAAATAACTAGTGATACTTAACTATGTTATATCAGTTCGAAGATCCATCGTTCTCCAACCAGTGGGGATTTGAGGAATAATCCGCGCGGCTACTGACATAACTTTTTTAAAAAAACTAGAATGGGGAGATTTCAAGAGAACTTTCAAGATGATGTTCTGCCGATGTGATAATGCAAACGAGCTCATTCAGTCTCCTTGCGCTGAGTGAATATATTGGTCAGTAGAAAGCTTAACTTACGCTAAATGTTTGGGATCATAGAGGAATTTTTCTGGGTTTTCTATTAACGGGGGAAATCCAGGATAATCCTGGTTTTGTTATTAGTCAAACCTAAATAAATAAATTTATAATCTATCTTTGTTCACTTTTTATTGATTTCATTTTAATTAAAAAAAAACAATATGAATGTAAATATTTTTCCCTTCCCTATAACACACCACCATTCCTTTTTCCAAAATCCGACATATTCTCGGTCGGAGCATTCTGGATTAGGGAGGCTGAACTGGTTAGTTTCTGAACAGTGTTTATGATAACTTTTTTTTTTGCCTATGTCATTAATTTCATATAAAACTATATATTAATTTCAAATGATTAGGTAAAACTGTTTACATCTTATTAAAATTATATTACACTAGCCGGGTACCGTCCTTCGCTCTGGAACCCTTGCCATACATAGCATTAAAAAAATATTTATTTAGCAAATTAATAGCGAGTTCCCAGCCCGTTGTGGCTTCTCCGGATAACTCAAATGTATTGCGGTTTGGCACCACACACCAAAAATTTAAAGCGAAAATATAAATCCTCTTTATTCCCTATCCCTTCGGAATTTCGAAAAATCCGGCCTTATTCCTTGTCTACATCATAAAGGGAACCTCTGTGCAACATTTCAGCTTTCTAGATCCAAGGGTTTGGGCTGGGCGTTGATGAGTCAGTGAGTCAGGACATTTCTTTTTATATTATATTACAAAGGGAGGGGATATGTGTCTTAACTGTCCGAAATTTCATTATCACAAAGTAATAGATAATCATTGAAAACTAAGATTTTGCAGAAATTCTTGCTTTGATTACAGCATTCATTGTTTTATTTTTAATTTAGGACAAGAACAAAGATTATTTTTAATATTTTATCCTAATAGGAATAGGCGGGAGGGGGGGGGATCGATAATTGACAATTACTTAAAAGATATACAGGTATTACTAACTATTGAAAGTCCTTTGCCATTCTTGTTCCCTTTCCTTTAATTTCCCTTTTCTACATTATCAGTGCATGGGTAAGCGAAGAAAATTGTTTTTATTTTGATGATAGCCAAGAATGAAACAGCAGAGCTAAAATAATTCCTTAAATTCAGTATCATATTTTGTGTTTTTAGTCGCTTTATTTTTTTTTTTGCTTTTAAGTAATAATAATAAAGAAGGAATGAAGGATGGTTAATTTTGTTCAGTGTTATATTAATGATTTAACATTAATTAATATTAGTAACAGATATGAAGGTAACAGATTTCAGTAAAAATCGGTTTTTTATTTGTATAATGATCCCGGTTTTTTAATGATAAAAGGTAAAATGAACCAAGTGACATTGATTCTGATAAGTCATTGACTGAGTTAATTTATTTTCAACTATTTTAACCAGTGGAAGAAAGTGTCTAGAGAATTGGACCTTGTCTCATAAATCGAGGATAATCCAGGGTTTGTAGCAGACAGGTGCAAAACAGCCATTAGGCGCTGTTTGTCCGAATGATGCACCTGTGAATGGGGGGAAGGGGTCGTGATCTCTTAAATCACCCCTGGGAGTAAAGTGTAGCAGGTCTCTCTTTGCTGCCCTCGATTTTTTTTTCGGTCCAAGACCAAATCTGAAGTTGACCTTTGACTCGATTGTAGTCATCAGGGAGGGACGCTAGTGAACAACTCCCACGCCGCCAAACAAAGAGCCTCCACCGAAGGAACTTTGTTGTGTTTATGGTTGGCTATTAAAACTCCTAACGTGAAAAATTGGCTGAATTAATAGAAATCTCCTTCACCTAAGATTCTGGTAGGCAGTCAATTGGTTGTACTCCTCTTTCCTATTTGGTGAAGAATCAAAACATGCGATTTAATTCTTAGTTTTATTTATTTATTTACTTAATTTACATTTGCGGCTATAAGAAGTCTTATTTCAATAGTTCGTAACTATGAAACGCCATGCCCTTAAAAATAATAAAAATATTTTTTTTTACTAGAAATAGAAACAAAAGTATCTTCTGTCTTTACGTTTTTAATACTCAGAGCCTGAAATAGATAGATATTAATCACATATTGGATATCTGTATCTTATTTATCCCCTAATCTGCTTTATATCTCAAGAAGTATACAGTTGACGTAAATAACCATATTTAGTTAGTTACATTTTATTTCTTCTATCTGTTTAATTTTTTTTTTTTTTTTAGTTTATTTCTTTCTGTACAGTCAATTCTCGTTAACCATGGTCTTATATTCCTGGAAAATTACATGATAACGGTTACGGCAGTATTGATCCTATGGGCAAAATAAGTTAGGTTCCCGCGGACCCTCTTCACCATACACTCTGGCTACCAGTTACCATGAAGAGAATTTCATGTACCGTCTTTTTATAAAGTGCACTTCCGATACTACAAGTATATATTTTGTAAAGGTATGTTGCGCTTGTGTTTAACAACTCCTGCACACAAAAATCTAATACAAAGCATATGAGTACACACTTAAACACCAAAATGTAATAACTGGAGTGGAGTTTATTCCACTCTATGGGTAGATCGAGTAAATGGTTGATTCATTTAGACTGAATTGTCTGCCTTTGGATTCTACTAGAACGAAGCGAGTCAAGCACTCGAATCTTGTCCAGTAACTACTATAATGCGTATGCGTTTAGGAAGGTTTGATAAAACACTTTCATTAATACTACGCATCGCTGCTATTGTTGAAATTTAATAAATTAATCACAAAAATAGAGCTAAAATAGTGAAAGCACGTGGAATATTATCAGAACGACGTGGACTAATTAAACATGCTTTAATGACGTGCTTTAATGAGAAATTACAAATCTTTCCGGTACAAAATTGTGTATAGAAATAACGAGATAGGCTAAATGAAATAGTAAGGTAATTCTTTGATATATTTTATCGGATAATGACAAGAACTGCCTTCATTGTATTGTTGTTGATTATGTCAGTACATGGAAAGTTAATAACAGTCAGTTATAGTAGTTATACTCTTCTATTACATCCTTTTATTTTCATGTAAATTTAAATATGAAAATTTTTAGTACTTCACTTGGCTAATGCTTGTTTTGCAAATTTTAAATAATTTTTGTTAATCTTTTTTTTTTTTTCTTTTTTTGGAAAATAAGTACTATGAAGTGAAATCAGCTGCTCTTATTAATCAATAACTAAATTAACCCGAAATAATTTTGAATTTTAAGTTACTGTTCGGTTTTGTTTACGAGAGCCTTCAACGCTTTTGCGCATGCGTCAGGTCTCCTTCGATTTCTTCAAAATAGGGGCGAGGAGAAACAAAGATGATATGTTTACTTTTTATAGCGTTAGTTTACTAGTAGCTGCATGCTATTTGCGCTTTTCGAAAAAGAATAGATACTATTGCAAAAATGCTCCTCCGTTATTTTTTTCTTAAAAGCGAAAATGTCTAAAAGAATTTCTTAGGAAAGTAACCCCTCTGCGGAGTAAAATCGTCCGGCAGTGCTCATTCTGCCTTTCAAAAACGCACAGTACATAATAATTATTGTAATAATTTAACTGATAGTAGTAATAATAATAATTTAAACATTTGCGACTGTAATGTTATTGAGTGTATTAAAAATTATAAATATTTAGGGATTTACATTGATGATAATTACAATTGGCATAAACATTACAATTATATCATCAATAGATTACACACTTTTATTTATGTGTGTATGTGTATATATATATACACTGTATATGAATGTATGTTTTATTACTTAATAAATACATAATTATAACTAAACAAAAGCTTATTATTTATAAATAATTGGTTGTATCTATCTTAAATTATGGTTTGGAATGTTGGTGTTTTCTAACTAAACATCAGTTAAATAATAGTCTATAAATAGATTGATATACGATACAAAATTATTAATAATATTTTTCTTAATTATAAATACCAAACTATTGAAAATAAGTTAAAAATAAGAACTAAATATAAATATTGAAGAAAAATTTATTTATAAAATTATTCTGAAAAATGTTTATAAATATAAAAATATAAAAGAAAATTATATCTCAAATAGTTCAACCAGATCAAATTGGTTAAAAGTTTTTGAAATATCTAAAATGAAAAATAATTTTGGTTTTAGAATAAATGACTATATTTATTCTAAACGTTGGTCAGCTAAACTGGGATAATTATATTAATAGTGGAAGCATAAAAGCAATTAAAAAAACAACTTTAATTTATTTAGCAAATTACTATTGAGATCGGAGAATATACTGTAATCGGTAATCTGTTACATTCCTGAAATTCGCACAAAGACAATATCTCGAACCACATTTTTTTTCACATTTTTGCATGTATCTTGCAAACGCAGAAACGTTTGTGAATGGCTGATATATCGTTCGATAGAACTTTCAAATATAGTAAAACCCCGGTTAGGGGCCGTCCGTTAATTAAGTGATTTGTTTTTTTTAAAAAAAACCCTCCCTCACGTGAGATTTGATGATGTGTGGTGGGACCCCCCCCCCCCCCCCCCCCTCACCTGAGATTTCAAGAAGTGAAAAAAGTTCAAAAAGTCAATATTGTAAAATGTTGAAATGTATTATAATATGTATATTCTCTGAATGAAAAAGTTGGCGTGATTTTCGTTGACCCCCCCCCCTCCCCCTTGGTGAGATTTGGTGACATTTTGCCGGATCCCCCCTCCCCCTTTTGACCTCACATAATTAATGGATGACCCCTTAACCGAAACCCGGGGTTTCCGAAATGCATTCGAAAATCGAAAATCCAAACAATAATACTGGACTGCACGGAAAAATTCGTAGTCCTTCTAATGAAAAGATGGCGGGAAATCGCTGCTCGAAAACATTGGGAGGGACGCAAGAAACAAACAAAAATTACTGAGTTTTTTAAATGAGTAATTCATATGCTACAAACTATTAAGTACAGAATACTGTATATTGATGTAGCCTTATTTTAATCCTAAAAATGTTGACTTTAGGATTTAACTAATTTTAACTTTAATAAAGAACAAGTGTAGCATACAGAGAGATTTTTGAATTCGTTTGACCTTCAAAACCTTTCAAAAACACATACTGTAATTACAATACAAAATACTGTAGCTGTATTAGATGTTCATGGCTTAACCGAAAAAATTGTTATCCGAAACGGCTTCCCCCCTTTCAGTTCAGTTAACCGGGGTTTTATTGTACCAACATTTTCTCAATATAATGTTCTCTTCCAACTTTTATACTTTTCGTTTAAATGAGAAAAAGTCAAAATTTGACCCTTTAAAAGGCGCCATCTTGGAAACCAAAAAATTTTTTCGAAAGATTTTTGTAGCATTTTGCTTGTCTTGAAAAGATCTACATTTAATCCATTTGCATGACCAATCTATCTCTTACAGTTTGATCACAAAATTGGAAAAACTTAGTCTTACGACAGAATGACAGACAGAATAATGTTTTTATATAATATAATAAATAATAAAATTAAAAAGAATTTATAATTTTTAATATTATATTAATATTAAAGTATACAGAGATTGCTATGTGAGATAATAGATTAAAATTTTGTAAATTAATTTTTTTTTTATTTCTTTTTAATGATTTTTTTTTTTTTATATTAATGACATACATCAAATTTCCAATACCTGTAATACAGGAGTAATTAAGTACTTACACCTAATAGGACTGGTTAACATTAAAAAAAAAATATTGTTTACGTCATTAGTTGGAAATTGGTGATGTCATATTAAAAGTAGAAGCAATCAGCTTTGCGATTTTTATTACAAGAATTATAATTTATTTATTTATTTATTTAAACACGGTATCGAAAGGGGAGAAATGTAAGAACGGAGGAGGACATAATAATAATAATAATTAAAAATAAAGTTCCATTTTCTGGTATTAGGATCATTATTATTTGCGAAATCCAATTGAAAGAAGACAGCGACTGATTTTTTTGTTTGTTTTTGTAACTTGAAGTAAAAGAAACAGAATCAATTTTTTTTTCTGTCTTTAATTGGGAAGAATTCAGTTAAATAAAGATTTACGATGTATTTAAGTAAATGATATATAGTGGACCGTAATACGCCACAATTTGTCTTCTTCTATGTTAACTTAATTTGCTAATAAATGTCCTCCGCTGAAAATATGTTGGTCACTATTTACGGTGATTTATGGTAAAAATTTAATGTGCGTCATGCGCAGAATACACAGTAATAAATGATACATTGCAAAAAAAGGAAACTGTGGTCGGACAAAAAGCTTTATGCGGAATTCTCGTAGAGGGTTAGGGCCTAGAAAACTTTCTCTTAATGATCATCGTCGTCTCTTGAATGACTTGGTGAATACCTATTGCCTTCTGCAGGGCGTGGTGTGTCAGATCCTTGATCGCCTTCGGTGTGTTAAAAGAACCATGCATGCCTTAGGGACAGGAACCATGATATCAGAAGTGCTGCTTAGCAGTCGTGACAGCAACGGATCTTGGATTGGACAACATATCTGATTTAGATTTAGAAAATAATAATAATAATAATAATAATAACTGATTAGTCGCAGTTATATAGTTTCTATAAAATATTGACAGCTCCACGGATTTTGATATTAAAAACTTTAACTTTCTTTTTTGTTACCTGAGATAACGTCTGTTTTATTACAGGTATTGTTTACTACGTAACAACTTTTAGTCTGGAAGCGGGTTTTTATTTAAGATAGAGGATTGTACTAAGTATAAGAGGATTGTACTAAGTATAAGAGAATTGTATCTATTTATAGATAACAGCGGAAAATTGAGGAAAGTATTTCAATACTATCTTTGCTTTATTGATGCTTTACAGGCTGTACATGTTTGCCATCGATATTCATTTTCAATTTTAATCTTTTTCTAATATATCTTATTAAAATAGATTGATCGTGATAGCCACACATTAATCCTTTTAGTTTCAATCTCTTGGCACGCTGTATTCTGCAATGAAGTTGATTATTTAGTAGGTTTTTCAGGTATGCCTTGGATATTGCACAAGGATTCTATCTCATTTTTCGTTCAAGTTCAGATAGAAATTTAGTGATATTGTTTTTTAACAGAGTTGTAAAACTTATGCTAAGTTTAACAATTCCTTTACGAAAGATAATTCTTTATTAAGAAAATATATTCCCGAAGGTTATTAACCTACGGATACAAGAATTGTTTGAATCGACCACTCTTGTGATTGAGGAGAAAATAAAGGTGATCAGTACTGCTTTTTTTTGCAGAAGATGTTCACAAAAATCCGTCTTTTTTTTCTAGTTTTATGAGACAGGATGTGGAAAACTTTTTTTCAATTCTTCTTGGACCTTGTCGTCACCTGCCCGTAAAACCAACGGTTCCATGGAAGGTTATCAAAATTTCATCATTTTCAATACATTTTTGAAAAATGGTGGGACTTTCCATTCCCTTTCGTTGCTGCCGCTTCCCATCTTAACCTTCCCAATAGTCTTTCCATGAAAAGATTGGGTTTCGGGCTTACAGAAACTGAATGTTTAAAGAACAAGCACAAAAATTATACAATCTTTAATCAATAATATTAATTTATGTATTAAATTACGTAACGCAATGTGAGTATGAGAAACTTATCCCCTAATCCATCTTTTGAATTAATAATCACAATCAATTTGATGGGAGAATAAATGTTATTGTCGTTAGATGGCTCTCCAGGAGGCACCACTACGTGACAGTCAAAATTTGCCGTCCATTCTCGAAGAAAAACAAACACTTAAGAAAGAAACATCCAAACCCACACCGGGATTCGAATCCAGATTCAGATTTAAGTCTCATGACAGGTCGTCGCCTTAACTACAAGCCTGTATCTAAACGGCATGTAATGAATAATTTGTTGAAAGGATTTTTTATGAAATATTATATTACTTAATGATAAACACTAAAACAACATTATTTTATATATAATAGTTTTCTCACAGCAAATGACAGAAACTGAATTACGAATATCATAAATAAAATATCGTAATAATACAGCGCAGTTAACGGCTAATTTATTGATGTGATTTTACTTGTTAGAGTTAAAAAAATAAAAAAAAAATAAACACTTAATGTGTCGGTTTTTGAAGGATTTATCTTATAATAATACCGTGGAACTTTTGTTTTATGACACATTGAGAATTTTTTTTTTTTTTTTGGTCAATATTGCAAAATGAAAGCAGCATTCAAAAATCACCATTTTTACATTAGGCAATTCACCATTAAACTTGTGAGTGCCTTCTGTTGATTGATAGCTATCAACAGAATCTCATTTTTCTAATTGATTATTATCGCAGTGTCTTTGGATGCCCTGAGAGATTCGAAGTAAAAAAGCTGTTAAAAACTTCTTTAAATGTCAACAGTTAAATGACCGAGATTTTATGTGAAAACTTAGGAACTAGAACATAGTAATACAGAGAAATAGAAGAACTGCAGCCGTATTTCGAAACCTGTTGATCTGTTTATTAAAGTAGAGGTATTAGTTTCTAGATGTTGCCGTTTTGAAAAATATTCTAAAATAATCATATTAGTACACAAGTATTAGTTCAGTAACCAGCGTGGAACTTAAAGACCCTCGGAAGTAGAAGAGAAAAACATTTGTTGAATCAAGATAAAAGCGATAGGAACTGAAAGAACACTCTTTGGCTCAAATGAAAGTTTTGATGACTTCATACAATTGTATTTTGAAGTATGAGTGTATGAGGTATCGTTGGTTGTGATAAAACCATAAAAATAATACTAGAGTAATAAGGTATGAGCGATGGCTGTGTGTGTGCACCTGCTCGAGACCATCCCACGCCGACTAATTAATCTTCGTATGTGTTCTTGTTCATTCATCATCATTCATCTCCGCCTTCATTCCTCCACAACCGGACTGTTCTTCTTCCAATTCACGACCAGTAATCCAAGTGCAAATCTCAAATAGCCACTGAACCAAAATCCAGAATAACCATTAGAACTATCAGAAAAAGAGAAGAATTTACTTAAAAATACAGATACTATAGGAAAATAAACGTTAAGAAATGGTAAAAATCCGATTTAAAGTTGTGGAAATCATCAGAAGTCCTTAAAATTGGAATTTCGTTTGGATTGAAGCTTATTTTTTAAGGGGATTAGCATCATTCAGATGATGATTTGCACCTAAGAGTTTGTAACATGTTGACAAGACAAAGTTCGATTGAAATCTGTACGGAAATCTCTTGTGTTATTTGTTAGGAGGCAAATAGGTTGACTTACCTGGTTTTGCCTAGAAATTCAAAGCGAGAAGGCGACAGAAATCCCCTTGAACAAAAGTATTAGAATCGGAACAGTGAATTTCGGTCGATATCTTAAACAGCTAATCCTTTTTTATGACTAAAATTAATCGGCTTTAAATAATTTAAGTAAATGATGAGGATTCATTTAGTCATTTTCTTATTTATTCAGAAAATGGAAAATTTTTATTTTGTTGGTATTCAGCAAAATTTTTATTTTGTTGGTATTTAAACAAACGTAAGATTTTTCGTTGTGTCGTTTTCACGACATTAATAATAATAATAATAATATTAATAAATTTTAAGAATGACATTTTAAGAAAAGTAACGTTTAACTTCTAACAGGAACTTCTTTTTTTTTTTCATTAATACTTCAGTAATTCGTTTCTTTCATTCGAACTTATTATATTTTTGCATTAAGTGTATTCCTCCAAGACGTACTTCCGAGTCACCTCTGCCAACAAAAGCCCGATGGCAAAGATAAAGCCAATTATGTGTTCCAGGATTCTTTCATTATTTTAAAGATTATTATTTATTTTATTTTTTTATTATTATTATTATTATTTTAGCGAAAAATTTATTAAATGAGATTGTTCAATCAGTTATAATTCTATCAGTAAGTATTCATTGTAGTGACGAATCATATCAAGTCAGTGAAGTCTACAACTTGGTAAAATTAGAGAAAACTTGTTTTACTTCTGTTTTATTCAGATCCATGTCGTTAATCATCGCTCATTTCAAGATCGCAAAGTATGTTAATTATTGTTTTATATCCTAATTACACAGATTGTGTTCTAAAAATACTTAATAGTTTCATTTGATATACTGTACTTTCACAGTATATTTGATAAGCGATGGAGGTTACATATATATCAAGTCATTATTATTCCTTTAATGTCGTATGTGCGTAATTTTCTCATGAAATTACGAATATGAAACAGTTGCATAGTTGTGGTAGTTATATATGCAGTATGATTCCTAAATTTGTTTTATGTTTCTGTGCGATAGAATATTGTTTATTGAGGTAATTATTAAAAAGAAAAAGAAAGTGATTTGGAATATTAAGTTTCCGCGAACTGAACAATTTGGGAAGCACTGCTTTAAGGAATTAAATTTGAAGGAAATGTTTATTTGTGTTGTTCATCTTTTATTCAAAATATCCCTGGGTGATGATTTTTACATTTAATAATTTAAATTAATCAATTGCATTTATTCCATATTCTCTCACATAGAGGTAGATTAGGTTGTAGTATATTCAAATTAAAGCATCTTTTATTCAAAAGAAATTCCTACATTTTTTATATCTTTATTAAGTATTGTGGAAAACTTTTGTTTTCTTTTCTTATAGGTCATTTGGATATGTTGTTGCGAAGTCTGGTGATTACTCGAATGGCTGTTTTCGAAGACCCTGCCGTCAACGCCGAAGCCAAAAAACGTTTTGAAGCTCATGCGAATAAAGTGGGTCTGATACCAGCCGATCTAAGAGCAGCCGTAAGTGGATTGGATTTCTTATTCTTTTATCACAGTGAATAGACGAAGCAATGCCTTGAACAAACTCACGTTAAACAACTCAAAATCAAGCTGCATTTACATAACTACTCTTAATTCGAAAAAAAATTAATTTTGAAATTTGATGATTGTAGTAATTTATGTGGATTTGTAGTTTGCAAATACCGTTTTTATCGGCACTTTTTCTTTTTTTTTACTAAAATTTAGAGCTGAAATTCTACCTGCGTCTTATACTCGTCTACTACTTCTAAGTGCTATAAATATATTTGTTTTACTGAAAATTCCTTCTTAAAATTAGGGTGCGTATTATACGCCGATAAATACGGTATTTAATTCTATAAAACACAAATAACAATCTTTCTCTCCTTTAGTTTTACTTTTCAATTTTTATTATTTTCCTGCTTCGTAAAGACGAGAAGTATTGTAGCAATTCGGAAGGATAAATGACGTCATTTAAGTAACTGTGTTCTATTCATTAAGCGAAATATTTGCAATTAGAAATGTCTTCATTTGCCAACCTGTATCATCGTCTTTGAGTTCTAAGTAATTTACTCTAATGACACTGACTGATCTTGAGAAATCCTTAATCACCTTCAGTTTGACGTCATTCGCAATTCGAAATAAGTGGCTGCACTTCACAGCAGAAATAAATATTCTTCCAATTGCATCATGACAGAAATTCCGACTTCCTTTCATAACCTAATCTCAGACATGACCTAACATCTCTTATGTTGTAAAATAATTTTTTGTTCTGAGGTTCTTGTTTTTTTTTCCTCCCGGATACGATGAATTTAAGCTACTACTAGAATCATCTCATTTATAGAGATATGATGATGATTTATTTTATTAATAATATATTCCTGAAATTATTGGAACTAATTAAGTTTTGTTAATAAGAGATCTACTATTCCAAAAGTAATTCACTTGAATAACTTTCGTCAGTTTCGACGTTTTTTAATACGGTAGTTCATTCACTAAAAATTAACCCATGCAGGGCTATGGTTACATAGGATTTTATTCTGAGAGAGAGAAAACAGGAAAGGTGGCTATATAATTTCATTCAATATCTGTTCAAACGTTAAGAGCAAAAAACTTCGAACGATTCTTTTAGACCTAAGAAAATATAATAGAACATTCTTCCTCCTTTCCCTCCCTGCCTTATCTGTGTGTTATCTATAACAATGTTACGCTTGAGCAGGTATAATGCCACTATTTAAGCTACAAATATAACAAAATTCTGAATTAACAATGATGTTATAGAGATCACACTCCGTATTCACGTATGCCCTTAGCAGTTTTACTTAATTATTTATAAACATCAGTAGTTGAGACCAAGTTGTTTACTAAGTGACTTAGTGAAACTTCGTTTATGCCTCCATTCTTCTTTAAATACTTCGAAAATAACCTGTATCGGTAATTAAGTTATAGAGAACATTTTAATTAATATCGTAGTTACTTTGAAGTTCATATCTCAATGCGTTACTAATAGAAATCTCTGTATTGTAACATTTTGGTCCTGATTAACAAAGATTCGTAGAACTTTCTTTTGAAGATGTTCATCATATCAAGACTAGTTAATGATCAAATGATATATTTTGTATCTTTGGTAGAGAGAAACTGACTCGTCTTACAGTGATAGCCAATAATCAAAGTCATCACTTCAGTATCATTCGATTGTTGGATGATGAAATGGTCTCATTTGGTGGATTTGATGAATTTGTTTTATTTTGAACTACTTGTTTTGTAGTTGTTTTTTATGTATGTGCTTGCGTGGTGTTT
>JAFIDM010000001.1:101010330-101027754 GCA_023159025.1 Thereuonema tuberculata
GTGCGAAGGCATATTTATTGTACGGTTGGCGATTTTCTCTCCATTTAAAAAAAAAATGTGTTAGGAAGAAATCTTAATGACCTTAGTAACATACTATATCTATTATTTGAATTTATTTTTAGTGCTTTCTTTAAAACCAGTGATTTCCAAGTTGGTTTTTTTGTATTGCTTATCATAAAATTTTGAACTCGTTCTTGGAAATAGAAAAAATATTAACTGTTATAGACACCACCACCACACGTTATGTAATTTTATATAATGATGAGCTTTTCTTGAAAGTTCTTTATAAAATCAAAAATGCAGATTCAACTCATAAACTTTTAGGTTGTCATGATTAATGAAATAAGCTTGTTTTGATAAATTTGTTGTAAGCTGAATTATATCAGAATCAGACATTATTTTAAATCAAAAAGCTATTTTAACAGAGACGGTAATAAACTTCAAATTTGCTGCGAATGTCGAACATAAATGGATTTTATTTTAGTTTAAAAGCGAAGTCTAATTCATTTTAGAAAGTGAGACCAATGTTCACAAGTGACATCTCAAGACAGCCTGTTTGACGCTAATATGGCGATCATCAGTTGAGAGCAGTCGCTATGAACTATTTCCCACTTTATCTAATGCATTTATTTAATTGTATTTTATTTTATTTACTTTTTATAAGGGAATTGTAGATATTTGAGTGAGTGGATCAAAGAATTGATTTAATTTTAGATAAAATGTATGGAATTTTGAAATTTTCGAAGATTCCTAGAGATTAATAAGCGTAGAGGAAAAGGTATTGATGATTGGGGGAGAAAAAAAACCAGATCCAAATACTGCACTTGCAATGCATCTCGGTTTCTTTTGTGCTCAAGTGAAATCGGTCGGTCTATTTTTGAGTGAGGGGAAAGTGACCTTCTTTGACGAACGAGGTCGACTGATTGTAGTGGATGGTTTTTGCGGCCATTTTTTTCTTAAGTTTTCCTTTGGGATAAGTATAGTTATGGAGAACAATTTAGCTTTCTATTTTTTTGTTGTGAAATGACCTTGGTCTGCCCACGCACTTGTTTTCTTGAGACATCAGGAAGTAGAATAATAAGAGTGACTGTCGTTCTCTCTTCGTTTTTAAGTAATCAACAAAATACTCTTTAAAAAACAGTTGGTTGGGGTTTGTGTTTGCTGGTTTGCTTTCTTTTGTTTTACGTCTACTTTCCCATTTAAGACACAAATGTCCTGGGAAGGAAGATTTTTCATTTGTTAAAAGAAAATATATATATAGTTTTATTTATTTTAGAAACATTCTAATGTATTCAAATACTTTATTTTTTTGTAGTGGATTTTTTCCCTTTTTATTTCTGAAAAATGTGTCTTTTTTCCTACAATCTGAATACTGCAATCACTGAACAATCGAGATTTGGCTGTTAAATGGAAACTTTTTTACTGAAATTAATATTGAAATAATTTTAACAAATCTTGAAATCTAAACTTGAAATTTGACTTTTGTTAACGATAAATAAATCTCATCATAATAAATTATCAGAGATAATAAATCTCAGTATAATCAATGTCTGGCGCTTCTGTACTTTCTTGAAGCTAATTTTTTCGCTATATATTATTAGTGATATATCATCAGCAGTTCTTTGTCATTGACCAACAGAAAGTTAGAATTTAAATAAAGCATACATAAGAAAAAGCATACATTTTCAAAGCGATTTGTGTTATAGTTTTTAGCACATTTACATAATTGTATATAAGTTTATGTAGACTACACATACATGTATGTAAATCATCGCAGCTCGTATTTAAAACAGTTACTTGTTGAGTGAACCTATTAAAATGATAGCTTAATGATTTATTACTTAGGTTTTTTTTTTTGATTGGCTTAACACCAAGACTGGTTGTTTTTTGTACAAATAAAATCCTTTTTAATGACTGTCTCTTAATTTGTTTCTTTTAGGATGAGGTCCGTTCACAAGATTCTATATTTGTTTTGATCAACGTGGCTTTGAATCCTGTTGGACGTGAAATGGCTTGGAGATTCTTCCAAGAGAATTTCAAGACACTGGTGGATCGCTATGAGTGTTGTTTTCTTCTATCAAGACTGGTGAAGGTAAGTAAAAAAAAAAATACATCGAATGTCAGGTCCGGTTAATTAGTTCTCCCCTTGAAGTTGTTTCTTAATAGATTTAGATAATTAGAAGATCCTGTTTGTTATATACTGAAATCCTTTCTCCATACTGTATACTTTTAATTTCTACGTTCTTAAACCCCAATCATTCTTATGGAAATCAATGGAATCCCGAAGTTGCAAAATATTTATTTAATATCAATCGAAAGCCTTAACAATCTTCAGACCAGAAAAAAAATAGTTCTTACAGTTTCTCAAGCTTCCTCAGTAAAAGGTCCTGTATTATTTCACCAAAACAGTTCATCAAAAAAAAAAAAAAAAATGTCCCTTGTAAGTGGATGTCCATTAATTACGTGAGGTCAAAAGGGGGAGGGGGGAGTCCGGCAAAATCTCACCAAATCTCACCAAGGGGGAGGGGGTCAACGAAAATCTCACGTAAACTTTTTCATTGAGAGAAAATATATATCACAGCAAGATTTCCGTTTTTTTTTTTTTTTTTTTTTTTTGGTTGTTAAAGCAAGATTTTCGGTTTTCTTTGTTTTTTTTTTGGTTGTTAAAATTTTTGAAATCTCACCAAGGGGGAGGGGGGGTCCAAATTTTTTAAAAAACACCTCACGTAATTAATGGACGTCCCCTAATACACGATGACGACGATTTTCAAATATTGACTCCATTGTCATTTAGATTATTATTATTATTATTATTTTCTATTAAGATAATAGAAAATGACATTAATTAGAAAACTAAATCGCATGCACTAATTTTATGATCTAGCTGAAAACCCGACATTAAAATCATAGATTAATAGTAAAAATGATGAATACTAATGAAAATAACTATTACAAGACATATTCAGTTCCTTCAGATTTAATCTATTTAGAATATCAGTATACTCATTAAGGTAACACGCAGAACCACCATCAGAATTTTCAAAAGGTGATTGTTACCGTTTGAATTTGTTCAGTACCTCACCTATTGCATTCGTAGTAGAAGGGGGAAAAAAAGATATCTTTTAATGTTAAACTGTGTTGGTCAACAACAAAAATTAACAAAGGTATTATTAAATTTTAAAACAGTTAATTTATGCCATTACTTACGTGTGCTTTTTATAGAACAAAAAAAAATATTGTTATTACTGACGAAATCATGATTAAAAAAAAAAAAAGTAAGTCATTTAGTTCTTATGTGAATTGAAATAATTGAACTTTCAAACTCTGGCATCCTTTTTTTCTCGCCCATCTGCTCTCCATAAAAAGGAAATTAGGTTTCCAGCAACACTATCGCTCATCTCCTAGGAAAAGACGTTCCGCCACCCTTGAATATTTATAAATGACAATTTCAAAATTATAAAAACATGCAATATTCACGTTTATGCAAATGATATTTTAATACGATTGAAGCACACAAAGGGAATTAAATATGATTTACAATTGGGTGATTAACAACAAACCATGTTTCTTTTAATTTATCACCGCGACATACATCGTATTGTGCACTTAAATGATCAGAACTGCTTACTTTATATCGTGTTTTAAAGCCGTTCTAAATACCGGGAATTGGATTTAAATAAAATTTTACCTGGAAAAATTGTGCGAGTTTTACACTCAATGGTAATGAATCTTACAAGCTTTTTATTTCTTAGTAACTAAAATAAAGTTGCTGAGAATAAATATTAGTGTGAGATATAAATATACATACGTATATAGATATACCAAATAACATGCCTCCGAAATTCACCTTCTATAAATAATTTAAATTATTGAAAGAAAAAAAATTACGAACCTAAATTATATAATCTAAAATCACAATTTATTATTTCAAAATAATTTATAAAAAAAAATACGTATGAAAAACAAAAAATATTCAACGTATGGATATATCAGTGCAGTAATAGTTATGTTGAAATAACAATAAGTTGAAAAGGAACTTATAAAAGAAATGATATTATTAACATACAAAAAGGACAGATGTTTCGTGTATTCGCTACGTATTTTCAAGTTTTGTGATTTATCTTTGATTGAAAATTATTTTAGTCAATTATCTGACGAAATTAAGCAAATTATACGACGTAAATAAATTAAATTTAAATTTAAAAATTTCATTTGGTCAAAGTCCACGTGAAAGAAAAAAAATTAAAAACTTGCAGCCGTTGTGTGAGATCTCACGACATAAAACGTTTCAGAATTACTTAAAGGTGTTCCTTTTAAAGCGTAATACAATTAGCCATGATGTACAAATTTGCGTCAAGTTTCCATCAATTAATTGATGTAACAATTCACAAAGATTGGTTACTCTTAAATGTCTTGATGAATAAGTCAATAGTTTTTTTTTTTTTTTTTTTTAAAGTGCTACATAATGTGCACTTATTTTCTCCATTTTCCTACTATGCAAAAAAAAAAAAAAAAAAAAAAAACCAGGTTTCTCTATCCTCCATCTGAATAAATAAAATTGAGTTTTTATTTGTTTGTTGATGTTCGACTGAAATGTGATGCGTTGTTCCACTACCTGTGAAGAGAATTACAAATTAAGATCTCGTCAGTGAAGAGAGAGAGGGAAACAGGGGCTGTTGTTGTACGAGTGGGTCCAAATGTGATTTTGTAATTGTTACGAAAGGGAGAATGAGGTCGTTTGGTCGAAGCAAAAAGGAGGACGACGGGGTAGTGAAGAGTGGCCTTTCTCTTCCTCCTCTCTTTGGCCGTGATTTATTCAGATCGGATGAAGTAGGGACCATCTTTTCCCCGGTGATTAAGAGCGGATGAACGAATTGGGGCCAAACAAATACGCACTTAATCCTCGGATTAAACTGGTGAATGACAGAGAATTAGTGGCCTCAATTAGAAAGCACAGCTGATTAAAGGAAGCCATTTAATTTGATCAGCCTCGTCTTCACCTGCTCAAGATTCGCTTTCGAAGGCAGAAGCCGAACAGACACTCGGGGGTGGAAAGAAATCTATTAATTGGCTATTCAATTCAGTGTAACTTAACAGTCTCACATAAAATATTTTTGTTTTTTCTTAAATTGGTTACGAAAAATGCAGAATATGAAAAAATAATTAACAGAGTTGTTGCCTTAAAGCAAATGTTTAAAAAGAATATCTAATTAATGATCACAAGGAATTACTTTCATTGCTACTCGTAAATAACAATTTATTATAATTATTTTTTTATTGACTTCTTAATTTAGAAATTATTAAGAGTTATGAAGCCTAAATGAGTATTTTGCAATAAATAATCATTAAAATACGAATTTAATCAGCAGACGTTGCTTTAAGGTAGTGAGAGATATGTGACGTTATGATATGTATGAAATCTCTGTTGATATATCTTAACAGCGTGAAACCATAGTAATTAAAAATTGAGTTCCTTGGCAGTTCACAGTTCGTTGCTCTAAGGCATCTCTCACACACGATCTACATGATTCAGGTCAGAGGATCTTGTTGGCCAGATCAGTTGTTCCATTTGTAAATTCTTCCTCCATAGTGCTGTCAGGTGCTAAAAGTTGAAAAAAAGTTACACTAGAATCAAAAGCTGTGTAATCTTTGCATATCATCGAACTGCCTCCGGTAAATCTTAAAGGGATTGAATCGCTTTTTAAGATTCACTTTATTAAACAACAACGTAGACTGGAATTTAAAATCTAGATTCTCTATAAGACTTATCATTGTTTCCATTATGCTTGGTTCGATGTGGAACACATTGGCGACACTACTTTAGACGAAATTGTCAGTTTTTGACTAATATTTTAACTACCGTGCAACAAATCCTTAACGGTTATCTTTATTTTACCTTCCGACTTCGAGAGAAATTTGACATGATGTTATGGAATTGTTTTGAGTGATCTTCTTTCAAAGTGTATCATTCTACCTGTATCACGACTTGTTGAGCCATCTCATATCCCCAGCTACGGGTTATCCTGCACGTGTTTTTTTAATCACTTCACCATTACAAGGAATCTAACGAACATTGAAAACTTGGCAAATTAATCAAGTCTTCTTAGCTTTATTTTTTTATTTTTATTTTTTTTTTGTAAAATTAAGTAATTATATTTTCTTTTTTTCTTTTCTAAATTAGTACGTGTTGTTGCCTTAGAAGTTGTCTGTTTATCTTGTGATTTTTATTGTAATGAATTAATAACAATAATAGCTCGAAATCTGTTGATACGACATCCCATCAGTTTCACACATAAATATTTAAAGAAAATGAAATTAAGCTGAGGTTAAGTAAAAATAAAAAAATTGAAAGAATCGAATGACACGGAAAGGATTGAGTCAGCTCATTAGCATCTCACGTGATCTTAAGTCTTTATTTCCTGTTGTTGTGTTTAGAGGTTTTATTTAACTAGGATTAATTTACCGAGGATTTTCATCAGCAAAAGTAAATTAATCCCTCCCCCACGCTCGTCTTTATTTTGACATTGCATTCCATTTTGAATATGGCAGAGAATTGAATATCATTATCAAGACTTCGGAAGTTCTTGTGGTTTTCTTCAACCCGTCTTTTATCCTACCCT
Source organism: Thereuonema tuberculata (assembly GCA_023159025.1). Lineage (NCBI taxonomy): Eukaryota > Metazoa > Arthropoda > Chilopoda > Scutigeromorpha > Scutigeridae > Thereuonema > Thereuonema tuberculata. The sequence continues at coordinate 101,016,951 of JAFIDM010000001.1, forward strand.
AGTACAATAATAACAGCGTAGGATGAGTCCTATTAACCTTTAAAGTGTTTTCTAAGTTAAAAAATTATTAATAATAATAAAAAAAAATGTAGCGTTTTTCATCCTCGGTCTGAGGCAAAGTTGCGAAAAATTCAGTGTTACTTAACATGGAATGAAAGTATTTTATTATACATCCAGTCGACACCAGATATAAATAAAAAACCCACTACAAAGTCTAATAATATATTATCTACATGTTAACTGTTAATAACTGTGCAAATCTTTGCGAAATTTGTAAAAATTATTTAATTTGAAAAAGCGGTAAAAGCAAAATTGTTAATACGATAATTGTTAATACGATTATTAATTATTAAATACGACACGAATAGAATTTGGACAAACATTACTGATTCACTTCAAATTGAATTAAACCAAATTCGAGAAGAAAAATAAATCCAAACTCATAATTTCAAAAGTAAATGAAATATAATGCTAGAAAAGATGCCTTTTACTAAACGCTAAATAGAAATTTAGAATTGATTGAACAGAAAGTCATGCAATACACAATGGACCACTTGAGGATAGGCGGGGCTTCGTAGTTCCAAAATATCCCACCAGGCTACTGCTTGGCTTGTAGGATAAACAAAGCCATATGCTTTGTTTTAACTCGACATAGAGGAAATATTGTATTAAAGAAGGATATTCCAAGCGTTTTACAGAATTATTGCAATAAGGAACTGCACAGTACTGCACCATTCCATATTGAAATATCAAACATCGACGATTTTTTGAGTAATTCACACTAAGTTATATGTTTGTTTATCCCACAAGATCCCACATTACACGTCATACGTGACGTCGATAAGGGCGTAAACCTCAAGTGGTCCATTATTGATGTTTTTTTTGGTATAAAATTCTTTTCAAAATTGTAATTGATTATAATTGAAGACTACGAAACAAAATAAACTTGATTTTGTATTGTTCGTCATAGTTAACTATTAATAGAAAAAAAATAACGAGTTCGATTTACAGCATTATAATAATAATTAAGAATATAAATTCTAATTGAAAATTAAAGTTAGAAATTAAAAAAAAGCATTTAAGTATTTTCATTAAAAGTTTTCAAATCTTTCATAATTCACAAATAAAGATTTCAGGAACTTGTATTTATAATTTTTTAAAATATTAAAAGATATTATTATATTTAATTTTTTAACTTGTTAAATATTTTTAAGTTGTTCTAAAATACCTCCTTAAAATATTGTTTTATAATTAAGTTTAATTTCGAATACTTCAGAATTTTTTTTATTAATGAAATAAGTTCAACAATATTGTAATCTATCAACTGCTGTTTCTAAATAAATTTTATCTTCTATCTTAAAACCAAGCGATTTTGTTTAAAGTTATTTTGACCCCATATTTTCTGGTTCGTCATCTTCAGCATTCCTCTTCATTCTACGCTGTTCCTATTTATCTTCTCTTTGGGAAGAATGTTTGAATTATAGGATTAATGATTCTCATTAGAACACTTTCCCTTTAGTTAAAAACTTCATGTAAATCTTTAAAAAAAAAAAGAATCATTGAAGAAAAATATGTAGTGTTTGAAAAGAATTTTATACTAAAAAAAAACCTCAAAATTTGTATGTTGCGTGACATTTGAATTGTATTCTGCATGCTTAATCAATTCTAATTTTTTCCTTCAATGATTCTTTTATACAGTTTTATAATTACTGTAGGTTAATATTATATATAGATTTAAAGAAAAAAAGAACAAAGAATACTTCCCGCAATACAAAGAACTTGGTAGTAAAGGAATGGAAACTGTCAAACCAAAAAATAATGGAGAATGTGTGTGTTTGATTCTGCTCCTTCATAAAAATAAGCTATAGTCCGACCACGATAATGTGACGATCAGAAGGAACCCCACTTGATGACGACATATGTTTTTCAGCCAATCAGAAACAAGCGTGCCTCAAAGCACAGGTCTCTTATTAATTTCCCTCAAAATGGCGCCCCGAGTATTTTACAGAGCAGTGCTCGAAAAATTAGTTTACAGGTTAAGATTATTTCCGAAAGGAATTGGAAAATGGAGAACTAAAATTAAAACTAAATTTTTGTTTTGTTTCGTTTTGTTTTATAGTTGTAACATAATATTCTTCGGAACTTTTGAGAGAGGCTAGTGCTGACGTCGAATCGTCATATTATCGTGGTCGGACTATAACCTCTCTTTGTATTACTTCTGAAATATTTTCTAAACACCAATTAAGTTAATTTGACTATCAGAGAAATGATGTAAGTTAAAATACCAAAATATATTAAAATGTATATTAAAAATGTATTAAATATTTTTCTGAGCTGGATAAATAACGCATGCAATGACTGATATGGCTTGAATTATAGTATATAGTATTCAAATTCATTTTTATTGTTGTTGAGGAATGACACAGAGGAACGATATGAATTACTGAGGATAATACAACAGACACTTCTAAAACTCCAGCTACAGTTCCATTTAGAATCATTCTCATAAGTAAAGGGTACGACTGCGTCACCGGAGTTGCCGGACAAGTGGCACCTTTCCTGAAAGCTTGTCCTAGGGGGAGTTCACTGGCAGAGTTTGCCGGGCAGACAGCCAGTAGGAGAGGAGGAGGAGACGGTCAAGAACGGAAACAGAACAGCCTGCTGATCCTCCAAACATCCGTTCATATGCTGGCAAATCATGCCACCACATCAGAACAAAGTTCTGCTTTTGGTCGACTCATGGTCTTCAAACAAGGATGATAGCCTGTTGGATAAGTATGTGCCTGTAGGAACGAAATTTATTAAGAAACTGTTTCCAGCAGGATGCACTGGAATCATCCAGCCATGTGACGTATATTCTTCCGTTCGTTTAAGTCTTTCGTCCGCTTCATCACAGACACTGATACTGATGTTCACATCGCCCATCTCGAATATCTGGCGTAGGATTCGATTCTTGGCACTCCAGTCATTCACGCTGTATCAGTTCAGTACTCCTCGCTTCAGAAACATGATAAAGTATGCTTCTACAAATATGGGTACCTGGACATTGAACCTCATCCAACGACCACTGCTTTGACTCGATCGTCAATGACAGGTGCTTCAAGTGTGACAGCATTTCATTCGTTAAATGTGCTCACTGTGAACAGAGTATCTGCCTTTCGCACGTCCTGTTCTCTGAACTTTACATCGATTATAGCTTCAAATCAGAAGCTGATCAATAACAATTTCCTGCTTATTTTCCATCAATATCTGCTTATTGTGTCTGTCTCATCTTCTCTAAGGTTGCAGGCTACTTATAAGCCTCTTGGAGTGACTTATAAGTGATTTCTCATAAGCCACCATTTAACTTTGACCCCTCATAGTTCCTATACTTTTGGCTGTCTGCCGCTACAATTTTGCTGGCTGACTTAGATATGGAAGATCTTTCGAATGTACATGATCTGAACCGGCAACTCCGGTGACGCTATCGTGACCTTGTCAGTTTTACGAATTTTCTTTAAGGTTTTCTGAAATCTATAATGACATTAAGGTTGTTGTTTTTGTTTTGTTTTTTTCCCTTAAAATTATTAAATATCAAAAATTCTTTGTTAGATGCTATTATTTATCTCGGGATAATAATCATAGACAACTACTGAACTGACAGTTATTTTAATACAGTGGCTATAAAGAACCAACAACATGGGAAAAATCCCATTTTAATAAAGATTTCATTCATAAAGATTTTAATAAAGATTGATATTTAATAATTATAAATACCGAATAATTAGAACAATATCAAAATCCTAGGAATTTATTATGAATTTAAAGTTACATTCGTGTAGGGAAGCATCAAAGCATTTCAAATGTTTCATTTCATGAATTGCAAAGATGAACTAAGAGAGTGAATTTTCTTTCAAATAATAATTAAAATGTTTGTGATACGATATAAAAAAATAAAGGCCTATATCAGTTAGTTTTAAAAAAAAAAAAATTGTTAAATTCACTTTCGTTTATAAACTCGAGGTGGTGACTCAGGATATGGGGAAATCTCGACAAACCTTCCATCGATGCATCGTGGAGAATTTAAGGCGTTGGAGGGCGCTGTTTCCTTTTTAGCAGCTAATAATTAATTCCAAGTTTCGTTACATTTCATATTTTTTTTTTGTAGACTTCTGGGAGTAGTAACAATTAAAAATCAACGACATAGTGAAATTTGATTGTTGACATTGGATTGACATTCCATTTAAAAAAAACAGAAACAAATTAAAACATTCAAACAGATGTCAAGATAAAAATGAAATAAAGATGAAAACTTGTAACTTTGATAATATTTACATAAATGTAATATTTATGTAAAATGATGAAAAGCGTGACTACAACAGAGGTTTAAAGAGGTTTTTGACTATTTAATTCTCTTCAAGCCTGAAGCTACGCTAACACCCTCCGATTTTGCACCAACTTAGTCGGCCGATTTTGACGTCACGAGTCCGGCCAACTTTTTGTCAGCCCCGAACAGCATCCAACTCGCAAATGAAGTCGGCAGTGATATTAGCAATCCCATAATGCAGTGCGTTTCCCCCAGCAGCTGTGGAAAATCCGAAAAAATCGAGGTTTTGAAACCTCTCTGATAAATTCTGCTGCATACAATTACTGCATTTCAGTATAAACTTTATTTATGCGTGAAAGAAACTCGCAATACTCTGATATTCATTGTGTACGCGCTTGTCTTCGACTCGAATCGGTGAACATCGTTTTAGACGCCATTTCTTTCCATGGGCGTGACGTCACGACTGACGTGTTCCAACTCTGCCCTGTGATTGGGTAATTCCGACCGACTTCCAACCAACTTCCCGAGGTGGTGATGCACATCCAACTCGAATCGGCCGACTAAAGTTGGTGCCAAGTCATTGAAAAACTGGCTCAAAACTGTGCCAACTCGTGACGTCAAAATTGGCCGACTAAGTTGGTGCAAAGTTGGATGGTGTTCGCGGGGTTTTAGGTTGTACTGCCGTAGTTAAGTTTAACGCACGATAATTATAATACATCAGAGAAAGAGATTCAGATGTTTTCTGCTATCCCAACTAAGGAGTGGTGATACCTCGAAACATCTGTTCTGGGACGTGTAAAAGATCTGAAACACTTTGTGCTTCTAGGAGGAAAAGCATATAAAGCTACTCTGATAGCAGTAAAGGAATTGCAGATATCCGTATGTTTTTTGGAAGATTTCTATGTTCATTTCAATTGAAAATTATATAAATGTAGACTACTTTAATTGATAATCATAAATAAATACTTTATATAGGCCTAGTGAGAAACTTCGTAGATAATACTCCGCACGAGTCTTATCTGTAACATCGCTGTAATTTTCCTAGTAGGTGAATGGGCTCTAAAGGCACTTTCCAATGTTTACTGGGGGGCGCCACCGGTGCCCGGAGTCGTCGATGAATTATCTCCATAGAAACCTATGTTAAAAACATCAAATTCTTTTATTCTATAAATATGCTATCTATTTTAATGATTTTTTTTTTGTTTGTTAAAAGCAATAGCTTATCAAAATAAATATTTAATTTTTAGATGTGATCCTGCTTCATAATTCATATTGGATATAAACAATAATTAATTAAAAATATTAAAATCAAAATAATATTTTTTTTGTAATTATATTTTATTATTTATAAATCTGCAGTCTTATTTATCTGTATCTAATCAAAAATTTTATTAATAGTTAAACAGTTGCACAAATACATTTTAAAACTTTTGTATTGAAAAATAATGGAAAAATATTATTATTATTATGCTAGATAACTTTTAATTTCTAAGTATAAAATAATTTTATCAACGGAGGACGAATTTACGATGGAAACTTACATAATTGTAATAAACAAATAAAAATTTTATCTGCTAGGTAATATCTTAAGAAATTAACCAATTCACATCTGAATATTATTTAATAATGAAAAAAAAACTGACATATTTACCTTGAATTTCTGTTTGTATTTCTATTCGATTCTATTATGAAAAAAAGGAGATACTTGAGTAATGAAAATAAGTAAATAAAATAAAAATGAGGTAATGTACAGAAAAAAGGCTGTAATTTCTGATTAAGAGTTCACTCACAATTCAAATTAATTTGTTTTCCGGAAAATAAATAACTACTTTCACTCCCTGCTTTGTTTTCCTTCTTTAGCTTCTGAAATTTTCATTGAAAGTTGTGAAGATATCATAATTGTGATATACTATTTTGTTTTTTTCTTATATATTGTTATATGTGCAGAAAGGACTATTTTTTTTTTAATCTCCATATGTAAGTAATAATATAATCCTTTAGAAAATGTATAGATTTTCAAACTAATTAAAATACTAATAAATAACACTTTCTTTGCAATTTCGTCTGGCCGTTTGTTAAAATGAAATTATTTTGTAATTAAAACATTAAAAACTATCTATAAGAATAATAACAATTTACTTTATTTTTTTAATATTTTTAATATTTTAAAATATGATCAAAACTGTTAAATTATTAATTAAAAGCTACAGAGAAATAAGACTTCAGATTTATAATTAAAAAAAATATTCTTTAGATTTTATTGTGTTCAATAAAACGTTGTTTCCGTCTGATCGGCGTTATCATGCCTAAAAATATTATTTATTTTGATAAACTAATGCTTTGAAACGAAATCGTTAAAATAGATAGCATATTTATAGAATAAAAACGTAGAATAAATGATCATATTTATGAAATAAAGGTAAAACTGGACTAAGAAGTTGGTGTTTTTAAAATGGATTTCTACGGACAGAATTTACCGACGACTCCGGAGACGGTTAACTCCCCGTTATAAACAAAGATTGGGCATCCATCTATTTCGTTTTTATTTCTTCACAACAAAATATATTTAATTGAAATATCAAGAATATTTAAAAAAAAAAAAAAAACCGCTTCGTAGCCCTTTAAAGTCTCTTTTTTTTTTTTTTTTTTTGTTTTGTTTGTGAATAAAATTAACAACAAATAAACCGATTTAAATCGTTTTGTTCTTGAATTAAAAGCTCAATTCCAGGAAGTCTTGAAGCATTTGAATCGCCATAGTCGTGTTTCAGCGAAACAGGATTAATCTGCTGTGTTTATTATCAACAATGATTGTGTCTTTAATTTTATAGTGCGTTTGATTTATAAAGTACTCATTACATAGAGAGAGAGTGAGATTTGGTTCATAAAAAAAGATATGTCCCTGTATGACTCATCTCACAACGAGTAATTCGCTAATTACCGCGAATAGAAGATATGATGACAAGGACACTGGGGAAAGACCTCGACTTCTTCTCTATACTATGAGAAAAAAAAAAAACCCCGGCTTCAGTAATTTCGTACCTCGTTTATCAGTTAAGGAGAAGGTGTGCTTCATAGCGAGATAATTAATGAATTGTTTGGGTTTTGTTTTTTTATCTTATTTATTATCAAAATTTTACAATTGCATGGTTCAATAATGTATATGAACTTACAGGAAGAACCAGTATAGTTATAATTTGTTATATTCAATTAAAATACATATAAATTTCGTTCGGATTACCCATACTTTTATTTTCCTGGAATCCTGTCTCTGCAATCACCTCAATAATCGAAGTATTAATCGAGTAAATCGATTGCTTTATTGTATTTCTAAATAAAGCTGGTGTGACAAAATGAGATAAATGTTAGAAAATGATTTTAAAAAGAAACTGGCAGTTTTAAAAATAAAATCGAATTATTAGTAAACTGTAAGTTAGAGTCCCCCATATAAATAAGTAAATAAATAGATAAATAAATTATCATCGTCTATCGAAATTATAAAATGCATAATTGTTCAACGTGGTAGGTAAAGTAAATTTTATCAAAAAAGCGCCAAAAAAGATTTTTTTTTTTTATTCAAATACAAAAAAATATCCTTGCCCAAAGCTATCTTATTAGATAAACTTGTTGTAAAGCCAAAATCATAAGCATTTTAGTAATCAAACTCCTTACACTGTCCTTTCATATTAAAAAGTGTTTTTTTTTTTTTAAATCGTCGTTTGTTTTCAATAAATATTTCAACAAACATTAAAAAACTACAAAAAAAGGTTATATATTTTTTTATTCTTTAAATATTCGGGCTTTGTAGGCCAAATATATTTAGTTTAAAATATCTCATTGTAAGCCTATGCATATCCTTGGAATAGCGGGAGGTAATGCTCCCAGCGTAACGTGACCAAACCAGACTAAGTTGAGGTTGGGTGGTCAGCCTGACGCCCGCCCGCCTTTAACTCCCGGACCCATTGTACAGAGGGCTAGGTGGACTCTGGGACCTGTCTGGAGAAGAATTCAGCGTGGACTCATACCCGACTTCCACCAGGGTGGGGAATTGAACCCATCTATTTGAGACAACAGGCGAGCGCCTTACTACTTGGCTACCAGGCCCACTTCTGTGCCAACGGCTTTTCTGAAAAGGTCTGAGATCTGAGATACTTTGATCTGTTTCAAATTTCCAACGTGCATTTCAACATGTTTTTTTTAAAAAACTTTTGAAAGGGGAGATGGTTTTTGAAGGAAATTTCTGTTGATTTTCTTATATAGTAAAACCTTGTGGTACGAACGACTCAGGTCACGAACATGTCGGGTTACGAACAACAACTTCGAAAATTTTTTGTCTCGGGTAACGAACATTGCCTCGGGTTACGAACGAAGGTGAGAGAGAGAGAGAGAGAGAGCAAGGTTTAACGTTGAAGACAAACGCTCGCGTGCAGTACAAACGAAGGCCACGCAGTACCGACATCGCTTAGCGCTAGCCTACAGTCCAGGCAAATCTTACCTGATAATACAGGAACAGATACGCGGCTAAATCACACCAAACGCGTCTCACCTTACATCTGAAAGTATCTTTCCGCGCCCACATGATTCTTTTTCCGATGTAAACAAGACATCATAATGTATTTTTTAAAGTAATTTATTTTACATTTAATTTATTTGCTTGTTTTCTTTCTATTTACTGAATACGTAAGTTTTGTCAGGTAAACGACGGATGTTAATAAAAAGGAACGATTCTTTCGACTTCAACCGGATCATCTCTATTTCATTGATTTCAATGTTTCGGGTTACGAACATTTCAGGTTACGAACCGAGTTCTCGAACGAATTAAGTTCGTAACCCGAGGTACCACTGTATGTAAATAATAATACTATTGAGATCTTTTCGGAAATTTTAATAAGTATATTACAGTTTAATAGCTATATATAGCTGTTACACCGTAATTTTAACGGTAATAAGTCGGCAGCCATAATTGACGGTTATTTACCTTTTTTTCAACGATCAACTTCTTACAGTGTAGACAATCAACATAACGTCTAAATTTTGCTTTTATATTTGTATGAAACAATAAAGATTAAATAATACCTAACCTCAAGGTAGATTTATGTATGTACATTCGTGCAGAATGAATTTTATGGCCCAGATTTTGTTACTGTAACAATCCATCAGACTGAAAAACTCAGTGTTTATGAGTGTTTATTAAACTTGAGAATTACGCGATAGAGTTTTAACAATTGTTATCTTCGCAACGATATTGGAATCTGGTTCTGTAGCAGAGCAGTCACAAATAAATTTCCTTTGCTGCCTTCTGTTATGTTAGATTATAACAAAACAGTGACGCAACGAGGGTTGCTTTGTTTGTTTGTTTTGGGAGGAGGGCTAAGGATGTTGTAAAAAGTCCAATCAGATGTAGGTCTATTTTAAAAATAAATTGTTTCACAGATCCCTTTCCAAAATAATAAGATACAGATACGTTAGTGCTTTAATAAAGGTTTTCTTTTCTTTTTCTTTTTTTTTCTTTTTGGATTGGAGGGGATCACTGTACGGTAAACATTAGCCTTTGAGTGCTATAAGTAAAGAATAAGGTCGTTTTTATTTTATTTTGTTAAGATAAACTTATTTTAGCTCATAACTTACAGGAATGAAGTTATATTTATATGGGGTAATATGAACACAAAATGCTTCTCATTCAATTTCTAATTTCTGTTGTAAATATTTGGTTCAATATCTTTTTCTAAATTGAATCTACACAGATTGAAACGAAGTTATTTTATCGTCACATTATCAAGGAAGTTAAATTTTTATATTTAGAAATTATTTTCCGTGTTTCTCCAATGAATTTAATGCGTGTTGGTTTCTTTTTCAGTATACCACCGAGAACTTCGCTTCGGAAGAGAAGGCTCGTCAAGTGGAAGCTTTCTTCACCGAACACCCCGTGGCCAGTGCGGAGCGAACAGTTCAGCAATCCATTGAAAGCATTCGCCTCAACGCCAAATGGTTGGCCAGAGACTTACCTGCCATTAAGACATATCTGGTGTCAAGGAAATAAACAACCAACCAACAAACGAAGAAGAAGAAGAAGAAATTCCATAAATGGTGTTTAACTCACTTTCTTTTATCTGGAAACTAGAGGAAGTTAATGTTTTCGATGGAAAAATGCTTTTTTTTATATATTGCAAATTTTGTTTATTTTGATGAAATCTGTTTATCTTGATTGTACGAATAATTTGTTTTAATCGCTTTCAAATAAAATCCCCTGTTTCTATGGTTAATGATTTTCTTTACTATTTACTTTTTTTCGCTTAAGGTTGGGATTTTTCCCCAATTAAGTCTCAAGAATAAAATCTCCATCGATTCTGCAGCGATTCTGTTCTTGCGGACTAAGTTTTTATTCATGTTTTGTATCTCTGCATTTTTTGAAATTTTTCGGTCACCTGATTGTACAGGGTTGCCGAGAAGTTCCCGTACCCCTTATTCTGTATTCTTGGTATGCATCCTACCAAGAGTCAA
>JAFIDM010000001.1:101037754-101051626 GCA_023159025.1 Thereuonema tuberculata
TGACTCTATTAATCCTTTATACGTTTTGGAAGAACTAATTAACAGTCAGATATTCAGGGTCTACTGTTTTCAATAAAATAGGATAACACGTCGTGTACAAATAAAAAAATATGTTCAAGTATTTAAAAGTTATAAGAATTCGTAATTATTTAATAATTTAAGTAATAAAAAAAAATCAGAATGCAATGTTTAGCTGTTTAAAAAAATGAGATTTTCATCTTTCACTTCATAGAATAATTCATTGAATCGAGATGCATAAATTTATATTTGTTGCCTCTGATTGGCGGTGGAAGAACCACGTGATAAGGCTGTGTCTGGTTGGTCGATAGGTTTTAATGCGAGTGTTTGTATGGGTGCATTGCTGTACTCCGAGGGAGATGAGCCCGATTTATGGAGGACGCTTCTCGTGACTCGTTAGGGTCCCTGGGGATTAATACAAGGGTGAACGAACCACGTGGGTGGGAGGGGTAATTAACAGTGGTGCTGTGTTAATATTTGAATTAAAATTTCTTGGTAATAACCACTTGGTCAGTTTATCGTAATTAATTACAACTTACTAAATTACTAACCAATTATTTACTAAAATTAAAAAAAACAAAGGTAGATTATTATAAATTTAAAAAAAAAGGAAAACAATTTAAAATTTTTAAAGATAATGCCTTTAGAATGTAAATATTATTTAACAATGCTGAATTATTGACGTTTAGAAATTGTAAGGTCATACAATTAGGACTCTAATAAATTAAGCTCTCAATCTGAAAAATATCTATTTTGTTTTCATTAGTATTTCTTCTTAGATCAGATTTTGATAAATTCAAAGAAAAAACAAAAGTTTTTTCAATTGTTTGTTATATTTCCTTTTTTGAATTTATCAAAATCTGACCTTTAATTTGAGAAATCATAATGAAAATATATAATCAAAATAAATAATATCCTTTTTAACAAGAGGAAATAAGAATATATAGCGGAATTGTGATAAGAAGTAAAACAAGCAAAATAAAAAGTCATTATTTGATTCAAAAATTGCAATTTCATCTGCTTTTTTATTAATATTTATTTCTGGCTGTATTTTCATCGCTATTAATACTTTTAATTTCACAAATTACTTAGTTTCAGGGATAATTATAAATCATTTTGACTGTTTTATTAATTAATATTTTTAACCGATTTAATTAAAATGTCGAAAATATATTAATTAAATTGAAAGAAATATTTAATTTGACTATTTCATATACTACACCTGTTGAATTGATTGTGGTGAATGTGGGTGGCAGGGAAGCCAAGAACCGCGACCTGAAGGTCTATTGTGCTATCCAGCGGAAATAGGAACAGACGGAGAGAAAGACTGTGAAAGTATGGTTGGAGAAACGGGAGAACTCGAGAAAACCTGCCCAGCGCGACTTGTCCACCACCAGGAAACCCACTTGAGAATCGAACCCGATACTCAGAGGTGAGAGGCCAATGTCTTAGTGACACCGCCAACCGGGCGGCCTACTATATCTGAAATATCATTATTGCCGTTCCAACGTGAAGTAAATACAGTAAAACCTCTCAAATCCGGCCCTCGGTAATCCGGCCTGGTCCTCAGTAATTTTTTTTTTTTTTTTGATAACTAAATTCGTTACCCTATTTTGTTTCCCTGTCCGCGCGTATTCATTATGAATGAAAAAGTAAAGCTTAATGCGTTAAGGAAATTGGATGCAGGGGAATCTGCAAAACAAATATCACTATAGCTTGGTGTCGGAAAAGCCACATTTGTATTTTTTAAATAAATATTTGAGTGCAAAATTATGAAAATGGGGTTAAATTAATTAAACCTGGCATTATGTCTTCACAGAAATTGAGCTATTGAGTTATTTTAAGAACACTCGGTAGTCCGGCTTTTCTGTAATCCGGTCTACTGGGCGTCACATTAGGCCGGATTTGAGAGGTTTTACTGTATAGATCTTTTCAAAATGAATAAAAACAATGCAATACAGTAGCCGTTGCGAAGCATTGTGGGATATGTGTCCACAGACACAGACAAAGCGTGGATATAAGTAGGGTGACCAGATTTTTACATTGGCAAAACGGGACACCATTGACCCGGGGGGGGGGGGGGACCCGGAAAAAAAAAAAAAAAAAAAAACAGAATCTCCAGTTCGACAACCAAAAAAAAAAACCACGGAATCTCCAGATTCAAGAACCAAAAAAAAAAGGAATCTCCAGTTCGACAATCAAACAAAAAAAGGAATTCAATTACCAAAAAAAAAATCGGGACTTTTTTAAAATGCCGCGGGACGCGGGACAAATTGTTAAAAATCGGGACTGTCCCGCCAAAATCGGGACGTCTGGTCACCCTAATATAAAGCGTCTTTCAGAAGCCTAAAATGTATGTAAAAACTTTGTATTATATGGTGTTTCAATATATCAGAAATAATTTTACATTCAAAATACAAATAAGAAGATTTTTTTTTTTTTTTTTTATTTATTTAATTAGTTATTGTGCTTTTCTTATTTACGTGTTTCTTACAATTATCCTTTTTTTTATGGAATTAAAAAAAATATTTATTATGCATTGTTAGGGAACAAGGATTTCTCTGATTGAGGGGCTCAGAGGAGAAGAGCGACATGCCCGAAAATTAAAATTTTACAGGAAAGCAAGTTTTTGAAAAAATAAATACCTGCAGTATGTTAGCAAACCTACCTGTAATTATTTAAACTGGGCAGAAAGTAGATGTGAAATTGTAGATGACGGTTAATGGAATAGATATAAGACAGCAAGATATATTTGATGGTAGGAAAAAAAATTAAAATCGTATATTTGTGGCTTTTTCACTGGATCCCTAATCCATGAACAAATTAAACTGAGTTTGTGTTTGAAACTAAAGTAGATTTTTTTCTCATTGTTATTTTAAATATATTATTATCTGATTAAAGAAAGCTTTAAGAACAAACTAATCACTTCTATTTGGATATATTTGTATTTGTTTATGCAATGAGGATCAATTTCTCTCTTTCTCTCCATTATTTGAAACCAAGCAGTTGTGATGATCCGATTCCGCCTTAGGCAGATTTCATTGTAACCGATACAAATAAAACGCACAGGACAAGAAAATGAGGCGAAGACCGGTAGGAAGTCAGCAATGAAGGTCAAAGTTCATTTCATTAATTTATTAGGGCGAAGTCGTGGTGGCCATCCATCAAACAAGCGAGGGATTAGCACAGGTTAATTAAGACTGGATGATAATTAAATGCATCCAATTAACTGGTATCGGCAGCTTTTGTAATTCAAGCCCCTTCCTTCCCCCCCTTCCTCACTTGTGCTTTTTGAGAATCACGATGGAGGGGGGGGGGAAATCAGTGCATGAATTTACGATGCATTCAATGCACTCAAGAAATTTGAATAACAATTACAATAACTTGAAATTTAACTATTCGTTATTTGTTGTTTCAGCAGGGATTCATCCTATGTTGAATTTATGGTTGATGTTTATTAGACAAATAGACCTTTAAAATCAAAAAAATGTCGATGGTTTCCTACACTGGAAACATCTATCCAGAGGAAAAGAATCTTTGCTAATGAAAGTGAAGAACAGAAATTGAAGACAAACTTTCCAAGAATTATATTGAAGCTATTTGTCATCCTCAAACTGCTGAAGACAATTCCTTCATTTCAGCCCAATTCCTTCTTGGCTGATAATGTTAATGTTTTCGATAAATAATTTTAACGTGTGTAAAATTAACAATTAGATATGTACAATTAAAACACATCTGGAGATTAAAAATACAAACAATTAAAAACTATGTCTGACGAAGATTGCCGAAATGGCAATCGAAACAGGTAACAGTTTTTAATTGTTTAAATATTTTTAATTCCATGTGTGTTTTAATTGTAAATATAAGTTTTCGATGATGAGTAAATATTTGTTTTATATGTATTGCTCGCATTGTTATTATAAGTTTTCGATATTTATTTAAAAAAAAAAAAATCTAAATAAATACTGCTATTTTTTGCAGAGAATTTTGTATGTTGTAATTCTCTGTCTGCAAAACATTTTCAGCGACAGCTATTCTGGATAGAATATCAATAAAAAGGAAAGTTTTAGATTTGGTTTAGAAGTAGTCCAGAATCGTCAGTGAACTCGTCGACAATAAAATAGAAAACCTTTCATGGCCACTCCCGAGTAGGTTTCTTAAACAAAATTCAAGATTCAAACTTTTTTAATATAAAACACGAATCAAATAAATTTCATTTTAATTGGCTCCTGCTAAAAGTAAAGTAATTTTTAATGATAAGTAAGACCCTGAAATCATTCCTCCAAATATTTATTTTCGTTGAAGTACAAATTTATATTTCTTAGGTTATTCTTATACTCTATTAACATTATTAAGAAAGAAAAATGAAATTGAAAATGAAATGTGGAATACAATGGGTACAGTTTATAAATTAAAATGTAGAACTTGTCAAAAAATCTATTTTGGAAATTCGGGAAGAACCTTAAGAGAGAGAATACAGAAACATACTGCTGCTTTCGGCTTGTTAGTCCAGAATGGGCGGACCATTGCATTAATGGAAACCATAATCCGGATCCAATTGTAGAGATTTTATTCAAACTCAAAGCTAGCACACAAGGTATATAATAGAAGTCTATACTACAAAAAGCTATCCATGCATTAACAGAGATAAAGGTTACGCAATGAACATTGTCTCACTTCCAGAATCTAATGCGACATAAAGAAGAGAAATTTAAATAATGGATATCAAAAATCATTTGTTAAAAGAAATGAATTATTATTTGTTTTTAAGCCATTGAAAATAACTTCCATGCGTATACATTGTTGACATTATTATTAATGTATATTATTGTTATTTTATTTGCGAAACTTGACAAAGCGGAACGACAGCTTCTGCGAAATATCGTTCTAGGAATTTGAAATTGATAGAATTTGAAGAAATATATTTTGAATTAAATTTTGTTTTATTTTGCTGTTATTGATGATTGTAGTGCGATTACATACATGTGTATGTATAACATTAATTTGTATGTATAACTTATGTACAGTAGTACATTGAAAACGGACGGAGTAATTGTGTCGAAGTCGAAAACTCTTTTATCTTTTCAAAAAAATGACTTGCTTTCGCAAGTTTAAAAATGGAAAAGATTTCAGTTGTTATTAATAATATTTATTAAAGAGGTTATGTTGTTCAGTCACATGATCGCTTATTTGTTAAACTTTTCAAATTCATTGCATTGTTTGCTGTGATAGGTTTATTAGTGATACATTGCTTCTTAAATGGTACTTATTTGGAAAGGAAATATATGTTATTCTCTTTTTCGAATGTAACATCAACTAATTTTGGCAGATTAGTGTAATAAATATGTATCAGCTTATTCAATTTGTACATTGCATCACATGTACAAATTAAGTGTACAAAAATAAAGGTATTAATATAAGCAATAAGCAACATAAATCTATACATAGCACATGGAATTGCCTCAAATACGAAAAAGATCTTATCGACATTAAAAAAGGCCTATTAAGTCACTGTTGATACAATGAACTAAGCTCTTTAAGATTTGATTCAAAAAGCTAATATATCTTGGCTTCTTCTTATGACTTATTGAAATATCCCATCAATGTTGGTATCTTCGTCTTCATAGCTTCTTTATCTTTATTCCTTCAATCTTCCTTTTCGTTCTTCAGTTGATTTTAGGAAGTTCGGATATGAATGAAAAGAAACTAGATTGTCATGAACATTCTGAGCAGCTGAGTCAAGTTTTTCCCTAAGTTCTTTATAAAATGGCTCGCTTGAGTCTGACGTCATAAATAACATGTGACCTTATATCACGAAGCTAAAGGAACGGATGCTCCTCAGTACAATTACTAAGGACTTTTCTAAACAGTTACAGCTGTTGCTCAGTCAAAGTATGCTTCTCTGAAGGATAAAAAAAACCCACCTGTTTTCTTTTTTTTCTGTTTATTTTTCGAATACAATAAAGCATTGATCGTTTTTACTGCCATTCCGCTGTTATCGCAAAAAGCGAATACAAAAAAAATAATTATTGAACTATTCTTACTTTACTGTAATTTCCTTTTTTTTCTTTATTTTATTCATTTAAGTTTTGTATTTATTTTACTTTATTGTTTAAAATCCCTTTTGATATGTTTTCCTTGGTAAGTTCCAAATCTTATTTTTTTTTTATGACTGTTCGCTGCAGTGTCATTGGGTACAAAATGAAAGCACTTTTATTTAAATATTTCCTTGAAACATTTACATTTCTTTCTTCGTTTATTAAGGTTAAGAAAGGGCGCGAAGTCATGGTAACCAGTATTTAATTCAGGATGAGCAGAGCTTAGACAGGAGGAGGTGAATGTTGAATTTAAAGAGAAATTGAAAATGAACCCAAGCACGGGAGTGGGGAATAAGTTTTGAATGTACTTTTTCTTTTTCTTGATAATTTACTTATTTATGTATTGATAATTTGAACAAAGTTTGTTGTATGTATCTAATAAGTAATTTTACTGGAGTAATTATTTTATTGAGGATAGTTCCTTCATTCTATTGTAAGTAAATACTTTAGAAGATCTTGGAGTGCTTTCATAATATATATTACAGTCCAACAGACGGATCTTGACGATCTCGTATTTTCGTGATTTCACGTAATTTACGCGAGAATAGCCTCTATCCATGTCTTCTCACAAAATGGCGAAGTAAATTGAAATATTTAAATGAATTATAATACGGGAAAATGCATGAGACTTTTACTACATTTTAATATAGTTTTCTTAAATTGAAAACAGTCAATAAACAAACAATAAATTCATTAGGTAACATTTTCCTAGTGACAGTCATTCAAAATACTAAATTCCTTGAGACCTGCTGAAGAGGCTAATGGCCAGATCTCGTGTTTTCCGTAATTCTCACGCAAACGAGATCGTCAACATCCATCTGTTAGACTGTAACTAAGCTTTAACTTTAATACGGAAAATATAAAGCAGAAATTTAATCAGATATTATTCTCTTCTTTAACATCAGTTACCACGAAATATTGTGCTGGTGTTTGTGGGAGAGTCTTTGGAATCTAAAGACAACGAGTTAAGTTCTGGAACGGAACTGAATTAATTTATTAAAATGAGAAACAGGATTTTTATACTATTTACAAAGCTTGATTTGATTGGCTAAGTAATTAAAAATATACTTAATGATTGGATAAAAACATAACAAACTTAAATTAATTAACTGATCCAATGGAAAAGAATTTAAAAATAAACAGAAAGTCAGTAATTAGGAAATGCAAAGGAATAACGTTTAAGGATAAAAATGAATACAGATAAATAATTTCTACAAAAAAATTAATTTCTACATAAATAAATGATTTCTAAATGTATTTATATAAAAACTGTTACAATATTATCTGATTTATCAAGAGTTTAATCGTCTAAATGCATTTCATTCATTAATGTTTTTTTTGTTTTTTTTCATTTTTCATTTATGATAAATAAATGAATGAATTTTAGTTTAATATTTATTACATGTCTATTTTGTGTTGTTATACATTGAAATGTGTTTGTTAATTTAACTTTAGAATTGCGTTACTCTACATTTTCGTTTGGCTTATTGGATTGTGTTCCTCCTCTACCTGTGAAATGAATGATTTAAATATTCCACCTCGCGACGACCGGACGGAGGAACCAAAGGAGATGAAACGGATCTCACACGCGTCAACTAGAATTCCCGACCCCCCGCGAAGGGCCCCCTCCACCCCCTCCTGAAGCAGCAGCAGCCCCTCACTCGAGAGACCGACCACACTTCCAACTGCCTCATAAATTCCTCGGGAAAAGAGAGTGTTTGCTCACTGGGAGGCCAACAACACAAAAAGAACCCAACAAATCAAGCCAACACTATTGGAATCTCACCCGTATTGCATAAATAGAAAAAAAAAAAAAAACAATAGTCAATTAAAAAGAATTGCAAACATTGAATATTCATTGTTAGGTAAAATGATGTTCGTTCTGTAGTTTTCTTTTACTTAAAAAAATCTTCTTTTTTGTTTTCTCTGAACTTAAAAAATATAGTTCATTTTCTTCGTTTTTTTTTTGTTTTACTAAATTCAGTTTGAAAGTATTGGCTCAAAGTGGAACCAGTTGACTGATTGATTTGTTATATAATTGATACTGAATTTGTTCTAACAACATTCCAAGAGAAAATAAACTATAAGGAATATATTAAAAATTGCTAATCAAAATTAATATTTTTCTCTTTCTGTTAAAAATGTTCCAAAAACTTCCGCTGACGAATTCTGTTTCATCTTTGGATATCTTTGGCCACTGCTTTAAAATTTAGAATAGAGAAACATCAAATGCTTTTATCTATCGACAAGTTTTTGAAAGCGAATTTTTTGCAAAGAACCAATTTTTCAACTGTATAAAATTTAACGTGTATGGAACGATTGAAGTTAAAATAAAAAAACTAACGCATAAATTATAAGATTAAAAAACATTTAAAACATTAAAATGCTACATGTTTCCACCAATCTTAGCTGGGCTTTTACAAGTGAATAACACAAGGCATTCAAAGGTTTAAGTACAGAAAATTGAATGAGGAAGCCAATCAATTTTTCATATGATCGTTATTATTATTATTTGAAAGCATATCAAGTAGTTTGTCGAAATTTAACGAAAATTTCAAAAACAAATTATCAGTGATTGTTAGTCAATGATAAATAGTTTTCTTATTTTTTTTTATTACTGTTAATTAATTCCTCTACAACTGCTGCCCGTTACAGTGGTCAGAAATTTATTAAAAATTTCCCATCTCTAAAGTTATTAAGATTTTCACATATTATAAGAATCCCAAGATGTTTCCATGTATTACAACTCGTCAGCTGACATACCGGTAACTCAAAAAAAAAAAATCCGAAACTTTCTGTCGGATGTCGTAATGTAATATATAAAGCCTCTCTATGATTTACTGGAGTGTTCTGTAGTAAGGGAATTAATAAAAGAAGAATTAACTAGGGCCAAACCTCTAAATTTACAGCCCACAAAGAGGCTTAACACTATTAGTTTTTCTTTCTTTTTTTCCCTACATTCTTCGTGGGGTAAGAAAAACTAATTATTCCTGAAAATTGAAACTTAGTGGCCCACCTTCCATTATTTGCAGAAAAATTGCACTGTGGGAAGTGTGTTTGACGAAACGGCGGTGAGCAATTTCTGCTAGGCAGTGAGCAATTTCTTCAAAAAAAATGTAGTTTTGGAACCTTTCTGCGTGTTCCAGTTTATAAAAACAAAACAATATCTGTAAAAAGTAATTAATTAAATTGTTCTAACATTATTTACTTAGTAATTCCTGCTTAAAAAAGGATTTTTTTTTTTTTACTGACGAGAATTGTTTTATTTGTGACTAATCATTCTAAACGTGACGCTGAGAAATGAAAATTCAACAAACTTTAAAATATATCGAATATTAATGTATCTTTCATGAAAACTAATAAGAAATTCTAAAATTTATTATAAGGGTTCAGTTAGATTAAATACTCTAAGAAAGTTTAATATTTCTTTATTAGTTTTAGGTTTTTTTTTAATAATTATATTCTTAATTTAACATTCTTTACATCTTTAAAAAAATAATAACAATAAATTAATAAAGTGCGAATCATGAATGATAAAGAACTGAAATTTTAAGGAAAAATAAAAAAAAAAAAAGAAAATCTTCAAGATTTATTTCCATTATTTTACGTTTCTCAGTTTAAACAAAAAAAAATTGAATTTAGATTTGACCAAAACAGTCCCGAACTCTGCATTGAAATAGTGGAATGTAAATTTACATTTGTTTTTATATTATTGTAAAATAAAGTTAATAGTTTATGAATGATATTATTGATATTTCTGCTTATGCTATTGTTTTTCAAATATGAAATAGTATTTGTTTGATTGATAAAAGGATATGCTTTTTTTTTAAATCTCTAAAAAAACTTGTGCAAGACATAGTTAAGAATTTTTCTCAAAACAGACAGTTTTTCCTTGAGTGTTATTATTATTATTATTATTGTTATTATTGTAAAACCTATAATTAAACTGCAAAATAAAATTTTAAAGATAATTTTCTTCAAGCAAAATGTAAACGATAAAAGTATAATATTAAAGAAAAAACTTCAATACAATATACTAAATCCCAAACAAAAATTCATATACAACATACTAATTAAAAACTATTATAAAATCTTTGAACACAAGAAAGAAGAAAAACAAAAACCCTCATATAATCTAAGAAACAAGAAAAATATCCATCTTCCCTATCCACTTATATACAATGACTATGGAAAGAGGCATTTTAACTATATACTTGAAAATATATTCAACACTATAGATGAAAAAGAAATATATATAAAAAATGGAAGAATATCCAATGTTAAGAAACTATTAAAAAAGTGGCTGATAAAACGTAATTAATATGAATTTCTTTTGTTTCAATTGTTTTCTTTGTAAGTGTAAATCCTGTTTGTAATATCTCATTTATGTATTTTGTTCAATTAACTTCCAATGTCCTTAATATTTATTGTTACTAGTTCTTACTGTACTCGACAAAAATAAGCTAAACATAGGTAACTTTAATATTTATATGTAATAATTATATATAGAGTTAAATCAGAAAATTATTTTAATTTTTAAATTATGTTACTGCCTAATTTAAAATTTTAGAAAATTATTACCTAGCTGTCTACTTGACAAAAATCACTTGAAAAAACAATACTATGTAAGTCCTTTGATATTTTTTAACAATGTATTCAAAATTAATTAAACATTTGTAGTATACCTATATTCAGAACCTGTTGATAGGAATTTGTCATTCCTAACGGGACTGTAACTTTTGTATTTAGAATCATAAAAAAAAAAAAAAAAAATTATTATTATTATACATTTTGAAACACAGTCAAAAATTCGCTGACTGGAGCCTTTAGTAGATACAAGTTTCAGCCAGAAACCTAAGTTTATTATTATTATTATTGTATGTTTCAAACCTTGGGTTTCCCCAGCAAAAACAATATGGCGGGTCAAGGACCAAAGCACATACTGCCAAGTGTAATGATGTGTGCAAAAATGATTAGGGATGTGTGCTTGTGTCCATAAATTTCCTAACTATGCGTGTAGTGTTGAGTACCACAGCCTTCTGCATTTGTGCATAAGTGTTTTTGTGAAGTCCTAGTGTGCTGAGACTGTGGTGCAATGTGTGAGGCACCAGACCAGTGGCAGACAGAACGATGGGTACAACACGTACTCGATCCTGCTTCCACTGCTTCTGGAGCTCGTGTGCTAGATCAGTGTATTTACTGATCTTGTCTGCGTGAGTTTTCTGCATGTTCTTGCTGATAGGCACTGCAATATCAATTAGATAGGTCTGTTTGTTGACCTTATCAACAAGTGTGATGTCTGGTCTGTTGTGATGTATGGTTTTGTCTGTGTGAATGGGGCGGTCCCAGTATAGTTTATATGAGGGTGACTCTAAAACACTTTGTGGTATGTACTTGTAGTACGGGACCGTGCTCTTAATAAGTGAATGTTTGTGTGCTAGTTGTTGATGAACGATCGACGCTACCTGATTGTGTCGGTGGAGGTAGTCTGTTTGAGAGAGAAGGGGACAGCCTGATATTACGTGGTCGATCGTCTCATGCGTAGTGTGGCATTTCCTGCATTTGTCGTCATGTGTGTTTGCATCGTGTAGAATGTGCTTCTTGTAGTTGCGTGTGGAGATGACTTGGTCCTGTATTGCGATCATGAACCCTTCGGTCTCCCCAAACAGCTCACCACTCGTCAGCCATCTGTTCGACGCTTCCATGTCGACATGAGGCTGGCTGAGTTCGTGATGATGTCTGCCATGGAGTTCCTTACGAGCCCATGATTCACGCAGCTGCTGAGTGTGGGTGTCAGGGGTGGTGAGTGTTGGAGAAGAGTTTTCAAGGTTCAGGGGTGTGAGGTGTGTGTCAGCCTTGACAATGGCTGAGTGAAGTGAGGAGTCTTCTGCTCTTTGGTGGAAATGTTCCCTAAGTGTATGTACTTGTTTTTCGTATAGGGTGATGAGGTTGATGAGTCCTCGGCCTCCCTCCTTGCGGGGAAGAGTCATCCTTTCCGTAGCGGACTTGGGGTGGTGCATGTTGTGTTTCGTGAATGTAGTGCGTGTTGCGCGTTGTAGTGCTTCGAGTTCGGTGTTTGTCCATGGAATTATGCCGAACGAATATGTTAGTGTGGGAACGGCAAAAGTGTTGATAGCTTTAATTTTATTTCTGGCATTGAGTTGTGTTTTGAGGATTTTGTGAACTCGAGCAAGGTATGTGTTCTTCAGTGCATTTTTGATGTTTGCGTTGTCAATGACGCGCGCTTGCTGGAAGCCCAGGTACTTGTAGGTCTCTCCCTCTTCCATGGATTGGATGGCCAAACCATGGTCCAGTTCAAAACACTCCAAATTCGAAGTCTTCCCACGTATTATGTGTAACTTGCGGCATTTGTCAATTCCAAATTCCATCCCAATGTCTTTGGTGAACTGGGTGGTGGCTTGTAGTAAATTAGTAAGTTGTGCATTGTTTGTGGCATAGAGTTTAATGTCATCCATGTAGAGTAAGTGTGTGATTTTATATGGTGTCACAGTGCCTGTGGTAAGCCTATAACCGTGTTTTGTGTTATCTAGTATATGGCTCAGTGGATTCAAGGCGAGGCAGAACCAAAGAGGACTCAAGGAGTCTCCCTGGAAAATACCTCTCCTTATGGGAATGGGATCTGTAGTGATGGAGGTGTTAGAGGTGCGTAGGTGTAATGTTGTGTTCCAACTCTTCATCGTGGCAGCTAAGAATGCCGTGATCTTGGGGTGTATTTTGTAGATATGAAGAGTGTGTAGGAGCCAGGAATGAGGGACAGAATCAAATGCCTTCTTGTAATCGATGTATGCGATATGTAAGCTCCTATTCTTCGCGCGTGCCTGGCGCAGGATTACAGAGTCAATAAGGAGTTGCTCCTTATAACCCTGGGAATTCCTGCGACAGCCCTTCTGCTGTTCGGAAAGAATGTTATATGTCTCGATGTGTGTATTATTATTATTATTATTATTATTATTATTATTATTATTATTATTATATTATTTTATCTTACTTTAATTAAAAATAACTTTTGGTTTCAATATTAATAAATAAATATTTTTTATATGATTGGCTCAAAGATATTGCTGGATTCTTTTATAAATTAATTAATTTATTCATTTTTAAATGTTAGTTCAGCCATGCCTTTTATTTTGAAAAATCGTCCTCCTTGGGAAATTAAAACCGATTAACAACTGCTAATTAAAACAAACAAAATAACAAATAAAAACTGCAAATTAGTTTCCTTATTAAAAAAATAAAATAATTCAGATACTGCGTTTCATCTACATCTAAATGAACGGCAACACATATTTCCCATAATTCCAATGGGCACTCAATTAGAGGGCGCAACTATTTAATGGAAGTACAAATGCTATATTAAGATTGAATTTGGTGTATTCTAATCTTAATTTTGATTTAAAGAACTAGGGGTCACCTTATATGTAAATTTCTCTTAATCAGTGTTACTCGGTTATATCTATGTTATTTATAATATTTCTCAGTCATCACAATAAGTCAAAAACTAGTTACATGCGTCTAATTATACTTTTCTCTGTTGATTTCGATGTAATTTGCAACAGTCATAAGGGAAAACTATCGCTTAACTTCCTCTAAAGACGATAGATCAAAAATCTCTATTTTTAAGATAAACTTGAACTTGTTTATTAGAAGAAGATTATCTGCTTCTAATTAATTTCCTCACAAACTGAATGAAGGCGAGACAAAAGAGCATTGACATATTCTCTTTCCATGTAAAGAT
>JAFIDM010000001.1:101071721-101089486 GCA_023159025.1 Thereuonema tuberculata
AAAAAAAAAACAACATTAAAAATATATTATTAATTGTTATAAATAGAAATGTATTTTCATATGATTACTATCACATTCAGTAACTAGGATTTTTGAAAGATGATAATATTAAACTGAAATTAGCAACAAAACGACAATGCCTTAACATTTAATATTGTAATACAACCTGTAATCTAAGTCTGGCTAAAGGATATCCTTGGTTTTGAAGTTACGCAACAAAAAAAAAAAAAAAAAAAATAGTCTTAGATCTTCGAACGAAATACAGTATATTCTTTAATGTATAGGTAAAATACATACTTTATTCTTATTATTATTTTATATTATTTAATAATAAGAATAGAGTTTTGTTTTGTATTTTTATTAAAAATTACGTTGCGTTCTATTAGGTTAAAAGTGCTAAGGGTTGGATTCAGCCTTGGTATTTTATATTCAAATTCCTTTGTGCCTGGCGGTTTCGCAGGCCAGGATTGCCTGTTTTGGTTTCTTTTTTAAATGTGTTCTTTTTGGAGGGGAACCACAGCCGGAAGCTTATCACTTTTGCACTATCTGAGCATTTCATCTGGTGAGTGGGTTTGGTTGAAGAGTCCCTAAAAAGGACGAAACAGATTTTTTTTTTTGTGTGTGTGTGTCATTTTTCTATGCTTTATATTAATTTCTGGCATATTAAATCTTTTGTTTCTTTAAATATACATAAAGAAAAAGGAAATAATCATTATGGTGTTACTATTACTAATTTAAATTACATGCAGAATAAAATTCAGGAAAGCGTTTTTACTACGATCTATTATCAATGAAGTATAGGAATTAAATAACTTCTTTTGTAGATGGATCTAACGTACAAACAGCATATAGGTGATTTCGTAGACCTAAATACTGTCTTTCACTCTGATTTTATATTGTAGGACTGTTGATGATACAGTTCCCTTCACTTGCCTTTTTATTTAAAGATAATTCAGTGACGTTGATGGAAAACAGTATCCTGAAATCCTTCAGGCTCTCAGTGTACCAGATTTTTTTCAGACTACCTACATAAAAAAAAATAAAAAAAATACTCATTAATGCACTAATAACCATTTACTGCCGGATGAGGAAATGTTGATGTTTTCTTAATGATCTTGTTTCTCGTTTCTGACACTTGCGGATCAGTGTCGGAATTATGTCCAAGCTCGTGATTTTTTGCATTATCTTTTTTTTTTAATTTTCTGTCAATTTATAATATAGATTATGTCTAAAATGTTTTATTATCTGTTAATCCAATAATTACTTAAAAAAGTTTTCATAGCTAAATCATTAATTTGGTTGATTTTAAACTATCATGGTATAAGATACTGTTAATCATGAAGTAATTATTAGATATCTTGAAACCGTTCTTAAATAACTAATAGAACAATAGCTACATCCTTTCCGTCTATTAGATTATCCTGATAATTAACAATGATTTATAAAATTCTGTACTATAGTTAATTAAAGAAAAGCTTTTAGTCCATGACACTGTTCACTATCTGACAGTAGTCTCAAGATATCTTAAAAAAAATGCCAATTTATCAAGCTTCGAAAACTTGCAGTTTATGTGCAGTATTTGGTTTTTATTTCTTATCAAGCTTCCTGCAGTGTTTTAGTTAAGATTCATTATATGAATAGATATATTTTAATGTATGTTTAATCGGTGAATAAGTATTTCATGCTTATTAATAACTTAGAAACTTTGTTCTTTGTTTTTAACGTAATTTTATTATAGACGCAAGTTGATCAGTGGGCTTTCCAGTGTCATAAACAAAAGATTCCTTGTTCTGGAGAATTTTCACTCAATGCAGTTCTTGGGGATCCAGTTGCCATTCGATCATGGAAGATTGCAGGATTGCCTTCTGATAGCTTCTCTATTGACAACGGAATTATTATCAAGTAAAATAAAAATATGTATTTGTTTTTTTAATTTTCAGATAAGTTAATTTAGAAGAAACTACTAATTACTAGTTTATACTTTTAAACAAATATATATATTTCTGTATTGCTTAACATATACACTCATGACACTTGTAATTGGAAGTGCAAATGTCCAAGTTTGATGTACGACACTCAAAAGTCTCTCAACGTGTGCACCTTTCGTCACCCCGCACACATTCTAGCAGTGGTCTCATTTTTAACCATTGACACTTTATATACCATACTATAAATTATTTACTTCTTCAGTTACAATACAATATTTCGGCTGGAACCTTTACCAACCTTCTTCAAGTACCGGGTGGTTATAATTAAAGTTCTCCACTTCTGCGCGGTCTGGAGACTGCATTATTGCACGGATAGTAATGCAATTTTGTGTATAAGCTATGTAGAGCATGGGGAAGAGAATTCCAACGAAAACAAATTACTTCAAAAAGTTGCCACCAGGGGAAAAAGTGGCGCTACAAGATCATAAAAAACGGTGGGAATGCAATATTTTAATGCTTTAGAGTGACTGTTCAAAATACCCATCGTGTGCGGCGATGATATGCTGGAAGGTCATGACTGCGTGCTCAACAGTAGCACAAAGTGTGTCTCGTGAAATGGCTACAACATTATTCTAATTTTTACATTTCTTGGCGCAGCGCAGCTTAGCCACAGATGCTTTTGCGCCAGTAAAATCTCTTAACCAGCCAACCAACCACGGCTGCAACATGACGAATAATATTGGCTTTCAGTTCATGCAAGGTCCGTAGGCGTTCCTCATAAACACGTTCTTTCAGGGTTCCCCACAGCCAGAAGTCACATGGATTAAGGTCTGGTGCACGGGCAGGCCACGCCTCTGGAAATTGTCTCGACAGAACACGATCATCGCCGAAGCGGACACGAAGAAGTTCCTTTACTGGGCGACCAATTTGCGGTACTGCACCATCTTGCATTAAGACTGTTGTTTGTAAACACCCGCGTTCTTGCAAGACTGGAACCTCATGCCATGTCAAGAGTTGACAGTAACGTGCTCTGTGACATTGCACCGGATAGGACCTCCAGGTGTCATCTCGAAAAGGTGTCATATGGACCCAGAATAAAATCCGCGATTAATCCACATCTTGCAATCACGCACTGGGAATGCAACGGCTGGGAATGCACGACATGGGGAACACCATACGCGACAATTCCGCGTGTTCATAGCGCCGTCTAGCATAAAATGTGCCTCATCTGTCCACAGAATGTTCCACGGCCACGCATCGACGAAAGCCGTTTTAGCCAAGAAACGACATGCGAAGTTTGACCTGCGTTTGTGGATCTTGCGGCTGTAACTGGTGCAGTATCTGGATCTTACACAGGTACCAGTGAAGAATGGACCGCAAAACCTTTCGCACCGTGGACCATGGAATTGTTAATTCACATGCTACTGCTCGCGCACTGTTCGCTGAGTACCGGGCCTCTGACGCTCTGTCAGCTACTGCTACTGCCACTTCGTGCAAAACGTCCTCCGCAATTGGGCGGCATCTTCTTCCTGGCAGCACACCTAACTCCCCTGTCTCTTCGAATTTCTGCATCATCTTTTGTAAACCTCTTGCCATCATGGATCTTGTTCGCAATCCATTCAAAGATATTCTCGCAGCGCTGAAACACTGTTGCTGTTGTTCTGGTAAAAGAGCTTCACCAGGAGCGCATGTTCGTTCTTTCCCAATAGCATGGTGATTTCTGTAGATTGGTCGTTCACAGATGCATTCCGCTTTTAATATAGCCGCACTTTTTCACCTGATGGCAAATGTTTGAAGTAATTTGTTTTTCTTTGGAATTCTCGTCCCATGTACCACATAGCTTATACACAAAGTTGCATTACTATCCGTGCAATAACGCGGTCTCCAGACCGCGCAGAAGTGGGAAACTTCTTTAATTATAACCACCTGATATAATCTGTTACAAATCCGTTAAATTTAAAAATATCAACAATATATTACATCCCATGAAAGTAATCAATTATTAATTACAAAACATATCATACTGAATAGATAATAGTTGTTGGAAATAAACACATCAACCTCCCGATTATTTACAACATACAGAAAAGATAACAAGCGTAATAGACAATAACAAGCATTCATAAAAATTTAGTTAAATTTTGAAAACCTTGCTTAAATAGACATATCGTATAATCATTCAATTTTATTTCCTTATCTTCATTCATGCATTGGAAAACGTTAATTAACGCTTCAATGATGAATCCTTCTTTTTCATCTTTAATTTTATATAAAATTTCAACAATTGGATCAGGATTATGTTGTTTATCAGTTGCAGACTTTGTCTAAAACATTCATTGTTACATATACCGTGTTACAGTATTTATTATACGATCAAGACGATTGGCTATGCAACGATCAAGCTAACGGCGTCATACATTCCTATTATACAACCTCATTGAGAATGGGTATAACAATTATGATTCGTATACAATGTCTCACATATTGCGAAGTAACTTTTAGAAATAACCAAACAACAAAATATCTTTTGGTGGGGGAGGGAGGCTGAATTCGTTTGACCTCATTCCAATTAGAGAGCTTCTATAAGATATCGTTCCTTTTAGACCAGGAAGGTTGTTTGAGATTTTAGATAAAATCAGTTGTTGCCTTTTTTTGTGTCATTCGAAGGGAAAACACAGAATTCATCATCGGATTTTTGAACTCCATGACTTTTTGTTAAAAAATTATCATTTTGGATTTTCTGTCCAAGCATTATTTTTTACAATGTCGAGTTTTTTTATGTGTGTGGATCTGGAGAATTATTGTGTACATGGTGTCTTTTATCTAATTTCACTGTTACTTTCTTTAATCTTTTTGATACGGTTTAATGCCTTATTCTTATATAAAATTCTCGGGTTTTGCTTCCCTGATTCTTCACGCATCAACAGTAAATCTTCATCATTTTATCCTTATTTTAAGATAGCTATATATTCGCTTCCTTCTTTACATATCCTGAGTCCCACTGTCCTTCAGTAATAATAAGACCTACGTAATTTACCTAATAGATGACATCAGTTTTGAAAGTCTAGTCTTAATTATTTATCTCAAAACTTCGATAACTTAAACTTTCTTTGCATAATTTCAGAAATGCTAGGAGGTGGCCTCTAATGATTGATCCACAAAATCAAGCTAATAAATGGATTAGAAATTTGGAAAAAGCAAACAAAATACAAATTGTAAAACTGACTGATGCAAATTTTGTCAAGGTTTTGGAAACGTGCATTTCAAGTGGAAATCCAGTAAGTAATCATCTCTCTAAAGATTTCGGAATATTTTATCACTACTACTATAATTAAGTTTAAAGGAGATAGTTGATTAAACTATTGTTAAAAGTTTTAGTACGTTATCGGTCATATAGTTAGCGGATATTATGAGGGTTTTATGTTTGTTTTTTTGTTTAAAAATAGGTCTTAGGTCTATAAAAAATAGGTCTATAGATGTAAGTTTTGCATCTACTTTAGTTTTAATTCTTTGTCAATTTCATAACATTAGACTACTTATTTGACGTTTAGACAGTGTAGAAAATAGTTTTAATCCTTACTATCAATCACTGTAAAGAAGTCGGTGTGCTTCCAAGACATGCACTTGAATATTGTTACAGAAGTACTGATTTATCCCAGAAGCATAATGTTTTTAATTTTCAGTTAGAATGATATAATTTTTTTTCTTGTATTTTGTCTAAAATGATGGCCATGATTAAGAAACAACGTCAGGAAATAATTTTAAGAAGGATGTTTTTCTGAAGTGAGCATTTCCTTATCCCTATTTAACGTACTTTTAATTTTTAGCGGCTATGGTTTAATCTCAATTCTGTTTTCAAATAGGCAAATATTATAAAAATTAATATTATTTAAATTTTGAATGAGGGCGCTATTTATGCCATACATAATTGTTTTTAGAAAGAAAGACGGTGTTTTATTAACTCCAGATCGTCAATATCGAATAAGTCTTTGTAAATGAATGCTCGTAACAAAAGTAATTTTAAGAACTAACATGAACGATTTGATTTATATTCTAAGACTTAATTCCCTTTCCTAGCTTCTGATGGAGAATGTAGGTGAGGAGTTAGATCCAATGCTCGAACCACTTCTATTGAAGCAGACTTTCAGACAAGGTGGAACGTTGTGTATGAAGCTCGGGGATAATGTTATAGAGTACAACAATGATTTTCTTTTTTACATTACAACGAAATTAAGAAATCCACATTATCTGCCAGAGACAGCAGTAAAGGTAGGGTTTTTTTTAATTATTTGTAGGTTAAAAGTTCGTGTAACAGTGAATAAGTAATAGCGATAAGTATCCGCAGCCGATGATTACTAATTTCCATTTCTCTTGGAAATACCCTGAATAAATATCTTGAATAGTGTCGTTTGGAGAGCTAATTATAGCAAAATAACTGTTCAATGATTAATAGATACACTTCTCAGGTACAGTAAAATAATTATATAAACAAAACTGGGAGGTGTCAGTAGAATTTTCATTTCTGACTGCAATCATTAGATTGTTTTCTCAAGAAAACTATAATGATGTGAGATGGTATCATGATCGATGGCCACATCTAACTTTACTATTAAAAAAGGATCATATTCTGGTTAAATATACGTAATTGGTACACCACACAAAATGTTAATAAAATTGGAGAATTCCAAAAAAAAAAAAAAAAAAAAGAATTGCGTTTGTAAGCGATATATTTGACACATGTATCAAAAGCACTGATTGTATACGAGCGACGCTCGATTGCAATGAGCAAATATATTGTGAACTCTCAGAAAGCTTGGCCTTCGCTCCTCCCCTCTCTCCCACCACACCCCTTCTTCCAGCTGTTAGTTCCCCGAACACAGATAAGATCATAATAAAGAAGGTTTAACGTGCATAAATGTAATATGAAAAGAGTAAGAAACATCTGAAACTGCACAAATACGTAAGAATTGTTTGCTTTTAACGCATTGAGTCATTATCAAAAGCAATCTGGGATAGCTATTTCGTCCTTATTAGGACTCATCAGCCAGATTTAGCTTTGATAATGGAACTCAGAATGCGTCGATACCTATGATCCCGCCTCGCCGTTAGGAAAGTGGGACCCGGTCGAGAGCAAACAACTAAAGCAAAAACGCTGTAACCATCACAGCAAAATTACCTCGGCCAGCAAGGGATCATAGGTATCGACGCATTCTGAGTTCCATTATCAAAGCTAAATCTGGCTGATGAGTCCTAATAAGGACGAAATAGCTATCCCAGATTGCTTTTGATAATGACTCAATGCGTTAAAAGCAAACAATTCTTACGTATTTGTGCAGTTTCAGATGTTTCTTACTCTTTTCACAGATAAGATCAGTAAAGTAAAATTTAACCTTAAAGGAATGTTAAAAAAACAAACTTTAAATTCCTTCAGTTGTCCTTAATATTTACAAAACTTGTGACTAAAATTCATTTTGTCACAATATAAATTCGAATGTGACATAAACGTTGCTTACCCACGAGAATTTCTCGTTAACTTCTTAATTGTAGTATATTTTTTAATTACATAATTTGGAGTGTCCTGGTTGCTGCCCAGTCAACCCCCTCCCCTTAATCCGCCACTGCCAAAACTGCATTTGTATTTATGCCTATATCCCTTAAGACACCTTGGTGTATTTCGAAAAAACGTAGTAGAATTTTCTCACTAATTTTCTTTGGTGAGTTTTTGATTGTGTATTTTTTCCTTTGAGGCACCACTGCGCTTCCGATGTAGTAGATTTCTTTTTCCTTTCGAATAAAATTTAAATTCATTTTGTATCATTTGCTTTTGTTGCCAAAGGTGAATATTACAGTGCTTGTTATATTTTTTTCTATTTTTTATTTGGGTAGTTTTCGTTTATATACAACATAATTATTTTCATTAAAAAAACTGAATCAATCCCAGCGTAATAATTCGAAACAACATTTTATGATTGTAGCGATCGGTTATTTATTGAAAGCTTATATGGGTTCAAATTTGAATTCTTTTATATAAATGACATTTCTATGAAGAATTTTATTGCAAGTTTCATTTTTTTTTAAGCTATGTAACACAGATAACTGCAGAATTGAAGTTCTGCAGTGAAATAACAGCTCAACAGGTTTCTTTTAATCTTTTGTGATTCAATTTTTCAGGTCACATTGGTAAATTTCGTGATCACTCCTGCTGGTTTAGAAGACCAATTACTAGGAATTGTTGTCGCTGAAGAGAAACCCGAATTGGAGGAGGAGAAGAATGCTCTGATTGTACAAAGTGCTGATAATAAACGGTATTGCTATTTTCGATATTAACTATTAACTTAACTTTTTTCTTATTAATATTCAGTCTTCGTTGAACTTTATAGTTGTAATTTAAATGATTGTTAGATATCAGTCATCATTTGCTGATGTTCACCGAATTTTAAAGTTTACCTTTTTTTTTATTATCAGTTTTGTCATTGATTTATAGAATTTATCTCATTGCTTTTATAGAAAGTAATTTTCTCTTGTGGAAAGATTCATATAGAATTTTAAATCAAAATGGTAGTACCATTGATGGTATTATTACTTATATACTTGAATCTCTGGAATTTTTATTACAAAGGATATTGTATAGCTGTCTGTGTAATAATTAAGAGATGAAATTGTAGTTTAAAGAGTTCTCGTATGGATGGATTCACTAGAGCATTTTCGAGAAGATGTGCTTATGTTATTTATAAATTTCGTTCATTAAAAAGAAATAGATATTCAGTAATTACAAAGGAAAACAGATTCATCTGATCTCGTATCATAAATCAACATAATTCATATTAGAAGAAAGTTTATTTTGTTGGGGAGTCACTTTTGGGAGCGAAAGTGACTTTCACTTATTTTTCACGCCTTTCTGGGTTTATCATCGTCGAGGAGGATGGATCGGGCTGATGAGTCCTAAAAAGGACGAAACGGCCGTTCCCGATTCCCTCTGATGATAAACTCAAAGGTGTGAATGTCTATTTGTGTGCAGTATTTGATTTCTATTTCTTATTGATTTTTCTGCATGTTAAATTTCTTTTCTATTAATAAACCCTGATAAGTGAAAATGTGCCTCATCTGAGAACAACATGTTACTCACAAGTCAGAAAATCAGGGTTTTCGTGTTGAATGGGCAATATAGATAAAGCTAATGTTATCTACTGATTACCAGTTTATTCACAACGAGTATGGAGAAATACAAATAAAATTTTGGCAAATATATTGAACTAGTTTGATCAAAAACCGCTGTCAGATAAAAAAAAAAATGTTTCTGTTGTGATAAAAGAAATAAAGAACTGGATCGTAGAACCTATAAATTTGAAAAGAGGAAGAAAAAAAAGGGTTTTTTTTTCCTCTCTCACTTTAATATAGATAATTCCGTTTACCGAATGTATTGATGATAAATATTAAGTGTTCTTTTGTTTATAGTTATATTTATGTCTAAATTCTAAATCCATTATTGTATGTGAAAGTTTTCAATTTTTATAATTCTGTTAATAATCTATTTTAATGTACAAGCCAAATAACAAAGGTTTGTTGAATAAACAAGACAACACCTTTTTAAACTAATTGGCTTTTCCAGAAGTTATTGTAAATAATAACCAAAAATTATTGTCACAACATAAATAAACAGAACCTGTTGATTGGAACTAATTGTTCCTAATAGGATTGAAATTGTATTAAAAAAACAATTCCTACTACTGTATATATTACCTTGTTTATTATATATTCATTTCTTTCTGGAATTGAATCTGTAATTCTTATGAAGTTTTAAATTTTCACAGGCGTTTAAAGGAAATTGAAGATAAAATATTGGAAGTTTTATCTTCGTCTGAAGGGAATATCTTAGAAGATGAAACTGCTATTAAAGTTCTTTCATCATCTAAAGTCTTGGCAAACGAGATTCAAGAAAAACAGGTAAAAAACTTTCTCAGAAAAATAACAACAGTATAATTAATGAAATGAAATATTTTGTTTGTTATTTTGAAAAAGTTTAGTTTAATAAAATAAATATTGAAATTAAGCCTATTAGTATTACAACGACATAAATGTAGAAAATGTAGTAAATGTAGAAAAATTAACAGCGATGAATAAGTAAAATTATAGAGATTGTTTGTTTAACATGATTTTTTTTATTATTTTATAAAAAGAAGGACTCAAACAAATAATAAAGAAACTTCGATGTTTATATCGTAACATAATTTCTTCGCCTACTATACAAGAGTACATTAATTTATACATAAAATCTTCTTTAACTTCTTCCTCCTCTTTATTACAATATTTCAATCGACTTAAATATTGCCGATCTTCTTCAGGTAAAATTTATTTCTACATCTTAGCAAAATTCAAAATAACAAAAAATCCGCATACAATACAATACTTAATGTATATAACAATAGGGCATGAAAGAATACAATAAATGGTAAATAACATACATTACATGAAAGAATACAATAAATGGTAAATAACATACATTACATGAATTTTCATACATCTTTTATATTTTGTTCGAACAATATAATAAGCAATCATTAATATCCTCCCTCTATCTTTATTTATACATTGAAAACTTCTCATAATCATTGCCTCAATTATTATAGATCCTTCATTATTGTCTTTGAAATTTTTTTTTTTTTTCTTTTTAAAGGCTGAAGCCGAAGAAACGGAGAAGAAGATTGACGAAACCAGAATGGGATATAAACCAGTGGCTACTCATTCCTCAATCTTGTTCTTCACAATTGCAGATTTAGCTAACCTCGATCCAATGTATCAGTATTCCCTGCCTTGGTTTACTAATCTCTTTGTCATGTCAATTGAAAATTCAGAGAAATCGGATATATTGGAGAAACGTTTAGAAAATTTAAGTGAACATTTTACGATTTCTTTGTATGTAAATATATGCAGAAGTTTATTTGAAAAAGATAAGGTATGTATTTTAAGCTGAAATATTTTATTTTCAGCTTCTAAAATAAACTTTGACATTTTTGCAATTTTATCGTAGTTAAATTTCATATTTTAAGTCACTTAAAATAGTAGCGAAGGAACTGAGGTCACCACTCATTCGAATAATGAAATAAAATTTATAAATAATACAAAATAAATTATGTGTGGTGACCTCAGTTCCTTCGCTACGTTTAGATGATACACACGTTAAATATACTAATTACTTAAAATAGTATTTTAAGAATAAATAAACAATTGTAATATTTGAAAACTTTAACATTATTAAATATTTTTTATAGTTTAATTATAATAAGTTAAAGTTCAGTAAAAAGTGTTTTTGTAGTACTATTTAGGAATACTGCTTTTTACATCCTATTATTACTATTATTATGAAATGTAAATACTAATAACTTTAAAAAGTTCTAAGCTAAAGTTAACTATTTCAAGAATAGAGACCGTAATGCACATTTACACATATAATATATTAACAATTTAAACACGACGACGTTTCAAAGTTTGAATACGAAACGTCGCAGTGTTTCAATTTTAATTGTTAATATATGTGTAAAAGTGCATTATGATCTCTTATGTTTAATTAGTTTTTACCTGCACGTTAAAACAGTTTAATTAATATCAGTTCGATGCAGATTGTGCCAGTTACTTAATTGCGATATGGCCATTTAGAAACTTAAAAGCTAAATGCATTTAAAGTTGCAACCTTGGACACTTCTTTAAGATTTGTGGTGAAACGCTCAGTACAAGACTTAAAGGAGACAAAATTAATAGCTGGTCAGTTAAAAGCGGTTAAAGCTGATGTTTGCAGACTTTAAAGCACATTAATCTGACTCACTTGACACAGAGAAAGAGATAATTTGTATTACAAGAGACTAATAAATCAAATTGTCAGAAGTGTAATATGTATTTAATCGCTAGGTTTTTCTCATTATGGGTTAATATATTGAGCATGTATAATCGGCTTGCGACGTGCATGACTTGTCATGAATATAGAATGGAGCAGTTTTAACAAGGACGTCTTTAAACCTATCTCTCTGCTATTGAGTTTCCAAAAGGTCTGGATTTGTCGGTGAAGGTCATAAAATATTGTTAATTTCTTCGTCAGCTTCTAATCCTCTGTTACTTAAGTCGCCGTCATTGGGTAGGTTGCTAAGAGGATTACTTGATACTAAGACACAATTGTTTAAATCCGAACCTCTGCAAAATTGGTAGTCATGTTCAGTAGTTCTGGATGCCAGTTTGTTGATATTGTGACTTACTACTGAATATGAATCCAGGAAAGTCTATCGCTTCATTCGCTGGTTTTAATGTCTGGTGGGGTTCAAAACATGGACGCAGTATTATAGTGTTTTCGAGTGCCCTTTTGCTGATGTGACCAATATAAACCGCAAAGTTAGATAAAACAA
Organism: Thereuonema tuberculata; assembly: GCA_023159025.1. Taxonomy (NCBI): domain Eukaryota; kingdom Metazoa; phylum Arthropoda; class Chilopoda; order Scutigeromorpha; family Scutigeridae; genus Thereuonema; species Thereuonema tuberculata. Next base: position 101,084,041 of record JAFIDM010000001.1, read on the forward strand.
TCTTTCAAGAAAGCATCTACTATAATAAATTGTATTTCGTGAACTCTGATATTTGAGAACCTTTTCATTTAAATAAGATACTGTCAATGTGACAATTGAATTAAGGCAACAAAAATTGAATGACTTAAGTTCTTGGTCGATTGCATTCATTGCCTATATAAGAAACCTGTTTGGAAATTCTTCCAATAATAAGAATGACTTGCATCATTAATATTCACATGCGGATAAAATCCATTAAATAATCAAACTTTATTATTTATGTTAAATTTTTAAATCCTGAAGCAGGACTTGTATTATTTTTTCTTTCTACATTTAAGATTTGCTTGATAAATTACTCATTTTCTGATATCAGAAAAGTATTGAACTGGATTAAAATACACTTTTCAGCAAATTTATGATTCCTGCTTTAATTATACTTCTTTCTCTTTTTTGTTTTTCAGTTATTATTTTCTTTTTTGCTTTGTACAAATATCTTGAGGCATAGACGAGAGATACAAGATGATGAATATCTATTTTTAACTACTGGTGGAGTAGGCTTAGATAATCCCTATACAAATCCAACAGCCTGGCTTCCGAGTAAAGCATGGGATGAAATTTGCCGATTAGATGATATGGCTAATTTTAAAGGATTAAGGAAGCAGTTTGTAACACAAAGGGAATTATGGAAAAAGATTTATGAAAGTGTGGTAAGATACTCTAGGATGAACTGTCCTTTTCTAAATTTAATCTTTCTTTTATTCAAAAATGCATCTTTCCAGATATTAAAAAATATGCGAAAGTCGTGTTTTATTTTAAATAAGCTTAAAAATCCTACAGTTGTGTTCATGAAAGAAGAGCTTTTTATGACGTATTTCCTTATGGATTGATGTTGCCAGGACCTTATAGCGCCATCTACTGCTAAAATTCGTAACTAACTCTTTTAGACATTACGAAAACATTCTGATTATTGCATTTTCTGCAGTTACAGTTCTTTAAAGAATTAAAAACGTTTCACACTATTCCTCTTGCTTGGCTATGCAAAGTTTGTCCTTTCGTGGTCACGCGTATGCGATCATCTTGGACTGACTGCTCAGAGTTCAAGTTGATGATGTCATGACTGATGATGTTTGTTCCAGACAAAATTCGATCGCTACGACGTGGGGTTGCCATGACCATATATGGCAAACCCTTCTTTTTTGAAAAAAATATTAAAATATAGGAGGGATTTTAATATGACATCTTTTTAGGATACCATTATAGATTATCTTGATTTGCTATAAGAAAAGCTAACAGGATCTAACAGTATTAGATTAAAAATCAATTCAGCATTATTTAATCATGTATGCTTTGAGGATTCCTAAAATAAAAAAGTAGGCCTTTTACATCTTTGATTGGTAACAATAGAGCAGTATGCACTGTTCTATCATGAGACAATTGAGACATATTTCCTACTTTATTTATGATTATAAAAAAATATATTGTGTTTATTAATTAGGCGGCTGATAAAACCGTTATTGTAAGGGTGAACAGAGATATATAAAATTCATTATTATTGGGAGCTATTAAAAGTAAAGATTTTATCTAAAACATTATAAGCTGTCTAATAATAGCTTCAAGATATTTTAAGCGAACTAGTACAGAGCAATACTTATCAAAACACTTTGTATTCTGATTTCCGTAGCCCATCCGTTTCTTAGCCTAACTAAAGTCAGTGCACTTATAGATTTAAGGTGTATACATACTTATTTTTCTTCCGGTATCTTCAGTGAATCAAATTGAAAAATATTTTGACATCAATTTGATGATTACCACCAAATTAACGGCCATTTAAATATATTATGTGGAGCTATTGGTTAAAAGTTTTTTTTGTTTTTTTCCCCCTCAGTCAATTTCTGTAAATCTCCATTATCATTAACTATCAAACCAAATCAGGCTACATCAGTGACTAATTAAAAATGATTTGTTTAGCTGTGTTGTTTACAAGGATTTTTTGTCTATTTCGAAAAGTTTTTTCAAATGATTACTGATAAAGATATTTCTCAAGTTCCGGATTAAACCTTCTCCAGCACTTTTTATTTTGTTTTGTGCTTATGGCTTTATTATTCCTGAAAAAGATTAAGACCTTAAAGTTTGACATGTTATTCAATAGAAGATTTATTTTTTTTATTAGTAAATTGTAAAATAACATAAATAACCTATAGCATTTTCTTATGAATTTTTTGAGTACTGAATGACTTGAGCAGTAATAGTACAACTAGTTGACCCGTGCGAATAATTCGCACCAAAAAAACCACCTTTGAGAAATAATAAACAAATCCAACAGCTGTCGTACGTTAGTTAAACATATTGTCAATAGCTGGCGCCTTTTCCATTTTTATAAAAAGGTTGACCCTTGCGAATAATTCGTATGGTATATTGAAATAATTCGCTATATTAGAATACTGGAATATTTACATGGTATATTGTAATAATTCGCATAATTCAGACACCGAATGGTAATGTAGAAATACATTACTGAACAGATTGCCTTCTACATTTTTATAAAAAGATTTTTAAATAAAGTTTTTTAGCGAAACCATCAATTTTAAAGAATTTGTTTATTTTTTTGTCATTAACGGTGAACGTAATCTTCAAAATGATATCTCAATCATTTGATTTTGATGAAGTATTAAGGGAACTAAACAAACAAACAAAAAAAAAACCTTTAAAAAATAATATATGAGAAATTGACAAATTTTTGTTTTTTTATTCTAATAAATCGTAATTTTTATTAAAATAAAAAATTTTTTTGTGTGTTCTTATTAAATAAACGATGGAAAATCATTTTAAAATGCATTTTTATTCAAAAAAGGATATATTTGAATTACGACGCTGCAGTGTTTCGGTTTCGAAAAATAAGCCGCTTCTGTTAAAGCGTTTCTCCATTTTTATAAAAAGGTTTTTAAAATTAAGTTTTTTAACGAAAGCATTAACTTTAAACAATTTGTTTATTTTTCGTCAGTAGCGGGGAACGTAATCTTCAAAATGATGTCCCAATCATTGATTTTGATGAAGTATTAAAGGAAATATGGCGTTCCGACAAAAATACACCTTTGAGAAATAATATATAGTGATCTTTGATGTATTAATACTTACATATAAGTGGCTACTTTTTCCTTTCTTTTTGTTTCTTTCTTTCTATAATTTCTTTTGTAAAGCTCTGTTATTCCTTCTATAATTTATATAAATCCAAAACTCGTATTTTTGTAACTTTTTGAGCTCAATCAGCCGTCTTTCCTTTTGGAATTCATTGAAGTCGTATAATTTTTAGATTATGTTTTTTTGTTAAGATTATTAGTCTCTTCCTATCTCAGCTCCAAATAAACTCAGTGAAATGCATAAAATTCTGATGTAATGGTTTTCCCCAGTAATCGATAATTTATAGGTATGTATGTGCCATAGATCTCTTTAAAAACAGTTAGCAGTATCATAAATTTAGATGCAATTTTAGATTTATTTAGATTTATTTATATAGTGTTGATTAATAGATTTATTTAGTGTTGTAGTCACTAAATAAATAAGCGTTCCTGTAGTAGAACGAAATTTCATTATTTGAAAGCAGTAGTTATTTTAGTTTTACACCTCTAAATTTTTTTTATTGAGAAAAATCAATTCCTCTATTAATAATTTATTTATTATTTATTTATTTTTTAGAATCCTCACAAAGAGCAATTACCTGGAGAATGGGAATCAAAACTTACATCTTTTCAAAAACTGTTGATTCTCCGATGTCTAAGACCAGACCGGGTAAATTGATTTATTGCTCCCTGGAATTAAGAGATATAAATAAAATGCATATAGTATACAGAACACTTGCAATTAAATAAAAAAAAAATAATAAGGCTGTTCTTATGATTTAAATTAAAATGCAATGAACATTACTAAGTTAATTACAATTTGCTTATGCAGAGAATCATTGTGCAGCTACAGTTAGGTGTATTACTAACAATAATTTAGTAGTTTTAACACGAAGTTGAAATTTAATTGAAAAGAATGCTGCTAGTTTCTTTTTTAATTTTAAACAAGTATTTTTACCTTTTTAGATTGTACCAGCCTTGCAAGAATTTATTGGATCCAAAATAGGAAGTACTTTCATTGAAGTTCCTCCGTTTGATTTGGGCAAAATATTTTCAGACAGTAACTGCCTTTCGCCTCTAATTTTTGTTCTGACACCTGGTGCAGATCCAACAGCAATGTTGTTGAAATTTGCAGATGATATGGTTAAGTATTACATTCTTTTTTTTATAGAAATTATTATTATTATTATTATTATGTTTGTATGTTTCAAACCTTGGTTATTATTATTATTATTATTTGAAAATCCGAAAAATAATAAAAATATTGTCGCAGCTACTATTTACGTTATTTTATTTTTTTATTTTTTAAAAAAAAAGTATTTTGAAACTTATTTTAAGAAACTTGAGCTAACAATAACATTTTAAATTGTAGAGTATTGTAAAGACAGAAACACTTAACTGGCTGCTGAATAATATTGTGGTGTGTTATTTGATCACTGGTTCGTAGAATAGAAGTTAGTCTGAAGCAGATGAGAGCTGGGTCTGAACTATATTATATGCGTCAGGGGTTTAAATAGGTTTGTTTACATGGGTCGCTATTGGTTTGAGTGCTTTACAAATTGATTGGGAGGTTTAAATAACTTGTGATCATCAACTGTCTTTTAACTAACTTTAAATTATAAATGAATTATGATTAGCACGCCAACGGAAGAATTTAAAAATAAACAAACATTTGACCGTTCCGGTTTAAAATTTGAAATTTACACTGGATTGAATTATGATTGATTAGAAAACAAAGAGTAAATAGGATAAAATAGAATACATGGAATAAATACAAATATAACTATAATATAACTATAAAAATCATCATAACATTTCATAATTGTGGAAGATTTTGCCCTATTTCACGGTTATCATAAGGTAAATTATCATAATCAACAGCTGAAAATTGGTGATCGATCTAAAATTGCCTGATATTCATAACGAGTGGCCAGCATTCGCAGTGGATAATCTTGCTCATTTTCATCTTTGATCAACCAATACTGTAATACAAGATAGTGACAAGTTCTTATTCGAAGTGAAAGACCATCTTATTCACCAAACGTGAAATACGGTGGAGTTACCTGAGAAGCAAGATGTATCGTGTCATTGAACTTTATATCGCAGCTCTGTGAAACAAAATTATAAGCATCTGACAAGTAAACCTTCTCTCCTTTGATATCGGTTTTCCGGAATCCCATATATTTTCTGAAAGCTTATGTCACAAGTAGGAAAACTGTGAAACCTTAGGGGCAAAGGGCCAAGCTTTTAGGAGCTATAGGACCCACAAAGTATCAGTAAAGTGTTGGAAACATGACACCAAAAGTCGCTAAAATGCTCGTTTCACGTACTTATATGAATTAATAATATGG
>JAFIDM010000001.1:101094486-101108657 GCA_023159025.1 Thereuonema tuberculata
TGTTTCTTAATTAGAAATAGGGATTCTTTAATTAGAATTAGTATAAATTAATATAATTTAAGTAATTATTGGTGGCATACCGTCGTTTTCAACGGGACCCTTTTTTAAAATAGCGATATCTTAAAATAGCTAGGACCAAGGGCGTATACAGGATATTATTTCAGGATGGGCCAAATTAGGAAGCCGATCTACAACAGCCAAAAAAAAATAGATCGTCTTAAAAATTTTGGAACAACTATTAAGTTTTACGGCGGAAGCGCAGTGATGCCTCAAAGGAAAAAATTCACAATGAAAAACTCACCAATCAAAAATTAGTGAAAAAATTCATGTGCCAGCAGTGCGCAGGGTTCAATGAATTTTTTTAAAGCACAAAAATTCAAACTGCGCATTTGAATTATTAATAAAAACAATGGGTGGGATCAATTTATTTACAAATGACATCCTGGAACAGCTGTTTCAGGCTCGTTGGTGATCATCAGCCAGGAGAAGTCACCAGTAAATAACAAGGTCACTACTGTGCTTCCGATGTATCATTCATACTAGCCTCATATGAAGACCTTTTTATTTACTGGTGACTTCTCCTGGCTGATGATCGCCAACGAGCGTAAAACAGCTGTTCCAGGATGTCACTTGTAAATAAACTGGTCTCGCCCATCGTTATTAATTTTTAATTCAGAAAAATATAAGATATAAGAAATTAAGTCAGAATGATCAGTTAAAGCACTCACATGTAATGATATAGAGTTAACGATCTGTAAAAATAATATAATTTTTAATTAAAAAATTAAATTCGTGAATATGATTTGGATATGAAAAATAATAATTATTATTTGAATTAAATAATTCAAATTAAAAGGTAAATTAAAAAGCTAAAAATTTATATTTTTTTGGTTAAGTCCCATATTAATTGTTCTAATTAATTTTTAGATTTTTTTTCCAGATAATTAGAATTTCCTTTTATCTAAATTTAATCATCTAATGATTTATTTAATTTTTGGGGAAACTAAATGTTAATAAATTTATCTGTTAATTCAGGGATTTGGACAAAAGCTTCAATCACTTTCTTTGGGTCAAGGGCAGGGACCCATTGCTCTGAAGTTAATGGAAGGTGGTATCCAGAATGGTCTTTGGATCGTACTTCAGAATTGCCATGTGATGACATCATGGTTGATTCATTTAGAAAAAGCTGTTCAGGTGAGTGTCGTAATTATAGCATTTACTTATTATTTTCATATAGTTGAATTAAATGTTCGAATCAAGTCAAATCTGTTTTACAACCGTTACGTAACAGCTATACTGTAAAAACTCTTCATTTACAGGATCTGAGTCCGGATAGCACACATCCGGATTTCCGTCTCTGGTTGACAAGTTATCCTTCCGCAGAGTTCCCAGTTTCCGTTTTACAGAATGGTGTTAAAATTACTAACGAACCACCAAAAGGGATGAAAAACAACATAATGCGATCTTATTTAAGTGATCCAATTTGTAATCAAGATTTTTTTGATGGATGCAAACAACCAGTAAGTATCAAATATTTGGTAGCCTAACACTGATTTAATTAAATTTGATTACCAATTTTAAATTAACATAAAAACCTCTATCTTAATAAAAATAGTACCATATTAGAAGCATTCGTCCAATCGGCATGAAATATATGTAAAACAATAAACATAATTCCAGGACCAAATAAATGGATGATTTAGTAATTGTAGCCATGTAGATAGCTTATAAGTCTCCCTTCTGTTGGTTAAACAAGCGGCTGCACATCATAGTACAGTCGAAGAGATGCCATATGATAGTCTTTGGTGTAGCTGAAGCAGATACATCGGTATATTTTACTGTGGCTCCTGAAAGTTCGTTATGATCCGTGGGATGAGAAATGAAGTGACGACAATGTCCATGACACATGGATTGGGATGTATCTGTGAACAATAAAAAGAAAAAAAAAGGATTTTGACGTTAAATAGACATTTCGAAGGGATAACATCTGCTATAGTCGGTCATTGGAAAACTGCTCTAGAGAGATTCCTGTAATTAACTTATCAGGAGATTGACCTGGTTTCGTAGACTTGATTTTGAATAGCAGGACATTCGGTATGCTTGCAATATCGAATTTTATGTCGATTGGGTTCATAGAAAAGTATCATTAGCATTCTGCCGTATTTTAATCAATTTTATTTAAAACTGTTATAAATTAACAACTAATTAAATAGAAGTTCTCTTAAAACATTGCTTCTCAACCGTTTTTTGCTTCACGGCGCACTTTTTTATTTGCAAAATTACGCGACTTATCAAACTTTTTTCATTGCTTTTATTTCTATTATAGAATACTTTGAAAAATAGGATTTACAAATGAATATAACAGACTGTTTTCAATAGCCCTTCCGGCATGGCCTAGTGGTCTAGGTGACGGTATACCATGAGGCAATGTGTCGGTTCGAATCCCGGCATCGGAATGGATGTTTGAAAAATTTCCTTTCCTGTGTTTGTCTTATTCTTTATCTTTCTCTTCCGGTCTGAAATCATTTCTTAATGATTTACTGAGGAAGGGCACGGGAAACCACCTCAGTATCTGTTTCCAGGATATTCTGTGATGGCAACGCTAGAGCGCCAAAGAATACTGACCTGCAAAGCTTCGCAGATGCATTTCGGCACATACTGACCCGGAAAAAAAAATTAAAGATAAATACATTTTGTGAGCCGATTTTTTGAAAATTAATAATTTTTTAATAAATAATATCTGCTTTGAACAATTCTTTTCTAATAACCAACGGTTTTACCCACGCTCATTTCATGTAAAAATAAAACTCGTTTTTGCTTGTTGACCATTTGAATGTATTTTAAAAAAGTATTTGAAAACTAGTAAATATTATTGAGCGTTTCAACTTAAAAATGATATTTCATTTTACAAAAGATGAATTTCCTTCTTCAGCTTTTAGAGAATTTCTATTCCCATTAAACTGAATAACATTAGTTAAATAATTTTGATTATTGATGAATTAAACATAAGTAAATCAATGCCAACAACTCTCACACATATTTTCCCTAAATGTTATGGATATTTTCTTAACCTTAAAATGGGAAGCATTTTCAAATTTCATTTTCCGCGATGGGATCTTTGTATTTATTTTGACTGTCTGTAAAATATGTAATACAGAAGCAATCATTGAACTTACATGTATTTTTATAATAAAAAATATAAATATGTATATAAACGTTTAACTTCTTATAATATTCCAGAAAATCTTATTTTATCCATAATTAACTGTTTGTTTGTTTTTTATTTATTTTCAGCATGCATTTAAAAAATTAGTCTTTGGGTTGTGCTTTTTCCATGCCTTAATTCAAGAAAGGCGAAATTTTGGCCCTATTGGATGGAATATCCCCTATGAATATAATGATTCCGATTTAAACATTAGTACTCAGCAACTTCAGATTTTCTTGAATGAGTATGAGTATGTTCCTTTTGCTGCCGTACGCTATTTGACTGGTGAATGCAATTATGGAGGTCGTGTCACTGATGACTGGGACAGAAGGACCTTAAAAACTCTGCTGCTAAAGTTTTACTGCAAGGAGATCATTGAGCATGAGGACTATAAATTTGATGAGACAGGAGCTTATTATGCGCCGAAAGAAGGCGATTATGAGAGTTATTTGGAATATATAAGATCTTTGCCCTTGATTACTCCCCCAGGAGTTTTTGGCATGAATCCAAATGCTGATATTACAAAAGATCAAAAGGAGACTTACAAACTGTTTGATAGCCTACTGTTAATTCTGGGCGGTGGCGGAAGTGCTCAGGGTACCAAGTCTCCTGATGAAATGGTGTTTGAAGTAGCAGCAGATATCCTTAGCAAGTTACCACCCAATTTTAATCTGGAACTTGTTATGAGGAAATACCCAACTGATTATAGACAGAGTATGAATACTGTTCTGGCACAAGAAATGGTTCGATTTAATAATCTACTCAGTGTTATTAGAAACAGCCTTATAAATATACAAAAAGCAATCAAGGTACTATTATTTATTTATTTATTTATTTATTTATTTATTTATTTATTTTTGTATTTATTTATTTACTTATGCATATATATATTTTTGTATTTATTTATATATTTATATGTATGTGCATGTGAATGCATATGGATCATACATCATCAACCATTTTCAATGCACTGCAGGATGAAGGTTTGCCTTTTATTGGCAAGTTCTTGTATCATCAATTGCAATTCCGTACCATCTTTAGCTAGGACAACTATATCATCTGCAAACCAAAGCTGACTTAAATAGTCATCATTAATAATGTTACGTCTCTTTTTCTCAGCCTAGTTTTTTTGAACACTTCCTTAAGTACTACTGTAAATAATTTGGGAGAGATAGTATCTTCCTGTCTCACAGCTTTTCTTATCCTGATTTTTTCTGCAACTTTGTGCAAGAGAATTATTGCCGTCATGTCCTTATTTAAATACTTCCTTTTGATAAGCTCTACATAGTTATTGTGAAAATCGTGATTTTCCAAAGCACTAATAATAGCAGACCTATTAACTGTGTCAAAGGCCTTTTCATAGTCAATAAATCCAATGCAGAGTGGCATCACATATTCATTGGTTCTCTCAATGACTTCTCTTAAAACATGAATGCGATCAATCGTGCTATATCCACTAAAAACTCCAGCTTGTTCTCTTGATTTGGCAGAATTCAAAGTTTTCTGCAAGCGATTGATAAAAGCTTTCGTAAATATTTTATATAAAACTGGCAAGAGGCTGACAGGCCAATAATTCCAATATCTTCTCTTTCTCCTTTTTAAAATGGTAACATTACCACTGCATTCTTCCAATGTTCTGGTACATTCCTGAGGTTCAAACATTTAGTAAAAAGAGTAGCCAGAATTCCTTCCATTTCTTCTGCTTTGAGAATATCTGCTGTGATTCCTTCATGTCCTGGTGCATTTCCTTTCTTCATACATTTGATAGTGTATTTGGCCTCCTCTTTCAATACTGGGGGAACTTCAGAAACTGCCTTACATGCCATTTCACCTAAATCTTCCATATAAATCGCTATAAAATTTCTCAATACCCTTCATAAGTTCCTCACGATTTCTAATAGTGATGCCAGCTTCATTTCTCAGAGCTGTTACGAACTTCTTACTGATGCACAAAGAACGTTTAGCAGCTTTTAGGCTTTTATTTTCCTGTGTTGCTTTTCTTACCAGTTCACAATTGTACGTCCTGATCTTCTCAGTAATTTGTTTACGAAGTTTTTTACAAACTTCAGTATTTATTCAATTCCCATCACAAGCTCAAACTTGTTTATCTTCATTTCTCTTTTGACCAAATCTAATTGTTATTAAATAATGTTATTAGATATTTTTTTCTCAGATTTTTGCTTTTCAGGTCCTCCGATATTTACAGCTGTTTTGAAAAACGGGTTTTCGTTAACTTACCATTTAATTCATTTAAGATTTCTTCTTTATCATCAATGATCTGCAATGCAGTAAAACGATTTCTCAACTGTAACTTAAATTCAGATGAATGTTCCCTTACACCTATTAAATTAATAGATTTTCTTGGATTTCTTACTAGTTTCTGGTTTTTTTAGCTTGACGTGCTTACATCTTATTAATCAGTGCACTTCCAATATTAAACTGATTAAGCACAGAGCTTTGGCATACTTTCTGCTAGCCATAATGTAGTCCAGTTCTGCAAGGCTCCCAGAAGGACTTCTTCACGTCCATTTTCTATTAAGTTATTTCTTAAAGAAGGAGTTTACAAAGAGAAGATTCTCATTTTTAGCAAATTCAACTATTTGTTTTTTTTATTCCCTTTCTAATTTTGTTTTTAAATAAAAAAAAATATTAAAACTGGATCTAATGGTATTAAATATTTCTTTTCATCAGTTAATACCACAATAAAATAAATTATATTAATATACATTCTAAGTTTTATTTTCTTATTTTTAATTAAACAAATGTGAAAGAAGCATAACTTTTACGATTCTACACTGTAGTTTTAATTTCTTTTCAATAAAACTCCAGCAGAAAGTACATTAATACATGTTACTTAACCATCACTTAAAGTTCGCATTATTGCAGCAAGCTATTGAAGGAAATCCGATTAGAAAAGTTGCCTTTCTCCTTCTGAGCAAGATGTCGTTGGACATGTACCTTTCTGTCACAAACGGACAATTCAATCGGTAATACATATAGTGTAAAGCCGCCTTATCATTATTGGTCTTCACTTTAAATTTAACATGCTTGCACTCCTTCAAAAAATTCAGCAGTTCTTATATTTCTTAATTAAAGCTATATTTACGCAATCACTAGTTAACACAATCAATCTGCACGTTTTTTTGGAAACCTTTGTGCTAAACACTTCATAATTTAATCATAGTTTTAGGTTGTGGCCTAAATGGAACTTGGCTATAAAGACGAAGATTTACCTTTGCTACAATATAAGTCCTGATTACCATGTAATAAATCAACTCCTGCTGAATAGATTCTAGAAGATACAGACATGTAATGCTCTTGATGTCTGATATAATAGAGATAACGATTATATTCATTATATAATCAGAGAAAGTAGGCCGACATTATCATAAGCAGAAGACTGATTTGATAGTTCATCTATAGGAGTCTCAGAAGAAAATGTATCTCAGTGATATTGCATTGGTAGAGTCGCTTACGAGTAAGGAATGATGGCGCCAAGAAGAACAAAGATGGTTCAACATAGGAATACTTGTTTGTACATGATGAGAAAGAAATATCGACGATATGTAATGGATATTCAAACAGTATTCACTTCAAATAATGAAGGAGTTTTAAAAAGCAACGATATTAAGCTAATCTTTTCTAATCAAATTAGATAAATGAATTTTTCGAAATTAATACTTCTAACAGTCATATGAAACTATAAATTATGATAGAAAAACATATTAGAATATACAGAAACTTGGGTATTTTTAGTAAATATTCAAAGCGTTCCATTTTGATTGTCACGATTCCCTGTAGCTTTTCTTACTGTTGTTGATGTCGTTTTGTTTTTTAATGTTTTTATTTTAGGGACTTGTGGTAATGTCTTTAGATTTGGAAGAGGTTTTACGAAGTATGTTGGTAGGCAAAATCCCTCAGATGTGGAAAAAAAAATCTTATCCATCACTGAAGCCATTGGGAAGTTATGTTAATGATTTTTTGGCAAGATTAAAATTTCTTCAGGTAAGTGTTTTATTGTTAAATTAATTTTATAAATTTAAGAGGCGACATATAATTCCGAAGAGTTGAATTGAAAGGAATTGATTATTTTAATAGCCATTTTCTTTCTTTCTTTTCTTTTTTTTTTTCTTTTTTAATGTCAGAAAATTCCATGTATAAATGCTTTTCAGATATCTTTGTATGCAACTAACTATTTTGGATTAGAAACTTCCAACTATCCAAATGTAATGAAAGACCAAATAGAATACAGACGTTCCCGACCCATGAAATTCTACTTACGTAAATCCGGAGTTACATAAAAGTCGGTAGAAATTAAAAATAAAATTTCGAGTTCCAACTGTAAACATTCTGTGCGTCTACACTTCGTCCTCCGTATGCGCCAGGCAGCATCCCACCAGTTACCATGTGTAGTACTTTCTGTGCTATGTACTTCAACTTTTTTCAGTTATTTCTGCTAAACACCATGGCCAAATCAAAAACATCCAACTTGTTGAAAAATTGATTACTCAAAATAGCTTTGACAGTTTAATATGTTTGTTTGTGTGTAATTTGTTGTAATATATTTGTAATATATGTTTCTTTGTAATATATCTGTTCGATATATTTTGTCTTAATATTTCTTATCGGAAAGTTTTGTTGAAAGCTATGTTGAGAGGGGAAGCTCAGACCTACGTAAGAATCGACTTACGTACGAAGGTCTACGGAACACAACACTTACGTAACTCGGGGAATGCCTGTATGATACAAATTGAGATTTATTGTAATACCAAATCTAACATAGTAGTAACTATGGTCACAAATCTTACCACCCCCCCCATTACAGAGACGCCATTGGGGGCCCAATTTTAATTTGGGGCCCGGGGCAAAATCGCGTTCTCTATCGAACTCAGCTCAATTTTATTATTCATTATAGGTTCATACTGTGAATTTTGGGGGCCCATAAATCTGCGGGGCCCTGGGCAGTCGCCCCACTTGCCCTAGCCAAAGGGCGCCCCTGCCCCATTACCCCCCTGCTCGACGTCCATGGTTATTAATCGCTACGCCGATTTTGTTGAAAGATCCAAACGTTGGTGATACAGTTCATGGAGAGCTTATCATGTGATGAAATCTTGTCATTCGCTGGTCTCTTGAAAAAGTGAATAATACGTGTCACTGGCAATGAGACGTGACTTCATATTTTTACTCTTGTCTGTAAGTGATCAACCTTGGAGTGGATCTACCCTGAAAAGTTGCTCCCTCTGTTAGAAAAATGATGGCCGCAGTAGTTTTCCCGGTTACACTAATGATATACTGTGCCACGACTATGTTTAAAATTAATGACACGTTCATTATCAATTCTTCTTTAATTGTCTTTCGAATGCTATAATTGTGTTTTATCAGTATAGTACTGTAAACAATCATTCCTCGTACATTGTACTTGAAAGTAAGCACAAAAAATCGGCTGCCTTATTATATCCTATTTGTTTATTATTTTAAAAATTGGACACTAGAAGCTATACAAAACAACTATAAACAGTATATTCCGCCGTCATACTTTTTCATTAGTATTTCTTAATGTGATATAATCAAACTTCCATGGAACAAGTTTACAAAAGTAAAAAGACCCCGTATATTTTAAAAGGCATTTGAAATAAAATACTGTATATGTCCATATAAATCATCAGTTAATTTTTGAGTTAAAAAAAATACGCAATTACAAGACAAAGACAGAGGAAACTATTTGACAGAGGAAGAGTCTTAAGAGAAGAAATTGCAAGAGAGTAATAAAATCGATAATCCATATCGGAAACTATTTGTAGTTTGATTTGTTCTATTAATAACTAAAAATAAACAGAAGTTTGAACATTTTCAGATATTGCTTTAAATGATGTTATATTAAAAAAAATAATTACAAATAAAAAAAGCCTGTGTCATTATAAAGGTTTACTTCATTGATAACAAACAAGTAACTAAAGTGGAAGAACAGTTTCACGATATGACTGAGCTTCCTTGCTATAATAAGATATTTTACTTAACTTATCCATCTGTTCTGAGATTTAAAAAAGGAAGACGTGCTTATATTAAAATATGGGCTTTATCTTCAAAGTTCAGTAGCAGTAAGTTGTAATACAGTAAGAAATTGAATTCTACTGAATAATTATTTTTAAAATTATTTGAAATAAATTTATATTTTTTATTTTTATTTTTTTACAGAACTGGTATGATTCGGGAGCTCCCCATGTATTTTGGGTTTCAGGTTTTTTTTTTACTCAGGCTTTTTTAACGGCGGCCCAACAGAACTACTCCAGAAAATACAAGATACCCATTGATATTCTGGTTTTTGATTTTGACATACTTGGAGACCGAGAATACGAAAGAGGGCCTGAAGATGGTATTTATATTAATAAATTTAAAATGAAATTAATTTCTTCTCACTAATTCATCGTTAGAATGCTATTTTTCAGATGTTAAAAACTTTTAAAGGATGTCATTTTTCATATTTTGAAGAAAAATTAATAGATCAAAATCTGATTTTATAATTTAATACATTTTTATGAGGAAAAGCTGAAGTTATAAACCAATAATAAGACATTCTTACTGTGATAATTAGAAAATAACTGAAATAAAATATTAAATGTAGCACCATATTAAGGTAATGAAATATTTTATCAATGCTTGTGTAGTGTTGATATAAAATAAATTAATACTTGTTTTACAATTGCCATATTAAGAACTAAAACGTTTTTTACAATTTTGCAGTGGGAGATAATAGAAAATTATATATATTTTTTGAAGCACAGACTAAACGAGTGGATATATCTAAAACGTTTTGCTAATCTGAATATATATTATCATTTTCTGAAGGCACAACCATAACAACTCGTTTCCTTAAATACTTTTTCCAAAAGAAATTATTTTTTTTCCTCCCTTAGATTTATTTTTTTACAAGAATATCATCTAAATACACTGCTCACAAAATTTAGGGGATATTGCAAAATGAATATATTACACTCAAAAATCAGAAGCATTTGAGTTTATTTATTAAAGAACATCATCAGAGAAGCAAATGACACGAAAATGGAAGTTGTCTGAATATGAAAATGTGATGCAAAACGTTAATTTGCATGTTTGCCCACAACCCTGTATAAAGAGGCTGGCGCTGCTGGATTATCTCCACTTTCCTGGATCAACAACAAGTGGCAGAATCGTTGAGTGTCACCTGAAAATGCCCCTGCAACGTGATTTACCCGAATCTGAAGCATGGAGAGTCTTAGGGCATCTTGAAGCTGGCCAAACACAGATGACAGTGGCAGTAGCGGTTGAAACCTCCCAATGCGTGATTAGAAGACTCTGGAATCGCTTCAGAAAGACTGGCACAGTACGAAGAAGACCAGGGCAGGGCCGCCCACGTGCCCCCACTGCAAGAGATGATCGCTACTTAACGATAATAGCACGACGGAACCGGCGAAGCAATGTGACGGAGCCGCGGGGACAGTTTCTCGCTGCTACTAGATGATGGGTGTGTACTCAGACCGTGCGAAATTGACTCCGTCACGGTGGACTGAATGCCCAGCGACCAATGGTATACATTCCGTTAACTGCTGAACATCGCAGCACCCACAGAAGGTGGGCTGAAATGCATCTTCCTTGGACCCGTGAAGAGTGGTCCACGGTTCTCTTCACTGACTAGTCAAGATTCAACCTGCAGCCTGACAATCGTCATACCCTGATCTGGCGTGAACGTGGAACATGGGAGAATCCACGTTTCATGGAAGAAAGACATTCCTTTGGTGGAGGGGGAATCATGGTGTGGACAGGCATCAGCATTGATGATCGTACCAATCTCCATGTTGTTAGAAAGGGAATGGTGAATGCTGTAAGATATCGGGATGAAATTCTACAGCCTGTAGTGGTACCCTACGCTGGAGCAGTTGGGCCAACTTTCTTTTTACGGACGATAATGCACCCCTCCACCGTGCGCATCTCGTCAACAACATGCTGCAAGAGGCTGGAATCAAGCGCATGGACTGGCCTTCACATTCTCAAGACCTGAATCCCAAGGAACATGCTTGGGGTGCACTAGGAAGACTTATTGCCACTCACCATAACACTATCAGCTGGAAGTTGTCCAGGTGCGCGAGTGGCCACGAATCCCACAGGAACTGCTGGACAATTTGATCCTCTCCATGCCTCATCGCTGTCAGTGTGTTATAGCAGTCTCAAGTGACCATACACCCTGCTGAACACTCAATGTGCGACACATTTTTCACGTTTGATATGCGAATGTTAACCCCCGTCCAAGTGTCACATCCTGCTCAGTCCCGATAAATGGATTCTGCACCTCATTTGCATATTCAGACAACTTCCATTTTCGTGTAATTTGTTTCTCTGATGATGTTCGTTAATAAATAAACTCAAATGCCTCTGTTTTTTGGGTGTATTATATTTCGCAATATCCCCCAAATTTTGTGAGCAGTGTAATAGAAGTTATCTTCAATAAAATTATGTACATCATAGGAAAGTACTTTCCAACGTGTATAATTTTACTAAGTGTTATTTCAGGATATTTTAGATAACTTTCTGATAATATGTAATCCGAGCATAAACAAGATTTCTTGTTGTTTTAACATCAAACTAAATGAAATTTACAATTTCATCTCTTCTTCAAAGTTGAGACTGAAGTCAATACAGCGTGAATCATTACTACATAAGCAGTTTTTTTTAGTAGTAAATTTTATGGAAAAGCCTTTACGTGCCTTGGATACTTTATTATGTCCAGAACTGATCATGGCTTGAAAACAAATATTTATTAATCTTCAAGGAATTTTTCCAATCTTGATTTTGGCTGCGGCTGACATAAGCATATACGGATGCTACGTTAACACTAAGCGAAATATACAGTTAACATTATTAATTTTTTTTCCTATTCATAGTTTGGTTTTTATAACATCTTGCTTAAATGCTTTGTTTCTTAATTTTTAAAACCGACACAAAAGTCACAAAAGTTACTTGAAACTTTTAGGGACAATCTCAAATATGATGAAACAAAGTTTTGTTTTTAGCTATATTCATTTTTATTTTTATTTTCGTGTAGGTGTCTACGTCAAAGGCTTATTTGTAGATGGCGCTCGATGGGATCGTAAGACAAGGTTTCTTGGAGAATCACTACCAAGGATTCTTTTTGATCCAATGCCGCCTGTAAGTATTTCTAAAATGTCACAATCTCTTTCTAAAATTCTTAAGTTATACAATATCTACACAAATTCCTCTTCTTACTGCTATAAAATAAAGCAATCCCATAAACAGGCCGTGCAGGCCCACGGGAGCGCGGGAGATAAGGCTCCCAGCGTTTCGTGACCAACGGGACTAGATTGAGGACGGGAGGTCAGCCCGACGCCCGCCCGCCATTAACTCCCGGGAAAGAAACCCGGTACCCATTCTACAGAGGGCTGGGTAGACCCTAGGACCCGTTTGGAGGAGAATGGAGCGTGGAAAAATTCCCCGCCCTCCGCCGAGGCCGGGAATCCAACCCGTTACCTCCAATCCGCAGTCAAGCGTACTTACCCACTTGGCTACCGGACCCACGCTATAAAATAAGCCATCATAAATTCTGTCTTCAATCAAATTTCTATACACAGAAATTAATTTTGAACAGAAATATTGAATTGCATAAATTGAAGTAGTAACTGAATAATGATTTCAGCTGTTACATTTCATTGCTAATAAACTCCATCTTCATTAGTAAAATAAGAAAATAATCAGTTTTCAATTTTGATTGACTTTGAAGTTCTTTCTTGTTTTCCAATGCTTTTTTTAAACTTTAGAGCAATATTATCTCTAATAAACTAATAGATGATGGGATTAACCAAGCGACCAAGTGGCTCAGAATCAAAGAATTAAATGTAAATTCAGTGTTTATCATGTATTGCAAGAGCTAATGCTATGAAGTTCGTTTCATCTTATCTAAATAACAAAAATAAAGAAATAGTTCTTTCCAAATTTAAATGAAAAAAATTCAAAATGATATACATGAATCGCTAGCAAGCGTTTCTACTCATCACAACATACTGCTAAACGAGCGTACAGTACAGTCTTAATGCATTGGCACACTGGGCAGTTGCCCAGGGGCCTCACGACTCTGGGGGCCTCATGATGTGTTCATCACCAACTGATTAATGTTGATTATTAGTTTGAATTCACTTATAAAATAATTTAAGTGAAGTCATGGAAAAGAGCCTTCGAGGTATTACTATTATTATTATCATTATTTCTAATATTGCTATTATTGTTATAATTCGAGATATTATTCAATGAATGTTCTTACATATGTCCTTAAAATAATGTTACAACTTCCAAGCAGCAATACAGTCTGTAAAAAAATTTAGAAGTATTTAAGGCCCCCGTGCATTGCTTTGTCCAGGGTCTACAATGTTGTTAAGACTGCTCTGCATGAATATATTATCATTTTCTACCATCGTGAAGGAATTATATGTACAATCATACAATACATCTTCATATTCCTAATTATTGCGAGAATTTTTAGTTGGGCTGATCTGATTCGTCGAATCTGGGTTCGAATTCTACCGTGATTTTATGCTATCTTCTTTCTTGTATTTATGTTTCTCAACAACTTTCATAATTTCAAATACCCCTCTACAAATACACCGCATCGTAAAGAGGTTTGCAGTCTTTAAGAACCTGGAAGATTTTGTTCGCGTTCTGTTCTGTTCTGATTCTGTTCAGGGAGATTCAGGGTTTCTTTTCTTTTTTTTTTTTTTGGTCGAAAAACACACAATATAATCAAAACTCATAATCATTTAATCCGAAAATTTGGTTAAAGTTTCCTTCCGTTTTATATAATAGTGGAATCGTTTAATTTCATGGAAATCAATTTAGATGTTCATGTATATTTCTTCTAAAGTTATTTAAACTTGAGCAATTCTGTGGTGATTTGCCAAAAGGGGGTAATTCCACAATTGGCCAT
>JAFIDM010000001.1:101127922-101154169 GCA_023159025.1 Thereuonema tuberculata
GAACTCGGTGTCAAAGTCTTATAAGTGCAAAAAGGAGACTTTGCAAGGATACGAAAATACAAGAACGGATCAAAGGCACAGACGCAATTGTTCAGGATACCAGTAGCTGTTCGACAGATGAATATGACGAACTATTGTAAGTAGAACTTTCCTTGAACAATTTCATTTATTTAAACGGCAGAAATAGATACAGAATAGTATTCAGCGTTTCAAAGACGGAGGGCTGTTTTGGATAGGAAGAATTTTGAGAAATATAATTCTTCGGCGCCTAAAGTAACAACGAATATTTGTTTTATGTGTTTCTTGCGAATAATAGTGAGATTAAGTTTCCAGAACTTCTGTGATTGCACACATGTGAAGCCGTCGGAGAAAAGAAGTGAACTATAAGTCCATTAAACTTTAGCAAATTGCAATTTATATGTGTTATTAAGAAATAATTTGCTGTCTGAAGTCATGCTGCTGATTAGAAGCAAGTAGCGATAAAGCGAAGCCAAGAACTTTGATTTAGTGACATTGATTTTAATAATATTAATAAGTAATAGAATTATTTGTAAGCTTGAGTTTAACAAGCTAGTTATATCTTTTTATCATCGAATTAAATCTGTAAAAGATTTCTGTGTTTTGGTGTTATTTGATAAAAGATAGTGAGCACTAATATTTACTCTGCTGGTTTACACATAATACATATCATTACAGAATATTATTGAAAAGTTCAGGATTTTTGTTTTTTTCCTATTTTTTGCCGCTCCCTAAAGTTGCCGCCCTGGGCATAATAAGGCATAAGGATAGTAAAGGGTCGGCACTTGCCGTTCTGCCACTTAGACCTCACAATTTGGGTCCATTGTGTCCCCTCATAAAACATTGGTAAAAACCATTGTTTATACTTCAACTTGAGGTTGAGTTTCTGTGGTCATAAAAAGTCCTGTAGACTTACAGAAAGATAAGATGACCTTAATATTAAAGGTGGAGATGTTATTTGTGGTAAGTCTAATCCTGCCAAAAATCTCCCATCTGTTCCTAGCCAAAGCTGGACAAAAACATAGAATGTGTTCAGGAGTTTCCTGATCCATTCCACATTTTCTGCATAGATCACTTTGGGTGATGCCAAGTATATGCAGGTGTCTGTTGAGAGTACAGTGTCCTGTAAGAACTCCTGTAATCATTTTGCAATGTTTTCTGTCTAAATTTAAGACTGACATTGCAAGGTGATGGTCAGGTCTTTGTATAAACAACTTGGCCTGCCTCATACCATGCGAGGCAATCCAATGCCTATGGAACTGTTTTTCCAAGACAGCTCCAAGTAATTGTTTGCCTAGATTGAATGAGAAACCTAAGAAGGGTTCCGGGCCAATCGGAGTCGAAGATGAGCCCCCTTTGGCCAACAGGTCCGCTTTCTCATTTCCATCAATACCTAAATGCCCAGGAACCCAGTACAAATAAACCAAATTTGTACTGGCTAGACAGGTTAGGATCTCTCTACATTCAGCAACAAGCTGAGAGGTGCAAACAGGGCTGCTCAGAGCATGCAAAGCTGCTTGACTATCTGAGCAGATATAAATAGTCCTATTGACATAGTGACGGTTGAGGTTTTCATATGCACAAAAAAGCCGCCCTGGGCAATAGCCCTTTTAGCCATCGTGTAAATACACCTCTGCTTGCATCTGCTAAGTCTACCATCGATGCAGCCTTTAATTTTTCAGTGCAAGAATATCACAAAGCCCTTATCATTGGTAAGAAATCATACCACTTGTCAGAACATGGCAAATTCCGATTAGCTTGCCGAGGCAAACTGCAGTTGCTTCCTTCAGACATGATTACCTAAAAGCTCACCTTTTTTAAAATTAGGAGCAGCAACCGACCAGTGCCCCTTGTGTGGCGATGGTAAATTGGATAGTTTGTATCTTTTAAGTGTGTTAAACTTTCTAACTTGATTTTAACATTTCCTCCAAGTCTTTGAGAATTATATTGGGAAGCTTGGCACAGGACAGCAGAACAGCCAAGGGCGGGCATTGGATGAATAAGAAAAAAGATAATTTTCTGAATGCCTATACTTACAGCTACAAATATCATAAGAATCATGGTTGTGGAGAATGGTTTACATAGCTCCTACTGATCTTGATGGCATTAGAAAAGGGTATCAAAAACATAATGTAGGAGTAGTTGTGAAGGACATAAAGAGTGTGAATATATTTGTTTGATTGGCAGTTGCGTTAAAAGAAGTGATGAAGAACAGGATTTAATCTCAGTTGGAATCTCTAAGGATCACATAAATGGACAACATGATTTTAATTGTTTTATGTTTCTATGCGAGACCATCCATTTGAGAAAGATGAATGTATACACCATTAAAAAGATGAGTACATACCAATTAACCTTATCAAATGCCTTTTCCCAATCAATAAAAGAGATGCTACACGTTAGTAAAAGTCATGGAGAGATGCTATAGGTCAGTAAAAGACATGGAGATGCTATATGTCAGTAAAAGTCATGGAAAGATACTATATGTCAGTAAAAGATATGGAGAGATGCTATATGTCAGTAAAAGTCATGGAAATGCTATATGTCAGTAAATGACATGGAGATGCTATATGTCAGTGAAAGTAATGGAGAGATGCTATATGTCAGTAAAAGTCATGCAGAGCTGCTGTATGTCAGTAAATGACATGGAGATGCTATATGTCAGTAAAAGATATGGAGAGATGCTATCTGTCAGTAAAAGTCATGGAGAGATGCTATATGTCAGTAAAAGATGAAGAGAGATGCTATATGTCAGTAAATGACATGGAGATGCTATATGTCAGTAAAAGTCATGGAGGGATGCTATATATCGGTAAAAGATGAAGAGAGATACTATATATCAGTAAATGACATGGAGATGCTGTATGTCAGTAAAAGACATGGAGAGATGCTATATGTCAGTAAAAGACATGGAAAGATGCTGTATGTCAGTAAAAGACATGGAGAGATGCTATATGTCAGTAAAAGACATGGAAAGATGCTGTATGTCAGTAAAAGACATGGAGAGATGCTATATGTCAGTAAAAGACATGGAAAGATGCTGTATGTCAGTAAAAGACATGGAGAGATGCTATATGTCAGTAAAAGACATGGAAAGATGCTATATGGCAGTATAAAATGAGAGAGAGATGCTATATGTTAGTAAAAGACATGGAGGGATGCTATATATCAGTAAAAGACATGAAGAGATGCTATGTCAGTAAAAGACATGGAGAGATGCTATATGTCAGTAAAAGACATGAAGAGATGCTATATGTCAGTATTATATGAGCGAGAGATGCTGTATGTCAGTATTATATGAGCGAGAGATGCTGTATGTCAGTATAAGATGAGAGAGAGATGCTATACATCAGTATAAGATGAGAGAGAGATGCTATATGTCAGTATAAGATGAGAGAGAGATGCTATATGTCAGTATAAGATGAGAGAGAGATGCTATGTCAGTAAAAAACATGGAGACATGCTATATGATAGTATAAGATGAGAGAGAGATGCTATACGTCAGTAAAAGACATGGAAAGATGCTATATGTCAGTATAAGATGAGAGAGAGATGCTATATGTCCTGGATCACAGTGAATGCAATGTCAAGTTGTACCTTTCCTTTAGTATATTTTTTGTTGCAAAAATTCATTGCAAAGTACTACAAAAATATCTTGGACTCGGGCACCAAAGGTGCCTTTTATTAAAGAAATGCTAAAACAGAACTGAAACTGTAAATATCGGTATCTTTCAGAACTCTCCTAGAACTTGAAATGTTTATTAATAAATATAATGATTTTATAACAACAATTTCATATATCATTTTATCCAAAAATATTAAAAAAATGACCCTTAGAAGTTGTTATCCATTAGTTAAGTAGTTTAAGTTCCATCCTTTTACAATTCCCTCTTCTGTTGCTACTTCCTCTTCATTTTTGCTCCGTTTGGCACGTGAATAGGACTTAAAGCATCCTCCTTGATTCTCACTACAAATAACTTGATCATCACAATCCTTATCTGATGATGGCTTCAATGTGTCCCTTTTTTTTCTTGTGATTGTGCTTCTTGTCTTTTTGGATCTTAAAGCCATCGCCACAACAGGTTTCTTCATTTGGTCTACATATTTTGCCACTCATTGTTTTCAGAGTGCATTCCACTGTCCCACCATCTTTATGGAATACAACACTGTTCGGCGTTGTCACAAGAAGCTGTGAGATCACAGTTACATTCTTCACCTTCTGCTTCTCCTACGAAGGAAGCCTGGGCAGAGGTGAAGCAAGTAGCTTTTTTCTTGAGAACGTTATCAATGGACTTCTGGCTGCAAGGGTAGAAATGTTGATTGTTAGGCCTATCTCCTTTGACCGCATACACCGCCATGATGAATTTGCCACCGCTTTCTTTGTTCGGAGAACACTTGGCATCATAATAAGGGTCATGATCACTGCCAAACAAATGTTCCAGTTCATGAGACAGAGCAATAGATGTAATTGCTTTGGGCAGATGAAGGTCTCCCAGCATCACAGTGATAACACCCGAGTTGAAACTCAGTGCTTTATTATTCTGACTGGAGAACAGACGAGGCTCACAAATACCACCCACCCAACCTGCATTGTTAGCATCTGCCATCCAAGCAATGCCAAGGACTCCAAGTGTCTTGGTAATCCTGAGCTGTCGAAATCCCATCCTCTGTCTGATGACTATTTGGACGCTTTCTCTGAGAGGGATTTTCACAATTACTGTATGGGAATTGCATTTTCTGGTCATACGTTCCAGGATGAGTACCTGAAGTTGGCTCTTCCAGCACGACAAGACATTCATCTCCAGAGCAACAGGAACCTTCAAGTCAAAGTGAGTATGAACCATCTCCACCCAAAATGTCAAGGCGCAGTGTATTACAAGATATTGATCACAACATACTGGAGAACATTTATGAAGACTATTACAATCGTGGCTTCAACTCCTATAGCAAACTTTTGAGGCGCTATAAGTGCATTCGAAGTAAATCAAATCACAAGTTAATATTAGATTATGTGACTAGCAAAAGGCGAGATCGAGCTCACTTCAGGGAAAACAGATTGTCACAATTAAAAACTTTAAAAGAGTATGTAATGTCACAATTTGATACGTCAAGAGCATATGGATCTGCAGTTCACTATTGGCATCTGCAAATGTGGGTCCCAGAAGCATCTAAAGTGGTTGGCCTGGCAATTTCACAGCCTCAATTACTTTTTATCAACAAACTTAGGGCTGATGGATAATATTAACGTGTGTTTAAATAATATTAAAATCAATAGCAAAGCCGACGCACCTGTCTAAATTAATAATTAATATTGTTTAAAAACACACAAATCAAACATTACTTAAAAAAAAAACTTGTTTAAAATTAAAATTATGTACAATTAAAAACTTCTTACAAATTTAAAATTTAGGATATGACAATGGTTTTGCATCGTAACCTAAATTTTAAATTTGTAAAAAGTTTTTAATTGTACATAATTTTAATTTTAAACAAGTTTGTTTTTTTTTTAAAGTAATGTTCGATTTCTGTGTTTTGTAAACAATTTTAATTAATAATTTAGGCAGGCGCGTCGGCTTTGCTATTGATTTTAATAATAAAACTTAAGGCTGAATATGGCATTTCTTCCAGGCATATTACTACATTAGTCACACATAAGGACATACAAGAAGATCATAATATTCATCAGAAGGCACAAGGGTTTGTGGAGGAAGTGAACAAATATGTAACAGATGGGAGTGTGGAGAAAGAAAATGTTTGGAATAGTGACCGAAGGTAATTTAATTATGAAATGTCTTCATTGTCAAAACTGTCTCACAGAGGAGATAAAACTACAGCTGGTGTGTTACAGGCTGTGCATAGCTCTACACACAGTTTTACAATTGATGTGGCTTTATCAATGAGTGGCAGACTAGATAACAAACTCTATATCCGTTTTCAAAAGACACAAGGCACTTTTGGCCCAAATGTTTCAAAGAAACTTGAAGCAACATGTCCACTAACATTCCTGTGGAGGCAAACAAAAGTGGAAAAATGACGAAAGAGCATATGAAAGTTTTCTAACTACAGTCCTTGGTGAACATATACATAACGATGAGAAGAGCCTATTGCTGTGTGATTCCTGGTCAGGCCATAAAGATCATACTCTGTTAGATGAAAGTTTTCCGAACAAGGATGTTTCGCTCAAGATATCGCCACCGAAGACAACAAAATATTGCCAACCTCTTGATGTGTACTTCTTTAGACAATATAAGGTCTACATGAGAAGGATCGTCGATTTTGTAAGACTACAATGTGAAAAACCACAAGTTACACGATCATCATTTCATTATCAGACTTCACTCTGTGCTATACAATCAACTTTCTGCATCGAAGTGCAAGCCTGTGTTACAATATGCTTGGCAAAAGACAGGTTATGACATTAGCATTCCAATATCATAGTTTGAAAATGTAATTAATGTGGCTTTTGATATTAAACTGCTTGAATTCGGAAGTGATGTTGAATTTGAAAAAGTTGCTTTAGTCCGATGTGCATATTGTTCTGTTCCACTTTGCTTTGACAACAACAGAGGGAAATATAGCAATATAGTCACGACACTGAATAGTGTGTGTTTTTGGTCCTATTATATCGATATTTTGTTTCCTCGCATTACCAACGTTCCTCTCTTGGACCTTCAACGTTCCTCTCTTTGGTGATCATTCAAATGTCTCTCGTGGTAAGACGTGAATTTTTGCATGAGAATGACCCATACCACTGTTTTTGGGATGAGCAATTTATATTCTAAGCACATTTTCGTGTGGTTCTCAGCGTACAAGGACACGCACTCCCTTGTAAGAATTATTAGCATTTTGAAAAATTCACTTTTGAGAACTGACATCAAATATACAAAATAAAATAAATATATCTACATCTTTAGAATTTAACACAATTAGTTTAAACTTTGTTAGTTTAGTTTTGTATTGATCAATTTTTTTTTACATTTTCCTATTATTTGTTTATAGCATAATTTGATAATTAAAAACAGAAAAAAAAAAACAACAACAATACAACCTTCCATCAGAAATGTTTATTTTTGTTACCAGCCATTGGAATAAACAGAATGTATTACAGGGAAAATATACAGCTCAAACTTGTTAAGTAAATAATTTCTTGAGAAGTGTATAGCATTTATTAAAAAGTTATTTGCACTTGAAATAGTGGCAGGCAAATATCAGAAGCCAAATGGCATTGAATATGACCAGATAGATAAAGGATTTGCAAAGGAATGTTGTTTCACTCACACAAGACAATTTTATTTATGCACAACAATTATGTGAGTTGCAAACAGATTTTTTTTTCCCAGAAAATATAGTTTAGCTAAAAATGTTTGTTTCATTTGAGTCCATGTAATGAAAAATTGTTGTACAAACAAACCAACATATTATATACATTTGGAAAAAAATACAAAGAAAGAAACATAGGCTGAACTTTTAAAAAAATCTAACAAGTCATTTTAGTAACTGCATTTGATGGAAATGTATCAATGCATATACTGGTTGTTTGTTCTACATCTTTTTCTTATAAATTTCTACATTTCAATTACTGAGATGGAATTGTGTGACTCTGGCTGGGTTTTTTTTTTTTTCCTTTTTTTCCCCACACTAGAAGTTTTTAAGATTTATAAGAAATATAGGAAATAAATTGAAATTAAACAATTTTCTTGATAATAGTAAATTGAAATTTGATTAGATTTGAATTGTTCACTAAATTATTTCTACATGAATTCTGTAGTTTGCAAATTTTAATTCTAATATATTTTTTTCCCCTCGTACTCAATTAAATTTGAAGGTTTTTAAAAAGCCAGTTTGCTCTACTGAAAAAGAAACAAATTTATAAAGAAAAAAGAAATGACAATACATGAACTCAAAAATGAATAGCAATGCCTATGACTAAGGCACTTCATTTGTCCCATCTTAGGAACTTCTGGTGTTGTTAGTCACATTAGAACAAAAGTGGTTCTGTTTGGCATTTTTTTTTTCTGCTGAACATAATAATATGGATCCTCTAAATTCCCTAAAAACTCAAGTATTGATGGAGATCAACAAGCAGGCAGTTACCCTTAAAAAAGGCTTTCCTTTTGGCTTTTTCCACGAGTTACTTTATAGAGCTTTAGAAAAATATTAGTCCAGTCATCTGCAATACTCAGAATTGAATAATTTTACTTGGTAATTTATAATTGTAAAAAATAAATTATTTTTAAGAGATTTTCCAGAGATACGTAAATTCAGTTGGAAATTTACAAAATAAACACAAAGACACTTGATGTAACAAGAATCCGATAAGAATGGGGGAGAGGAGCTTTACTCTAAATAAAAAGTCAATGTTTATCTTCTAGACATATAATATACAAGTATTTTACATGGATATATACAAAACATTGAAAGATATACATTAATTGTATAAATTAGTCAGTGACGAAACTTAATATACAGTAAGGTATGAAAAATATAAAGGGGGAAATAGCAAACAAATACTTTATTTTTAAAACATGCAGAATGGATCCTAACTTGTT
Organism: Thereuonema tuberculata; assembly: GCA_023159025.1. NCBI lineage: Eukaryota > Metazoa > Arthropoda > Chilopoda > Scutigeromorpha > Scutigeridae > Thereuonema > Thereuonema tuberculata. The sequence continues at coordinate 101,136,490 of JAFIDM010000001.1, forward strand.
ATTGAAAATAGCAAGGAAAAGACCCTACGCCAAACATATCATTTGATGAAAAATGCTGATTTTTGTTTATAATTTAACAGCAAATACAAAAATAGAGTAAGAGTTGACTACAATCTTTCTTTCACTGCCTTTTGACTTGTTGCCATATTACTCATTCCTTCAAGTTATATCCATTTTTCAGCATTATATAGAATTTATGGGAATCGGTCTATTTCATTCAGCAATTTCTTAAATTAAAAGCATAAGGAAATGGACCGTTGTTCTTTACTGAATAGATTTGAAGGTCACAATGGCCATCTTCTGTTTTAGATTGGGCTTTTATTGATAATTATTATTTATGAGGAGGAATTTAAAAATGTCAAATTAAAACTGCAATGATATTAACAATCCCTACTAAGTTGATTGGCAAATTTCTATAAGCAGATATTCTTTACAGTCTGTTTTCTAGCAACAGTTTTCTCCTCCTGGAATATATTCAATTAATAAATTTGATTCACTTCAAAGATCAGACTTTCCACTTTTGGGAGACCAGGAATTGCCAGATAGGACCTTACATAGAAAGAAATGCAATACTTTGTCATTTTTAATAAAATGTTAATCTTAATATTATGGATAATTTAAACCAACTTCAGTTAATCGATAACTATCAGTCAATTTAGAAGGTCCTTGTATTTCCTGGATATATCTGATTAATACATTATAAAACTGATTATAAATGTTTGGTAAATAATAACGCAAGCACACAGGGAATCTTGAGCTCATATGTATTAATAACAGGAGAACTGTATATTTGGAAAATAAAGAATACTATCTAAGTTCATTGCTATTATTATAGTGATTTATTATTAACAGATGATTCCCTCTTCTTCTATCAGTTCATTATTTTTGCATTAGTAATAATGAGCCACAACTTCAACATATTCAAATGCAAATAACAACTTGAGATGATGTGCTTTATACATAGGTTTCATTTTTAGTTAAGTTAAAAAGCAATACAACAGCCATACAATTCCCCTATTAATAAAATCATAGTATTTACACTTAAGGAAGAAAAACTGATCAAATTACAATTATCACTCTTTCAGGAAATTTTAAAGCATCTTTTGATTACATCAGCCATTTAGAGGCCTTCAATCGGATGAATAATTAAACTGATAGTAGTAAACTTGCAACAAGATAAAAAAATTGCAGAAAACCATATTTGATTTAATTCTAAAACATTAAAAATTATTTTTCCAACATTCTAAAATTAGACGACATATTCTGTAAAACAGGGAAACTCCACAATGGTCAGTATCAAATAAATACAGCAGTTATCTATCATCAGCTTAAGAAAAATAAATAAATAAATAATAAACATTTCACATGTAAATCAACATAACTTCTGTCCTCAAGAGCAAATTTCATATTCCTCATTCCACTTCATGAAATAAACGAAGCATTAGCATAAAAACAACAGCTCTGTACATAACTTCTTTTCCAATTAAAATCATTTAAATGCTTATCAAATTTAAGGAAAGAAATTAATAATCAACAAATAGATAATTTTTTTTTTAATTTTTAAAAATCTCCTTTAAATACAAATTAGAAAATCTTTTAATTGATAAAGCAGTCTTTATTTGATTTTAAGCTATCAAGAATTGTTAAATTTAACTTCAAAATTCTTCACAAAAAATATATATATGTGTGTATAACCCAAATGTTAATTTATATTGTTATTAAAACTTCAAAGCAGTTTTTTTGATTGATCAAAAAAAATAAGTTACATAAAAGAAATATTTATTTCTCAATGAAAAAGATGAATTGTATGTATGTTCTTTGTGCTCTCCCTGTCTCGTCATAATTTATGTATTTCAATGTTAAATCAGAGTCAGTAGTTTAGACTTAAGCTGAGGAGAATAGTTATTTGGCTGGAACTTCTGGTTAATAAATTCAAAAATAATGAAATTAAGTCAAAATTTAAAACTACTTAGTCATGTTCATTCTATCTAAAGAAGGTTTTTCTTTAAGATTGTAGTAGTTTAAAATTCAAATTAAAACCATTAAAAATGCATTAAAAAGCCTAATAATGGAATTTGCTATTTGAAAAATAATAATAATAAAAAAAGAAAATTCCAAATAATAATACAGAAAATGTTATGAGCTGTTTTGGAATCCAGAATCCTTTTATATTATTAATTTTCATAAAATTATTAAATTATAACTTCTCATAAGAATTGATTTCCTCAGTTTTAATGTATAGTTAATAGTTAATAAAGCATTATAATAAGAAACAGTTATGAATCTGGTAGAGATAAATAAAGCTATAATAATATTTAACAACTTTTGGGATTTATTTTTCTTTGGTTTTGTTTATTATATATATAGTAAGTGATATATATTTATATGGAATAATAATAATAAATAAATAAATAAATGAATGAATATATAAATAAAAGATAATTTATCTCAGTAGAACTATTGTGCTTAGAAGTCATCGAATCATTGAAAAACGACCTGGTTGTATTTTCTACATAGCAAGAGTTTTTCTTTTTTTATATTTAATTTTTTTTTCACTGATTTTATACAATTGTAAAATGCTGCTCGTATAATGGTTAAGTCTGTTTGAATGTGAGCACAGTCTATTTTGGGCTTTTTTTTTTTTTTAGTTATTTTTATTTATTTTTTGTTTGTTTGTTTATTTATTTTTTTTTAAGAAGAAACATTCAAAGAAACAAAAGAGATTCACTTGAGCTTATGGGAGGGGATTAACAATTGCAAAGATCATCCAAAAAATGTAACGTCTATATTGAAATATGGTTTTCTTCTGTCCTTTAGACAATGTTAGGCTGTGAAGGAAAATACTTACTGGGTATAATTGGTATGTCAGAAGTCATTCATACCAATGCTTCAAGTGTACGTAAATGATGAATAATAGACAACCTACTTCCAAGAAAATATTGGATATCCCTAGTGGAGAAGATGAAGACGTAGCTTCCTGCACAAATCCAGATGACATCGAGAGCCACCTGTGCACTAGGAGTGTTAATTGTTGGTCATGCACTAGTTGTGTGGACTTGACCGATGACTAAAGGTTAGAGAATTATCAACAAAGTCATCATGCTTAAAAGCTGAAACTGGGTAAAAAAAAATGCTCTTCATCAATCCTGGGTTTTTATTTATTATTTTTTCCTCTCAGTTTGAGAATATGCTACCCGTTTCTTGAAAAGCAAATGATAATAGGCATCAGAGAATGAATTGTTTGGGTGCACAATAGGGATCAAAAAGAGTAATTCAGTCAATAGAAGAAACTGTCTTGGATCAATCAGTCTCCAGTAAAGTGGCGAAGGAGGATTAGAAAAATCAACCATTCTACATTTTGTAAAAGTGGCAGCACCTTGTGTTTGAATACAATTGTCTTTTCATCTTTCAGAAATTTTCCTTTATATTTCCTCCTTCCAGTCAAAGGACCTCTTTCATCCTTTGCTGATTCCAATCAATGTGAAAAATTTAAGTTAAAGATCAATTGATCCTCTACATAGCATTGACTGCTCTTTGTGAATGCTTACTGTTACGTGTAGGCGAGTGATATTCTCTTTCACAAGCAATTCGGCGCATTTCTCTTTCTTGCTCTTTATCACGATAAAGCATTCCGTCTCGAGGTTCATATTCTGGCTCTAGATAATGATCAGGAGGTCTGTCTCGTTCATAATGATGATGTTGAGAGTGTTGTTGTTGTTGTTGTTGATGATGATGGTGACGATGGTGCTCCCTCAATTCCTGCTCATGGGGCTCCATCTCTTGTTCAGGAGAATGCTCTCGATGGCGAGTATGACGATCTGATTGAGAGCGTCTATGATAGCCAGGTGGAGTTGACTGTGTACGCAATAGCCCGCTATGGTCCACCCTGGGTGAAGGATGTGGAGATGGAATTGGCCTCTGTATGGCTGGTGGGGGTGACTTTTGTGGAGGATGAGTGGCCCGCCAATAAGCTTCTAAATATTCTGCCAAATGTTCACAGGCATCATCTAATTGATTTTCATCCAACATCACATCAAATAATTCCTGCAAATATAATAAATATGAAAGTTTTTAAAAAAGTAATGGATAGGAAATTAATTTTCTTAATATTAAAGGAACTTTCTAACAAGAAAAACCCCACTATATATATAATCTTTGATTATTTTGGTTTTATCTCTTATTCTAATTAATTGAAAATTGTCTTGGCTCCCACCACACAATAGTATTCTTATAAATTGCCAGAGCAGCTAGAATTATCGAGACTTTATTTTAGGCAGATTAAGAGTAACAGTGGTACTACAGGGTTTACAACAGAAATTAATGTTTGAAATGCAGGAATTGTTGGACCCAATCCTGATTTTTATTCAGAATAAAATTAAAAAAAAAAAAATACAAAATTCAATAAAAACTCTTGTATTCGAAATGATTTTAGCATATTTTACAATTACACAAAACATTTTTCCATCACTATAAGTAATATTTAATAGCATACATAAGCGATTATGTAACTGTAATTCTATTATTAATTCTATTAATTGCTATACTGAATATGTTAATTAATACTAATAACATGAACAGTACATGTTTAACATAATTTATTCCAGGTTATTTGAAATTTTGTTTATCCAAAACAGGTGCAGTCCCATCAAATTCAGATAAATGAGCTTTTAATGTAATTTATTTGGGTCAGTTTGTTTTTTGTTAGAAATTAAATTGCAATACAGAAAACATTTACTCATAGGGGAAAAAAAGGCTTTTTGTTCTTTTATGGAAAACGATTCTGTATCAATTTCATCTGCAGTGAATATATTATCTTTCACACTGTTGTTCTTACAAAGTTTTAACAATAAGTTTAAAAGGAAGGGATTGTAATTATTTCTTCGATTGTCTTCTTGTGTAAGATGCTATGAGATGAGTTTTGTTTGGTAATTTATCCTTTCTGAATTGTATCAGCTACTGTTTCAAGACCTTATTGTCATCTGTAGTTTAATCTTTTTCTCAACAGTTGATTATTCAAGTTTTTTTAATTTAAATTTCTTTATTACTTATTTTTTCCTATGCAAATATAATTTCTAGTTGTCTGACATCACGAAGCAGGTAGTCATATTACAAAGTACTTTAGGTACAATCATTTCACCAATGCCTGTTTTTGTAAGTTGGTATCTGTAAAACTTATTATTCCTAGTGAAGTTTAATGGATTATCTTTGAGTCATTCATCATCATTCATCATATAGTTTATTTAAAATGCTTAATGCAATTCAAAAGAAATTTGGGTTAAGGCTTAGAAAGAAGGAAAACTATCAATGGGGTCTGAACCCTTAAATAGCTTCTCTTTCTAATAGGAGTGATGAATGCTTTTTTATTATTTATTACTTATTTATTTTTTGTTGTATGTGTATTAGTAGGAGTGGCTTTTTTAACTTTATTAGAACGAGTGGCTCTGGGATATTCAAATTCGCAAAGGACCCAATGTATTGGGAGACTTACAGCCCTTTTCTGGGGTGCTATTAGACTTTTACTAAAGAAATTATGGCCAATTACTCTAAAACTTTAATCAGAAACTTATGATGCTGTTGCTAAGAGTGTCCACAATAACAAATTCTTCTATTCTACGAAAGGTGTTGAAGGTATTGATGCTGAAACTCATTTGAAAGCATTGGATAAAATACAAAGAAATAATTGAAGTCTCTCTTGAATCATTGAAGAGGTAACAAACTGAGGCTTGACAGAACAAAAGAGATAGAGATATCACTATAGCATATGTCCTTGCATGTGTGCTAATAGGAAAGAGAAAACTTCTGAAAAGGAGTTGACTAGTGAAGAGAAAGAACTGCTGTAGGTTTTACCAGAGAATGCTATCTACACACACGTATTATCTTTAGTTCTAAAATCCAGGCTACATCACCATCATTTCAGGAAAAATTCAGTTTAGTCTTTAATAATAAAAATTACAAATGAATTGGTTAAGTTCAGTGACAGTGTTTCTCCTATTTGAACACTTTTACTTACAGCTTATTTTGATTAGTTTATTCAAAACTAAAAAAACAATTTTAAGTGTCGAGACAAGAAATTGAAATTACACTCAGTAGATTAACTGACAGTAATTTTGTCAATTATTTTCTTTTCTTGTTTACTGATGATTTTCTTGCTTTTATTAACAAGGTTCTATATTCTGAAAAAGCAATGCAGTGTTTTGGCATAATCCTAAAAATAGGCAAGAGATACAATTCTGTGACTGGAGTGTTGAAAATTTCATAAATTTATATGGTAAATTGAAGCGTCCAGAAGCGTCGCTCCTGGATGGTAAAACTGTACAAAGTTCATTATGTTACTGAGTCCACATTTTTTAGAAAAGTATGTGGGGGAACCTTTTTGGTCTCTGACCTTGTCTTGACTTTCTGTTGGTCTTACTGGTACACCATACAAAATAGGACAGCATACATTAAAAAATGAAAAATTTTCTGAAAAGTGAGGGAAGTTCAACTTAAGCTTAGCCTTGGCTTAATAGTATGCCATGCAAAGTTTTAAAACCTACAAAAACGTTTCAACATGTTTTGAAAAGTAAGTGAGATTCTATCTTGGTTCTGCAGATCCCATCTCGGTCGTCTCTCAGACCCAAAATTAAATGTATCTGATGGTGTTCAAGGAATGAAGTATTTCTCTCTTTTTATTGGACTCTTCTCTCCAATTTATCATTCAGAGAAGTAGTACAGCATAAACATTGAGATTGGATGAGAAATGGATTAAAGTAATATAATAACAAATCATAAGTGAAGAAATTCAAAGCATGTATCATTTGTTACTTACTCATACTGCAGTTACTATGAAAAACTTGGTCCTGATAGTCAATGGATGTGGGAATGTATGGGGAACAGATATAGGCATTCATTTTTTTCTATTTACTAAGATTTAATAGATATTAAGGTCAGATTGTAGCCTGGGAGCTTTTTAAAATGATGAGTTGATTCTTGGCATCAGAAAACTTGTCCAATGCTTACAAACTTTTTCCATCCATCTGTGTTTCCAGATCTACTAAATCGTCTAAGAAATGTGGACCACTCCAAATTCGTATTTAATCAGCTGTACTTTGAATAATTTTTAATTCAAAGACTCCTAGGATAGATTCACTCTTCTTTTTCGTCAACTCTATTCAATATTGCCATAACAAAGAGATCTTCATAGAAAGAACATTAATATTTTCTGTTTTCCTCTTATTCCACTGTCGTGCTTAGCACCGTCCTTTCTTAAAAATATGTTCTATAAATTCTCTAAGGCCCTAGAATATGGTTTATCCAAAGATTCACAGTTAACAAATACCTATAAGATTTTCAAAAAAGTACCCAAATGGCATAGAATGTTGAACAATAATTTTATGAAATTAATCATAACAAAAATTTTGTTTGTGAGGAGGGTAAGTTGTACAACTCTGCTTACCACGGAGTTTGCAATAGCAAATTTATTTGTGAGTTTACACAAAACTAAATTCATTAGACCTCATTACTGAATCCTTGTCTTATTAAGTAAATGTAGATCTTTTACTCTAAAGCCAAATTATGTGAATTGTTAGTTGAAAATAAGCTATTTCAAAGTTATTGATTTGTATATCTTACTTGATTAGTATATATTACTAATCTTGTTATAAATTAATCCTTTGATGCTAAGCTAAACGCTAGCGGGGATTAATTATTCACCCCTTTTTATTCTTGATTTTATTTTGATGTTCTTGTAATTCAGGGGTCATTGCTTTGTATGTTTGTCCGTTTTGTGTATTCGTCCCATTTCACTGAGCTTGGTATGCTGGATAGGTCGGGCTGAAGAGAGGCCAATAAGCCTCGAAACAGTACTGTCCTCGATTTCCAGCACAAATATCAAAAAATAGCTCAGTGAATTTGTTTTTTTTGTTTTTTTTTAGTTATGTGCGTTTTTTGTTTTATTTTACTGTGATTTGTATATCTATTTAAAAATTAATAATGCTAATTTGAAAGATAATAACGAACTCTTACTTCAATTGGTTATTTGTTATTTGCTGATTTGTGAAATCCCCATTTAATAGATTTTTTTCTTTAAATAATTTAGTTGATGTTCATTGCAACCACATTTTCAGAGTCCAAAGTTAGAAAATTTGTAAGGTATTTAAAATAAATTAACAACAAGTTCATAAAACCTAACAAAGATCTATTGTTCTGTTTATTAAGAATTTATAACTTCATCTTTAGGTTTATCACAAAAGTAAAGAATATTTTATTATATCTCAGTAGTTTTTGTTTTTTGGCTGCAACTCTTTTGATTATTTTTTTATCTGCTTCGGGATCATCAAAGGTATCATGAGCTTAGTTACCTATACTCACATGTTTGTATCTTAATCATTTTATTAAGAATAATAGAAGATTTTACAGTTTAAAAATAAATTGCGTCATTTACTGTTAATATTGATCAATATGTAAAGTTCCCATATTTCTTTTGTAGATTCCTCCTTCTACAGCCTCTACCATTAAATATTTCCAACATCACAAATTTAAATGTAAAAAAAAAAAACTACATTTAATACTAAAGCAAATTTTCAAAAAGCTTACGTCTTTTCTTTTTCAAGCCTAAAAAATAATAACAATAAGTTGAAGAACAATTAAATTCCTCGAGAAAATATTAACAATATCATTTACTTACTTTTGAAAATTTGCTTTAGCATTAAATGTAGTTTTTTTTTTTTTACATTTAAATTTGTGATGTTGGAAATATTGATCAATAGTTAGTTGTTCCACCATTTATCAGAATATAGATGCAGTTTGTCAATGATGCATATCATAAAACTTATTTATTCTAATATGCTAGGTGAGACTAGGTGGAATCGCCAATCCCTAATTTCATGGCATTTCTATTGACAAGAACATAAAACATGAATTTAGTGTAGAAATGTAATTTCATAATTTCTGTAATTAAAAAAAAAAAAATAAAAAAAAATATCTTCATAGTAGTTGATTTTGTCATTTCATGAAGGTTGAAGCATTGTTCAGCTCATAATTTCCAAGATGGCTACTTTGAAAGCATTCAAAACTTTATTGCTGAAACAGGTAAACAGGCTCAAAGTAGTCTAGTTGGTTGTTTTAAATAATGGCTTAACTGGTTATTGCAGAAGCTATTCTTTTAGTGTAGTCTGTGTTTATAATTATTGTTCTAGTAAATTATTTAACTCTTAAACAAAATCTTCATATCAAATATCTAGGGGGATTTTCTTCGGCCAAAAATCGAAGTTTGAGATGAAATGTAACTTTGATTCTAACTATCATAAATGCATATATTATTTAAGAAATATTTAACATTAATTAAGAATGGCAAAATATCATTGTTGTGTCTATCAGCTGGAAGATCTTAGGAAATTTATTTTCTTTTTTTCTCTTGTTCTTCTGTATGTTGTTTATTATTTAAGACTTAGCAGGAATGCTGTTATGTCAAGGGAAATATTTCTGATTTGATTAACTTCGATTATTTTTATTTCGTATAAAGTTGCTTGTAGCAGCTATTAGAAATTTTGGATTTCTAAAATATCTCTAATTAAATAAAAGAAAATGTGCTTAAATGTAAAATTAGTAAATAAGATAGAATCTGTTTTTTAATTACTAAATTAATATAAAATGATACTTACTGGTGGGCACTGAAGTAATTTTTCAGCTGCTACCATTTGAACACTAAGATTCCTACTTTGTGATTTGCCTCGTGATTTGATTAGCCGTTGGAGAACCTAAAGAAACATATATGGTTTAAATATACTTAATATGTAATAGAAGAAGATTGGTATCTTACGGTTTCGGCAAAATTTTCAAATTTAATCATTTGTTACATGAATAATACCTTAAGTATTTACAAATAAAAATAAACTATGCAGAAGGTCTAAACATCACATATGAATATAGTTTTCTCATCCTGAAAATAAATATCCTTGCTACTATAACAATCAAGTAAATCCCAATTATAGGTAACCAGAACTGACCTTAAGTCCAACTACAGGAAGAAGGTTAGTAACCATTATCAAAAAATTGCAAAACTAGCCATGAACTTATGTCAGTCAAAAAAAAAAGACTGGAACAACTAAGTTGAGAACTGAAGCTTAAGTTTCCAGCTTAGAAGAGTACGTTGCAATAAGATATTTACACTACAAAAATTGTATGAAGAATGCTTAAAGAAAATGACTCGTCATTTGTATTCGTTGACTTTGTAGCTGCATTCATCAGTACCCGTTTTTGATATGAACATAACTTCTTAATCCTTCATGATACTATCAGCGATGACACGCGACTTGGAATAGAATCCAACCAGCCTGAAGAGTGTATCACTGTTGCCCGAGATCTGTATACTACAGAGGATATAGGAAGTTTCCCTTCCTATTTACTCAATGGTACAGTGTAGAAGGGGAAACTAATATATGCGCATGCAACCCTAACTCAGCTCTGCCAAACTCTGTTGTAATCGTGGTACAAACTAGTTATTTGCTGCTTTCTTCAACTAAATTAAGGCTGGAGATAGAATTATATCATCATAAAAAGTGAAACCTATAAAAAAAAATTGAGTAAAACAAAGTTATTCCTATAACATCATTAAACGACATTACAGACCCCAGGTTGGTAACCGATGCTTTAGAGTACTTGTATGTTGCCTCTGGTGAAAAATACTATATACATTGTTACTAAAATGTACATCTGCCAGTCATTAGTATTACTGGGACTGTTCTATAGTGCAGAACTGTAGATTGGCTTCAGGCTAACTTGAAAAGTTGAACTCTTTCAAATATTATATGTGAATTTCAATCTTAGCAAAAATATACAACAAAACCATCTGAGAATGGTATAATAACCAGTCAAGGTCCCTTCCTCCATCACTTTCTGAAGAAATTAAAAAACATCAAATATGGATCTAATAGTTTTCCTTGGGAAATGTGCTGGAGATGGAACAGGAAAAGGCAGAGCTGATGAAATGTAGATTCAGCCTGATAATTGGAACAACAATAAAGGATAAGGTATGTGATACCAAAAGAACATATAGCACTACAAAACAATGTCTGCTTAAGCAGTCAGTTGCCAGCAAAACAGACTTTCAAATCAAATCAATCTGTTAAGTAGCAAATACTGTTACACAAATCATATCTAAAAATGTTAGAATCTAGTGGAAATTGATTTTTATGTAAGAATGACTTACCATAGTGCAACAGTTCTAGGGAATAGCTATTAAATTTTCTCATTATACAACATGTAACAAGTGACAGTCTGTGCGGAAATATATTTCCAACCCTCAGAGGCAGTTTCCTATCTAGGTCGTGCTCTCTACTTTTTCCTTTGTAATACTGAAAGATCCCTAGAAGAATCTTCTGTTGGATTTTAATGAACATGTTGAGTGAAGTTTATATTTGATAAATTTCATTGCAGGTTATTTTCAGTTGGTTGAATTTATTATTATCACAGGGAGTTTTAAGATTTAAAAATGCAAGTCGGTGTTCTTTCACCGTTGTAACCTGCAACTGAAACTTACCACTTGAATGGTATGGAGTGCACTGAAGCCAACTCTTGTCACTTTCATTTCAGTATTTTTGTAGAAATTTATCCTCCATCTGCCATTTCAAATTTCAGGAATTTTCATTTTGGGACCTCCAAGGAAGTTATGAATAGAAACCTTCAGAATTTGTGTTTTGGTAATGTTGTAGTATTATGTAAGCACATTTTAAGTCATTTTCAACGACTGTAGCCAGACGTTTGGGACAAGGAGGAATGGGCTTCCATATTATGCTCAGATGAGAGTGGAATCTGTTATCTAATTTGCAGTATCAAAGTATTGATACAGATACTACGACAGGCCAACGATACATTGATGAAATTGTGGTGCTGTAGGTGATACACTTCGGTGGACGACAAAGAGAGTGTATGGCCATCACGTGCTCCAGACCTAAACCCCATTGAAAATAGACACCTTGCTGGTCGACAATATCCTTCAACAGCTGCTGTGGAATGCTGCATCACCCTCCTGTATTGTCCGAACAGTATGGCAACAATATTGTATCCTGCTGGGCCTCTGTTCCACTCTAAAAACATAAACCTATATACAGGGTTTGGGGGCAGGTTCCTAACACTAAAACAAGAACAAAGTCCATATCAATGTATGTCCAAAAATCCTATGGTTTTCTGATAGACATTGTCAATTGTTTGACGTCAGGGGCATATGCAGGCCATGGAACTGGTCCTCCCTTACCTATCCAGTGCATCTCAAACAATGTGGCTAAAATGTGCTGGAGCCACATCCTGTAGCAAGGCTGCAAGAGTGTTCTGAATCATGCATATGTCAGATTTGCTGGAGAACATATGAACCTACTATATAGTCACCTACAATTCCAGCCCGCACATTAATCTTAAACTACTGCTGGTCTCTAGCCTGAATTGTACCATGAGGATTTTCATACACCCAACAAATGTTGCCTCATCTGTAAACAAGACCGAAGAGACAAACAATGGAATAAGTTCTCCCGTGGTGGGTAATCGGCAGGCGAAAGACCCTGCCCACGTTACACATGATATGGATGCAGGAGCATCTCATGGATGCATCACATACTTGGGCTATCTGTATCTTCTGCAACAAACTGTAAAATGCGTTTGAACAACTCTTGGTCTTCCTCGATGTGGTCTGGAAACATCATCTGATACAACCATATCCTGCTGCGGTTCAACGGAACACATTTCAGTTAACGCACTACTACACACAAATCTCCTTGGAGACAATCAGTGCAACAGCAAACTAGAGTTGTTGGATTGTATCTTGAAATGCGTTGATCATAAACTTTCATTAATAACTGAAAACCATAGGATTTCAGACATAAGTTTATATGGACTTTTGTTCTTGTTTTAGTGTTAGGAACCCGCCCCCAATAGATTTGAGTCACTGTATGTTTTTTTGTGTTTAAAACTTCTAGTCGCAATACTACTGTAAGCCAGAAAGAACAAAAAACTCAAAACCTATTAACTTGTGCACATAAATCCAATAAAAACAATGTCAAATATCTCGAAATGCATGGAGCATTGGCCCCCAAACCTATACATATTTTTGAAGTACTATCATCTACTCAAAGTGTACCAAAATCCATGATATATGCTATTAATTTAAAAAGGTGAAGTAAATGCCAACATACTGTGGAAATACCAGCAGAATCAAATGCAGGTTTCTTGTACTTACAAAGCATTTGTGTTGCATTATTAGGATGACATTCCCTATTGTTAAGAAAATCTGATCAATGGTTTCCAAAGGGATTACTTCATCATTACAACAGAATTGTTTGTGTGAATAGGAAAGAAATGAATTTCTCTTTCTGCAATACACTGCTCACTCTGATTAGATATCCATGTCAGTGATGAATAGACAGATTTACTACAGGTGCTATTTCTACTTATCAGCATTCCAAGGCACATGGTTCACGATTTGAAAAGCACCTGGCAGTATGATCTAAAAGACATCTTCAGTCCTTGGGTGTGTCGAGCATCCTACTTGATTCTATTCTTATGTTTCTCTAAAATGAATTAATGCTAATAATTACCTTTGATGAAGATATCTTGAGGTAAACTGAGATTGGGGCCAGTGATGTTTTAGCCAGTTGAGAAGGATGATTAATTGTATCACAATCCAAAACAACTAATTGCAAAGTTCTGGCTAATTCAAATATGCGTTCGATCTCAGCTTGAACTTCAGCTGAAATTAAAAGACATAGAAGTTTATAGTCATAATTATAAAGAAAACAGAAAGTGAATTAAAACTATTGCATAAACTAAGTTGAAAAATGTTATGTATTGTGAGTTAAAAGAAATGGTACTACATATTTTTTTTTTTTTAATTCACCTGGTTTTTTTGGACAAATTCAAATTCCAGACAAGATCATTTAAATCACTTTGAGTTAATAGATAAGACTCAAAAAATATACTTGCTTTAGAAGTAGGATCATGTTGCTCCTCATATTGAACTGGGTTTGTGTCAACATTTTCTGTATCTTCATCTGCTAGTTATATTTTTTAGAGGCTGTGGTACAGGCAAGTCCTCACTGAGGAACTAGCCTCATAGCAGACTGCAATTTGGAATATTTCAGTGTGTTTAGATTTAGATATTACTCGTGTAATGTTAGTTACGCCAAAATAACAATCAGATGAACAATCTTTGGGTACCCTCGAACCCATGGAAATGCAAAGGGTAGATTGCAACAACTCATCTTGTCAGAAGCCTAACACAGGTGATAGAACAAATATAGCCCCGGGGGTGGGGGTGGGTGTTCTTGTTTTGATCGTCTACTCATTTACAACCAAAATATAACTCATAGAATTTTTTAATGAATTAAGTGATATTTCATCATTGAGCTTTAAATATCAGTTCACCACACACACACATACATAACAGAAGGTATCGGGAAGAATTAAACATGTCCTTGGCATAATGACACTGTCACTAGACAAGAGAGAACCCAAGCTATCACACTGAATACATCTCAGCTTGCTACCAACATAAGTTTCTCAGATTAGTGCTGTGTTTATGATGCGAAACAATGAATTACACCTACAGATTCATAAAACAGCTAAAATAAAAAAATATTTTTTAACTAATTGTGACAAAGTAGATTGGATCTTTCAGTATATTTATTAACACATTCAGGTCGCTGCCCGCAAATTCTACGGGCGGCCATATATTCCCTAAATTTACGCTGCTCTCGAATTTCCGAGCGCGAATTTCCCATTGTTTTGCTTCACTTTGGCCGGCATTTTTTGGAGTGGTGACCACTTGGAATTGTTTGTATTTTATTGTAGTTCAAAAATACACCAATAGGTGGAGTTAACTGTCGATAATTTCTCGCCGGAAGTCACAGAAGTGTACCGATGTCGGCACTTGTTTTGGAAGTCTGTGTATAGTGTTTTCAAAGCATTTTCAAATGACTACGTTTTTTATATTGTTTATAATATAATTATAACAATATAAAATATAATTTTATATTGTTTAATATTATTTTTCTCTGATTTGTCATATTTTGGAATTTTTATCTATTAGAGATATCATGTAAAACTTTTTTTTTGTCTCCATTTTTACTCTACTTTGTACCTAAATTTCTTGTTTGTTATAATACTTACAATTAAATCTAATATACCATTTTGAAGACAAACATTAGCTCTTTAACACTGATCTAAAGTAATTATACGAGTATGCTTGTGTCCGTGATGCATACACTTTGAAAATGTTCTAAAATAGCACGACCTGTGGGGAAAGCCAGGCGAGCAAAAAAGGTATGACCCGAAAGTGTTAATAAAAAAACTGTGGATCATGGAAAAATTAACATATGCAATTAGAAATTTTGCTATGTGACAAAAATTTTGTTACCGTACTTGTTGATAAAAAAAAATGAATATATATATACAGACCTAAACAAGATGACCTTGT
Organism: Thereuonema tuberculata; assembly: GCA_023159025.1. Lineage (NCBI taxonomy): Eukaryota > Metazoa > Arthropoda > Chilopoda > Scutigeromorpha > Scutigeridae > Thereuonema > Thereuonema tuberculata. Next base: position 101,151,932 of record JAFIDM010000001.1, read on the forward strand.
ATTAGATCTTTCCATTATAGCTCTCTTGGTTGGATTGTTAAGTAATGAACGTTTAGCCAATGATATGTCTGCAGTCACACGAGTAATGATAATTCTATTAAAAAAATAATAATAAATAAATAAAATAGAAACAGAGAGAGAGAGAAAAATGTTAAGTATTATTTCAAACAAATAAATTTGGAAAAAGTTAGCCAAAATTATAGTATTTACATGATAAACATTGAACAATCATAATTTATTATTCAAAGCAACTATGAAATTTTAAGAATTAAATCAGGTTCAAAGATAAACAAGAAATATTATTTTATTCAGTTGCTAACAGAATAAATACTTTTAAAAAAATGTATAAAACATTCCAAAAAAATAAAAAAACAAAAACAGTAGCTATTCTATATTGTCTTTATAATTATTATTGTTCACTAATAACCATGAAATTAATTGCCTGAAGTCCAGCCACTTCCACTAATATCATCAGTCTTATTAAAGATTATTAGCATTTCGATATCAAGTGTGAAATTTATAATGTACTTGTTCAGAACCTTTCTTTCTACTTTAGGGGCAAAATGAAAAAAATGGCAGACTCAAGTTATATATTTTTATATTGAAAACATAACTTCTACAAACCAACTCCATTCCTACTTTGATATGCTGAATTTACTTAAACTATAAACCAGTCAGTTAATAACTGAAGTATTCCACTACAGGCCAGGCAAGGGTCCGGGCATTTCCCGACCAACAGGACTATGTTGAGGTCATGTGCTCATTCCAAAGCCACCTGCCTCAACTCCCAGGAAAGAAACTGGTAATAAACTGACAGAAGACTGGTTAGAAATGGGATTAGTGAACAATAAGTTATGGATTGCTACTTTCAGATTAAGATACACAAGTTTCAAAGCTAGAACGAGGAACTTTTTCATCCTCAATTAAATTAATTTTTTTGTAAAAAAAAAAAAAAATGTTCTGACTAAACAACCTGTTGTCTAGGAGACTTGAGCATTTTTAAAATAATAAATTTTTGTTGAGTGAAAATACAACAACTTCAGCACATCTGTCTTTTTGTGAAGATAAGATCTAGCAAGGTCTGGTAGCTTGTGGAAAAAGGAATAGATCTACTACTGTGTGGAATTTTTCAGAACCTCTTACAACAACAACATTGCTGAAGGCTGTATACATTTTCTTAATCCATTATCATATAGTAGAAAATTTAGATCATTAATTAACTACCTACCTCCCCTCAAACCTATGTTTCAAGTAGTCAAATAAAGCTTTCTGCATCATATCAGTCACCTCGTAGCCCTTGAGAGAAGGGCCGAGAAGAACCACGGGGCGCATGGAAGGCACTACATCATACGGAGGGATGTTCTCCACCTAAAATATCAATAGGAAACAATTTTGTCTTTAACTATATACCCTATTTTAATTACATGTTTTATAATACTATCAACGAAATTATTGAAGATGTGTAATAAACAAGATACTTTAGAAGAGTAATCAGTATGTCTTTTTTTTTTTTTAGTTGAATAAATTCCAGAACTGTAGTATTTTTGAGGTTCTTATTCTTCATGGGAAAGACAGTCATATGTTGGCAAATCAGATTCAACTTTTTTCTTATCTATACTAATATCATAAAGCTGAAGAGTTTGTATGTTTGAACGCGCTAATCTCAGGAACTACCAGTCCGATTTGAAAAATTCTTTTTGCATTAGATAGCCCGTTTATTGAGGAAGGTTATAGGCTATATAACATCATGCTACGACCTATAGGAACGGAGCAGTAAACTTAAATGTCAGCCAATCTGGCAAACTGTTAGGTGATGGTTGACCACACGACGAGAACCGAACATTATCAAGAAGGGCTGAACTGTGAATGCCCAGGTCAGCGAGCGAGGTGTTTACAGTTAATGCGATGCACTTAAGTTATCTATTCATAATGTATATGAATCAGATGTGTATAATCAAAATTTAACGCGGGGGAACCATGGGGCACACCTAGTTTAATAATAAGCTTTAAATTAAATACTTTATTAAATATATATTTTTGTGACTTTTATATTTAATTTCTTTTCTTTTTTTTTTTTTAACGGTATGTATTTTTATTTTGAAAGGCTCTGTTTATAATTTGTTAATAAATCAAATCTGACTAATTGATGAAAGATAATCACAAAACAGCACCATTCCAAATTCCCATTTCAAGATTTGTGTTTTGAACTGGAGCGTGGGTTGGCCATCCAATCCATGG
>JAFIDM010000001.1:101174991-101192543 GCA_023159025.1 Thereuonema tuberculata
AAGCTTTAATAATGAAGTTTGCAGAATTAGTAGTATTTTTATCAATAGTAGTTATTTTCAATCAGTGCACCACAAGGCACGGAGAACTCATGGAAACCTGTGATCGTTTTGTAATCCATCTTGGAATTCCTCAAAAAACGTTGGCTGAGAGAAAATACTTTCTCTGACCTTGATTTATGTTTCTGCTTTTGGAAATTTACAAGTAACAGTAAGAAGGTTTCCCTAAAAGAACTTCAAATTCATAGAAATCCATTGTTACGCTTCTAAAACCTTTGTATGACAATTTTTATTACCATCCAAGCACAAGTTTCTCGACAGGGATCCACACAGAAAACTTTTCAAACATAAAACTTCAATCGTCTCTTGTTCGTATCTGCTTACCAAGTCTCAAGAAGATAAATTCAATGGTTCAAAACTAAACTGTGGAGGGGAGGAGAGACAAACACTCACGGACACAGACTGACTGATTTTATGAGCATACTTTCCTAATCAGGTTAAAAATGAATTTCAGAATGCAAAGACTATTATTAATTTTCTTAGCTATAATTATTAATTACATTGAATGAAACTTAATTTTTTTCAAAGGACGAGTACAACTATACTGACAAAGTATTTTGCTTAGAATGATAGTACATTCAATCGAACATTGAGTATTTATCAAAACTGAACAAATCACGTTTAAACTTTTAACATAGTTTTAAAAATTCCTAGTAAGATTTTTAAAAAGAAATCAATTATTTTTCTCCAAATGAAATACAAACCTTCTCTACTTCTGCAACCTGAGCTGATTCCCTTTCTATAACCAGCATCATATCTTCAACTTCTTTTCCAGCTATAACCAATTTTGGCTGTAAAGCTGTCAGTTCTTCCTGCATTTGCGTCACCTGACTAGCAGCACTAGCAAGTTTTTCTAATCCAATTTCATATCTGCGTCTGGCCATAATAACTTCCCTTCACAAGTAGAAAAGACAAAAAAAAAAAAGTACCAATTTTAATTATCAATATATCTGTCAACGTTTAGTATTTACAGTTTTCTTTTAAACATGTGGTCGGTCAGATAAACTTTGTTTCCTACTCATAAACTGCAATTCTTAGTATTAATTGGAGAATTAGCCTTCTAGGTTGGGCAGTCACGAAAGCAAAGGAAAGCAGCTAAACGGTAAAATCCTTATCTAGGCGATTGGTTCAGAGAAGAAAACAATCGTATAGATGGAAGAGAATAGTGATGATACTGAGGACGCTTTCAAGGATAACAACAGCCCTTCTTCACATCCATTTCTGAAGTTAACCCAAACCAACCCGAATTGCATTTAGATTGTCATCATTAATTAATGATGACAATTACAGTTACTAATTAATTCCAGATACAACGTAGGTGTTACATAATTATAGCGCTGCAGTTCTGCTCGAAATTGTGCTGACAGACTTTAGAGTCATGGTTCCCAAATTGGTAGGGGTTCGTAACCAAGCTTTAACCGGTTCACGGTAAAGGGGAAACTAATTATACTGCTATTTACATTAAAAAATTAAGTTTATTATAAAATGTTTTCTAGTTATGTAATATCATTATGTATTATTTATTTTAAAAACTGGTATCCCTTTGCAGGTCCCCCAGTTTAGTTTTGAAGTTTTACCGGTCTGTGAAATCCAGAAGTCTGGAAACCACTGATTTAAAAGAGATGTTCGCAATGAAGGAGTTACAATTTAACCAGAATACGTTTCCTTTTCAATGAAACAGCAAATGGGAATGCAGGAAAAATAGGAATTATGAATATTATTGAAGAAGTTTTATTAATTACTTTAACTGAAACTTTTCAGGATCTAAAATCCAATGAAGGAATTAAGAATTCATCTTTGAAAATGAAAGATAAAACAACTTTTGTAATTTAGAATTTAATTGAAAAAAAAAAAAAAAAGACCCACAAACGAAAGAAAGAAAGAATAACCTACCCTCTTTTCTTGTTCAGCAGAGTAATAAAGGTACTAATTAATTCCAGATACGACGTAGGTGTTACATAATTATAGCGCTGCAGTTCTGTTCGAAATTGTGCTGACAGACTTTCCGTTGAAGTATGAAACTGTTTACACATATAAATGCATCCTTTTCGAATTTCTTTAGAGAGATCGATATCTTCAAGAAAACGAGTTGATACAGCTTCTAAAGCATCTTCTGGCCAAGCCTAAAGTTATAAAATCCAATATATATGGATGCAAATCAATATATCATTAATACTGTAACAAAAAAAGTTGTTTTTTTTTTTTTTAATTTCAGAAAAAATGCGACTTTGTAAGCAACGCAACGGTAGAATTTTTTTGTTTAATGAAATAAGGTATATGGGCCAAAAAAGGCCCACCTAACGTTTAAAGATTTTTACTGCAAGAGTGAAAATTCTGAAAACTGTACTGAAAGTGAAACTACTATGAAAAAGTGAATTTAGAATTAGTGGTATTTGAAATTCTTTCTGTAATAATACAGTTTTGAAAATATAACTAATGGGCCTTATTTGAGCTCCCTGTTCCAAATAAGGCCCACTACTTGTCCCAAATAAGTCCCATGTGTAAATAAATAATAAATAAGGAAAGAAAAAGCAGAAATCAATTAGTATAATTATATTTAAACCAAAATAATTATATAATTAAATTTAAATCAAATAAAATACAGGGTGTTTCAGCATTCCCTCCGGGATTCCTAAGGTCTGTAGCTCACAGGCAAACTCGCACACAGGGACAAGAGCTTGGCGGTGAAAACAGCCAATTTCCAACATTTAGTTCTGACTAAATATTAAGCTACAAATTAATAATTAATTAGTAATTAATTTATAAAATTGTGAATTTAAAACTAACTAGCTTTGATGATTGTTTTTATATTTTTTCTCATTATATATAATTACTTTATGTTATAGAATGTGCTTATGAGGCTCATAATAAGAAAACATACACGATAATTGATGGGCCTTATTTGGTTCATCAGTGGAGGGCCTTATTTGGAGCCCCCTGTTAACCCACGCTTTCATTCATTGTTTTACTAAAAAGTATTTAAATGCACGCCAACTGGAAAATATCAAATACATTATCTTATTCTACTCATTACACACTTTAAAATGACATAAAACATGTTTATGTATATTAAGTTGCAAAAAAAAATGCAGACGATTTATCAAATTAAATTTAAATAGTAATGACAAAAGCTTCGGGCGACTTTTACTGTTCAACTGAAACAAACATGGTGAAATTATCCACTTCAACGGACCTAATTTTTGGTGTTGCCGCTAGAAGCCAGAACCTATCTGAAACACAACTAATCTTGGTAAATTGTCAACGTTCTATTAATAAAATGAAGGATTGGCCTTATTTGGCCCATGTATCTTACAATTCTAAATATAGTTTAGGTTTTGAAGAGTTTTTGAAAAGTTTCGATGATCTTAAATTACATACATCTTTTACTCCAGCAAAGTGTTCAAAAAAATAATTATTAACGTAATAAATAAAATAAAGCATAAATTTATAATTCAAAACATTAACAGACCTGAAACCAATCAATTGTACAACAGTTGATTAAAGCCGGCAATTTTCTCAGTCTATTTCGGAAAGCTTCACCAATTGGGCTCATGGCTAGTATAACATGCAACTGTTCTTTGACTCTTGCAATGAACATATTAAACAGTGCAATCTGAGAACCATCCGTTTGCAACGCTTTGTCCTTTTGCCTTTACGAAAAATTAACAAAAGTTTAAAAGCACAATAAATATTTACTTTTGAATTAAAAAAAGAGTAACTCAGTTTATTCCATAATTATTAGGAATGTTTTAGTAATTACCGATCTATTTGTCTCATTTTCTCACATATTTCAGCTTTCTCATCAGACGCGAACATGTTAGGCACTTCTCCTGCATTCAGAAGGTTATTTATATCTTCCAAAAATTCTTCTTCTTTAACCTAAATAAAGATAAGTTTTTGTTTTATCAAGCAGCAGAAAATGATAGCTTAAATATTTATCATCATCCTCATACCCAGCTTTGAGCCAAGGTAGGTTAACAAACTGACCAGAATAATAATCCAAATAGGGCTTTCTTTACGGTAATATGATAAACATCTCTGAAGAATGTAATTAACAGAAAGGTCTTAGAAAAGAAATTTGGAGAAGAAAAATGAAACCCAGTGTAAAGGAAAATGTATTAAATCCAATGGCTCATATTAACTCTTAGTAAAAAGACGTCGCAATTCAAAATGACTATGAGGGAAAAAAAAATGAAAAATGGAGGTTGAAAGAGATCCAGATGAAGATCTAGGATAGGTTTTTATTACTCACGTCTAAGGATCTGAACTGATTAAATATCTGTCAATTGGCCAGGGCCAGAGCGATACGGCAAGAGAAGCAAGCAAGATATCGGAGAAGACCGGGGTGGGGGGGCGCCAACTTGTGGAAGGCCGCAATGGACCACTTGAGGTTTACGCCCCTATCGACGTCTATATGACATGTATCCCACATGCGGCGAGAGCTTGTGGGATAAACAAACATATAACTTTGTGTGAATTACTTAAAAAAATAGTCGATTTTTAATATTTCAAGACGGATAGTTCATTACTGTGCAGATCCTCATTGTAATAATTCTGTAAAAACGCTTGGAATATCCTTCTTTAATATAATATTTCTTCTATATCTACACCGGTTAAAACAAAGCACATGGCTTTGTTTATCCCACATACGAAGCAGTAGCCTGGTGGGATATGTTGTAACTACGAAGACCCGCCTATCCTCAAGTGGTCCATTAAATTACATCCTTCTTTGAAAATATATTGCTGTCGTCTTCTTTAATAGGCTATAATCAACTCTATATCCAATCTGAAAATTTTGGAAGGCTTACAATCGTTGCATCCAAATCAAATCTTTTAGTTCAGCCTCAATATCTACTAGGGTTAAAACAGAGCACATGGCTTTGTTTATCTCGCAAGCCAAAAAGTCGACTGGTATGATATTTGGGAACTACGAAGCCCCGCCTATCCTCAAGTGGTCCATTAGGTAATAGTCCAGCCTTTTTTTTTGACTGGACAGAGCTCAATAGCCCAATGACATGAACGATCACTCATATCAAAAGTAATGAGGGAGGAAATAGTATAGTGATTTATAGCTTGCAGAAGGGCACCAAAAAGCCTAGGCCCGCCATACAATTTGGAACGGAGAAATTAATCAACAGAAATGCTGTGTAAAAATACTGATCTGTATCATAATGGGAGTCCATGTACTCATCTGAATAAAAAAGAGAGCTTGACAAGAGTTGATGACGTTAACATTCACTTTCTAGCCATACTTATGTCATTTCCTTGGGACAATTAAAATATTTAAACATACAGTTTTTACCCTACTGTAAAAATTCAATACATGACTATTCGCGATTTTCCATGGTGACTGAACAGCCACAAAAGAAAAATCCAATTTCCCTATCGTCCCTCACTTTAAAACTAATGAGAGCAGTCACTGCCTCCAATCAATAGAACACTAGCGTTCGTTGCTTGTATCAGCTACTAGGAAATGATACTTGTTCTACTTTGTTTCAGGATTATCTGTAGATTTTTTCGCTGCTCTCTTCAGAATTATATTTTAAATAAATCAGAGATATGTGAAATGATATATTACTAAATTAATACAGTAATTATAGTATTTTTTTAATAATTGGTGGTAATCTTTTTAAATTGGTAAGTGCTTGATGATGAAGACTGGGAAGAGTTATACCTTCCTTTTTTTCATAAATTGTGATATTAAGGTTCTGACTCAAGCAAATACAGGCGACTGCAAACCTTTTATTTCTTTTATATAGTTCTTTTGTCAATGCACCTAAAATTCTGAAAATTTAAATATGAACTTGAGAAGCATCTGGGATTTATATTTTTTTGTTTTTAATTTTCAAGATATTCTATAATTAATTAAATTAAAATTCAAAAACAATCAATTTTTGGGTGTTTTTGAGGTATTACTGGGTATTTTCAACTTAAAAAAACTTGACAAAAGCCTGAAATTATAAAAAATTTGTAAAATAATGATTTGTAATTAAAATATTTATTATTAGTGCATCAGTTAATTTAAAAAAAAATAAAAATTGTGTTTTTTAAAATTGTGTGAGATTAAATTATTTTTTAAAAAATAACTTTTGCCCTAACAATAAATATTTTAAATACAAATCATTATATTACAAATATTTAATCATATTTGTAATATATCATAATATTTAATCAGGTTTTTATCAAATTTTTTTTTTAGTTGAAAATACCGAGTAATACCTCGAAAACACCCAAAAATTGACTGTTTTTGAATTTTAATTTAATTAATTACAGAATATCTTGAAAATTAAAAACAAGAAAATTGAAATTCCAGATGCTTCACAAGTTCATATTTAAATTTTCAGAATTTTATGTGCATTGGAAAAAGAAATATATAAAAGAAATAAAAGGTTTTGCAGTCCCCTGCATTTGCTTCAGTCAGGACCTTAACGGGTTCACGGTACCTTCCAGTATTCGACTCCTGCGAAAGGCAAATAAATTACTTTCATTTTATTTCATTTTTGTAAATGTTATGAAAATGAAATAAAATGTTATTCATAAATATTCAAAAGCCACTGATGTTTTCTGATGGTACAGAAAATTAGAATTCTATTGATTAAATATTTTAGTATTTTATTTTTAAGAGATTTGCATTACAGAAATTAATGGTATATGATAGGAAAAGTAACAAATATAATGGAATGCATGGGCCCGAACATAACAAGCGAGGAGGGAACATTTGCCCTACCTTGGAATTTTCAATATAAATAAAAATCATAGAATATTTTTTTCTCAAGAAACAGAAAAAGATAGAAAACTGGTAAATTTTATTACAGCTAATTAGTTTACTTATATTAATTTTATATAATTTCACAATATAAAGTATAATTTTTACAGACTTTTTTTTTTACATCTCTCCATCCCCCCCATCTAGAAAAAATCCTGTAGGCGCTCAAGATTGAATGTTTCAAGATTTTCTGCAAAACACATCAATTTCATGTAACACTCTTTCGTAACTTATTTTGCCTTTTTTTTTCATTTATTTAAAGAATTTTTACATTTAACCAATGTCAAAAATTACATACCTGTGTATCTGTGAATAGAAACACAGTATGTTGATCTGTGGCTGTTGCTTTTCGCAGTAAGTGCTTAAGGTCTTCACGCCAATCTGATAAACTATAAGTTTTCGAAATCTCGACTTGGAAAAAGTCATCGTCTGAAATGTGAGCAGCTAATCGAGTGAGAGACTGTCGACCGGAACCACCAACACCAACTAAAAGGGCATGTCCTCTTGACTGTTTAAGAATTCGAGCAATTCGGCAAAGATGTTCCAAGGCAAATCTACATGTAAAACAACGTTGTGTTAAAGTTTTTTTCAATTTTTTATGAAAAGTTTAATGCAGTCAATGTACGTAATATTTCATTTATGTCTAATATTTTCCTTTAATAACTGTGCCTTTAAAATTAAATAATCAGTATTTCTACAGTAATACACAAGTTTTTACAAAGAGCTCTTAAATAAATTGCAATGTTTGGATATGCTATAAGTTAACATTAAGGAAATGAAAATCACAATCGAGATTTAAAATATATATAATATTTATTTCAAACTGTTCTACATCTTTTTTCTCTCAACCTTTTCCCACTTCTATGTAGGGCCGGCGTTCCCTTCTTTTATTCGTTTTCTCCATTTTTCTCTATTTAGGGCTTCCTCTCTCGTCCATTCTTTTTACCTCAGATCTTCAGCCACCTTATCTTACCATCTGAGCTTGGGTCTCCCACGTTTTCTCTTTCCTGGCACCTCCAACATCCTCACTCACTTTCCTATGTAATCTTCATTCCTTCCTTCTACAAGCCCAAACCATCTCAGTATACTTTCCTGAATTTTCCTGCTCAACGGCCCCACCTTCGCTGTCTCTCTGATATGTTCATTCCTAATCCTGTCCTCTGTCGTTACACCACTCATCCATCTTAGCATTCACCTTAAACTGTTCTACATCATCATCATCAGCTAAAAAGGTTGCTGATGGTCCACAGCGAGCGTCTCCCTGATATCGGTAAACTTAAGAGAAATAAAAATCTCAAACGGCTAAAATTAAAATTGAACATTCTAGTGCAAGAATTACAGTAAAAGAGCTGCATTGATTAGAACTCAGGGCCGCCCAGAGACTAGTGGTGGCTCCGGGGCAACATTTGGATTTGTGGCCCCTCCCCCCATCCCGAAAATCTACAACCAAAAAAAAAAAAAAGGACAATCCTATTTTAACAACCAAAAAAAAAGGACAAACCCTTTTTTAACACCAAAAAAAAAAAAAAAAGGACAATCCAATACGGCGGGGCCCCTCAGGCCTCATGTGGCCCCTCTTTTTGTGCCCCTTTTGCCCCCCCCCCCCCTCTGGGCGGCCCTGTTAGAACTTGCAATTTTCTAAAACTACTGAAATGCTTTAAATGAGCTTGGATGCTCAATTTTAGTGGTCTTCATCTTGAAGTAAATATTCACTGAGCTGAAAAGATTCAGAACCAATAGTTCAATGCCAATCAGTATTCTTCAAAAGTGACTCTTGGATTTGATTTTTAATACGATTAGAAGTAGAAGATAATTTAATGGATTTAAAGAAAAGTAGACAAAAAATATGATCATGTCATCGCTAAAACAACCTCATTCATTTAAATATTTGCACCTATATCTTATGAAAATCACTGTTATTGTTTGCAGAAATCCAAACAAATCTCATCTTTTAAGCATACTATGATTAAATAGATTTAGAAAGAAATTTCTGCTTTTGTTGAGAAGCAGCCTCATTCGGTCCTGACAATGATGTGTTGGAAAATAAGGAGTCTATTGAGAATTATTTTAACAATGTGATTCTATATACACTGAATTACCAATATAGGCTAGTAGTCGCATTCTTCATTTAAGAGAAATGTGGCTTACCTAAAAAATTGGTAACTCAGTGTATGTCTGAGAAGCTATATTACTTAATGCAAAAATCATGACATTCTGGGAGAATCTACATTGTCTTTTCCTATGCAATCAATTTCCCAATTAAATAATGAACGATATTTCAAGAGAACGCAACGGCCATCACAAAATAGGAATCCAGTAAAGCAAAAATTAAGGAATTTTGTGCCGCCAAGAATAGGCATAAAGAAAATAATTGCCCTGAATTCTAAAAACACGAGAAAAAATGCGAAATACTTTAATTTTAGAATCGATGTCAAAACAAAATGAACTCAATGTAGTGAACAATGAGCGTCAGAAAAACAGCAAAGCTTGATCTCCTTGTTGCAAAATAAGGAAATGCGCCTTAAAAATTCCAAGTAAAATACAAGTAAAATTGCTATGTAACATAGGAACACAGCCTGGTCTACAACTTATAAAACTTATGTAATTCCCGTATCAGATGAGTAGATATCGTGATAAAAGATCCTAACATGACTCCGCATTTGGAAGGTACAGCCTTAAAAAAAGGCGTACAAAGTGCATCATTGCCTGAATTGTCTCTGTATGTGAATACATGTCATTTGTCTTAAGACAAAAGCCCCTAAGGGATTCTTCACTATAGATAATCCGACGCTATTCTACGGATATCCAATCTGCTAAGGCAAGAGTTTTGTCCAGATGCAGCCTACTATCATGTATCGTTAGTGCATAAGCAGCACAGGGGTAGCCAAGAATTTGGAATGGGAGCAGTTATGATATCGTTTAACCAAAAAAACCAAAAGTCATGCCCATTGGGAAGGAAGTTACAAACAAAGCGATGAACTTTCTAATTTAAAAAAAAAAGGTTCAATATCCTAGCTTTTTTTTCCATGTTTGAATGTAATAGTGAGGGGAGGGGGGGTATAACCTTACCAATCTCTCCCCTCGGTAAGCCATTCCGTTTCTCTGAAAACTGATCTGCTTTATGGACGGACAGGTAATGCTTGCAACTGTTCTGACATTAGTCGCAACAAGAAATATTACCAAAAGAGAATTCTGCTCTTTCAACAAGTGATAGTATGGTCTGTTTAAGTATTATTATTATTATTATTAATAAAATTACTATTTTAATAAGTATTATTATTAATTTTAAAATTATGTTTAATAATAAAATCTACTACAATTAAGCAGAATCAAAATAAATTTCTGAAGCCTAATATACGTTTGAATGAATGCCTTAATATCAAACTTACCTAAATAAGACGAGTCTCATTGGTTTCTTACTCATATTATTGAATTCATCCAAAAATCCCTCCGCAATACGGCGTAAATTTTCTATATTCATAACCTCGATGTAATTTCGTGTATCCGATTTTGGATCAGCAAAATCACAATATATAAGACTGCGCATGTCATCTTCTGTTACCTTTAAAATAATAGGTATTTTTCTTTTAATAACAACTTCAGCATTTACATCTCCAGTAATTCTTTCAATATTTCAGTTATAAATTAAAATAAAAAAGTTAAAATAAAGATTTCAGAATTTTTTAATCAAAAGTATACTTATGAGGGTAAGAATTAAAAATAGGCTACAATATATTAATTATTACATGATTTATATTCATAAATCCATCTTAATATTAAAGAATTGTAATGTGAAAATATAAAAAGCATGAAAATAACAGAATTCGCAGAAATGTTGTATGGATAATGATACAGGTGATTATATAAAATGATACAATTGTATAATGAGGAGTTGAAATACAATGTGATATTAAGAGATTACTTGGATAACCATCTTTGATTACTTGGATTGGATATTCAGCATGATTAATAATAATAATACCCCCCCCCCCCATGTCTTAAAAAAAGGAACTATCCTTTATTCAATATTAATTAAAAATTTCAGCATTCTATTTCTTATTCGTGCTATCTTTGTTCCAGTAGCTATGAAAGCTTTGATCATCCCATACAAATCTTGCTACTTGTAAGGAATAACAAGATTGCTATTTTTAAGGATGAATATAGAAATCCCGGAATGCTCAATTCGAAACTACATTTTTAGCGGCCACTAGATTACAGCTTGCCTGTAAAACATAGGGGACCGCTCTTGCTTTTATGCTTGCTGGATGTCACACTCTGTAGTGGCCAAACGGTTAGAGATATTAGAATGAAACCTTCACCATTGTGTTCAGCATCAAAACGTAGGTGACCATGTCCAAAAAAATCAGACCTCTAGGACCACTCCCTGACCGAAGTTGGGGGGGGGGGGGTCAAAAATGGTCGCTTCCGAAAAAGGGAAAACGGGCAATAGCCGCCCCCCCCCCCCCAATATCGACCCTTTTGAACACATTGGTGGTGGTCACGTTTTTGGAAATTGTGCATATTATGGGGCGGCTTTGCTTTTGACACTGTCTAAAAGCATTAATTAGCTTGTTATAATGACATAAAACTTAAATAGAATGTAAAAAAGTAGAAAAGCTAAAACAAATGCTAATGCAATAGAAATAAGTGTCGTGTAACTGCTTTTTGAGATATATTAATAGATTTAAAAGCAATTTGGAAAAACTGAATAATTGTATGTTTCTTACTAAGTAAGAGGAGATGATTTTTCAAGTTACTATGTCACTTTTCATGCATTCTAGAATATAATTTGACAAAATTACTTATATTGAATATAAATTTGTTTTCTGTAGTTATAACTTATAAGTTGCAAATTTGGAATTACAGAAGTAGTACTCCGTTGTGATTGTTCCAAAAAAATTATGCTATAATTTTGACCCATCCCATTTCATATTAATCTTTTTCTTTTTTGAATGAGAAAACTAATGCAAAGAGATATCTACACTGCTGGCCATTAAAGTGCACCACTACGGAAGACAAGAGCTATCAAACCACTATTTATTTTACAGATATCTTATGGTACAAGGGTTAAATGATTCCAGTTACAGCTCAGTGAGACTTGCGAAAAGTAAAGAAATCAGGCTCTCGTGTAGCCACCATAGGCCACAGTAACTTCTGCTACATGGCCAGGCAGAAAGAGGAAGAGACGTTGGATGTGCGTTTGGGATATGTCAGTCCACCGTTTTCGGCACGGTGCCTAAGTTCATATTTGTCTGTAGGCGCGGGTGGTCTGTGGTGTTCTAGTCGTTGTGCAATCACGGACCAGACGTGTTGAATAGGCGACAGATCGGGTGAACACGCGAGCCACGGAAGAAGTTGAACATGGTGACCATTCAGGAATTGTTGGAAGATGCGTACCATGTGCGATTGGCATTGTCCTATTGGTAAGTGGCCCAGGCAGGCCCTGAAGATAAGGGACAACAACAGGCTCCAACACCTCAGACATGCAACAGTTGTTATTCAATTTATCGGGAATGCGTACTAGGTGCGAGTGAGACTAGAATCCAATGGCATTACATAACGCCAGGTGTCGGACCGGTATGGCGATGCGTAATTCAGGATTCACTCAGCCCTTCACCACTGTGCCATCAGACATGGATGCGACCATCATGCGTGATTCGTCAGATTCGTCGGAAAAACAATGTCATGCCAATCGTGACATTCTGGGAACCATTGCAACCGCAGATGACTATGGTGTATAGTCAAAGGCAGCCGAAGGAATAGGCGCCTTGCAAAAATTCCTTGATGCTGCAGACGACGTCCAACCTAAGTGTGGAGACTGGTTGCTGTGCAACACTCCATAATTCTTGAGCTAAGGTTAGTGATGTAGCTGTACGATCCGTAATAGCCATGCGCACAAGATGTCTGTCCTCTTGTTCAGATGTGTGACGGAGTCGTTCGGAATAAAAAAAAGCTTGTGGAACAAAAAAAAAAAGCTTGTTCCCCAGCAGCTGCCTGCAGGGGGGTAGCGAAAATAACGGGCGCCCGGGGCAAAATATCTTTTTGGCCCCCCCCCCCCCTCCACCGAAAACCCAAAAAACATATAGTAATAGCTTATATGTCTTGGGGACCATTTGGCGCCCCTCTGCGAGCGGCGCCCGGGGCATGATAGACACCCTTGCCCCCCCCCCCCCCCCCTCGCTACGCCACTGAGCTGCTGTGAGTTCGTCCCTCCTCGATCCACCATATCCGCATCACTGTGGCGGCGTTTCATCCAACACGAGCACCAATTTCTCGGAAGGATAATCCGTAGTCTCGATATTCCACAATTCTCCCGCGATCAAATAGGAAACCTGCCGAGGGATACTGAAGCCGTCAGTGCACAAAAATGGTGAGCAAACAATTCCAATACTGTACAGCGGCTCTCTGTTCTCCTCTCTTATACTGCTTCCAGGGGGCTCACATTATTTGCATATGTGTGCGCTGCTAATCATTTATATGTGCTCCTATGAGCTACGAATGCAATATCGAGTCAGGCAATATCATGCAATATCATGGAAATTTCGAGTCAGGCGGATGCGTCCTTCCTGGTGTTGCACTTTCAATGACCAGCAGTGTATTTAAATTGATTTTAAATCCTCGAGATACTGATAGCTTGTTTGGTTTTTAATTCTTTAATTTCATGTCATATTTATCTTAGATTTAATCATCATTCCATTACTCAATATTTCAAATAATAAAAATAAAATGAAGAAATAGATTACACCTAAAGATTATACCTAAGTGTTCAGAAGAAGACGATGAAAAATAATTCAGTTAAGTTTTCTGAGTCAAGAAAAAAAAACAAAAACAACAACTAACAAACTGGGAATAGCATTGCTTACCACTCCATCTTTATCTGCATCAAGCCGTTGAAAAAGAGTATCAAAAGATATTTCAAGGTTACTCTCCACGGTGCTTCTCACACATTGAAAAAACCATTTTCGATCATAATCATCTACTAAACGATCGTAATAAACCCGATATAACTTGAAAGAAAAAAAAATAATGAATGTTAAGACAAATAGAAATTAATAATCATTTTTAATAAATAAAACGACAATGAGAAGTAAAAGATAAAAATTAAGCTTATACGAGAAATAGAAGATAAAACGCTATGAGAGAGTAAATATTAAATCAGATTACATTCATGTAATCCCACTTCCTCTCAACAATGTAGATGGTTTCATCAACAACAGTTGATACATTAGTCCGTTCATTTTATATATTTAGTTACTATAATTTAACTCCAGTGTTTGATCCCTACATATTTATATAATCGTGCATTCAAATTTCAATTACTCCTTAATAATCAGCTACAGATTTCTTTCATCTCAGCAGCTGTTCGCATAACATTAGCTGTTTAACATTAAGTCCATTCATAGTTTCTATCCAATCCATGATTTGTGTTTATTATTTCTCTGTAAACGAATAATGACTACAAACTAACAATTAGAAACTAGTAATTTTTAAATTACTTTTAATTGACCATAATCTTTTTAAATTTGGTTAACTTGGTCAGTTTGCAACTGACATTTCTCTTAGCTTATTATTACAATTTTCTTAAAAGTGTACAGTCAATCTATGTTATAACAGGATCTTACACAAATCTGTTATAACCAAATTCGTTATATGTAATTGTTTACTGAGGTCTGATCAGATTTCTTTAAGATGCTAAAGAAATTACTATTCATTCAAGATGTAAACAGTGATCCCTCAAAGACTAAAAACAAGAACAAATTGCAAAACCTTGGGCAGCACTACGGCTGCCTCAAAAGATATTTGACCACAAAAACAGAAATCATGGGGGAGGGGGGGTTATAAATTGTTTTTTTTTTTTTTTAATCCTTTAAAGGGATTGTTATTTATTTATTTTTTCCTCCTATGATTTCTGTTTTTGTGGTCAAATATCTTTTGAGGCAGCCATAGTGCTGCCCAAGTTTCTGCAATTTGTTCTTGTTTTTTCTTTTCTTATTTTTAGTCTTTGAGGGATCACTGTTTACATCTTGAATGACTTTTTCTTCCCATCGGCCGTCCCAGAGTCTCAACCTGATTTAAAAGGCATCCTCATATCAATTAGAAATTAATATTATTTACTATTACCTTATTCCTCAGCTTGATTATGTCGATGCTTACTGATGAAGGAATAAAAGCTATTTACAAAAGACTTGACGTCAAAATTCAGGAAAACATTTTTGGCAAGTAAAGCAGATCACAAATGACAATCAAATAAAGATTAATCATAATCTGGCTATCTGTCTCGTATATGATGATCTGTCTCGTATATGATGACAGAGCAAAAATAAGCCTATGACTTGATAAGCAAAGCTAAAAATCACTACAGGATGTCCAAACATTAACGACGTCAATGTACAATATAATTTTATTATTCAATCATAATCAGAAGGACGTTTGTAAGTACCAGTTCACAGTAAATTAACCCATTTAGTCTCACTAAAGACTAAATCATTTAAATGCACCCCTGTGACGTAACTAGCCGTAATTTATTCAACTAAATGAATGCGTAAATAAGAATGTAAGTTAATCTACTGTAAAAGCTATATGTTAATTTTTTAGGCCACTGAATAATGTAATTTAACAACAATAACACTAAAGTACTCTTACTTCATTCACCCAGAGCCTGTATATTGCACTTAGATTATGCATTGTTTCTGGAACTGATAAAAGTACACCTTGGACTACACGGGCAAAATCTCTCAAATTGAAAAGATAATGGGATTTGGTAGGAGTAGGAAGAAGATTGCCAATTGCTTGTTTATATACTTGCAAAGTTCCTCCAATCATCTGATCTACAGTTACGTCAAAATCTCTGCTGAAACCCCTGAAAGAAAACGCTTAATATTAGCATTATATAGAACTTATCCCAAAATTCAATTAGGAAATATTAAAATTTGTAAAAATCATTCAATAATTCAAAACAAAACAAAAAACCAAGAAAAGATTTAAAAACTTTAGCTCAAACACTTGCGATGAAACTGAACGGTCCGTCATTGAGTGGAGCACTGCAACAGGTGTGGCATTGTCTACCTTCACAATTCGACGCCATCTGCTGCACAGGGGACTGGTTGCAGACATCCCTTTGCAGCGGATTCCCTTGACCCTGAAATATCGACACCTCCGACTACAATGGGCTGTATAATAGCGTGCTGACTGGCAAAATGTCGTGTTTTCAGTTCGAGTCGTGCTTTAACTTGGACTATAACGATGGCCACATATGCAGAAGGTATCGTGGTGAGCGTCTTCTTCCAGCATACATTGTAGAGCGTCATACTGGACGAACGCCAGAAGTAATAGTGTGCGGCGCCATTAGATACTAAACACGATTTCGGCTGTTACGAATTGAGGCCAATCTGAACAGCGACAGCTACATCAGGTAAGTTCTAGAGACTGAAGCCTTGTCCTTCCTTCTGTGCACAACTGGCGTTAAATTCCAGCAGGACAATGCCCGACCATATGTTGCCAGGAATATTCAAGCCTTCTTCGCAGCACGGCATATACCGCTTCTTCCCTGGCCTGACGTTCGCCAGACATGTCGCCTATCGAACATGTCTGGGATATGATCACTCGGCAACTGACCCGTTGCAGTCCTCCAGCAGTCAGTACCAATGAACTGTGAACTCGCATACAAACAGGCTGGCAAGTAATTCCACAGGACACCATCCAAAGCCTCTTCGATTCGATGCCACTATGTATAGCGACTCTTTTTGCGGCTCATGGAAGCTTCACAAGATGCTTATTTTTTTTTCGGGTTATTAATTATTTAATTTTAATTGAGAATCAATTATTTTTTAATTGTTGTATTGTGCTGAAAATATAATCACTTATGTACAGGCATATCAGTAATATGTGGTATAAATTTCATTATCACATGATTCTTTCATGGTGTTTCATTTTTAAGAAACACTAGTGTAGTTTGGGTGTTGCTGTCATAGTTACATCAATTGAAAAACTTACTGTCTTAGTAAGATATTCAATTGATTTGAATGACCTTATCAGTCAGAACAAGCTTTCCAACTTAGTAGAAACAGACGCCAAAAGCAAAAGTGTATTGCAAATATATAAAAGGTGCATAAATAAAGCTGCAATTGCTCTCAACGACGATGAATGCATATTTAAAAACAATGGAAGTTAATCTATCAATATCCTCAATGTGTGATACCTTCACTAATGTGAAGAAGCTAGAAGGCAGCATTCCTTATTCTTTATTAACGTATGTAATTTGTACTATTGAAGTTTAAAAAATAAATACTAACCTAGTATCCAAATGCCACTGAAGTATAGTTGCAAATATACTGGTCATCACTTCATCTTCAAACTCATTACAGCAAACCACATTAAAAAATCGTAGAAAACGTGGAGTTATGGGATTCCTACCTCCGCCTATTAAAAAAAAAATATACATATATTTTCTTTCAATCTCTACCCTATCTTTTTATGCAAAATTCCGGAATATCTGATGTATAATTTCTTCAGAGATGGTTTTCTAATAATGCAGTAAACTCACAAAAGAAAAATTAAATTCTTGTAAAAAAAAAAAAACCAGAAAAAGTAAATAAAACAAATATAAATGAGATGATTATGCTGTTTCAGTAAAGTGTGCAAGATGTCTATCAAGGCAAGCAAATACTCAGCCATAAGTTTAGAAATTATTAAATTACGTAAAGAGTAATTAAATTTATTGAATTTATTT
>JAFIDM010000001.1:101200910-101281316 GCA_023159025.1 Thereuonema tuberculata
TACTCTTCGAGTTGGGGACAGAGTTTCTTACTCTTCGATTTGGGGACGGAGTTTCTCGAAGAGTAAGTGGTTTCTCTAGTGCCGCCTTTCCTACGAAAACAAACAACTCGCTAAGCAACAAAAAACGAGAAATTCACTGCACAGAAAGCAACATGAAATTCAGTATCTCTTGTGCTGATTCTTTTCTTTTGGAGGAGGGAGAGCAATCAATTTTGTACCTTTTTTGCATAAAAAAAGTAATTAATTTTATCTTTTTTCTTCTATTTAAAGAAACTTTTATCAATATATGAATTAAAATGTCAAATTCATAAAATTAAAATTAAACACTTTTAAGTCAAAAGCAAAGAGAAATGATAGTACTGCACATTCAATATGAAAGATTACCCTACAATTTGGCAAATATTGGCAGTGCAGAGAGAGCTGATTCGTAGGACATCTTTAAAATAAAGATCTCATTTTCATTTATTCTTGTATAGGAAAAACAATTATCAAGGCTTGTCGGGGATAAAACTAAGATCTTGCTGAATGAAATTCCTATTTATAGCAATTTAGAAGATGGAAGAAAATAAGATAATTTTATATGAAACTGTAAAACCCAAATTCGAATAAATAATTTTCTTTTATCCTTTCTATTTTTTTTCTTTTCTTAATAAAAAAAAATATTGCCATATTATTCTTATTTCTAATGTGATAATTTTAGGCAAGCCTAAATCGGCGATTTATAAGAAGTTTGTATTATCATAATAAGTGGCAACGGTAATACAATTTAATGATTCTATCGCCTTTCTTCATAGAGTAGCCGAGTACCGTGGCTTCGCTCCGGAACCCTTGCATATACAGCATTTATAATAATAATAAAAAAAGAAACTATTTATTTAGCAAATTAATATTGAGATCGGAGAATGTACGGTAATCGGGAATCTGTTACATTCCTGAGCATGCGCAAAAATCTCGAAGCACATTTTTTTTCACATTTTTGCATGTATCTTGCAAACGCAGAAACGTGTGTGAATGACTGTTATATCGTTCGATAGAACTTTCACATACCAACATTTTCGCAAGATAATGTTCTCTTCCAACTTTTATACTTTTCGTTTAAATTGAAAAAAAAGTCAAAATTTGACCCTTTAAAAGGCGCCATCTTGGAAACCAAAAAACTTTTTTCGAAAGATTTTTGTAGAATTTTGTTTGTCTTAAAAAAGATCTACATTTTATCCATTTGCATGACCAATCTGTCTCTTATAGTTTGGTCACAAAATTGGAAAAACTTAAAAGTCTTATGACAGACAAAATAACATTTTTATAATGTAAGATAATTTAATAATAAAAATTCATGCCAGAGTAAATCCCTATTTAGCTTTCTCAAAAAGAGAAGCATTAGAATTCCAAATTCAAAAATTTAAAAAAATAAAATAAAATAAAATAGTAACTCAGTACTCAGCCACAGTATGGACATCTCGTTGTGTACTGGTGACTGCTCCTGGCTGATGATCTCCAAAGAGCGAGAAACAGCTGTTCCACGTTGTCACTTGGTAAACAATTTGGTCTCACACATTGTTGTTTAAAAGTGGTAACTGTTAAAACACATATTTCAGAATTCTTTGAAGCATGGACAGTCTGTCTGTTGCAATTCATAAAAAGGTAAGTATGTCCTACCTAAATCATTTTTCGACTGGCTTGATTTTCACGTTCTCAGTATACGTCGATAGCTATCTTTATTAATCTACAATTATCTGTATGTCAATACAAGAAATGTACGTAATTCATTTGAGCAGAGATCAGTGAAGTGAACTGAAGGAGCTTCACATGAAACTGAAGTATTACAGGTTAAAGCATCATGCCTTTATTCTTTTCAGAGGATAGACATAAGGTTCCTGCGATCATTAATCGAATAGAGCCAACTTGAGATTGGAGGGTCCGAAGCTCACCCGCATCTCCCTCCGCAGTAGGAAACACTGTACTTATTTAATAGAGGATTTGGGGAACTCTGGAGCGTCTGGAGGAGAAATAATCAAGAGAAAATTTCCGAATTCTGCTAGGGATTAAATTCGGCTCCTCCATCCAAAAGTCAAGTGCTTTGAGATATGCTACAAAAAACTAAATGGTGATTAATTGTTAAAGATTTTTAACATTTTTGATTTTGTTCTGTAAACTAATTACTCCGGTAAATATTATTCATGGCATGAGAAATTTAAGCTTAGCTATCTTATTATTATTACAGTCGGACCTCTATTTAACGAACCTCTATTTTGCGAACTTTTCTTTGGAACCAAGAACATTTTGCTAATTTCTTCGTAAAATAACCTCCAAATAGCGAAGTGCATTTTCTATTTAACGAACTTTTTCGTGGTATCTATTTTTTTTTTTTTATCTTTGAAATGTTTTTATTATTAATATTCCCTTAGAGGAAATGAAAGAAATTTGGATTCAGATGAGGGAAAAAGAAAAAATTAAAGATGATGTGCTGATTGATGATTATCTTTCACTTGATTTTGAAGTGGAAACACTAACTGAATCGGATATTTTGTTAAGTGTGAAAATTAAAATACAGCTATGAATTGCGATGAAGATGAAGATGATGAAAATGGAAATGATCATGATGCAGAAATCAAAAAACCTTCGTATGATGAAATGCTAAAATCATTTGAAAAAATCCGATGAGGATTACAATTTGAAGAAAATACGCCTGAAGGGGTTTATGGGTTCATTGCAAAGATGCGAGACATACTATGAGCAAAAACACTTTTTCCAAAAAAAAAAAAAAAAACTCAAGACAAAATTAACAAGACTTTATTAGTAAAATTTAAGTACGCATATGGTAATGAATGCTTTATGTCATTAAAATTATTACTTTTTTAATAATATTTATTGTTTATGTATTTTAAATCTGTTTTATATAGTTTAAAGTAATTTTAAAAGGTGAATCTCTATTTAACGAATTATCCGTAAAACGAACTTTTTTTCGGGATTTAGCGACTTCGTTAAATAGAGGTCCGACTGTATTTTATTATTTTTTCATTTTTTACGCTTAATGTACTGTAGCTTATTAATTAAACAAAATAAATGAAAGAGAAAATTATTAATATTTTTCTTACTGTTATATAGGCAGATTTACCAGTACCAGTTGGTCCAACAAACAAGACAGGTTTTTCATGCGTTACTAACATATCTAATAACGTAAAGTTTCTAATAGTATCAACAGTTGGAACAATGATTGTATTTGCTTCAGCCTCTTTAGGTATGGGTGGGACATCTTCTAAGTCCGCTTTCCAAGGTAGCCATTTGCAAGTTTCCTTTAAAGTAAATTAAATATATTTTATAAGACATCTGTACTTTCTAATTATGTTCTCTAATTACGTTCATTCCTGATTTTAGCAAATATGTAAAATCATGCGAGGATGAAATATAAATGTAATGAATGTAATAGATTAAAATCAATGCCGTTTATGCTAAATAAATACATAGATAAAAGTCAAGATAAATTTTATAAACTTTTTTTTTTTACTTTTTTTCCTCTCTCATTAATGAAGGACCAAAAATAGGATTGAATAAATAGGATTTCGTATGATTTTTCAATACTATTTCCATATCTCTCTTCTTTCGTGAAGCACACATTTTGACAACTTTTACTACATACTAAATTTTTCAGCTACAAAATTTTCTATACAAAGGGTTAGGAGAATCTCTTTCAACTACAGAAATGAGTAGCACTGGAAGGTTGTCAGCAATATCCTTGTTCATCAGAGGGTGGAAGCTTTGCTAGCTTTAGACCCAGATACCGGATGAAACCATTGGGACGATAATACAAAAGGTTCGCTTTTTCAATGACTGTTCTTCGTTACTCCATACTGTATAGGATTCAAATTCCGTTTTGATGAACGATAAGAAGCAGCCATTATGATTCGTGAGTTTCTTCTAAAAAATGAATGCTGTCAAATCAATCGGTGAATTCTCCAATAGGGGAAGGTGTTGTACCTTGGACCGTTTTTGACATTTCAATTTTTTTACATAGTTGTAATTACTAAAGAAAAGGATAAAATATTTCCCACGAAAACTTTGTAATTTTATACACTGCATATATTATTACGGAGTTTATAAAGCACTTCTTTCCGTGACTTTTTTTAATTTTTAAAAAAAGTTTACACTAGGACCGAAGTACATTACCTGTGTTGTACCTCGACCTTACACATGTTGTACCTTGGACCACGTTTTGGGTTTTGAAGCAAAACTCAAATTAAAAAGAAATTAACATTTATTGAGTACAATAGTAGCTAAACTACACTAAGTAGGCAAAAAACTTACCTTTAAATATGATTTTCAATGTCAATGAACATTACTCATATTGAATAAAAATTAATATCATTATATAAACGTATGCTTAGGCAATTTTTAGAAATATAAAATTCTTAATGAAAACTTGTAGGCTATGTAGTAGTTTTTCTCAGTCTTAAAATGAATCTTAAATAATAATACAGACTGCAAAAGAAAAAGTCAAATTTAATAAATCAGTTCATCCAACATTGAATTGGAAGAAGTTGTCTCCGAATGTTAATTTTTTCAACTGACGAGCTAGTCCTTCATTGAATGTTGAGTGTGAAAGTTTAAATATCATCTTTGTTAATGTCATACACTATAGCCTGTAACATATAGAAGACAAATGGGGACCACTACCTACAGAGCAGATTTCGGGTCCCCAGCGGACACAACACACAGAAGAAGACGAAAGAAACAACCATGCCACGACCGGGATTCGAACCCAGGTACTGGCGCATTGGACGCCACGGCTGGCCGCCGCCGAGACCGCAGACCACGCCAGCACGGCAATGTCATACACTGTATCGTCTTCTTAAGTCCATTTTTGAGAATTTTGATCTCTTCAAATATTAAACCTCACAGCGATTCTTATGAATTGCCATTATTTCTGTTATGAAATATTTAACAGTTTTTTTTTTTTAGTTGTGAGTTTTACCAAGACAAACACTCGATTTTCCATATTTTCTTTATCTGCATAGTCTAGTTCAGCAAAATTGTCTTCTGACATACCAGACTCTTCACATAACTTGGCTTCGTCTAGGCCTACTTCTGCTTCAGATTCCGAGCTGTAAATCAATTTCTTTTTTACAACCTTGAGGTTTTTTGTCTTTTTGCTGGGCTGTTTTATTTTTTTTTAATTGTTTCGCTGCGTTTTCTTCTTCGATTTAAAGTTTTACCGGAGTGTCTGGTAAAATACATGATTTTCCCTTACGTCTACCCTTACGTAAATACAAAGGTATTTTTACGTGGCTTTGCTTAGAGTAAGGCCTTATTACTTCAGGTGTGAGGTTTGCTGATGACGACTGCCCAACAGAAGTCGAAGGATCTAAGAGAAGTAAAATTGAAATCGTTAACCCACTGGCGCATGGAGAATTTTTTTCTGGGGGGTGTTTTGTCAGACCCATTAGGGCCTTATAGAATTTCATGCCACATTTTTCCGCTGTTCATTAATCCCCAAGCAAAAAAAAAACATGTGGCGATGGCGAACATGTATTGCCCGTCTCCAAAATAGATGAATTTGGACATATTTTTTTTGAAGGGGTTCAACATGTCCTTATCAAAATAATTTGCTCAGTATAATGATGGATGAATTCATTATTTTTATACCAGATATTTAATAAGTAAATGTTTCGTAAATAACGAAATGTAAATAAGTAATGAAATATTATAATAATTCTTCATAACCACATGTTATCCTTTAAAACTCTTTTTAATCGTGATATTTCGCAATCTTTTATCAAGATTGCTTCGACGGACGTTAGGTATAAGTTTCAAAAACTCATTCCCTAAGATACAGAATTCATAACAATGATAGAATTTACAATGGTATAGTATTTGTAAAAAACAAGGGTAATACATCAATAATGCTACATTATATTCAAAATACAATATAATGGGAACATAACATTCTTGCTTAAAACTCTACTCTAACTTCACTCTAAAAGAAATAGTACGAGAACACGTACAGGCCTTTACTAACAAGAACGAAGGAATATCAGACTGGGGAGACCACTGCCTGCAAACAAAACACAACCCCGATCCCATAGTCAACATTTTATTAAAAATTGATGAAGAAAAAGATAGATTTAGGATTGAATCCTGTATTATCAACACTTTCCCATGTTAAAATAAAGATAAATTTCTCAAAGTTAACAGTTGCACCTTGCACAAATTCAAAAAAAGTATTAAAAATATTGACAAATTCCTCTAAAAATTATCGGTTTTAAAATTGTATCGAAGTAATAATGTTTTTACCTTCCCTTTGTTTTTATCAAAATTATTCTTGAAGTCATAATAATGATGTACTACCTTTTCCTTGTTCTTTAAGCAAGAATGTTATGTTCCCATTATATTGTATTTTGAATATAATGTAGCATTATTGATGTATTACCCTTGTTTTTTACAAATACTATACCATTGTAAATTCTATCATTGTTATGAATTCTGTATCTTAGGGAATGAGTTTTTGAAACTTATACCTAGCGCCCGACGAAGCAATCTTGATAAAAGATTGCGAAATATCACGATTAAAAAGAATTTTAAAGGATAACATGTGGTTATGAAGAATTATTATAATATTCAGTGAAATCCAGTTTTTTAAGTAATGAAATATTTAATAAATTAAGAAGTAAATAAAATACAGAACACAGCAGATTTATTTTAAATATCTACTACAGTTTTTACTACTTCAGTCTTCAAGCTTCCTTGGTTTGTTGCCCAGATCTTCGAGAACTCCCTCAATAGATAAGTATATATTATTATGAATGTACATCAGCGCCAGTCCATTGAGTCTTTCCTCATCAATACTATTCCTAAGATAAGTCTTGAATACTTTTAAGAGTTGAGAACGATCTTTCTACAGTACAAGTTGTAACTGGTAGTGTTGCTACTATTTGAAGAAGCGCACTTGAAACTGGGAACAAGTTATGGTTGCACATTGGAATAGCTTCTATGGCACTCTTTGGCTTTACTGAAGCCGAAGCCAAACTTTGA
The DNA here is from genome assembly GCA_023159025.1 of Thereuonema tuberculata. Lineage (NCBI taxonomy): Eukaryota > Metazoa > Arthropoda > Chilopoda > Scutigeromorpha > Scutigeridae > Thereuonema > Thereuonema tuberculata. The sequence continues at coordinate 101,207,937 of JAFIDM010000001.1, forward strand.
TGCCAAAGTTTTAGTTCGCCCTCAACTGATGCTCAGGCCATAAAAATCAGAAAGATTTTAACACAACCAACAGCGTCTTGTCTTCTGCCAGCTTTATCGGTAAGGAGATACTGAAATGGCTGTAAGATATTTTTATGTTTTGTGAATTTTGACTGAAGAGAGGAAATAAAAGACAGCGAGGAAAGGAATATAGTTTAGTTTTAGTTTAGCCAATGCCAGCTCTTGGCATCTCTGCCATTCGCCGACGAGCCTCCCAGTAAAGACTTGTTTGGATTCTTTCTTCAAAATCAGCTAAGTTTTTACATTTTTCCAGATGTGGGCCATCCATTCTTCCAGAATCACACAAGGGATAAATATCATAATCAGCTGAACCTATTCGATGAAGGTGAGCTTGTAAATAATCGTGGCCTGTTATTAATCTAAAATTTACTACAGCCTTAGCTCTTGGTAAATTTCTAGGATATTCTTTGTTCATTGGCTAGTCCTTCCCATTGCTTTCCAGCACATGTTTTATTTAAGAAGGTTTTTGTATATTTTTTAATAGTATTATGAATTATATTTCTTGCTGACGTCAAAGAATCATTATTATTAGGTTGTGGCAGACTTATACCAGTTTTAGCAAGTTGATCTGCACATTCGTTCCCGTATATTCCTACATGACTTGGTATCCATTGTAGAATAATATACCATCCATTATTTATCATATTAGACAAGAATTCTCGGCAGGTCATTGTAAGCTCACAATCAGCTGGAGTATTTCCTGATAGGGCAATAATTGCAGCTTGGGAATCAATCAGAAAAACCACTTTTCTCTTTATACATTTAGTAATAAGGAGCTTTTGCAGCTTGATAGATGGCAACAATTTCACCATCATAATTGCAGGCATTGGATCGTACTGGTACAATCCTTCAAAAAGAGGGCTGTAATAACCAGCCCCATTAACTTGTGGTATTGCTGACCCGTCTGTATATATATATATGGATCCAATCTTCTCCATGGTATAATTCAGCAATAGTTTCTATAGTTGCTGTTTTTAGAAGATGCGTATTACTAAAGCTTTAGATGTGTTATGATTAAGCAGGGACAGATTTTTTTCTGGCAATGGAAAAAGTATAGGAAAGGAATATATACTGATCTCCTATAGTATTCCTCTGTACTGATTGCAGGAATGTTGCTTCATATGGTCTGTCTGCTGGATATTCTTGGTATATTATTGGAATCTCAAGTTTCAAAGCAATCTCACTGGCACTTTTGAAGATAGCAGAGTTAATTTGTGAGATGCATTGCAGTTTGGACTGCCAGGTACATGTCCAAATTGACTGTCTGCAAATATTTATTTAATGGAAGGGACAGCTTGTGAGCTTTCTGCAGAATAAGATGATTCATAATAAATTCAAATTTGCATATTGCACTTGCAAGAAGTTCAATGGCTGTAGTTTTATCATTCTATGAACTAGTATTATAACCAAAAGTGGTTCAAGAAGCTCAGCAAAGTTCTCGACAGATGCGTTCCTCTCAACCCATCTACTGATGCATAGCCTTTTCAGTTTACTAACTCTTCAACGATCATCCATGTTGCCTAGGGCCTCATCTATGTGCCCTTTTCGGAAAATCAAACCCTGTCAATAGCTCCCATCGAGTTGCATATTGATTGTACTCCACAACTGAATGGAATTGCAAGGTTTAAGTAGTGAGAAAGGACATATAAAATTCTTGGGAACTCTTCACATATTCTTGCTTCGACAACACTGACAGCACCGCTCATTGCAGCTGCTCCATCATACCCTTGGCCCACAAGATTTTGACTATTGAGTCGACTATCCCAAAGTCGACTATCCCTTTCAAAATGTTTTTCGCCAAACCAACTCCTGTGGGCATTTCCTATCAAATTCTTCTCTCAAAACATTCTTTTCAATATCAAAAAATCTCACACAAAACGACATTTGCTCTTTCCCACTCACATCTGCTGTCTCGTCTGCCATGATTGTGAAACCTTATGCACTATTCACTTGATTTACAAGCTTTTTCAAAATGATTACATTCATTGAAGCAATTATTTTATTTTGAATACACCAGCTTGTATACGTTGCATTTGAAGCCGCCATTTTATATGAGAATGCGGAGGACTACCGATGAGATATGGGGATGGAAAATAACTAGAGAGGACGTTTCTGTTTACTCTCCCGTTTTTAACAATAGCAAGAATAATTTTTCTCCTATTTCTTTTAACTAAAGTGTATTTTTTTTTTTTACCTTTGGAGGTGTCTTAACACCTAAACACCCCCCCCCCCCGTGAGTGCGCCCATGGTTAAGCAATGGATAATGATTATAATCACGGGCGTGGGAGATATATCAGTGTTGAAGTTCTTGCAAGCTTAGTTATCTAAAATAGAAAAATGTATAAACTTTCATTCGTTTAAATAATTAAATAAATATTTATTTCTTTTAACTGAAGGTATGTCTATTTAAACGAATGAAAGTTTATGCATTTGTACTATTTATGGTAATAATGTTGTACTTCGAATCGGTCCGAGATACAACATTTTCTCTAGGTTCAAGGTACAACACTTGGTCAAGTTTCAAACAATGGCTACCAAGCCATTGATCAAATGAAGTTTCAAACACATGTTTCTATAGCTAAAACAATGTAGCTAAAATAAGACCTGCCTACCATTTTCACATAAAAGCAAATATTAAAATTATAAAAGGAAAAGTATTAACTGAGAAATACTTACTTTTAATAGGTGAACAGTGATTTCAATTCTTTCTAGCAACAAATTGCATCCTTCATCAACGAGAACAACTTGCCAGAGGCCTATAGTGGTAAATCCATGTATCACGTGCATTAGTTTTTACTCTGCCTAACAGATAGCCCTACAATCAGTCCAAGCTACACATATGACCGAAATACAGCACCTTCCCCTATCAGAGGTGGATTATAGACGAATGAACTGCTGTTTGAGACTGATGTTATCTTCTTTATAATTCAACGGGTATGAGAACTAACTGTACTCTGCTATTCCTTAGATTATATGTGAATTTGAACTAAATCACTGCTATCGTGTATTAAACTGTATAGTGAACAGTATTGTAATGGTGCAAAAACTGGTATCTATCCAGCATGTAAGCCGCCAGTAACTAAATTGTCAGGCTAATCCTGGTAATTGTTGTAATCTTTATCCACAACAGGACTTTACATTTCCAAATGTAAAGTATTTATCAAGTATTCCAAATGAAAATCATTACCTCTGCAAATTTTCTCACTTAAAATGCAAAGCTTCAACTTGCAATCTAAAATTTTACTGTCTCTGTATTAATTTATTTTTTAAATTAATTAAAATAATCTATTAGGATTAAAAAATCATTTCTTAGATATCACTTTTAATTAAAGTTTTTACTCACCTCTCGCACAAATCTATAATCATATACAGAACCCTCATCAGGAATCGTCATTATATAGGATTCCGGAGGCTCATCAACTATTTCAAATAAGCCATACAATTTTCTGGTTCTGTCCGTCAGCGGTCCCTTGAAAATAAAAGATGAAAAATCAAATCAATAATTTTAAAACAAGTGTGTTTTTTTTTTTATAAAACAATTGTTTTCAGTTATTACTATTAGAAATTATAGGAAATTATTTCCATTAGTAAATGTGATTTCCACCAAATGGAAATGGCTTCATGGATGACAAAAACATTACAGTAACAACTTGTAATATATTTACTGTAACGATCTCAGGGTTTGCTATATCCACCTTCACTTCCTACCCCTTATTTCATCATTTCTTGTAAGGAATGATCTTCAGAAAAATTTTCAGATCTTCTGAACATTCTCAAACATTTGGTTTTTAGCATTACTTACCCTCCTTTGTGTTGAGTCCCTCTTTTGTCCCCATCCACAGTTGTCTTTAAAAGTGTTTCGGGATTCGCCAAACCCTCTCAGATGACATCCGTATTCCGCCACTTTCTTTTCCCATTTCGGCCTCTCGTTCATATTTATTACACTCCACCTTCCCTCTTTCAGCTTCTTTATTGCCGGTCTCCTTTGTTTCCCCTTTCTTTCGGCCGTAGAGAAGTATAAACAGTTGTGCATTTTAACAGATATGCATCTTTTGTTCCCCAATCAGTTGCTCTCCTTTGTGTCGTCTTGTCAGGGGGGAGGATACTATTTAAATGGCACGAAAAAGATGAACAGAGTAAAGGGAGCATCCAAGAAGACTATGCGGCCGGATACTTAGCTGCCCTTCGAGCGTCTGCTCCAATTGGGAAAAACGACAAATACTGTACTAACAATCGAAGCCTGCTCGACCCGACCTCGCTGGAAATTGGTTGAAGTCTGCTCGCGTGCGGGACTCGGCAGTATTTCGTTTCACCGTAGATGTGGTGCTCCTATGCAAATGCTTCAACTACTTTCCTCCTGCAAAGAGAACGGGCATCCTCACGACCGGAGTCCATGGTGCTCGCCTAAGTGTTAGAACATGGGCTGGGCGAGCGAGCAGCGAGGATCGCCTAAACAGCATTCTACTATTGGCGGGTTCCAAGATACAAACACCCTAGGATCTTATCTGGTGTACTCTTCCTTCTTGATCTCAGTGTTCCGAAATTGGGGAGTTCGGAATCGCCCATAGTGTTCTATCCAGGCTCCAGGCAGCGTTTCAAAGCAATGGAATGTGTTCCATACGCATGCGAAAAAGGCGCCTTGCTCTGCAACGACGTACGAAGATAAATTTTTAGCTGTAACAGCAAATGTAATCGCCTCTCCACGGCTTGCGAGTCGCCTCCATTCCAACGCAGGAACGCGAATACCCCGACAAACTGTGGTGAAACGTCTGCGACATGTCGGGCTACATACCCGAAGGTCAGTAGTCTGCATCCCTCTTTTCAGAGCTCACCATAGCCCATTTTTCAGAGGTGTCGACTTCATCGAAATAGAACAAATTAACGAGCCACTGATATGTTTCAGTTTTTCCTCAGATTCAGTTTTTCCTCAGATTCTAGACGACAGCTGATATGGAGTGAAAGTGATACTGCGTACCATCGCGACAATGTGCAGGAAAGAGACAGATATGGCGGTGGCGTGGATCATCGTATGCGGGAGGCATCATGATTGCTGAACGCACTGAGCTACAAGTGCTAAAAAATGGGACTATGACTGCCGATTGATATTACAACGAAGTTCTTCTATGTCAAGTTGATTGTTCCGTAGTGCTGTAGGTGAAGATTTTCTATTCATGGATAACGACGAACCCCTTCATATCACGAAAGCAGTGCAGACACTTTTGGAGAATAAATGGCCAAGTGCACCAAACCTCCGTTAACTTTGATCGCTGCTAAAGCAACGATCAATTGACATTTTCTGTGCACCAACAGGTAACTCGCTGATCAGATTGCAAATTTTAGCACCTCGGATACTGGCGAGTTACATTTGCGGCATTCAATAAAAAATCTCTCGACAGCCCCTGCGACATCCAATGTTTAAAGATGGCTGGTGTCGGCCTCGATTGAAACTGACTCCTATGATTTTGACGATGAAATAGCTGTATTTATTCCTATTAAATATTCCGAAAATAATGTTGAATAAGTTTACTTACTGTGAAGATTCTTATTGGGACATATAGTATCAACAATAAAAAAAATTCTGTCCACGTGTATTTTTTCTACTCAGTGGAGGCTCCCATTTTATAACATACTGCGCCTATGCACAGAAATCCGGAAGTGATGTTCATGGTTGTTAACCAATCGCAGCCCCTTTATAAACAATATCGATGTTTAGCGAACATCAGTAATTGACTCACGAAACATTGTTGGTGCATCGGAATTTTTACTTGACGGCAGGTTTTTCACTATCGCTTCCATAACTAATGACTGCTTCGTTTGCTGGTTGGTGCACTCGGCCATGAGGCAATTCATTGCATCGTCTGGCCAGTACGTTTCCCAGACCTGAACACCATTGAAAACTTCTGAAACGCAATGGGGAGACGCATTATTGCACGAAACCCCCCCCCCCTCCAGAAACCAAGTAGGCATTCATTCGTGCTCTAAGGAGGAGTGAACCAATTTGCACAGAACTCCTGGATAACTTGGTGCTAAGCATGCCCCGACAGTGTGTAGACCTACACCATAGTTCGGGGTGGCCATATTCCATACTGATATGTCTCTCCGCCTGGTTATCTATCAGCACTATACATCCACTCTCCACGTAAGTCCTTCAGAAATTTGTGGCTTTTGCAAACAAACTTATTACAACTTACTTTTTATTTCATTTACAACCAATTTTTTTATGTCGTACCCTGTTTTCATATTTTCGCAATACATTTATGTCTGTATTTGGCTACAGTCATGAATTGTTTTACAAATACAAGTACAAATGTGGTCAGTGCTTAGATTTTGGTCGCCTATATACTCTGTAACAAAAAACATTAAAATACCATGTAGGAAACGTCTAATTTGAATGAAATTTTTTAAGTGCCATTTGGATTTAGAGAAATGGAATTGATTCAAATTTCACAGTAAAAAATAATTTATTGAACAATAGTAGCAGCATTGTTACATTATTAGAACTGTGTTGAGCCTCCCATGTATGCTTTTAAAGAACATGGTATGGAGTGAAATAAAGTCCTAATGTTGTCCTGTGGCAAATCACGCCAAGGTAGCTGCAACTGCTCCTCCAAATGTAGGAGGTTCAATGATGGATGCAGTTGACGTCTTAGCGTGTTCCAGACATGCTCGATGGGACATGTTGACCAAAAAAGAGTTTGAATTTTTTAAAAGCTTTTAAAAACTTTTATCGCACAAGTTATTAATTATAAGAGTTTGAATTGCTGGGAGATATTGCTTTTAAATTTATTGCGTGTGTATTGTGTGGATATTAACCTGTTGGAAAATTGTTCATGGCAGATGTGGCACGAAGGGCAAAATAATGTTGCAGGATTTAGTGCCCGTATCAATGTGCATTTAAAGTTCCTCGAATCACTATGAGAGGGAATCTGCTGTCGTAAGAAAGAGTTTCCCACACCCTTACGCCAGTTGTAATGGCTTAGTGACTCTCGACAATAATGCTAGGATTTGAGAGCTTCCCAGTCTACAATTCATATGCAGCTGCGGTAATCATCAGCTGCAAAGCAAGAGAGGGATTAAACAAAATACGATACCATTCGAGAGCAGATCGTCTCTCGGGCAAGGCAAGAGAATAGGCGGAGCATCTAGTGCTGGGATATTAAAGGCAGGTCTTGTAAGGGACGACCAGGATGAAGCCCAGCGTCTCCAACTCGTCTAGCAATGTTGCGGATAGATACCGGTTGCGGTGTAAAGCATACCCACATCTCTCTGGATGGTGAAGAGTGAAGCTGTTGGAATAGTCAGGACTTGTCTCACAGCAAACCGACTGTCTCTAACAGTGGTTCTGTTGGGAGGACCAGAGCCTTAGCGACGTGAATGAATGTCCTCGTGGAACCATCAATTCCAGCACCTTCCTACAGAAGCATCACTACATTCCAGACAACGAGCAATAATTCGTCGGCACGACCAGTCGATTTTCCGCAATCCCACGATGCAACATCTCTTGAAGTCCTGCACTTATGTGTATGTGGGGTGGGTGTGGGTGACGGGGAAGCCAAGAACCGCGATCGTTGGCCTATTGATTATCTCCAAGGAAAGAAGGGCATACGGAGAGAAGGATTGACAAAAAAATGGTGAAAATAGTGCAAGGGTAATGGGATGAACACCATGAAAACCAGCACGGATCGTCCATCACTACGAAACCCACATGAGAACGAACCACGGTGTTTAGAGAGAGAGAGAGATAGAGAGAGACCAAGGTCTTAGCGATAACGCCAACAGCACGGCCGTAAGTCCTTGCAATTGGTGGAAGGAGTTCGAAGGGCGTCGTGGGGGCATTACTGATGGGAAACAGATGTGAATGCAACAGTTCCACGAAGCAGAATGTGTTAGCAGATCCTGAGGGCTCTTATACAAAATGAGCACTTCCATTGAGCCAGGGGGCTGACATTTCTTGACAACTAAACTTAATTCATTTACATAATCGAAGGTTTTGTAATGTCTTTACAATTTTTTATGAATTTATCTAAATTGTAAAGAAATTACAATATTTCAATAATACTTTCATTTATTGTCAAAATAATCGAAGGTTGTTGTATACGGAGTTTGTCAAAATGGAAGTTTCCTATATGTTGCTGCGATTTTTTTTTGACACACTATATATATATTATAGAAATATACATTTCTCAAAATATATATAAAAAGCTTACATAAAGTATCATTATATTATATTATTATTTTAAAATAAAATATTTTTTTCTTATAATTGTAAATTGAAACAATTACAAAATACAAGATATTTTCACATTCTTAAGACATTTTTTATTTTTTTTTTGGCTTTTAAAATTACATTGTGATCTGCTTACTTACTTTTAATTATATAACTTATATCGGATGCTTATAATAAAAGTACCCTTATTTAAAGCCATCCGAACAAGGAAAAATTTTAGTTTCTCCTATATATTTCAAGCACAGTCTATAATTTATCAAGTTTTGCATTCATATGGATTTTTATAAATGAAGTGAAGAATGGATGTAAATTCTTGGTTTTCATTTTTTTTTTCCTTCAGTAATAATTAATGTAAGTTTAGTTTTATTTTTAGTTTACAGTGATGTATCCCTCTTTTTATGTTTCTGACAAATTTTTGAAGTTTTAAACAGAATTAGAAAATGTCAGATATTAATGAGTCATCTCTGACATACACTGTCCGGCCACTTTATTAGGTACACCCCTGGTGTGCGCATGAATGTCTGGAGCTGTCGTGTCTCACAATAACTCTTCAAGCCGGTGAGGACAGTGTCATGGTGTGCAGTGGCGTAGCAACACCTTTGGGGGCCCGGGGCGGGAGTTGTGGATGGGGCCCCCTAGTCTGACTTTTACAACCAAAAAAAAAACCGACTTCTCTTGTGGTGGGGGCCCCCTAGTCTGACTTTTACAACCAAAAAAAAAAAAAAACGACATCTCTTGTGGTGGGGGCCCCATAGACTGCCTCATGGGGGCCCCTCCCAGGTGGGGGCCCGGGGCGGACCGCCCCTCCCCCCTTGGTACGCCACTGATGGTGTGGAGGATTTTTTCCTGGCACATGTGGGTACATTGATGCCTGTGGAGGCACGTCAGGACAGCATATCTAAACATCGTAGCTGATGAAGAGCAACCGTACATGTTAACAGTTTATCCTCTTGCAGGTGGCTACTTCCAGCAGGATAATGCACCGGTCACAAAGCCCGCATCACTATGGGCTTGTTTGAAGAACATGACTGTGACTTTTCCTTGCTGAGTGGCCCGCTCAGTCCCCGGATCTCAGCCCGATTGAAAATTTGTGGGATGAGCTGGAAGGGGTTGTTCGCTCCAGGCCTACATTTCCATCAAATCTTCATGAACTGCGTAACACACTCTTTGTCTGCATGGTACACAATATCTCAACAACAATTTCAGCATCTTGTGGTATCCATGCCTCGACGAATTCAGGTTGTTTTGAGGGCTAAAGGAGGCCCAACACGCTACTAGGTAGATATACCTAATAAAGTGGCCGGACTGTATGTATATACGAATAAGAAGGTGCCAAATCACCATGAATGTTTTACGATATCATTATAACGTTGGAAACAACTCTGCAACTGCTGTGAATAGAATGAAATCGAGTTTGAAACCATTAAGTTTAACGACGGCAACTTTCACTTATTAATTAACTCTGTATTTTTCTTTAAAATAATGCATTTGCTTATGTAGAGTACATCTTCCAGTGAATTATTCATTTGAAACATTATGTGTTTGAAAAGAATAAGGATAACAAAATGTTTTATCCCAATATAATAGATAACTCGACGTAGTCATTTTCAAACGAACCTTAATCCGATGTTAAGTTGTGATCTTAATCGTCAAAATTGTTAAATATTACTTTCTTAACTAAAATAAAAGTGATCATCAAGGCAGTCAGACAGTATCTTCGAAATGAATATTTAAATGGCTTGAATTTAGATTCGAAGGGATAAATCATAATGGTACTTACAACTGTTATTTCTCGCATAAGTGAATCAAACTTTATTTTGCTCTTTGTGTCAATAGAACCACCAATTGACCAGACTACTGAAAAGAAAAAACTGCCCTAAATAAAAGAAAAAAATAAAGATATATTAGCTTGAACGCAATTACTTTAATATTTTTTGTATTATTTATTTACGATCTAGCAAGTTTCATTCCTCAGTTCAAGATTTGATTTAAAAAAAATATCTGAGGAAATGGCTAATGGCTAGATAATACTAGATTCGCCTTCCGACGTTATTCGCAGAAGTAAATGATTAAAGTAAATTACATTAAGTAAATGTCTGCAGTGAGATTGAGATTCAAGAGATCAATGAATTCTGCAGCAAATTGTGGAAAAACACAGCTTTGCACTGAAAGAGTTTAACAATGCAAAAAAAAAAAAAATCATATGCACAGTTTAATGAACGACAAAGAATCTCTGATCTATTCTTTTAAATCTTCAGCAGAAATGAGGATGCGAAGATTTTACGGCAGAACTATGGACACTTCAGGTCAAAAAAAGGGGATGTCCATTATTTTACTCAAAATTTCTGTATATACAAATTCTGGTGAGACCCTCTTTTGATAGGAAAAACTTATTCTTCCATCTAATTTACATTAAGGGAAAAAAAATCAAGCGAATTTACATTAACGAACAATTAGGTAATTAAGATATACAGTCGGACCTCTATTTAACGAAGTCGCTAAATCCCGAAAAAAAGTTCGTTATATGGAAAATTCGTTAAATAGAGATTCACCTTTTAAAATTACTTTAAACTATATAAAACAGATTTAAAATACTTAAACAATAAATATTATTAAAAAAATAATAATTTTAATGACAAAGTATACATTACCACATGTTGTACTTAAATTTTACTAATAAAGTCTGTTAATTTTGTCTTGAGTTTTTTTTTTTTTTTTTTTTGGAAGAAGTGTTTTCGCTCAAAGTACGTCTTGCATCTTTGCAATGCACCAAAAACTCCTTCAGGCGTATTTTCTTCAAATTGAATTCCGCATTGGATTGTTTCAAATGATTTTAGCATTTCATTATACGAAGGTTTTTGATTTCTGCATCATGATCATTTCCATTCTCATCATCTTCATCTTCATCGCAATTCATAGCTGTATTATTTTTATTTTTCACACTGTCCAAAATATCCGATTCAGTTAGTGTTTCCGAGGTCTCAACTTCAAAATCAAGTGAAAGACAATCATCAATCAGCACATCATCGTTAATTTCTTCTTTTTCCCTCAGCTGTATTCTCGAAAAGTTCGTTAAATAGAAAATGCACTTCGCTATTTGGAGGTTATTTTACGAAGAAATTAGCAAAATGTTCTTAGTTCTAAAGAAAAGTTCGCAAAATAGAGGCTCGTTAAATAGAGGTCCGACTGTGTAATATTTCAATGTTATTTGTTAATATATCATTTTACCATTGTTTATTAGCTTAATTTTTTGAAACTGAAATAACAATAGGATCTTAGGAATTACATTGATAAACGAAGATTTTATATGAAAAGTGGGACCATTCTTTAGAAATTTAAGTTTTAACAGTAACAAAAATTAATGTTACTTTTGTTATAGATTTATACAAATAAATCTTTAACAAATAAATTAATTCACTGGTACAATGAATTTCATACCAGTTACGATATATTTAGTGCCATTTTGCATAATTCAAATTATTTTTCCAATTTCAATCATTCTCTGCATTTGAAAGAAAGAAAAAAATCTTGAGTTCAACAATAGGATTTCTTTAGAATAGAAAGACTTATGGTTGATAGTTCCGAGTTATCTATGATCTGAAAACTTCCTATGAAAAACAATAGAAAGTAATCTAAGCATTCTGACATGGCGATGCATATACAGTAGAGCCCTGCTTATCCGCGGGATTGGGTGGCAAGGGCTTCGCGGATAACGAAAATCGCGGATAACCCGAAAAAAGACTAAAAATGAGGTGTAAACACGAAAAAAATATTTCACCATTATGTTTTATTTTATAATAAACATAATATGTAAAACTTTTAAACAGCAGAAAGCTTTCTGCTGAGTAAGATCATGCCACTCATCCACGATTTCCGAGAAGGCCTATAGGATTACGATGCACAATAAGCCTGTCAGTAATTTTCGACCTTCGCACTGTAGGACCTATTCTATTTTCCCTGTTGTTGGCTTGGATTAAAATTGGTTTTTTTGAGATTCGTAATTAAAAAAAAATTGCGCGGCTCTCGCGGATAATCGGGGCTCTACTGTATTTACGGTGAAACTCTTAACTTTGTGGGCACTGAACGCCTAGAGTTATACAGTATCATGGTTGTTGTTTTTTTTCAAAAGTTTTTTATTGTCACGGGAATTTTGAACAGTAAACTATGCTATTGTATAGTTGCACCAAATGCATTGCACAATTACATTCAGAGAACGTCTTCTGAAAATTATAGGATTTGTTCGCTAACGAAGTTTCTTGACAATTCTAACAACAGTTGTTCACACATTCAGGCCTCGCGAACCTGCGGCAACATTTGTGAGATCTTCGACTGTCCTTCAAAAATCATTGCTTAAATGAATCAGTCGCTTGATCAAATCATTTTTTCAGAAATTTATATGTGAGGATCTATTGTAAAACCTCATTAATTTTAAAACTAGCCACATATAAGGTAACTAATCTTTTCGCAAGTATCAGTTAAAAAGAGAAGAAGTAAAATTATACTAGAAAATGCCTGTGAGAATTCTGAAAACATATCAAAACTTTTCTCAAGCTAAAAAAAAAAATTTAAGAAACATAATCCCAATGGCTGGAACTATAATATAACTGATAACAGAAACTGCAATAATTGTCAGAATGAAGAGAAATCGATTACAGATGATGACAGTGATAGCGGAGATCTGTAGAAAATTATTGAGATGAGAAATCCATAGATGAAATATTATTAAAAATTCCTGAAATGCCCTCCTACCAAAGCAAAAGGATGAACATGCGTTAAAAACATGCTAAAGAACTTGGATACATTTTTTGGAAAAGATTCTTATTACGACTTCTGCAATATCCTGTTGCAAAGATTACGAGCAGCAAACTTCATAACTGATAGTGCAAAGATTGACACAAGGATAGTAGTTATCAAGAAATAGACCTGACGGTGTGCAAGAAGTTCAAATTGGTATAATGAAAGGCAAGCCTTATATGGCCTTTCAGAAGAAAATGCAGAAATGATGGATTAACTGATTTATTATTTAAAAAATCAATCAATAGATCAAAACATAGTTTCTAATATCAGGAAACTATGAAAAATCTGAGTGAAGTTTAACAATCGTATGGTCATTTTCAACAGTGATTGAAAGATTGAAAATTATAAGCGGATTATTAACCAAATTAGAACAAATCGTTTTCATCTCTTGCCTATGTTTATATGAAAAAGTAAAAAAAAAAACTTACTATAATATATTTCAGATGCACTCAACAGTCTTCTTGAAAGTCACTAAGTATATCAACTACTTAGTATCTTAAAATTGAGATTTTTTTCATAGTGTGGACAAACAACCGAGAACAAAATGTTTTTTTTTTTTTTTGTTTTTTTTTACAACTTTATTTAACATCTGGCTACGAAACTATCAAAATTCAGTGAATAAAGCATTCATATTCCTTCATGCAGATTAAAAATCTTTCGTCAACATGTTAATATCTTATCAAAATTTAAAAATCGAAAGACAAGTACGTAACTGTTTATTAGAAGTGCAACACCAATTTTAATGTATGTCAATGAAATGAAATTGAAGGAATAACCACTTATGATACACGAAGCATATGATACTTATAGAGATGTTGGTGACGAGGTCTTCCATATTCTGAGTGTAACCCCGTGAGCGGTGTTGACAGCTTCTGGGCAAAATTGCATCGGACAAAACAGATCCTGAATAGATGCATGAGGAATGACATGCCATTATATTTCTATTGTCCCCAGAGATTATCTTCAATGACTAGCACCAATAGCTTACCAGCAATACGGTGGACGATTATAGCATATATTAATATTTTCAAAGAGGGCAAACAAGAGAAAATCTGGCAAGCAGGATAGACGAGAAATTCCACAGATACACTGGATGATTGGTAGCACTAACTTCAAAGTGTCGTTTATGTATTGATAGCTTTCAAGATACTACCAATGTAGTAGATAGAAATGTAAATTGAACTTATTTGCACCCACAACATTCGATGTCGAGTCCACATGATGTTCCGAGATACATGCAATCTATCATTCACCACTCCACTGTCTTGATGCTATGTGACGTCGAATCTACTCAGTAGAAATGTTAGAACCTACTCAAATGTGCTACCAGTCATCAACCCACTGTCGAGGTTCATAAGACCAATACAACAGGAAGAAGTCGTGGTAACTGATGGCGTACTACGACTCCGTTCGTCAACAAATGACACCAATGGCATGTTACTGTATACTGTCCGCTAATGTTGCCCTGATTGTCAGATATTGCTTTTTGGTCGGACACATCATTAGGGAGATGGTATTTTTCATGATTTATTGGTGCGTATCGTGCGCAAGCCGTACGTCAAGTAGTCTTTCTATGAATACGTAAACACACTCGCATTACAGCTACGATATCTCATAATACAGCTACGATATCTCATAATGAAGTACTATTTTCACTATTTCATCTTAAAAACCTGCATGAATGCATTGCGTTTTCTATACAGTTGTCTTTCATTAGCCAAGAGACAACAATTCACGTATATCAGATGCAAGCTGCTTTACTAATGGTTTAAGTATGGTTCACTAGGAATATCTCGAAATCAAAATATTTTGATACTATTTTGATGATTTCCTTCCCTACTTATCTTTGCAAGATTCAGTCCAGTTGCACTTTCAGTTGACATTGCACTTTCTAAAAACAGTAATGACTAGTCATTTATCATGAATTGATCAAAAAATCATAAAATTGATATCCATCTCCAAAGAAGTTTACTACTTACTTCTATATATTCACGCATTTCTTTCAAAATTACCCTCAAAAAAACTTCATCTTCAAACTTATCCAGAAAGCAGTCCATTAAATTCATGCATGATGCAACTAAATTGGAATCAATGGTTGGTGACAATTCCTATAAATAAACGGATTAAGAACAAAAAGTTTGAAAATATAAAAGAAGTTATTTGTATGTAAATTGCGAAATATGAATCTTGTCATTTCATTTAATTAAATGAATAACTTTTAAAAAAAATATTAATTTATAATAATTTAATTTTGTAAATATGAAAAGAAAGAATTTCGAAATTCAATTAAATTCCATTCCACGCTAAAACTCTAAGTCATCCAATTAAAATTCATTTAACGATACCGAATTGCCGACGAAAATAGAAAAAAAAATGTTAGATTTAATTAGTAAAAGTAAATAGTAAATTTAAAAAACTTCTATTAAATTTTATAATTCGGCTTTCAAATTGAAATCAGTTTCTTCAGTTTTAACAAGGCTAGGAGTGATATTCCACCTCATAAAAAAAAAAAAATAGGGGAATTTATAGACAAAAATGACTAAAAGGCAGACTAAAAGAGAACAAAAAGTAAAAGAAAACGATACTAAGAAAACTAAAAAAAATCAAACCAATAATAAAAATTTTTTTATGGAACTTTGTTTATTTAAAAATAAGAATAAAAATGAGTATTTGAAATTTTTATATTGATAAGATAAGAAAGAATTTAGAAAAAAAAAAAAGAGAAAAAAAATTTCAATGACCGAAAATGAACTGAGAATTTCGCGAGGAGCTATTGAAATCTATCTGATGATAATTATCTTATATTTATTTTATCTTCAGGGCTATACTGAATAAAGACTGTAACAACTTTGAAAAACCAAACTACATTTTTGGAGATCTGATACCCCTGTACTCTTGAATGTCAATTTATTTTGGTAGTTCTTAACACCATACCTTTGGAGTCCAATTTGTATCGTATATAATAGTGATTTATAATTTTTAAGAGCCGAAACCTATTAATTAACGTATACCTCCACTTGAAATTGTAATCTAGAACTTTTTTGTTCTAACCCCCTCCCTTTTTTTTTTCTCTCTTATGTATATTCTTTCTAGGTCGTTACCAGCATTAGATCTACAATACTCTGTAGTAGCGATGATATAAAAAAGATAAATAGAAAAAAAGAAAGAAACGTTTTGCCAATACATCATTAGTAATAATTCTGGTGAATTAAAAAATTAATATTCACTTCCAGCATATGAATCGATAAAACATGTGCGACATTTTATTGCTACTTTTTTCCTTACAGCATAATACTACTGAATTGAATTATTATATGAGCTACATAAAAATGAGATGGATAAAATGGGAAACATTTTCCTGCAAATCATCTACTGGAGAGATAATGAATTCATGTAGATTGTGGAAATTGCTCTAAACTCGGTCTTCAACACATGAGCTTCAGATGAATAGATTAACCTTTCTCGGTTTTCATATTATTTTAATTGTGTATAACAAAATGTACATACAGCAATTATATTCGATCAATTTCTGGCCCTGGAAGGGACACAACCAAACTTTTTTATAATTTCATTTTATAAACACTGTTAATGAATAATTCCAATCATACAATTTGTTTTTATTCATTCTATGGTTTTAGGCATTTTTAGCGACCCATTTGGGAACTATTGTGATAGGACCAACAATCGCTAGCTATTGTGTTTGACCTGTCCATCCGTCAGTGTCTGTCCTCCCCTAACAACTTCCGAACGAAAGGTCGGATCGACCATCGTGTTCAGAGGCGCAAACAACGTAAGAATAGGGTATTTTCAGGGGCCAACGCCCCCCCCCCTCAACCCATGTTCGAGATATTTGGCGTTGTTTTCATTGAATTTCCGCTAATAGCTTAAATTTTAGAAATGCAACCATCTCATTTCAGTTGTCAGCTATAGCTTGATGCATAAGGGCTCCGACTCATAGACAAGGTCGTTGGTTCAAATCCATATATTCTACTTTTTTTTTTTCTCTCTTAATCTTTTTTTCTCAATGTCCGTATTCCTTGTTTATTTTTTTATTTTTCCTTACGTTAATGTACTTCCTTTTTTTATTATTATTTTTAATTTTTTTATATTATTATGGGTTGCCCTTAAATTTATGCTTTAGCACAAATTAGATTCACTTGTTTTTTGTTTTCTTGTTTTTTTACTTTTTATCTGTTATTTTTTTAAAAATTGGCCTCACAGAAATAATTTGAATACCTAATTCTCTTCACGTTTTTCATATTTCTGTTCTTTTATTTTTCTTATAATAGCTCTTGAGAGATAGTATGAAAAAAATTAGTCTTAAACTTGCAACTTTTGTCAATGTTAAGAATTATTACTAAGAATTATTCAGTTCGTTACCTTCATTCCAGGTCTACGTATCAGTTCCAGCAAACACGGAAGAAATCTGAGGTACAAGCCTGATAGAAATTGCTTCGTTTGATCCGGAATGGCTTCTGGCAATGTATTCAACCAGGAAGTTAACAGCGGTTCCCATCCAAGCACAGAGGGATCCATGTAGATCATTCCACACCGAGAAACCTTAAAAAAAAAATAATCCAGGAAATCTTTCAAATTACGATATATACGATATATATTTAGGAAGAAAACGATATTTCATTATTATTTCTCAGCAGATTTTTCTCTAAGCATTCACTTAGTAGATATGATATCTTTATTTGATGATGCTGCCAGGCTAACAAATATTTATTTTTAAATAACAAATTATTTCCGTTTTATTAAAAAAATAAAGATATGCTGTTCTAACACAGAATGCTTGTTTCTGTATGATCTGACGGCAATTGGCAAAAACATTTCCAACGAGCTAAGTTTGTCCAGATTAAACTAATAATGAAAATGTCACCTCTGCTAAATAAGTCATCCACTATTCATAGTTTGGATTTTTTTCCTTTTACACACAACTCTCTGTTTTAGTTTTGATTTCTGAGTCCAACAATCTTTTCTCATTTCTTAGAGATGGCAGATGTGGACTGAGGAGTCCATTACTATGCTAGTTTGGCGCTTAGCATCGTATCAAAGTTAAATATACTTTCAAACTATTCAACATGCGGGATTTCGTTAATTGCACTTCCATCTCCTTTCTAATAAATATTGGATATAATTGACTAAAAACGGTTTGAATGGGTTCTCAATGGAAGCTAAGAGCATACTTGAACAGGTGAATTTATAGGGTTTCATTTTAAGTTGGGTCAAATTAGGGGAGCAACCTTCCACACTCATTCGACGATCCTCCAGAACCAATTTCTCCACTCGCTCGATCATGTCGCCAGACAGGCTTCTGCGAGGCCAAAATTGTCATGGTTTTCTCGTCACACGACGTTCTGCCTTCTTTGAACTGTCGCACCCACGCACGCACATTAGACACATCCATGACACCTTCACCACATGTCTCACTTATCTGGCGATAAATTTCAATCGGTGTCACACCACACAAATGGAGAAAACGAATGATAACATGCTGATCTTGTAATGAAAACGTCACCATTTTCAGTATCCCAAACTGTCGTTCACTCTCGATGCTGCCACTAAGGTTCTGTTTGCCGTACAAAGCTGCCATCTCTGTCTCGCAATGACAAAGAGTGCCCGCTTATTTTAAAACAAACCGCATGTTTCTATCTGTTTCCAGTGCTGAGAAAAAAAATCGGAGGTGTTATAACTTGAATGCATCTCATAGTACGTTACTTAAATGCTTGATAATGATTGAAATATTAATAACATTTCCAACATGCTGTGTTTCTCTATCTCTTTAATAAATTTAAAAAAAATGTAAAATAATGCTTTTGAATTATAATAATTTAAACAATATAACTTACTGTAGCAGGGGATGCTACTTCCAAGTCCATTGGTTCAAATATTAAGTTGGTTGTCGAAGCTAACTGAATGATCTCACCACTCATTAAACACAGTTTTTTGTTGTCATCTAATACAGTGTTCATATTTTCTATCCAAATAGCATCTACTGGTCCATCGAAAATTAGCCATTTTCTATCCGGAGTCTGAAAAAACGATAATAACAAATGAATAGTAATTTTATATCTTTTACACAATTGTAAATGTTTGTGGCAAAATACTTAACAGATATTTAACTATCTAATTTAATCAGTTTTCAAGTTCATTTATGTTCATGCAATTTAAAACAAAAATGAGCAAATTTCCAACTTTATTCCACTGCCAAATTAAAACTAACTAGTAAATCATTTACAAATACCTGTCACAAACTGGATAAAAAGAAGTACTTAATAAATTATTTTAATTCTATTACTTGTACGGGTTTAGTTACTGAATCATCAATGGGTGAGACCAAGTTGATTACTAAATGACATCCTAGTCAGCTGTTTCACGCTATCATTGCGATCATAAGCTAGGAGCAGTCACCAGTTAACAACGAGATCTCGATACAAAAGCAACATCGTCGGAACGCCAATAAAATAAAAACAATTATTGAATTTTATACATGGATACTACGATAAAGAAAATTACACCTTACAATTTGAAAAGTCAGAGATCAGTAAATTCTCGTTTACTGTAGGTTAACTAACAGAACCTTAATCCTGAATTTAAATTCTTTACTATCTGATATAAAAGGTAATCATTTAGTAAAGTTATCTTAAAATAATAAATGTCAGAGATGTCATCGCACAATCAACGATTCAAAGGAAATTCTGTGTCTTCACGAAAGGAAATAAATTAAAATCGGTCAATCAAAATAATTTTTCATTAAGGAAAAATAAAAGAGGAATGTGATACCGAACAGACAACAAATGAACTCATTTATTTGTTTTTTAATTAAACAGAGAAAAATAAAAGTAACTAAAACCAAAAAAAAAGAAGTACAGTAGAGCCCCGATTATCCGCGGAATTGGGTGGCAAGGGCTTCGCGGATAACCCGAAAAAAGACTAAAAATGAGGTGTAAACACGAAAAAAAATATTTCACCATAAAAACTACGTTTTATTATATAAAAAACATAATATGCAAAACTTTTAAAATATGTACAGTTCAGCAGAAACCTTTCTGCAGAGCAATAGCCTGCCACTTATCCACAAATTCCGAGAAGGTCTATAGGATTACGATGCGCAATAAACCTGTCAGTAATTTTCGACCTTCATACTGTAGGCCCTATTGTACTTTCCCTGTTGTTGGCTTGGATTAATATTGTTTTTTTGTTTTTTTTTGAGGTTCGTAATTAAAAAAAATTTTCGCGGCACTCGCGGATAATCGGGGCTCTACTGTACTGAAGACGAAAAAGGTTATTTCCCTTGAAATGATGGTTTGACATGAAAATAATATAAAGGAACAGCCTCCTTTATATTATAAAAGATTTATAATACTACTGAATGTAAACACTAACTGATTTTTTTTTAATTTAATTTAACCTAATTCATTTTAATCACAAGAAACCAAGAGGCAGTTTTACAGTCGATTTAATAAAGGGATTAATTTGCATTGTATTACCTCAATAAAAATTGTTTCGATTTCAGTGTTTTTCTCTGGGAGTTTTTGACACTGACATTCATAAGTTTCCCACAGAGACTCACTCGAAAAAATTTCATATATAAAAGTTACATCTTCTCTTGTTGATCAATGAATTTGATCTCCTCCCGCAAGCAAAATAGTCTTTAAAATTGAGCTACCTCAACCAAACCTAAGTAGACACCTTGACTAAATTTCTTAAATAGGAAATTTGAAATACATTATTACATTTTTATTTCAGTTACATAAAAGATCAATTTCTTGCTTGGTCCTTTATGTAGTCTTTAAAACTGAGAAACAAACTAAATCATATAAGTCAAATATAACAAAAGTCTATACTATAAATAGCACTAACAATGATATTACCGTTGATACAGCAAACTGACGAAAGCTCACAGCTAATATACCATCTGACCATTCATGGGTTGACGGATCAAACTGTCCATATAGTTGTCCCATTGTAATAGACTTAGGGTTAATTACAATAATTTGTACTTTATTTTCATCCATTTCTCCCTAAAGTTAGAAAAACAATATAAAATGACTTGCAAAAATCAATTTGTGGAAATTACTTAAAATTTACTTTACGAAAAATTAAATTAGAAATTACAATTTGTTCTAGCCACATTAATGTAAATGATGAAAATATTGTCCCGTGACAGCTACAGGTTGAAACTCCAGTTACTAAAATGCAAAATTGAACTAGCCAACAGATTTAAACATATTTCTATACAGAATTAAAACTCTGAAAATATTTGGCATTTTCTGTTATGCACAATACTTGTATCTTAAATCATTTTCAATCAGCTCTCTTCACTGAAAAAGATGCAGGTTTTTAACTTAAATTCAATTAAAATAACTTACATCTTATTTATATGTTTATTTATTCTTCTAAAGCAGTAAAAAATTCTAGGTAAGCTACTGGAGAAGTACATACTTGTACTAAAAATTTACGAAATGAATGTATCATAAGAATGCCTTGCAATCACTTGTGCTACTCGAGTTTCATAAATACACTAGTGTTTGTGAAAAATACAAAACCATGAATGAATAACGCGATTAGAATGAAATTTATACCACATATTACTGATATGCCTGCCAATAAGTGATTACATTTTCAGCACAATACAACAATTATAACCTGCAAAAAATTAGTATCTTGTGAAGTCTCCAACAGCTGCAATGACAGCTGCTATACATAGTGGCATCGAATTGAAGAGGCTTACGATGGTGTCCTGGGGAATTGCTTGTCAGGCTGTTTTGTATACAAGTAACAGTTCATTGGTACTGACTGCTGGAGGACTTTGATGGACAAGTTGCCGACTGATCATATTCCAGATCTGTTCAATAGGCGACATGTCTGGCGAACTTCGAGGCCAGGGGAGAAATGATATTTGCCGTGCTGCGAAGAAGGTTTGAACATTCCTGGCAACAGATAGTGGGCGTTGTACTGCTGGAATTATAGTGCCAGGACTGCTCTGAAGGAAAAGAGGCTTCAGCCTCTTCTAGAGGCTTCTCTGATGTAGCCATCGCTGTTCAGATTGCCCTTTATTCGTAGCAACCGAGATCGCGCATAGTAATCTATGAGCCCCCCCCCCCTCCACAGCATCACACCTGGCGTTCGGCCAGTATGACACTCTACAAGGATACCTTCTAATGCATATGCGACCATCTTTGTAGTCCAAGTTAAAGCACGACTCGTCCGAAAACAAGACATGTTGCCAATCAGCACACCATTGTCTATATTCACAAGCCCATTGTAGCCTGAGGCATAGAAATTTCAGAGTCAAGGAAATCCGCCGCAAAAGGGATGCATGCAACCAGTCCCCTGTCCAGCAGACTGCACAGAGTTGAATTGTGGAGACAGATAATGCCACACATGTTGCATTACTATTGTGATAACACTTGCGATGACACTGAACAGTCCGTCACTACCATGCAGAAGAGGTGTCTGTCATCCCATGGTGTCTCATATTTCGTGATCTACTGCCGGATTTTCGATGCACCTGGTTCTCTATGCTCCACTACTTACACATTTGCATCACTGTCGTGGTGTTAAGTCTCCTACAAGCAGCAATTTAGCAGTATGAAAATCCACCTTTAAGCAGCAATCATTCATCCGCATTCATCCTGTGTCGTTTGTTGATATTATGCCCTACATTGTCGACGAGGCGTAGTGAATCCTGGAGACACTTTTACAGCTCGCTGTCCACAATGCACTGCTTGTGTGGCTCCTGTACAAACCTCTATTTATACCCCTACCATGACGTTCCAAGATCGCTGTTGTGCCCAGACATGCACAATAACTCTGCAATTCTAATCATTTATATGTCATTGTCATAATCTGCTTTGATTATCTTTTACGTTTCAAGTGATTACCATCATTCCTTCATGGTGTTGCATTTTTCACAAAACTAGTATATGTGGGAGTTCATTGTAGCCTGTTTATTGCAAATTGCTTGCATAAAATGATTCAGAAATTCATTTGGTCAATCGCTACCCTTAAAATCCCATGTGATAGAAAATAGAAAGATAAATTTGCATCAGCTTCGGAGAAACAACAAAAGAAATAAGTTTCTGAATGAATCTGAATATCTAGTTTGCTTTAAAATGTTACTTCCTTTTTCTTTGTTGGTCGTGAAACAATACAAATGGAGTCTCCTAATATCTCTCGAATACATATTTTATATTTTCTGGAAAACAATAATTAAATCTGCAAGTATTTAAGTTACCTAAATTCAAGTAATTTTAATAACAGCACAGCATGCACAAATTAGAATAAAATGCCATAGAGATTAATTACAAATCACAATGCATTGTTAGACACCAATAGAGATTCAGAGTTTTGTGTCTAATTCTTTTCTCTATGGGAATTTTTTTCCCCTTCACATACTCATTTCTTAGTCAACAATAGCACTTTCACTATTCTTGTAAATGCAGAACAACAGCTGACACCTTAGGAATTCTGACAATTTTGTTGTGCTTAAAGCACATTTCTACAATATGCTATTTTTATTTACTTATATATTTGTAAGATAAAGATTCCTCCCAGTGATTTCTACCTTAAGACAAAGGGGCAAATATCCATGCATACCTTATTCAGGATTAAAACCAAGATCTGCTGCAAAGTCTGTAACTATACATATCATTCAACTATAGCCTGGAAATTTCTGATAATAACTGTAATTACTATTGTAGTCTGTATAAAAATCATTTATCATATTTATTTTTGTAAATGTTTTCTCCTCTCCCAATTCGTTGCAATTACCAAATCTGAAAGTTTTTGAGAAGAGAGACTTTCCTGTATAGATACTGGAGCAAATGGATTTGAATTTATTTTAAACCTATAGTAGAAAGCACGAAAATAATTGTCCTAATAACAGACTTTGATTTCTCAGTATTATTAAGACATTGTTCAAGGAACACTGTTGGTATAGCCTAGCTACATTAAACATTCATAATACTTATTTTTCATTTACTTACTTTATTTAGTTCCTTTAAAGTAAATTTAACAGTTCTTTTAGACAAATTATATAGTTTTAATTAATTTAGAAATTATGTTTGATGATAGTAAGCAGTTATACCCTTTCACAAAGATCGCCAAGAGCTGATGCTAAAGTACGGTAAGAAGCTGTTTTTCCAGCATATGGAAGGCCAACAATCATAAATCCATGACGAACAATCATCATTTCATAAATCTGTAAAATATTACATTGATAATAATCAGTAGTCATTTTATACACAAAGCAATAATATTAAAATAAATGTTAATATTATAAAACTGGATACTAATGAAAGTGATTTTGTAATCTTTAAGTTTTATCGAGGAAAGTCTTTTTTCCTAAAAAAAAAAAAAAATAAAAAAAAATAATAACTGGCAGATATCAAATCCTTAAAATATTTTTTTGAAACATTTTCTGGTATCTGCACAGTTATTCTTCTAGAAGTTACATCTTATTAACATACTTTTTTCAGAAACTCAGAGGGGTGGAAAGGTTAAGCTAAAGCAATATGTAAGTTTGTTTGTTTAAGAACTGTTTACTATTTAAAATAAACAATATTTTTATAGAAAATTTGATAATCTAATAGCCAGATTGGGAACTAATCTAATATGGAAACGAAATAAGAAAACATAGAATCTGCTTGTGAAATTTGTAAATATTGTGTGTATTGTCACCAAGCGACAAGTTGAAAACCCTGAAAAATGTAGTTTTTGTAAGTATAAATGTAATTGAATCGGAACTAAGGTTTTTATTTATGCTTTAGAGAAAAAAAGAAGCAGACTCACTGATTTTTAGGATAACTAAGCAATTTAAATTTTGTTCATAAGTTTATTATTCTTTTATTATTAGAATGCCATGACTTTTTATTTTTTTTTGACGATAATTAATTAAGGAAATTTTCTTTCTACTGTAAAACTAAAATTTGTTTAATTAATTGAAAATGTGTAATTTTAATTACTTGTTATTCTTCCTTATAGGAATTTGTAAATAATTTTGTCATTTTAAATATATTAAAGTGTTCTATTTATCTCTAATGGATTTGTTGTTCTTATTGTCATACTCCAATTAAGAGTCCATGAGTGTTATCTAGTCATAGGCCAGTCAATATCGACACAATAAAAGACAAACATCGCAAACGCGCATGTAACTACGATTTTGTTATATGTTGTTAGGACCCCCGAGAGTAGTGTAAACCCAAGTTTGCAACCCTGAAAACCCTGTGCTACTCCTGTGGTGTTCGAAAAACTGCGAAATTCGGGCACCTGTGTCAGTTTTGTCGAAAAAAACACCGGAAGGAAGCGTTTCTCGGGTATCTTTACTCTATACTTTTGTAAAGCAAACTAAATTTGCTAGAATTTGAGCCCAACTCGAGCTCTCTAGGTCCATTGGTTGCGGAGATATAACCAGTCAAAGATGGGCACTTTTTTCCAAAAAGTGGAAAGTTATCGGTAGGGTGATGTTCCAAGACACGTACGGGCTAAACTAATGGTTCTAGAGAAAGAGCTTGAGAGAAGAAGTTGCAGAGCAATGAATTAGTTGCAATTTGATTTCAAAATGGTGCATCTTGGCCTCATAGTTTCCTCAAAAACGAAAAAATATAGACCAGTCAAAATCGAGACAAAAAAGGTAAACATCGCAAATGCGCATATATTGACGAAGTTTATATATGTTGTTAGTATATGTTGTCAGTCACTGATCGCCTAGTTTCCATCCACAGTGGAATCGTCGGAGCCCTCATATCAACTGCCACTTGGCTCAAGAACTGGGAGCGGAAGGAGTGAAACACATTGTTGGTAAAGTGACTTTCAAACGAAAGGACAAAGTGAAGACCTTGGCATCGGTTACCACCACTGTGAAAGTATTCAACAGGAGAGTTGATGTTGATCTCCTAACTATATTCCATAGGGTCTGCGTCACAAAACAATCAGATGAACAATTGAAGCAGCATTTTGCGTATGAGCTAGCACCGTATCCGTTTTCCTTGTTCACTGCAGAAGGAATGCGCAAGGGCACGAAATCCTCCTTCTATTCAGCATTTACACCGGTCATGGAACACATCATCCCAGGAAACAGTGCGTTCACAGTGGTCGATGGTGGTTACCTCCTGCACAAGGTGATCTGGCATCGCAATGATTCAGTCAGAGCCATTGTGGCGAGATATGTTAGCTACGTTTTCAACCACTTTGGTAAAAACGTAGCTGTGGTGTTTGATGGATACCCACACGATGCATCTATGAGGAGCACTAAATCAGCTGAACGCCTACGACGCTCTGCTTCTCTCTCCTGCAGTGACATTTTGTTTGATGAATCAACACCCATCACAGTGCCCCAGGCAAAACTGCTCTCCAATGAATCTAACAAACGCTGCTTGATCAC
The DNA here is from genome assembly GCA_023159025.1 of Thereuonema tuberculata. Taxonomy (NCBI): domain Eukaryota; kingdom Metazoa; phylum Arthropoda; class Chilopoda; order Scutigeromorpha; family Scutigeridae; genus Thereuonema; species Thereuonema tuberculata. The sequence continues at coordinate 101,234,411 of JAFIDM010000001.1, forward strand.
CATGATGCATATTGAATTTCAGAGGCAGGGTATCGAGGTACATCAATCTCAAGAAGACGATGATACTGATATAGTGAGTACTGCACTCTCCAAGAGCTCATTGTTCGACCAAGTTTTCATCATTGGGGAGGACGTTGACCTACTGGTCCTCCTCAATGGCTTAAGCTCTGGACAGACGAATGTGTACTTCCAGAAAGGTAGCAGAGGTGGGTCAGAGTGCGCTCACTATACAGCAAATTCCTTCACATGTGGAGAAATGAAGGTTCCACGAGGGATGGTTGTGTTCCTGCATGCCATCAGTGGGTGTGACACCACCTCTGCCCTTTTCTGGCAAGGCAAGATGAAGTGGTGCAATGTCCTCAAAAAAAAACAAAAAAAAAACCACTGGATAGATCTCGCCAGCCTTTTTCTTGATCGAAAGTCCAACCAGGACGAAGTAGGAAATGCTGGCGAGAAGATCTTGATGAACCAGTACGGCGGAGATGCGGGAACGCTGAACACCCTGCGATACTCAGCATTTGTAAAATCGACAGCAACGGCCAAAGCCAACCTTGCCCCCTCCCCCCCACCACAGAGGCTGCCAAATATCATTCGTGGAGGACCTATCACTAGGTGCAAAAATGGTTGGTGGTCGACAAAAACCCTTGTGATGGGGGTGGGCCACCAGCGAACAAGGTCTCATGCCCATCACAATGTGAGCAGAGCCCGCTCCTCCGACCCTGCTTAGAATGGTGGCTTGCAAATGCAAGAAAGGGTGCTTAGGGTCATGCAATTGCAGTAAGGCAGGGCTCAAGTGCTCTATCCCATGTTCCTTTAGCCAAGAGCGCAGTTGCACAAACGTCATCCCTACCGTCCTGGACAAAAGGAGGATGAGGATGTGGACGACCCAACACCATATGACGACCCGCCTCCACCTCCAGAAAACGTTGTCCATCCTCCCACTGCCTCCCCTACTGATCCAGACTGGATCAGACCTGGCCCTTCCAAAAGGGCGAAGTTCTAAACTACTGCGGGTGTTTATTCTTGACTGAGTACATAGACTTTTCTTGCTTACGTTTTTGTTTCCGTTGTTTATTTTATGTTTACGTTTATTTGTTTAGTGTATGTTTATTTGAAGCCATATGTTACATCTACAATGTTAACTTCACATTCTTGCACGGGTTTTTACAGAAATACATTTCAAACATGATTCCGTACAATATTTTCTTCATTTTTCCAAATTCCGATGTTTTACTATCTTTTCGGTTTTGAGAAGACTATGAGGCCTAGAGGTCCCATTTTGGAATCAAATTGCAGATAATTCAATATCTACAACTTCCTCTCTCATGATCTTGCTTTAGAACCATTAGTTTAGCCGGTACGTGTCTTGGAACATGACCCTACCGATAACTTTCCACTTTTTGGAAAAACTTGCCCATCTTTGACTGGCTATATCTCCGCAACCAATAGACCTAGAGAGCTCGAGTTGGGCTCAAATTGTAGGAAATTTATTTTGCTTTACAAAAGTATCGAATAAAGATACCCGATAAACGCTTCCTTCCGGTGTTTTGTTCGACAAAACTGACACAGGTGTCCGAATTTCGCAGTTTTTCGAACACCACAGGAGTAGCACAGGGTTTTCAGGGTTGCAAACTTGGGTATACACAACTCTCAGGGATCCTAACAACATATAAAAAAATCGTAGATACATGCGCATTTGCGATGTTCGATGGTTTTATTGACTGGCCTATCAAATCTCAGTCTCATATCATTTTTTTCACTTCTTTAAAATGTTTGAACCAGATTAGCATAGCTAGTTTGATTTTGCCTTCCATTGCTTGGTTTAATTTAGTTTAAGAATTAAATCTTGTTTGGCGAAATTGCGGCTCACACTGCCAAAACTAAATTAAAAGAAAAAATATTTATCTGGTTGCTTTGAAGTAAAAAGTTCACATAACAAAAATAAGAATAGTTCTGAGCATCAGGCATGTATGTTTTAGTGATGAATGTTTCAGCTGTTCTACTAATCTTAAAAATTAATAAGTTTTAAAGAAAATGCGGAATGAAAACAGATGTGTGAATCTCAACCTGTTAACTAACAAAATTACATTAACTATGAAAACAAGATGTAGGTAACTGGTTTTCTTAGATAAATGCATATTATATTTTATTCAACATAGTGTTAAAAAATTCTAAAAACAATTTTTGATGTTTTGAAGGGTGGCTGATAAAGAGCTGATGGAGCCGCATGATGATTAACTGCATAGAGATCTTTTACAAATCTGTTCTAGAAGTAGAATGAATGCAATTGAAACAATTTATTAATATTTTAATAATTGCACCAAAATCTCCTAAATTCTATCCCTAATCTTAGTAGCATCCTAAATGGATTTCAACGAATCTGAATGGCTGATGCAACCACTTTGAAGTTAGATTTATTTATTGAAATTAACTTGATATATAGTACAGGGAAATTAGACAAAAAAGTGGCCGAACCCGGACATTTGAAATAACAAGCTGAAAATTGGTAGAAATGTTGAGAATAGTGTTCTGATTGATATCCCAAAATTCCCAAAAAATCCATCTTGGGGAAAATCCGCCATTTTGAAAAAACAGCCCCCATCGTGGATTTGTCGAGTTTTAAGCATAGCAACTGAACCGAGATTCTGATTGTATTCGTTTTTGCACCAAATTACTTAATTCAGGCTGCGTTCTCTTCCAAAACACTAAAATTAATAATTATAGACCAATTTTGGTGCTTGAGAAAAAATAATATTTATTTAAATGCGACAAACGAAAATTGGTCTAAAATTATAATAAATGTTATCGTAACATACAAAAAAATGAATCAAAGAAGACTTCATAACACAACGCGTGAAGTACAGGCATAAGCAGCAATACAAATACATTATGAAGGGTAAAAGTTAGGAAGCTTAAAAAAATTCGTGTTGTCACTGGAGCTCGACTGGATGTTCACTCACTGGCGAAAATCTTTCCCTCACTGATAATGCATGATCTGAAAAATTATAACCTAAATTAGCGTCGATTTAATAACAGTAAAAAGTAGTCTTTAAATTTTGTAGTTATTTACTATGATAACATGTCGGCCAAAGGTTCAACGTCATCATCGCTATCCAAGTCAGCGTAGTCCATACGATGTGTGCAGCATGTCCTGCGCCGTAGCCGCACATACTTGTGCAAAGAAAACCTTGTCTTCTTCACCCACGTCTCTTCTCGCAACCACAGTTACAATTGCAGGATATGATGTTCGGTATCCGCTCCGGTGCTGGTTCTTCTTTAGTTGGAATGGGTGTCAGCTGACTTGCATGATTCATCCATCCCCACTCTGCTTCCGGCAGGCGATGCCCCATCCAAACCTAGAATTATTAGTTGACGACCGACACTGTCTCCCTTAAATAAGCTTGAACTTCTTGAAAGATCCCTTTGTACCTTTTCTGAACGGAGCAGAAGTGGTATCACATCCACTGATTTTCCACGTACTTCACATACTGGAGACAGATGTGGCTGAAATTCCCTGGACGCGCCCACACAATCCGGTGCAGGAGGAACCCGCCATCGACTGTAAACTCTGCGTTCACTGGAAAGTTTGTCTTGGACGGCGCTATCTCTTCTAAAACGTCGATCAATCCAGACATAGTGCCTTTCCGCATCAACATCCTGTCAAACAGCGCTGGAGGCCTTGCTGCAAGTTCATATGTCAGGTACTCCTTGAGGTCAACATCGTCACGCACAACACACAGCAATCGGTGAAAAAGTTGGTTGAGTTGATTTCGACGACAATGTCTTTGATCTTGGCCGTTTTAGATGCAGTGGCAAAAGTCGTGACTTTGTTGTTTCGTTTTAAGTGGACTTTACGGAATCCTGTGATTGATTTCCTTGCTTGCAAACCACGGGAGAGAGCCTCATCACAGTTAACTGTATCGTTGGCTACTATACCGGTAGACAAGAACATCAGAAGGTTCGTTGAGTCGTTAAAAGGATGGTGGGACTGGAGCCAGTCTACTATCTTGCGAACGTCTGCCTTATCTCTCTTGCCGAGACTCTCTTAGCTCCACATGTTGGTCGGAGGTTTCGGCGAAGACTCCACAAAATCTTTCAGTGGCGTCGATTACATGTGCAGATGAAGGCATTGCACAAACACATCGAGCAATGACGTTATTCGTCAATCCATGTCCACGTGTGAGCCCACCCGCCGTCTTCATGTTTCTGATCAACACTTGCTCTATAGTTACATCGGTCCATATGCCTGACCAGAACTTTGCAGATCTCCTGACAGTGAAGCAGCCTTCCTTAACAAATTGCCAGAACTCCAAGGGAGTCATAACATCCTCGAGCTGAGATTTCCCGCAGAGTGGAAATACGGAATCATTCTTTGGACACACAGCAAGTGAAGAACCCAAACTCCAGAACGTTCAGCTCTGACAAACAGACGCATGATGCCAACCATCTTAAAAGAATCACACCCACAGCTTCGCAGTGAGCCGTCCAGATGAAAAGAGGCCTTTCAGCTTTGCTTCGAAAACTCTGCTGCCTGGGCGATGTACTCTGACGACAAAACATCATTCACCGAAGTTGTTCCAGAGTGTGGTCTGAGTGTGTTCGTTTCAAGCGATCGCTGAGAAGAGTGTCTGTGTCTTGTATATCCTGAATGATCAAGATCGCCAACGACAGCTGCATCAGAAGATGTGCGCGGACAGCTAGAGTGTAGGCATGGCCGTTTACCATTTCGGTCACCGTGTTCTTTGCGCACACCGTCTCCCTCAATTCTTCCAAGCAGGAGAACTACTGTGCGAGTTGAGCCATGCGCAAACTCGGCTAATTTAAAACTTGCTCATTGGCGCATCTTTTTTTTTTTGTTTTAAAACTGCAGTTAGGAGGGTTTTTATCAACAACGACAGCTTTTTAAACTGGCTGTGCAATGTTTAATTTGTTTCATTCTAGGTTCCAGTTTGGATGGGGAATCGCCTACCAGAAGCAGAATGGGGATGGATGGCTCATGCAGATCAGCTGACACCCATTCCAACTAAAGAAGAACCAGTACCAGAGCGGGTACTGAATATCATATTCGGCCACTGTAATTGTGGTTGCGAGAAGAGATGCAGGTGCAGAAGAAACGGTTTTCCTTGCACAAGTATGTGCGGCTACTGCCCAGGATATGACTGCACAAATCGTATGGACTACTCTGACTCGGATAGCGATGACGACTTTGAACCTTTGGCAGACGTGTTGTCATAGAAACGTTAATACCTACAAAATTTAAAGAACTCTGTTTTACTTGTCTTAAATTAACGCTAATATAGGTTATATTTCTTCAGATCATGCATTACCGTCAAAGATTTTGGCCAGTTAGTGAACAGGCAGTCGAGCTCCAGTGGTAACACGAAATAAGCTACCTAACTTTTACCTTTAATAATGTATTTCTATTGCTGCTTATGCCTACATTTCACGCCTTGTGTTATGAAGTCTTCTTTGATTCATTTTTTTTATGTTATGATAACATTTATTATAATTTTAGATCAATTTTCGTTTGTCGCATTTTCATAATTATTATTATTTCTCAAGAACCACAATTGGTCTATAATTATTAATTTTTAGTGTTTCGGTAGGTAATGCAGCCTGAATTACGTAATTTGACGCAAAAACGAATACATTCAGACGCTCGGTTCAGTCGCTATGCTTAAAACTCAACAAATCCAAGATGGCGGCGTTTTTTTTTTTTTTTAAATGGCGGATTTTCCCCAAGATGGATTTTTTGGGAATTTTGGGATATCAATCAGAACACTATTCTCAACATTTCTATCAATTTTCAGCTTGTTATTTCAAATGTCCGGGTCAATGTCTAATTTCCCTGGACTAATATGTTAAAACGAAAACTGAAATGATAATGCCAACGTGTGTATATTGAATTAGATATAATCATATTTACTAGCCATGATTAAATTATCAGGTTTTCTGAATCATGAAAAAGCAAAGATAACCGTAGTTTTTCCATTCCATACTATGTATGACTTAGGCTATAATAATATCGGTTTTTCTTCCAAGTCGGCCAATCTGCCCATATCAAAGCAAAGACTATACTTTCTTAGTAGTAATTCTAGAAGCCAGTAACATAAAAAAAAGGGAAATAACTAATAAACAATATCTAAATAACACTAAAAAATTTTATTATCGATAGTAAATAAAGAACAAAAGCGTAACTTTTGTAGCAAATTTAAAAAAATTCCAAAACAAAATTTTAAAAATAGAAGTATTAACTTACTTGCTGAATTTTCTCTTGAAATACAAATGTATTTTGTAAATTAGTAGCTTTGCAACCATCATCCGTTGCTTTATTTAAAAGAGTATAATCAGTTTCTGGAAGTGTAACTCCTGGAAACAAATCTGATGTTAAACCCTAGAAACAGTTAAACCACAGAAATACATAGTAAATTAATAATAATCTATAATTTGAATCTGGGTTATCATTTAAAACCACTTGGGATTTAATGAGATAAGGATTTTAATTTAGTTTTTCATAATTGTGGTTTGTTTGTCTGTTTTTTTCAAATAACTATGATAAAAAGTTCAGTAATAATAAAAATAAACACAGATAAGTAAACTAATTGAAAAATCTTTATATTTTTATTACTGAAAAAATTTTTCACAGAAATTAACAGATATTGTTTAAAATTTTGCAGCAAATTTTGTTTAAGAAATCAAAAATCAATCCGTTTTTGTTAAAAAGAAAGTAAAAAGGAGTAAAATTAAAAATCCCTTGAGTTTTGGATGATCTTTTTAATTTTTAAATGTAAAACAAATTAATAATGATAATGAAAATCCCAATTATCGATTTTCGTTGACATATATCGAATGAAATTAATTCTGTTCAGATATAGGGCTGCCATCGGAATTTCCCAAATTTTTCCACTTTTCAGTGACTTGACAGTGGAATATCTGGTGGTCTGGTTTTGTGCACCAATTCAGTAGTTCTTCATCTTCACCTCAAAATTTAATCTTTCTAAATTGTTGGCAAGTACAGAAAATTGACCAGACAGCTTTAGCTTCTTTCTAATCTTTGGATTAAAATTCCTAGTTGTAAGAGGTTTGCATACCAGATCAGTGGTATACAAGAACTTCAAATGGATAACCGTTTGTAACAACCTGAAACTTCAACTTTTTAGGTCATTTGAAAAGCATGCAAAATCAATTGCACATCTATATACCTTTAGCTATCTCTGTATTTTTTTTAATCCTCTAGATTGGAATTCTTGGTTGCATAACTTCTGGGCAACAGTTCCTTCTACAGCATCACCAATTTCAGATTTTTAGGTTATCAGCATGCAAGCGAAATTGGCTGAAGAGGCAGATACCTTCAACTTTTTCCTCCATTTTTTATCGTAGGACCATTGAATGGGATCTAGGTTGTATGACAGAGGTTGCTCTAGATGATGCTCAAAGCAAGAAAGATATTTGTTCAAATACATTCAGCAGCATTGAAACTGCGACGCACACTTAGAAACAGTGGTGAATTTCAACTGATATTTAAGGATTGATCAATATGGATGACATGATTAAGCTGGTAAAATCTGTCACTGGATCAAAGGGTCCTTCCATTTTTGTTATTCTGATTGCTTCAGTTTCAAGCTATCATCATAAATGGCTGAGACAGTTAAGCCTGTTTCATCTCCAGATTAATTTGATCACTCCATCTTTTGAGTGATCTTTCTCTACTGCTATTTTCTTTAGCTTGATACCATTATTATGTCTGGTATATATTGACCATCAATTCTACAAACATATTGAAATCAGATATTTCTATAATTGCTATATAATTTATAACATAGGCATGCCTAGAGATTTTGGAATGGGAGAGACTGTGATGGTCTTAGCTGTTCAACCAAAAAAAAACTATTGTGTTCTTTTTTTCTAATTGGGAGGGAATGTCTTTACAAAGAAATCAATTGGGCTCCCATCTTTGGGATTTCCTCCATTTTCAGATGAAAGTGGAGGAGGAGATTCCAATCCTACCAACGCTACATCTTGGGATGCCAATTCTCACAACAACGTCAGACATCAAAGAGGTTATACCATCTCTCAAACATTGCTGAATCGATAAAGTAATATGTTGCTACTTGTTATTACATATTAACAATTTAATGAAAGTTACATGAACTATGTTAAAAGACTTCAAAATATCTCCATTCTCAAAACATTTTTCCTCAACCACCTTAAGAGCATCCTCAACAGGAATGTTTGTGTACATAGTTCGACATCTAGAGAGTACAGCCTAACTTTTTTCTTCCAGCATATCTTCCTATAATTCTTAATAAAACTTATCAAACTAGGAGTATTCTTTATTAATATATTTGGTCTATTTAAGGGTAATTTTTGTAAAATACTATATACTCTCTGGTTGTCGATTCCCTTGATGTAAATTTCCTTGAAGAAGGTTTTTGACTAAACTGAAATATTGGATGAAGAAGCATGGTGTTTGATGTTTTTTGATGAAGAATATATTTAGACATTTCGTTACAAGAATATTGAGTTGATGAGGCAACTGAAGAGACCATCTCGCTACATTATTTGTTAAAAAACAAAATGTGCCAAATTCCAAATATTTCCATCAAAAACCTTAAAAAAATTTAAGGAAGCTTTTATAATATGCTAATTTTGAATGCATACAAAGTTTTGATATTAAATGAAGTTTTACCCAGACCAACTTAGTGCAATACAAAATTTGATCTTATTTTTCTTTAGATTAAGTTAAATGTTAGGTGGATTCAATTACTTTTCAGAAAATTTACAAGACTTTCCAGAAATAAGAAACATCAAGTTAATTCTCAAGAATGCTACAAATTCTCTTCTCCGTTTTTTTTCATAGATTTATTTAAAAAAAACACAACAGGCAAACACTGGACAACCTTTCGACCTCCACTGTATCCCATTAGGTTGGTGGTTGCAGGAGCTTTCCACCTTATTGAGGATATGTTTTATTTTATTACCAAAAAAAAAAAAACATAAAAGAAAGCATTTCCACTTTCTCAGATATAAGAAAAAAGATTTATTTCATTAGAAACCCTTTGCAATAAAATAATTTTTAACATTGATAAATTAATTTATGAAATAATTATGAAGAAATCTGAATTAGAGAAATTTGTAAAAATGTTTTTATTTTATGAACAAAAATTCTATCTAAGAGAAAAAATTGAGGAAATAATTTTAAAAAACTATGAATAAACTAAACAAAATTAATATTACATTTATCAAAATAAAGTTTTACCGCAAATAAAGGCAGGTCATGAACTAGGAATTTTGGTAAGTTGACATCTGTAATGGAGCGAAGCATTAAAATGTCTTCTTCTTCATTTGGATATTTTAACTGTAGTGAAGAGAGATTTTAACATATTTTTTTAAGAATATTTTTAATAGGCTGCTTTTAATTGGAATTTTGAATAGTTAAGAGGCACATAACAGGTATAAGACATATAATATAAAGGAAACAAAATGTTCTTATTAAAGATAAAATTGTGATTATAATAACTGAAAAGATCAAATTTGTAATTATACAATATTCCCTATTTATGTAATTTTACAATAGTCCCTATTGTAAAAGAAGCATGAAGTCACAAATACACTGATAGTTTTGCAATCTCCACAGTCAAAGATTATTATTAAGAGCAAATAGATACACAACAGTTTCAATTTAATTTTGTAATTGATTTTAAATAAAAGTGATTGCAGTAATCAATTTATTCAACACTTACTTTCAAATTTCCAGCTGCAGTGAGTACCGATTTAACAGCCCTCATACCATAATCGTAATGGCTCTGAGATGACAACTGTTCTGAACACAAACGATATGTTGCTACTATTTTAACAGCTAATGGACGGGCTTTTAGAAATCCACAAGAATACAAAACTATCTCAGATATCATAGCATAGTCCGGTACCATCATTGCAACAGGTCTAAAAAGTGCCTTTGAAAACAAAATAAAATAAATGTTTAAAAGAAAATAATTAAAAAAAAAGTTAACAAACTATGAAGTCCATAAATAACACTGAAAGCTTAAATAGATATTATTGTGATATAGTTAAGATTTCAGATAGAGAAAGATTTCACAAATATCTGCTTTTTAATCCACTTTTCATTATTTCTGATGTAGTTCTCAAGAATTTATTATCCAATAGCTTCTAGACTAGCAATTCCTATCATAGATTCACGGAATCTACAGAAGTTCAACAGGATTTCATCAGAAAGTCCAGAATAAATGGTTTGTTTCTTTGTTTTTTTTTCAGCAAGTTATTACAGTAGACAATGCTCTAATTCACCTTAAAAATATGAAAAGAGATTGCACATACTTGTTCCAACTTTTATGCATTCAGTTTTTTCAAGAATTCCAAGATAACAATGGAAATATGGCATGAGGCAAGATGTTGATAAATCAGGAATTGAACTTTGACATCAGAGTCAGCATGGAATTGTGCAAATCATTGCGACAGATTGAACATGCATTAATAAGGCATGAATAAAGTACAAAAAATGCAAATTTTCACAACCACATCTAGATACCATCAGTGGGAAATTTCTGATAGCTGTTTCATTATCATTAGTGCTCATCAGTAAGTTATATCCTGTTGATGAACATCTCTGAAGAAGTTGAAGATTGTAGATTTCACTCATGTTCCTGCCAGTGAGACCAAGAATCAAGCAGTAAGAAAAACTAATAAAATAGTGCAAATGCAAAATTCTGGCCAATTACCGGCTTGAAATAAAAAGACAAAATAGTTGTCTACTTCGTGTATATTCCTATTGATGTAAACTAAAAGTATGGTTGTGAAAAATGCACATTTCTTTGCATCTTACTATGTTAGGTATCAACATTCATGGTTCCAACACCAACAAAGCCTAAGACAAATGACACCAACATTTAACAATGAAACCGAAGGTGTTTGTATAATTTTTGGAGGGTAGTGTTGATAAATAAAGTACGGTATTCCAATTTTGATCTGTATTCTTCAAGGAATTCAGAAGTTTTACAGAAATTATATAATCAGATTTATAATAGAATTTTTTTTTTTGAAAAGCTAATACCCAAATATTTCTTTGAATGATAGTGATAGTTTTCCAGTATAGTACTGAGACATAAGCTGGGGTTTTTTTTTGTTTTTTTTTAATTAAAAATTAACATTATCAAGACATGATCTTTCCAAACATTGGTCCCTAATTTTGTACTTCATTATGAACATTTAATATTAAACTCAATCCACAGATCTTCCCAAAATGTCTTAAACTAACACATATGGGGTTCGTCACATTTACAAGTTGTGCATGAAGAGCTATTGACCTTGGCTTATGTGACTGTATGGTGTAAATTCAACTCCTTGTTCAGCATGTGATTTCTGTCTTGTAAGAATGAAATTGTTTAGAGACCACTGTTTTCATGCAAGATGGAGCAACACTGCATACTGGTCGACAAATGAAAGAACTGCTTTGTACGACCTTCACGAATGATCGCATAATCTCTGGAGGTTTTGCAGATGCTTGGCATGCACGATCTCCAGACTTTAATCCATTTGACTTCTATCTGTGGGAATATCTGAAAGATCGTGTCTATCAGGGACTCCTATGGTCTCTGCCTTATCTAAAGTCAAGCATACAACAGCATGTCGCTGACATTCCATCGGAAATGCTGCATGCAACCATTGATAACACTGTATTAGGCATGCAGCATGTAACTGGCCTAGCTGGAGCACATAATAAAACAACTTCTATAAAAATCGTTTGATAATAAATTTTTCTTATGTTTTTTTGCCCTTAAATCCAACTTTTCACCTGATGGCGAAAAGTTGGATTATTTTTCTTTCAGCAGAAATCGGTCTGCAAAGTCTAATTAGCATATCTACCAAGTGTCATTGTCATATGTTCATTATAATCCACTCCAAGGTGCTGAGAGCAGGGTCACTTTAATTATAATCACTCAGTATGTGTGTATATGCTTCAATAATTTCTGAAACAAATCTTGTGGAAACATGACAGGCATATCTATACTGACTATATCTTTTCCATGAAAATTTTGTTCTATGTTTGTTGATAAAATGATTAATAAAAGATCGTAAGGTTAGATTGGGCAAAAGAACTATATGATAGATTTAAAGCAGATTTATCTTCTTGTTCTTTCTGGTAAACATTCCCATCTTCTATTTCACTTAAACATTTCGCTAATTTTTGCTTAATTTTTAAGCAAAACCGTATTTAAGCACTGCCATAAATGTACCATAAGTCTTCACTAGGATAATTCAGAATAACAATAACTATAACTACTTCATTGCTTTAAATAAAAAATGCAACATCCTACTCAAGTTTACCTTCTCATATTGATTTGTTTGCTTCCTCGTTCCTGATCAAGTGCCTATACCAGTGATTCCCAAAGTGGGCGATACCACCCCCTAGGGGGCGCTGGAACGATCCCGGAGGGCGGTACTAGCAGAAGTTATAGGACTTAGGTAAAAATATAGATACATAAAAGATCACAAATTTGTCCCTACATCTTTCTTTTGGTTCGCTTAAAGAAGGTAGATCTCCGGGGGGGGGGGGGGTCTGAGTAATTTTTCATTTTCCAGAACAGCAAGTTTTGAATCCAAGCTGATCAATGAATTTCATTGACCTTCATTGTTCATAGATCTGAATCCCAAAGAAAATGCCTAGCATAGCTTGAAAGTAGCTATAAAACAGTGAAGATTGTCATTTAGGTTAAATGTCTCCCTAAATATTATTGAAAGAACTTTCTTCCATGAGCTCCATAAGAATGTCATGGTAGAATGAACATGTTAGGTCAACAGATCGAATGACTCCTGGAAAAGTAATAAGCCTTCCTGAATGAAAGGAATGGCATTTACTCATGAAAAATGGAAAACCCTTTCATAAAATTAGAAACTCTGCAAATTATTTAAAATGAAATTCAACTCTCTCCCTATTGACATTTTTTAAAATGGGGAGAGATCTCTCATTTTTGGCTAAGGGCAATTTGTTTATAAATACAATCAGTCAAAATGCCTTTGTAAGGAGCATTCACATAGTATTTACAGAGGAGAGAGAATGGATCCGTTACGAGGGCTTCTGAATGCAAGATACTCTGAATCCCTCTGCAGATTAATTAAAAAATTGATTTAGGTTAGTGTTAGATTGAGAAAACAGAATCTGGTGGCACCTTTCAAAGTACTTTGACATTTGGCTTCAGGAAGAGGTCAAAGTCAATTTGTTGAAACTTTGATGAACTCAATATTTAAACTCAACCTTTTTCACTCTTTGATTCAAGTTGAGTCTATTTTCTTTGGGCTTTAATTTGTTAAAGAATGTTCTCCTGTCTAAAGGTGAGTTTTTGTTGTTTTTGTTTTTTTGTTGTTTTTTTTTTTCATTTATTTTAAATATTAAAGTCCACAGTCATAGCTTTTGAAGTGAAGAAATCTCTTGGTATTAGAATATTGAAAAAATAATATTAAGCATGTTTAAGTATTTAGTAAGAATTTAATATAATATTATTACAATAACAAATAAGAAGTCAATCCCTTGACTGTGTCACTGTAAAACATCTTCTTATCTGTCTGCTCTCCATAGCTCTCAAGTCATACAACAGCACTAAAGTAATAATTTCAAAATTTCAAAGACATTTTTAAATGCAACTCTAAAGCTAACTAACTTTTACTGATGAAAGTAAAAGAAATCTCTATGTAATAAAACAGTTTTAAGGAATAAAATAAGAAAATAAGAAAAATATGTAATAAGGATATTTCTGCAAAATTTTCTGAAAACTTAGGGGAAAAAAAAGTTTTTCAGAAAAGTTCTTATATCTTAAAACCATATGTAAGCATTTAGAAATAATTTGATAGGTAAAATTAGCTATATGGAAAGAAAAAAAAAATACCTTACTTTAAGATTATCAGGAAGATCTGTTCTTCCTGCATATCCAGGATTCATTGTAATGAAAACAGCACAAGTATGCTCAAGGTGAATCAGGGTTCCTTCAAAGTTTATTTCAGTAAGTCCAGCTTTAATTCCTCTCTGAATGGTTAGAATTTGTTGTGCAACAACTGACAAAACATCTAGATCAATTCGATTGAATTCGTCGAAGCAGGACCAAGCACCACAAGAGGCATTGCCCTATAGTAATATTCAGTAATAAAAAGTGCAACAGACTGGTAAACTGACATTAATAAATAAATTGGCTTAATGTAAAAAATAGTTAAATTCACTTAATTTTAACACTTAGAACTAACATTAGAAAACCCGAGAACTATGTTGCCTAGTTTCAAGTACAAGAACAGAAAATACTCTTTATATACTGAATTTCTTCTTTCGTCAACACCTTTAAAACGCAATAAAATTAAGTTGTTGTTATTGTTTTTAATAAGGCTGCAGAGTAAATTTAGAATTTGAATTATATACACTCCCCAACTTCTGTAAACTCTTAAATTTTTCCCTTAAATACAATATTAAATTTTAGTTAATACTGTTGAAATACTGTTGCTCTAGCCATGTGCAATCTTCATAGGTTTTTCTGACCATGCGAAATGTTTAGTAATCTACAAAGCTTCCTCATAATGGTTAGTCTCATTCCATGTGCTTGTGTTTTTATTGTAGTCATCAATAAATGCATACAATTTTTGAACTATTTTCAAAAAGTTTTAGAGTATTACAGGAATAAATTTAAGTCTGAAATGAATGGAGCCCCTATTACTTCTGTGTTTTCCAGGTGTTATCCCTTTCTTCCGGATTTTAGTAACCTTACAATGAATGAAGGCCTAGGCAAAGGATTACTCTCTAACTTCAGTATTTCTTATGTGAAACTATTTATCAATATATTGCTTTGTTTATTTATAGGATTGTACATTCACTGCTGAATATACTTGGTTACAGAATTTAGGGAAGGAAGATAAATGAAAATTTTTCAGTGAAATTTTCAGTGTAATTTAATACAAGTTTCTGTGTGTAAATAATTTTATAAAACATATCAAAATCCCATGAAAGAAAAAAAAAATGTTCATTTTTATCATGCTAAATATTGCAAGCATATACATATAAATGGATAAATCCAACGAAGGTCAGGAAACCAGAAATGGTTCATCTTGGATTCCCGGTATCACAAATTCAAAAAACAGATCAGTGAACTCAGTCTTGTGCATTTTTAAGATTTCTTGCTCATGTTATTGTTGCACGCACATTAAATTTATGCATTATATATTTTCTTGTTTAACAATTAATCCCTTAAATGCTAAGCATTTGCTAGCGGGGATTAATTGATTGGCCCTTTTATTCTTTAATTAAGTTTTATGTTTTTTTAATTGGAGGGCCATTGTGATGTTTACTTTTTTTTTCTTTTTATATGTTTCCCAAGTTCACTGAAATGTAAGATACTGGGCGGATCCAACTGACGAAGGTCAGGAAACAGAAATGGTCCATCTTGGATTTCCGGTATCACAATTTCAAAAAACAGACCAGTGAACTCTCAGTATTGTGCGTTTTTAAAATTTCTTGCTCATCTTGGTTTTGTTTTGTTTTGTTTTTTCATTCTCTGTTGCTGTTTGCTTTTGAACACAATGACTGAAAAATGAGCTATTGCTTTTTTTTTTTTTCTTTTCAAATTCAGCAGTTATAACACAGGAAGATCTCTTAATTTGAATTATTTCAATATGTACCAAAAAAAATCCTAAAAAATCCCAATTGAGTATCCCAATTGAATTAATAATAATCAATTGTACAGTATTTATTAAGTCCTAGGTCAGTTCCCATGTACAGTTTGATCGATATAGATTTTTGAAGAAGAGATATGTTGAGATGGATGTTAGATGAAGTATACTTCGGTTCTATCATAGCTTGTATATGATATTCTTGGCGACGAATTGATTATGACTATTCTTTTTAGTGAAGATAACTAAATTCTGATAACTTGTGACTCTAGACATTGCAACATACAGTTGTCCATGAGGGAAGACATCGCTCTCCAAATAGATGGCAACTTTATTTAGAGTCTGTCCTTGAGCTTTATTGATAGATATCGCATAAGAAGATCTGATTGGAAATTGTCTTCTTGTGAAAGTGAAAGGAAGTAGATTATCACTTGGTTGCATAGATATTTGCTCAATATTTTTGACTCTTCTTTCTCCTTCCTTCCTCTTTCTCTCATTGTCCATCTCGATACTGTGTCTTACTGCTGCTTCTTTCACCATCATCCATGAAGTTCCGGGAATAGCTTCCATATTTAGATTAATGTTATCTCTATGCCTTTCTTGTATTTCTCTCTTTTCTGCAGTCTCTTCCACTGTCTCCTTAGCTGTTGATCACCTTTTACGTTTGGCTTCAGTTTTTCGATCCAAATCTGTCTGTTGTGATCTTTTCAAACGTTTCCTCTCAATACCTTTGACTCTTTCTTTCTCCTGACTTCCTCTTTCTCTCATTGTCCATCTCGATACTGTGTCTTTCAGCATCATCCATGAAGTGCCATAAATCGTTTCTGTATTTAGTTTGATGTCATTTGATGAATTAGTTAAGGAAATCTATATATTACTAAAATCTTTAGTATTATTTTATTATTCTTTTTTATTCGTTTTTGTATCAACTCATCATTTGATAGCGCGCCGCGAGAATAAAGCATTTGTGTCAAAACAAACAATTTTGAAGTTCAACCATGCTCAATGTGAATTTGTCGACTTCCTTGCAACAATGAACCATCCCAACAATTGCGCCGTTTGCCTTTGTCTTCCATGCAACAATTACCCAGGCACACAACAATTCCACCAACAATTATCCCGGCATGCCCTTGTCCATTCTTGAACTGCAGCGGACAATGGAAACAATGTTTTTGCAATTGTTGAACTGCGCCGGACAATCGGAAAAAAAAAACATTTTATATAGTAATATAGATTGTATAGTATATAGGCTGATAGTATTTTCTTTGAGCATATACACTGAGTTACCACTTTTTTAGATAAACCACACTTCCTCATATAAATAGTTCATTCCAAAACATATCAAATGACCATAGTATGTCAGTGTAAATAAGGAAAAAGAGTTCTTCTAGCATCAGTTAGTCATAAAAAAATTGTCATAATGGGGAAAACGAGTGACTTTGAACATGGCATGATAGTTGGTACTATGTGTGGGGATCCAGCATCTCTCAAACAACTGCTGTCCTAGGCTTTACATATATCACAGTTTAAAAGATTTACCAAAAGAGGTTTAAAAAAAAAAAATCAGTGATCAACGGTCCTGTGGAAGAAAACTGCTTGTGGATCAGAGGACTCGGAGGATGGCAAGAATCACAACCAGGCAAATCACATCAGAATCTTGGACTGCAGCATACATCATACCTTATCTAGAACAAGCTATAACAGCTGACATTCATGTTGGGTACTAATTTTGGTAGCAAAGAACAAGACATTCCCCTTCTTGTGGGTAGAGGAATATGATGACTGATGACTGGAAAAAAGTTGCCTAGTCTGACTAATGAAGGTTCCTCTTGTGTCCTATCAATAAAAAGCGCAGGATGTGCCAAATGACTGACTTGACTTAGACATGAGCCCAAGGAATTACAACTGTAACTAGTTCATTATTTTTAGGAACTATCTAAGTAAAAACCTTCTTCTTGAACCTAACATCTTCATAATAAAGTCATTCATGAAATCAACCAATTGGTTGAGTTACAAAATATTGAATTTGTAAAATAAACTATTTTTCCTAAATCTTAATTACAATGTCAACTGCTTTTTTTTTTTACCTTTCTTCAAATGATAATATACAGTTTAAATTCTACATCCTTTTTATGTTACAAACACCAACTTCTGAATGTGGATTCAACCCAAAAACAGCCTATTAAGAAATTTTATCTTTGAATTTCTGTATATGGCTACAATACTTTAATGTGTGCTCTCTTTAGATAATTATCGATATCATATATAACTCATACAAATGTAATCAGAAAAGGATTTTTAAAATGATTAATTTATTCTTCTTCTTTTTTATTCTTCCCCCTTTTTTCCAGTTTTTCTGTGTAGGGGGAGCCATTTTTCAGTTCAACATCCATGCCAGTACCAGGATTCGAACTTAGAATCAAGCACATAAGCCTGGTGGCAGGCCACAATCTTGACCACAAGGCTATGCCTAAACAGCAATCTTTATTCTTGGCTCTAATATATTAATTACAATGAATAGTAAAGAATACCAAAGCAATTTTCATGCTTAATTATGTATTAAAAAGTACCGTAAATTATATCGTCTTACAATAAATGTATCAATCACAGAAAATTTTGCAGAGTTACGCTCAGCACTAAGTTGTGATATAAATTCACAACAAGAAACTGATGAATAATTAAGATAAAATCAAATACCCTAAATTAAGTAACTAGTAATAAAATTTTATTTTAAATTTTTATACCTTGAAAAATTTCCCCATGGCAAGATAATCCAGTTGATCAGAGCAATTAAAGACAACACACTGATTGGCAATGGCTTTTGCAAGATCTTTTGTTGTCTCTGTTTTTCCTGTGCCTGCTGGTCCTTCTGGAGCACCTCCCAAATTTAAATACAGTGCTCCAAATAATGTCCTGTAGCATCGATCAGTCAAAGGTGTGATTACTAATCGAGGTGTATTACCAAGATACTCATATCCATATTTCAATTCACTGTTAATCATTCGGGTTATCATATTATCATCCTGTTAAAAAGATACGAAAATTAGCTTTTACATTTATTTTGTTGCAACATCACAAATTGCTCACTTAAAGTAAAATGGAATGTAAATGGAATGCTCACTGAAAGTAAAAGATAATGATACAGTTGAACAAATTTTTAGTTCATTGAACTGCTAATTTCAGTTCTAAGCAGAGTGCAAGGAAGTGGTATCCCGTGAAACCTGTTATATGTTTATAAGTTTTGAAAGCTGTGTCTGTTACTTATTTTTATTACGAATTAAAATGCTATGTCAAATAACATTAGTTTTTTATTTCATGAAGCCAATATGTGAGTATGAGGTAACGGAAACTGGTTTAATGTACGACAAAATTTTCAATTGTTTATAAAATAAGTTAAATTCAAAAGTGGAAATTCTCCTTTTCAGGAAATGTAGTACTCTATGGTACTGATCATCAACAGTCAACATTTTGGATTGGCATTTTGAAAAAAAAAATATTTTTGATTTTTCAAAAAACAAAATTCAGAAGGCTACAGCAAGAGAACTTGAACACATATTTTCAAAAGAAGTAAATCATTTTAATTAGACAAATATTATATTTCCTATAAAAAAAAAAACGTAACTAAATATCTTGAACCGTTCTAGAGATAGAGCATTTCGAAAATTTGCCAAAAATCACAAGTGTGAAATGACGCCCAAGATGCCATCTTTGGCACCCTGTATCTGGGGCCAGGAATTTTTTTGAACAAAACAAAAATACGGGTGTCTACTTTTTCCTGAATTTTAACAAATGTTAAATTCAAAAAAATCTGAGACTATGAAGGTAATACCCCCCCCCCCCCCCCCGCCTGAATCGATGTGGAGTATGCCTTAACTGAATAAAAAAATAATCAATTTTCTAAAACTGTTTACAGTTCCTTAGTCTGGAGAAAGCTTTGCAATGATTTCATTGCTTTTTTTTTTCTTTTTGGTATTAACTGAAGATCAACCATAATCTGTAAAATTCTAATATCTGAAAAGTGTTTTTAACTGCCATATGGAGGTTTTTTTAGTAAGATTTCTTGATCAATTTATAGTCCCTTATAGACTGCCTGGGAAAAAGTTAGAAGATATATTATACTTGTTGTATAGTTCTCCCAGGAACATAAAAATGATGCCTTATTCCTGTGCATTTTCCTTTATCACCTCATTTACTCTATGAAGCACTTTTATGTGATGCTTGATTCATTGGAAGCAATCCATTCGTCCAGATATAATTTTATCTATTCACTTTTTCCTACTCACTTAAAAAATTTATAGCAACATTTGTTTTACAACTATTTTCCTATAAATTTTCTTCAAATTGGTAGATAGCAAATTAAATGAACCACTGTAATGTTAAATTATTGAGTCTGTAAACTTAAAATATATATATATAGCTGGACAGTGATGTGAAATTTTGAAAATGCCAATACAAAAATCATATCATTGTTTCTATGAAAATACGGCCAATTCTATCCTCATGTCATCAGCGGCAAAATTTAGAAACAATTAAGAAAACAACAACGCAATATTTTTTCAAAACTTTGCTCTTTTTTTATTCAAAAAACCCACATTACCTAAATCTAAAAACAAAAACAAAATTAATAAAAAAGGACTAAGTAATAAAGACAAAAGGCTTCTAAATTATTTGTAAATTTTGCAGCTGATGATGTGAGGATAGATTGACCACAGAAACAGTGATATGATTTTGTATTGGCATTTTTCAAATTTCACGTCACTGTTTGGCTTTATATAGTTTAGTAATATAAGTTAATTTTATTCTTATATTCTTTACTTTTTCTAAATTGCAAAAGATTGATTGAATTGCATGCTTGATTATATATATTGGGTGAGTGCGAAAGTTCTAGCCGTTTTTGGATATGAAAATTTGCAATGGAATTGCCCTCACACATGACATTGTAATGATGCGAATCATCTGCCAATCAAACGTGTGGATGCCTCACATATAAATGCATCGTGCCTCACAAAGTTAATCATCTCAAAAAAAATATCAGAGGGTGTAACATGGAACACGAGAAGGAGCATATAAGATATTGTTTTATACGAGTTTGATAAAAAGAGTACAACAGCCGTAGCATGTCGCAATGTTTGTTAAGTTTATGGGGAGGATGCAATAGACGAAAGCACATGCGGTCGATGGTTTCGTAAAATTAGGGAAGGAGATAGAAGCTGCCAAAATCAGGCTAGGAGTGGACAGCCATCACACGTTCGAGAGGACGATATTCACCAAGCCATAAGGAACAGCCCGAACCCAACCGTGCAAGAATTAGCGGAGACCTTCAACGTATACCTGACAATGGTCGAGATACAAGCTGGGTAAGTTGGGTTTTACGAGAAAGTTGGATCGTTGGGTTCCACATAACCTGACAGCTAAGCAGCGGGATGAACGAATCGACACCTATGTTTCCTTGCTTTCCCAGTACAAAAATGATCCATTCTTGACATGAATTGTGACAGGAGATGAGAAGTGGGTTATGTACCGTAACGTAAAGCGTCGTAGGACTGTGTGTTGCCCTTCTGATCCGCCTGCATCGACTTTGAAAGCTGAACTTCATCCCAAGAAGGTGTTATTGAGTGTGTGGTGGGATGTGCAGGGAATAATTCACTGGGAGGTCCTGCCACTCTACCAAACCATCAATGCTGCCTTCTACTGTCTACAGTTAGACAGGCTGCATTCAAATTTGATAGCAAAGCGGCCAGGTTTCATCAATCATCGCGGTGTTTTCCTTCATCACGATAACGCCAGGCCACATGCTGCTGTCATCACTCGCCAAAAATTACTGGGCTTTGGTTGGGAGGTTTTACCCTACCCTCCCTATTCTCCTGACTTGGCACCAACTGACTATTACCTATTTCGTGCGTTGAACAATTCCTTCAGTCAGAAAATCTTTGATGATCTTGATGCTGTGAAAACTGCATCCAAGACTTTTTTGACTCGAAACCGCCTGAATTTTACCGCCGTGGGATTCATCTTCTACAAGAAAGATGGCAAGAGGTCCTAGGTAGCAATGGGGATTATGCACAATAAAAGGTTCTGTTCATTTTGCGTTTATTTGCTCTTCTTTATGGGTTATAAAAACGGGTAGAACTTTTGCACTCACCCAATATATATATATATACATATATGTTTACATTACATTATTATTATTTTTAGTAGTAGTAATATTACTTAAGGAAAGTTTTGTTCTTGTTTACATTTTTAATTTTACAATTACCAGGACATTTTTATGATATTCCTTATTTATAACAGTATTATAAATAAATCTTACCTCCCAGTAGTATCTCAGTTGAGCCAGCCATTCAAAATCTGTATCTGATGTAATATTCATTTCTACCAAGGCTTGCAATGTATCTCTTGCATGGACATCAATTACAACTAAAGCCCCACATGATGTTCTGTTCAGTCTAGATAGATTTCCACGAACAAGTGTGACAGTTTGTTCAATCTGATAATTGTTCTGTTGAAGAAAGGCCTCTACAGTCTTTAAATGTAAAATAAGCAGAATTAAGAAGTGATACTTAAGAGTTATATAGTTAAAAATACTGCTTAAAAAAAACAAGTCCATTTCGAGCTACTTTAAAGAAATATAAAAACTTTTCCATGTGCAATAATCATGTAGCTAGATAGCTATTTTTATGAATGCAACAGACTTACAATGCTTACAGAAAGAAACAGAAATCTCAATATTTGTAAAAAACAAAAACAAAAAAAAACCCAACAAATCACTGCCAGACTTACATAGCCAGAATTTGTCCTCATACAAAACAAATTTTAAAGCTATAACATCCTATAATCATGTATTGCATTTCTCTTTGATATAGATTCTTTTTCTTGATGAAAAAAAAGAGCTTAGGTAGATAGAAAAAAAAATTAAACATTAATAAAATCTAAGCTGAAAGGCAAGCAGTAGCTACCAATCTAATATATAACAACCACACATATATATAAAA
Source organism: Thereuonema tuberculata (assembly GCA_023159025.1). Taxonomy (NCBI): domain Eukaryota; kingdom Metazoa; phylum Arthropoda; class Chilopoda; order Scutigeromorpha; family Scutigeridae; genus Thereuonema; species Thereuonema tuberculata. The sequence continues at coordinate 101,257,066 of JAFIDM010000001.1, forward strand.
TGGTTGTTTTTAAATTATTTATTTAATTATTAATTAGTCAACAAATTTCTTCTATAGAAAATCTTGGTTATTTGTCATAACACATTTACTCTTGCAACTTAAAACATTTCTATAAATCCTTTTTTCAAATAGAATTGATCCCAACATATAGCTACAAAATCCAGATACTTGATCTAAACACCTGGTCTTGCTATTTATTCAACAGACTAGTATAAAAGTTTTCAACAGAAAATGGCATTTGTTAATTTCCATTTGAAATAAATAAATAAATAAATGTCAGGATGCTTATTGATTAACAATTGAAAAACTCCAAAATAACATTAAGATCATCTTATCATTCTTAAAAAGAATAGCATCTTGCTTTTATTATTATTAAAATTATATAAATGTTCCTATTCTTGGGTTTCACCAGCTAAGACAACATGGCAGGTGAAGGACCAAAGCACATGCTACTAAGTGTAAAAAAAAGTGTACAGGGGGGAGGGATGTTAGGAATGTGGATTTGTGTTCATGAATTTCCTAACTCTACAGCCATTCCGGCATGGCCTTGAGGTCTAAACGGTGGACTGCCATGATGCAGCTATTTCAAAATCTGGGTTTGAATCCCAGTGGATGGGGGCATTCATTTCATTCTTTCTTCATCAGTGTTTTGTCCGTTTCTGCAAGTATAAAAGCTAGTTGGCCTCCAGTCGTGCACCCTGGGTGATGCTACAGAACTAGCAATTCTGGAGGCAGACAATCGTCCCGATCTCCTGGCTAATGAATGCCATATGATAAATACATAAATAAATCATAACTATGCAGATTATGGTGAGTACCACAACCTTCTGGAGTTATGCGTAAGTGTTTTTCTGAAGTCCTAGTAGTGCTGAGACTGTGGTGCAGTATGTGAGGCACCTGACCAATGGCGGACAGGATGATGGGTATAACATGCATTCGGTCCTGCCTCCACTGCTTCTGGAGCTTGTGTGCTAAGTCAGTGTATTTACTGATCTTGTCGGAATGAGTTTTCTGCATGTTCTTGCTGGGTACTGCAATGCCAATGAGATAGGTCTATTTGTTAGCCTTATCAACAAGTGTGATGTCAGATCTGTTGTGATGCATGTTTTTTCCGTGTGAATGGGGTGGTCCCATTATAGCTTATGTATGGGTGAATTTAACATGCTTTGTGGTTTGTACTTATAATACGGGACCATGTTCATAATAGTGTACTAGCTGTTGATAAACAATGATTGTGTTGGTGAAGGTAGTTTGTTTAGGAGAGAAGGGGACAGCCTGGTATTATGTGGTTGATCTTTCTACAAGTGTCGTTGTGCATGTTTGTATGTAAAATGTGTTTCTTGTAGTTGCGTATGGGGCAACTTGGTCCTGTGTTGTGATCATGAACCCTTTGGTCTCCCCGAACAGCTAACACTCATCAGCCATCTGTTTGACACTTACATGTCGACATGAGGCTAGCTAAGTTCGTGGCGATTTCTGCCATGCAGTTCTTTATGAGCCCATGATTCACGCAGCTGCTGAATGTTGGGCAAGGGTTTTCGAGATCGGCGGGGGGAGGGGGTCTGTCAGCCTTGACAATGGCTAAGTGGACTGAGGAGTGTTGTGCTTGCTGGAGGAAGTGTTCCCTAAGTGTATGTACTTGTTTTTCGTGTAAGGTGATTAGGTTGATGATTGCTCAGCCTTTCTCCTTGCCTTTCTATTGCAAACATGGGGTGTTTAATGTTGTGTTTCATGAATGTAGTGCATGTTGTGTATTGTAGTGCTTCAAGTTCGACGTTTGTTTAGGGGATTATGCCAAAGGAGTATGCTAGTGTGGGGACGGAAAAAATATTGATGGCTTTAATTTTATTTTTGTCAGTGAGTTGTGTTTTGAGGATGTTGTGAACATAAGCACTAAGTATTCTTGAGTGTGCTTTTGATATTTGTATTGTCCGTGACACGAGCTTGCTGGAAGACCAGGTACTTGTAGGTCTCTCTACCTCTTCCATGGATTGGATGGCGAACCCACCATCCAGTTCAAAAACCTCTAAATTCGAGATCTTCCAGAGTGTTATAAGTATCTTGCGGCATTTGTCGATTCCAACTTCCATTCCAAGTGTTCTTGGTGAACTGTGTGGTGACTTTAGTAGATTAGTTAGCTCTATGTTGGTTCTGGCATAAGAGTTTAATGTCATCCATGTAAAGTAAGTGTGGCATTTTGTATGATGTCACAGTGCCTGAGGTAAGCCTACAGCTGTGTTTGGTGTTGTCTAGCATATGGCTCAATGGATTCAAGGCAAGGAAGAGCCAAAGAGGACTTAAGGAGTCTCCCTGGAAAATACCTCTCCTTAAGGGAATGGGGGAGCTTAGTGATGGAGGTGTTGAAAGTACACAAGTGTAGTGTTGTGTTCTAACTCTTCATCGTGGCATCCAAGAATGCCATGATATTGGGGTGTATTTTGTAGAGATGAAGAGTGTATAGGAGCCAAATGTGGGATCGAATCAAATGCCTTCTTGTAGTCAATGTACGCAATGTGTAAATTCCTATTTTTCAATGCGCCTGCAGCAGGATTATTGATTCAATAAGGAGCTGCTCCTTACAACCCTGGGAATTCCTGTGACAGCCTTTCTGTTGTTTGGAAAAGTGTTGTGTCTCGATGTGTGTGTAGATTTTGTCTGCAAGGCACGAGGTAAAGAGTTTGTAAAGTGTGGGGAGGCAAGTGATTGATGGTACTTTGCAGGGTGAGCTGCTTCGCTGTTCTTGTTCTGTAGGTATGTGACCCCTGCATAAGGAAAAGAGGCATATGTTCTGGGTGTTGGATTAAGTCAATGAGTGCAAGAGCTAGCTTCACATGCAGGGATCTGAATCTCTTGATCCAGAACTTCTGGACACCGTCCAGAAGCCTCCCAGTTGTGCTGTCTGTATGTCTGCGAGAGTAATGTCATGGAAGGGAATGTAGAGTAAGTATACAGTGAGTTTTGTTCCTCTGTGATCCATGGTGCTTTGTGATTGTGGGGGATGGGTTGGACCACAGAGAAGACCAGTACTCATGTAATGCCTCGCTGGTGGGAGTGTTTGTGTTGGGTGTAGTAAAGGGAGATGTAAGAGATCTGTAGCATTTTTTTTTCATTGTACTGAAAATTGTTGTTCTGTTGTTTGAGAAGAGTGCATTGTTTGCATCTTTGTAATCTTTTTGCAAGTGAACTTAGCTTTTGTTTCAATATGTCAACATGTTCCTGAAGTTAGGTGTGATGATTTGAGTGTGACGGGTGAGTGTTTACGCACTTGAATATCTTCCTAACCTGGGAAATTAGTTTCTTTGTTTTGTTTCTGCACGCTATTGTATGAGCCTGGATATGTCTCCTCTGAGGTTGCTGATGCGACCCTTGAGGGTATTTAGTACAATATATTTTGTCTGGAATTTTGAATGTCTATCACATGTTGGTTGCCATCTACGGTAATTACACTACCTACAACCTGGTAGGCGACAACTGGGCAATGATCAACTGGGCGATTTACAATGAATGAAGGTCAAAATGGGCGATAGTCAAGTGGGCAACGATTAATTGGGCAATCGTCATCTGGGTGACAAACTTAAAAATTTCTGCAAGCTTAGCAGACATATGATTTGGCAGATTTTTTTTGTATATTAAAAATTCAGTAACATAAAAATTTTCAATATTTTTCAAAATAAAAATCCTGGAAAGGTTAAACCTCAACTTGCCTAACCTACAGCTAATGGGCACACAAACTTCGCTCAGGCGCTGTTGGCACAATATGTTTACCTCTTATTTGATCATAGTACTTGTTTACATTCACTGCAAAATAATTTTTAATTAATTTCTTACCTTATCGAATCGTTAAATATTTTATTTGCATTGCATATTTGATCAATTATTTTATCGCCATCGCACCATTCGCCATTGACCATGTTCGCCTATAACCATGGTTACAATATGTGAAAGACATTCAACATTCCCCAGACGACTCCATATCGGACGAACATATTAAGCTCCATAATTTTTGCTTTAAAAAGGGACTCGACCTCTCGTGAGACCCGAAACATTGTATTTGTAAGTTTTATTTATTCCTCATTTTTTTATCCAGTGCTTTAATGGTTGAAATATTTAATATATTTGAATCTGCATGTTAAAATGAATGAAATACTAATTATTATTCAGTTATCGTAAAGTCTATTATACTAAATCTGAAATTTAACTTCTACAAATGAATAATAGATAAAATAAATGCCAACACAATGAAGTAGTTATTAAAAAGGTTTAACACATGTAATACATATAATACAACCGGTTTCGATTTTCCACAAATCATTTACAAGTAAAAGATCTAAGAAAACATGAGTACAAAAGGCTAAAAACAGATCAGTAAGAACTAAGAATTAAAAATAAAAATTATGGTTTTTTTTAGAAAATTTAAATGTAAAGATTAGAAAATGTAAAGAGTCAACACTAGTCCTCACAGACAATACCTGTTACAATGACTAACTTTCAGTACAGTTTAAGATTATAGTTTTCACAAAAACAAAATTTAATATTAATGTTAAAAAATATACTGAAATTTTTTCTTTTTTTTTTTCTTGTTTTATTTGTTTATTCCACAGATTTTCAACAAAAGGAAATTTATGTGCTGATATGATATCTTTGTTATTATTACGCTGAGTTTTGGTTCTTCATGACACAAGCTATTTCAAGTCCTGTTGGTGGTTGCTTATTGTTATTTTTAATTCTTATTGATCAGATTTTAGCCTTTTGTACTCATGTTTTCTTTGATCTTTTACTTGTAAGTCTTTTGTGGAAAATCAAAACCGAATGTATTATATTTCATGTGTTAAACCTTTTTAATAACTACTTCAGTGTGTTGGCGTTTATTTTATCTATTATACTAATTAAAGAAAATTCTCTTCAAGAAGAAAGTACAACATGCTTACTCCACTGTTTATTGCTTTATGAACATCTTTTGTCCAGAAACATTGAGACACACACAGAACAGCTTGTCCAGCCCACTGCAAAACCCATTTTTCTCTAACAGTTGTCTCATAACATTCCAAAGCTATTTCTATCACCTGCAAAAAAGAAAAAAAAATGTAAGGAAATAAATACCAATACAGAAACTACAGTTAACAGATCCATGATAGCTCTCTAATGTCGACTAGAGCAAAAGGAATGCAGACTCCCAGTATTCCATGACCAATGGAACTAAATTGAGGTCGAATAATCAGCTGAATGTTCATCATCTTAAACCTGTTGATGTTCATCAACATGATGTTCATTCATTATTAGACAGGCTTGGCAGAGCTGCAGGATAGAGTATATGTTGTGCTGTTCTTTGGTGCGGCACTACTTTTTACCATATGCATATAGGTCAGTGAGCACATATTGATGATGTTATGTGGAGCAGAATCATAGGGCAACTCAAGGCATATCAAACTCAGTTAGCAGTGTTCCAAGACCTGTATGTCGCACAAAGTGTCATTTCTAGAGTCCGGGCAAAGGTTCTAACAAGATGGAAATGTCCATTGAAATTCAGCACAGTACATTTGAGGATTACAATGGCAAATCTTGACTTGTAACTACAGGATGGCGCACATAAAACTGATCCCAAAGGTTTCCAGGAATATTTTGGTTCTGAAACTGGGCACTATTGAATACTATCACTCCTGTTCATGTTACCTGTACATTATTGCCAGTATATTTTTATTGTCATGTTCAGAGTAGATGTTGGAAATGGCTGCCATCAGCCTCGATGCATTTCTCCGCCTGTCTTGTGGAATTGAACACGTCATTACTCACACGCAGGTTGAATCATTACTATTGAATATTGCCTATAGCGAACATACAACATATACCTTGAAACCTATTGGGGCTAGTTTTATGTGATCCACCCTTTATTATTTGTCACTAATGCAAGGAAACTTCCTAGGGACCTTTCAGCAAGGGCAAGGAGGACAATTTCCATGCACATCACCCAAACATTTGTGTGAGCATGTGTTATATGCCCAAAGGCATGCGAGATGTATCCCATTGACTGTAACCAATAGAAGAGCCCATTTAGGCTGGTGCAGAGTATATCGTGCTTCAACAAAGGACCAATGGGACTGTGTTTGACTCATAGACGAGTCCTGTTTCAGTCTGCACAGGGCTGGCTCTAAGCTTAGGTATAAGAGGCACAGGCCTAGGGCGTAAAGGCTTTGAGGCACCAACTTTGTAAAAAAAAGTAATAGTATGTTAAATATGTTCTACTAAGACATAAATTTGTAAAATTTATAAAGCTTAACAATTTAAAATAATAAAAAAATTATCAGGCACTGAAAACCAAACTGGCCTACGGGTACCACATACCCTCAAGCCATCCTTGAGTCTTGTGTTTTCCTCTATATCTTCATCTGGAGAGAACCTCAGACTCAGTAGAACCTCTCCAACATCCTTGAATGGGATCGATGATGGTGTTATCATGGTGTGGAGCAGGCATATGTTGGGTTCAAATACTTCCTTCTATGCCTTTAAATGGGAACCCTAACAGGCAAAATACACCTCAAAATGTCATTCTGCAACAATATGATTGGTAATTCAGGAGTGCAATCAGACAGGACTTTCTGATTATGGGTGACAGTACTTGCCCACATAGAGCTGTCCTAATGGATGAAAATGAGATATCTGGCATTTAGAATGGCCAGACTGATCTCCTGATTTAAACCCAATTGAAAATGCATAGGGACAACTCAGGAGATGTCATCCACCGCCTAGAACTCTTAAGGAGTTGAGGACAACACTGATGCAAGATTGAACTCTATTCCACAATAAGAAATTGATATTCTTGTATTGAGTATGCAAACAAGCTGTATGGCATGAGTCACTGTGACAGGTCATCATACAAGATTATTGAACATTTTCTATACTATCAAACATACTTGGGATGGCATGGGCAGCATCTTCAAAAAGTGAGCTATGAAGTCATTGCTCCTGTTGCTCCCGCTCCCTGGATATCCATATTGGAGCAGAAATGAACCATTAATCGAAGCGCCATCCTAAAGCGCAGAGCAAAAAAATTCACTGCTCCCAATGCTAGCAAGCAGAGAGCAAAATGGCGGTCACAGACAGCAAATAAACTGATATTCATAGATAAGTAGATAGCATAAAAGGATAGAGAGGTGTCAAGGTGTGAAAGCTTGATCAGCTGAAACAAATGATCCTATCTGCTATTTTTCTGAAATATGGAAGTTTATTTTGCTTTTTATTTATATCATTGAAGTTAAAACAGTTTACAAATGGTGAAGAGCAGTCATCTGCACAGCCATGCTGCCAATTCCCAGTTTCGATCAGGCACACATATCTCTTGAGCATAGTACGCTCCTGGTCGCTCACTTTTTGAAGACACCCAGGGTGTATACTACTATTTAGCTGCAGGGAGCTGTTCTTTATTCTGGGCACAATGGTAGAGTCACTGATATTTTTTTTCCTTAGTGATTCATTTGTTCAATATACTAATTATCTGGTACAATTTGGTTGCGGTCTTATGTCTGGTAGGGTTATTGGCAGGGTTGACATTATTCTTAATTTTGAGCATGGGTGTATGAAAGTCAGACGGAGCTGATGTAAATTGCTCAGTGGGATCATAAAATGTTGGGAAGCCTTTGATATATCATGAGAGGACCAATTAATGTTTTGATAAATCTCAATAGCTTCAGCAATTCTGCTTTCCACTATCTACAAACTACACTCATTAACAAAAAAAAACGACGCACCTAGAAGGAGTTGTCCGATGGAGACAAAAATTGGTGGAGAGGAAGATTATGTACAGAATAGAAAATGATTAAACTTTCAGACAAATTGAATGATTTATTTCAGAGTTACAGAGTTACAAAGTAACAAGTTCAATAAGGTGTTGACCTACCTCTACCCTGAATGCAAGCTGCCACACGACGTGGCATAGTGATAAAGCTCCCTGATGGTCTCCTGCAATATTTCTTGCCAAATTTGCTCCAATTGTCGGGCTAGGTCAGCCACATTCCCTGGTGGATGCAGTTGCCTTCCCATCATATCCCAGACATGCTCGATTGGAGAGAGATCTGGGGATCTGGCTGGCCAAGGAAGTGTTTCACAAGCTGCAAGACAGGTCATAGCAATATGTGCCGTATGTGGTCTGGCATTATCTTGCTAAAAAATAAGGCCAGGATACTGCAAAAGGATGGGTAGCAAAACAGGTCTCAGAATGTCGTCGACGTACCGCTGTGCTGTAAGGGTGCCGCTAATGACGACCAAAGGGGTCCGGCTATCAAGGGAAATGGTACCCCAGACCATAACTCCTGGTTGAGGGCCTGTGTAGCGTGCAATAGTGAAAGCAGGATCGGCACGCTGCCCTGGGTGTCTCCAGACACGTCTGCGACGATCGTCAGGACACAGTTGGAAGCGGGATTCGTAGCTAAACACTATACGTCCCCAGTCAGCATCATTCCAACCGGATCGAGCCAAGCACCACTGTAATCTGGCCCAACGGTGTGCAGACGTGAGTGGCAGGTGGCGTAGCGGTCGGTACGAGCGTAGATATCGCTCTCAGCCCTCTGTGAATGGTCATGGTGGACACTAGTGTGCGGGTCGCACATCTGATGGTTGATAACGATGATTCAGGCGCTGTGGCAGCTGATCTGACAATCACTCTATCCTCCCGCTCTGCTGTGGCCCTAGGGCGACAGCTACGTTCATAATGCTGAAATCTGCCATTGTCCACGCATTCCTGCCAGCATCTTCTAATCGCCGCATCACTTTGACCCATATGACAAGCGATTCTCCGATTTGCTCAACCTGTCTCTTTCAATCCAATGATACGACCTCTTTCGAACTCTGACAGTTGCACGTAATGAGCTCGAATCCTGCGGGGAGGCATTTTTTCAGTCGTTGAAAGATATCCTAACTCGCAATGCAACAGAAATTTTGACCATCAGATTGAGAATCGCTTCTTATATACACCTGCTGAGTGTGCAGTTCCGATGCGCTGTAGCTCTCGCTATTCATTCATTGGACACCAAAGTTTAATCATTTGCATGGGCGGTCCAATGTCTTTGCATACGAAATTTCATTACAATCGGACAACTCCTTCTAGGTGCGTCGTTTTTTTTGGTAATGAGTATATTTGAGTGTGTTACAAATAGTTGAGCTATTTCTATTATTAGATTGAATTATTAGCAATAAAAATTAATGAATAAAAAGTCATGGCTATTTTATATATAAAATGAACAAATTTATTATAAAGCTAGAAATTGATCTATCTAATTTAGCTGCAACAAAGGCAGCTGTGATTTCTCTAATCTCTATAAGGGATAGACATTAAACAAAACCTAAGTAATAATATTAAATAGAAAAAAAACCTAATTTAAGATGAAATCATTATGGAACAATAAAAAATCATTACTAAGTAATATCTGTATTAAGGTAAATATCAATTACCCTTCGGACACTTCTTTTCAGGATATCTTCTAACTCCAGCAACCATTTCTCGACTGATCCCTTAGCTTTGACAGTGGAGATAGGTTCCACCAAATCAATTATTTCTTTCTCTATGCTGTGAACTTGGGTGATTTCCAGTTCTTCAGTGAATGTCAGAGATGCCAAAGATTCAAATACTTTTTTCAAGTGAGGCTGAACTCTACAGTTAAAATTTTGAATTATGAGATTAAAAGATAAATATATAAAAGTGCAGATTCTACTATATACACCACAGATTCAGATTAATTGAAGCAATAAAGATTATTTAATAACATCTTTTCAAAATCCTGTATATAAGGTAAAGGAAAACTGTTCATACAGTGCTGATTTTTAATTTAAAGATTTCTTTTTCTGGTAAATTTAACTCCTTCATGATTTATTCTATTGCTCTTACTGTTATTTTTTGATCCTCTTAACGTTAAATTTTCTTTCCTCCCAAAGTAGAATTATCTTTTTATTAATCAGGATTTAATTGCCTGATGTCATTGTAATTATCCTAATTCTTTTCCCAAATGAATCATCCTTCACCTTCTGCTCATTGAAGTATGGAATATTAGTAGATTTGGTTTTATCCCTCTATCTTTCTCACAGTATCTAACATAAATGCTTCCTTTAATGCATTCATTTTACTTTCTTTTTTTCAAGCAAAATTAAAAAAAAAACAATAGATACCTTCAAAGTTCAGTTATCAATAGAAAACTTAATATAACTAATTCAGCCAATGCAATATATCTTACGGCCATCAAAAATATACTTTCTTAGTCAAAATTCTTTCAGAGTCAAAAATATTAATTCAACCCAGATTTATTCTTGTTGTTGTAAGAGTAATCAAATACTGTTTAAGTTGTTTTAAAATTGGAAACTCAATTTGAATTTTATGAAAATTCAAATTCCAATTTTCACTAATTGAGAATGAATTTCAAATTCATTCAATTTGAAGTGGAAATGAAGTGCAATCTGGAAGGGGATGCTATTTTGGTGAAAACTGTATCACTAAAATAACAGGTGGCACTGATACATGTCACTTTGTTGAGGTAACTTTTCTAGCCACCACTGACACAAATAGTAAAGTGAGAAGCTAATAGAGAATGTCCATAAAAAGTTCATTGGTAATGCTACTTAAGATCATACTTAGCGCTCTTTTACACGACGTGACCATGGCAGCACCGTCAGGAATTTTTGGCCGCACTGCCAAGATCGCTTGCTTTACACACGAAGCGACCATGGCAAGCGCGGCCAAAGACTCCAACAATCGAAGAAACTCATTAAAGGGACTCAAGTAATTCAGGCTACTGCAAACCTTTTATTTCTTTTATATATTTCTTATACCAATGCACCTAAACTTCTGAAAATTTAAATATGAACTTGTGAAGCATCTGGGATTCCTATTTTCTTGTTTTTAATTTTCAAAATATTCTGTAATTAATTAAATTAAAATTCAAAAACAGGCAATTTTTGGGGGGTTGTCGAGGTAGTACTCGATAGTTCCAACTTGAAAAAAACTTGTTGAACACCTAAATGCTAAAAAAATTCATAAAATAATGATTTGTGTTTAAGATATTTATTATTAGTTCAATAGTTAGGCCTAATTTTTAAAAAAAATGAAAATTGTGTTTTAAAAATTATTGAGATTATTGTTTTTTTACGTGCTATCAAATAATCACAATAAAAAAAACATTTTCATTTAAGACTTTCTAAATATCATCCAGATTCATTGAATGCTGTTCGTTTTCAAAAATAAATTTGTTTTGAAGCATTTTTTTTATAGAAATAAAGTTTTGAAGTCCATATTTTCTTCTAATCTCCTTCCTATTTATTTGCATTTCAATAAAAACATACAACATCTTCTTCAAAAATATATTTTAAAAAATATATTTATTTAAATAAATTTTCGGAAATTTTTCTTTTTTCCTTTTTCAAGTTATGTCCAACAATAAATTAAATATCGAGGTGGCATCTATGGTGGCATGTTATTTAATAGAAATAAATTTTTATTAAATCTATTAAATTCCGTTTATTAAAAAAAAATGTTCTTTGTTTATAAATATTCACGAATTTCTAATATGAATTTTTCAGTGTCAAAGTCCCCATTCTCTGTAGTAGTTTTGTTTTAATCATGTTCTTCAACACTTCTCAAAACGAAAATAAACAGAAACAACCTTTCTCAACGAAAATCGCAACGAAAATCGCGTCTCGTGTGAAAGGCTCCACTGAAATCTATAGAACGACGGTGATCACGCCGCCAGCCTGGCGGCTTGAAAAATCGCATCATATCCCGACCAGAATCCTGGCAGCGCTGCCAGAATCGAGCAAGCGGCCATGTGTGAAAGGCTCCACTGAAATCTATAGAACGGCCTGGCGGCGCGATCGTGGCGGCACTGCCATGGTCGCATCGTGTGAAAGAGCGCTAATATGTCAGTAAGATGAATATTCAATATTTGTTATTGAAAACTATCACTATTTTGTTATCTAAACATAATATTAATAATTTCCAAATTTGTCATCTAATTATTTGATTGAACAGAAAAAAATTATAGGAAACGAATAATAGCAAAATAGCCCAAGAAAAAAGATATATTATAAATAAATTTAAGGAATTACACGTAAAAACATGATCTACCTCTGAGGATCTTTTGTTTCTGATAATATTTCCAGTAATTCATCGTTTGATAAGAAAAAGAAACGTGGAAAGTACAGTCGTTTCCTTTCCAAATACTCGTTGAGACCCTTCAAGATAAGTTCAAGCAACTCATTACTTCTTTTGAATCGATCTAATATTTTATCAATGTTCACACAGTTTAGTGCTTTTGGATCTAGATACATTTGTTTCATTATATCCCTCCAGTTTTTATCTACAGTGCTGAATCGTCTGTAAATAAAGAAATACATTTCCTTTATTAAATAACTTCATCAAACAACAATTAATTAAATAAATAAAGCTAATGAGAAAATTAATTAACAGTGTATTGTGTTCATGTAAATAAACTTTGTGAAAAAAAAAAGGAAAACAAACCCTAAAAAAGGCAGCTTTTAATTTATTTATTTTTTTTTTTTTTTTTGGCAAAGAATCTATATAAAGAACATTTGAAATATCATGAGTTTTTTAGATTTTTAATTCATCAGCATAGCACTGATATCCATCCATCCATAGTTTTCTGTCCGAAGACAGGTCCAGTTCTATGGAGGTCTCACATGGATCTCCTAGAAACACCTGAGGAAAGATACTGGGGGTGGTTTCCCGTTGCCTGCCCCCAGGACGCCATTAAGGAATAACGTCAGACCGAAGAGAAAGTGAAGAAGAGGCTGGACAACACAGGAAAGGAAATTGAAACAGCCATGCCACTGCCGGGATTCGAACCCAGGTACTGGCGCACTGGTCGCCACGGCTGGCCGCCGCCGAGACCGCACGACCACGCCAGCACGGCTATAGCACTGATATGTTCTTTTCAAATTCCTTCTGCATGTCTCAATGTTGTTCATTGATGACTTGAATTACACTCATGGACAAAAAAATTAGCGCCCCAAGAAATAATTGCGGGATCGTAACGAAACTTGCAATGAAGGTACATGTCAGGGAGATATGCAAATTATGTGCATTACGTATAGCCGGTAGAGGGTGTTGAACATCGTACTCTGTGGAGTATAAAACAGGTAACCAAAGCTTGTTTGAGTGTGCTGAATCATTTACAAAGGAAGAGCTGAGGTAGACATGCCATTACGCCGTGTTCGAAGACAGTATACGCAGTTGTCGCAGTTTGAGAGAGGGAGAATCGTCGCGATGATGGAAGCTGGGTGGTCAGCTAGGTGAGTAGCTCGTCAAGTAGGCCGCTCTGATTGTGTTGTGAGGAGGTGTTGGGACCAGTGGACCCGAGAGATGTCATGTACACGAAGACCAGGCTCAGGACGCCCTCGACAGACCAGTCATCGAGAAGACCGCCACATAGTCAGAAATGCACGCGTACAGCCAACTGCTTCATCGCCCGCCATCCAGGCACAGGTAGCACCTTCACTAGGGGCCGCTGTGTCTTCTCGAACCATACGAAGGCGCCTGGCTGAAGGACAGTTGGTATCGCGGCGCCCATTACGTGTGCTGCCCTTGACGCCCACCCATCGACGCCTCCGTTTGGAGTTTTGCCGCGCACGAGGAAACTGGACTGCAGCGGAATGGAACCAGGTCGTCTTTAGCGACGAATCCGGATTCAATCTCGGCAGTGATGACAATCGTGTTCGTGTGTGGAGAGCCCGTGGTGAACGCTTCAATCCTGCCTTTGCTCTACAGCGACACACCGCTCCCACAGCTGGTGTGATGGTATGGGGTGCCATTGCCTACAATACACGGTCACCCCCAGTATTGTTCCGTGGCAGCATGACAGCCCAGCGGTATGTTCATGAAATCCTGCAACCACATGTGTTGCCACTCATGCAACGGCTCCCAGGAGCCATTTTTCAACAAGACAATGCTCGGCCTCATACGGCAAGGGTGTCACAAGACTGTCTCCGCACTGTTACTACTCTTCCTTGGCCTGCCCGATCCCCAGATTTGTCTCCAATCAAGCATATCTGGGATCATTTGGGACGATGAGTTGGGCATCCCACGAGTTTGAACGAACTAGAGGCAAGGTTACAGCAAATATGGAACGAAATGTTTCAAGACATCATACAGAACTTGTATGACTCAATGCCCAATCATATCGCATCGTGCATTCGCGCTAGAGGGGGTCCAATGGGGTATTAACTCCTCCGTTCTTTTGCCTTTTTCTCTGAAATAAATTATTCTTTTTCTTTGATTTTCTTATCATTTACTTATATCATTACGTATGTAAATTTTCGTTTCATTTTGACGATTCCTTCTTGGTGCGCTAATTTTTTTGTCCATGAGTGTATCTTGAGCCATCATTGGTTTGCAACTGCTGAATTCATGACAATTACGGAATAATATATGTGCACTCTGACAACAATGAAAATTGGTAGACCTTGATAAAATAATCTGTGAGAACTGTGAAACTCGGTATGTGAATATCTCTCTGTCAAGCAGGGTCCCCACAAGGGGGGGGAGGGGTCAGTTGGTCCCTCAGCACTGAGCCAGGCAGTCAAAGGGGCCCGGGCTGAGATCTACAGTATGTTTATAGTGTAGAACAGGGATGGGGTTACCGCATGTGAGATTTGAAAAGTCTGAAGATGTTGGGTTGTCAATTTGGAGATTCTTTTTTTTTTTTTTGGTTGTTGATTTAGAGATTCCATTTTTTTGGTTGTCGATTTGGAGATTCTGTTTTTTTTAGTCTTAAGGTGACCGTGGCATCTGGAGTGTACTTGAGCCCTTACCTTACAAAAGTCTGCCCACCCCTGCTGTAGAAGTATGAAATTGTGTGGTATTTTCGCGATATTTTTGGCTAAGAATTTATGATTTTGTTCATAATATGGGGGTGGGGGTGGATAGGCCCGGTATTGGGACGGCATGGTGAGGTTGGGCCCGAGCGAAGATGGTGTCGTCCTCTGGTTCCATCGCTGTCCAGTGGTCCACGATCGGCGGCGGTCATCCAGGCGCTACTGGCGGCATCGGCTCATTGTCTGTACTTTGCGAGGTAGGTGTGTCGTCTGCCTGCAGGTATCGCTTCATTCTCGTGATGTGCGCAACCTCCGTTGGTCGGGGGCATGTTGTTCGTTGGAGTCGGGAGACGTCGGACAGGCGGCGGATGATGGTGTACTGATCTCGATTCCAGGAACAGTCTTAATCCCCCACAATGCCAGATAATCCCTTAAACTATGCCCAGGCATCGTAGCTCCATTCTCAAGTTTCAACATCCCGTTGAAAGAACAAAACTAATTAAAAATAAAAAATATACGTCGTATTGGTCTGTTTAGCGGCTTTGGTCCTGTAGTTCTTTCGGTTCTTTAGCGGCATTTCTGCTCTATCCAGTGGATATTTGGATCGTTTGCGTGGTTGGTTGGGAGAGCATGTCGTCCATGGCTAAGGGCTAGGATCTCGCTGTGTCGCTGGACCCAGATGGGTCGCCGTCAGGTTGCATCAAGTTTGGTCGAAACTCCGTTCCTTCGTCTGTAGGATTGTGTTTGGGCGTCGAGCGGAGGCTGCTCCTTTCAATTTCTTGCAGCAGTATTCGTCATGGCGGGTTCAGAGGACGGTCGGTGTTTTGGTCCAATTCTGTGGCAGTCCAGCCGTTGAGGCAGGCGATGTGCTGGAAGTCCGGAGCAAGACGAGGGGGTCAGTGGGGCAGCCCGAGAAGAGTGTGGGTTCTCGGCATGTGGTCCAGTTGGTTCGGAAGTCATCGTCTGTGGTCCCGGAGGTTTCGAGGCAAGGTGGCTGGTGTCCTGGCCAATTCTGTGGCGATCGATATCCAGGTGGCGGCGGAAAAAGGCATCGTCCATGCTCCGATGTTCGGAGCCCGGTTCCAGGGCGAATGTCGTCGCTACATCGTGATCCGTGGTTCGGCGGGTCTTCGGCACCATTGATGTGTGGTCAAAATGAACACCGGTCAGAGTCAAAGGTTCAACATAATGTACACACAAATATTTACAATTTTATTTACAGTTTATATACAATATTATACAGGTCAAAGACATAAATATCGGATTCTGAAATCCAGGTTAATATTATAAGGTCAAAGACATACAGATCGGATTCTCAAATCCAGGTCGCTCTCGGAGCTTCCTCTTCGGTCCATCATCGGGAGGGAGAGCCGATCAGATTGTTTCCCGCCCTCCCGGTCTGGCCAATCACAGTGCGGCTTAATTGGCCAATCCGGGAAGACCTTCGACACTGGCATCTGGTCGTCTCTCTCAGAGCTCTCTGCCAGGTCCGCCGACATTGCGTCATAGCTCCTCGTTGACATTGCATCAATATCAAGATCACTCCAACTGCTCATTTGAATTGTACATTGTGTTGCCTACATAACGGCTGTCTATAATTCACTGTGATACTGGCTGCTTTATCTGTTATGTTCAGTTGTAGTTAATAATGCCTCAAGTGTGCACTCAATAGCCCTATGAAAAATCAAATCATTGAACAGAAATCAAATCATTGGGCAATAGAAAGCAAGCATCAATGAATCACTGCTATCTTAGCTAAAATGATGCTACAATAAGTATGTTAGGGTACTCCTATACATCAAGAATACTCTTACCAGCCCAGGCAGACAACTGATAAGACAAAAGTGATGTATAAAAGGCAAATCTGCACTGTTTCTTGACTGCATTTCTGTCAGCCATCCTGTGCGATGTAGCATTCTCTATGCATCATCTTCTACCATCTTGCACTATTTTAAAATGATCTGCAGCAGCAGAATCTATTCTTGTCATTACCTTAAGTCGTCTCTTATTAACCACCCTATATGGGAAGCTCCCGTCTTCATTGCTATTAAGCCCAGAAAGCATGGATGGCCTTTAATAACATTCGAATCATGTAAAGTGATGAATTGTACTTCTGCCTTGGAAGAAATGATCATTGCATTCACATGTGATGAAGGAATGGACAGTAATTATTTCCAGACTCAATTGTTGAGCAGCACATAGCCAACACCAGTGTTTTAAGGTGCTCCTTTGAAAGTTATACATCCATTAGTGGTAATACGGAGAAGCACATTGATATGTTCAGGAAAAGCTGTAGTCCATTATATAATCTTTCTTGTCTGGTTTTCAAGGGGTCATATTCTCTAGTAAAATGATCAAGATGGCTTCACTATGTTCAAATCTATCCCACTGATGATATAACTCTTCTGAAATAAAGTATCTTTGCTGTGATATTATTACCAGTGGTTTGGGCCGACTTCCCTCCTAAGGAATAGACTTGTTCGACCCGACTTCCCTATAATTAGTTGTCTCTTCCAGGATCGAGAGAGGCGCTAAACGGCCTTAAATAGGGATGCTGAGTCAGACCAAGGAGACAGTTCGGGGCAGGAGCCATAGAAGAAGCAGTTCGTTGTAGGGCAGGAGCCCGAAGAAGAAGTCAGTCAGTGGCATCCAGCCACTCTGTGTTCCAGAGAAGCATCGAGTTAGTCTTGTGGCATGTAGCCACCCAGCAGTCTCCAAGTTAGAAAAAAATAGAAGCAGAGGATTCAGTGGCAGTTAGCCACACATAGAAGATCGCCAGCCAGGAGAGCCTTATTGAAATCAGCCGTGCAAGTCGCGTCTGTTCCAGGTAGAAGCAAGAGCGTTCTCGGTCTAGTCAGGACGTCTTTGGAGAAGGGAGAAATCAGCCGTGCAAGTTGCACCTGATCCCGGTAGAAGCAAGAGCGTTCCCAGTCTAGCCAGGATGTGTTCGGAGAAGGCAGAGGACAGCCATGCAAGTAGCACCTGATCCTGGTAGAAGAAATACTGTCCGTTCGGAGGGGGCAAGAATCGCCACCAATACGAAAGGAGCAGCAGCAGCAGAAAATAATAGGACTTAGTATCCAAGTGCAGCTATCACAGTGTGTCATTCTAGGTAATCTACCCCATTTCGCAAGAACCCCTAAGCTACCGTACTTTTTGGACTTAAGAACTTTGATCAAAAATACAGGCAGCAATATCACAATTCTTTTCAATGATATTACAAATGCAAACATTACGATGGGTAGCCTTTGGACACGAAGATGATAGGATACAGCAGCACCTCATAATTACTTTCCAAATCATTATATGCAAAATCTCTTCTTTTCTTGTTGTTGTCCTATACTTATTCCAGAATGAGCAATTGCTGAATTTGATTATCTCTTTTAGGTTTTGCAACACTTTTAGGTCTGCACTGTTTGCCTGTGGCTCAGATTTGATCCTTTCTCTCTGGCAGTGATCTATGGCAAGAAATGTATGGTGAGGTATGTGCTACCTGGCAAACGCTCTTGGTAAAGCCAAAGTGTTTAAGTCCATTTCCTTGAGCCAGTCAATACATCAAATGCATGTCTGTCATTTTAGAAAGTGAAGCAAACTCATACTGCTATCAGTTACGCAACTATGAAAAAACAAATGAAAGCAATTTTTTTCTTTGGATTTTTAATAATATATTTCAAGCACATTCACAATAAACTTGGTTAAAACTTGTAGCAATCCAGTGTTGTGGAAAGCAAATGGCTACCCTTGCACCATTACCGCAACCATGAATGCTGGCTGTATATTGAAACAAATTAATTACATAGCACATTGTTTACTATCGATATTTAGAAAATGACCCATTTCCGACCTTAAATTTATAGGACAGCTTTTTATTGATTTGTCTTTGTAGCACCTATCACTAATATTTGTTGATACCTTTAATTTATATACCATCCTGTATATAAATTAAATGAATATATGTAATGGGAATAACTGTTAAACAGTGAGCAAACAATAGGATTATTTAAAAAAAAAATGGTTGGATGAGGTGGAAAATAGCGTGTGAAGTAAACCTTATGATATTATTGCAAGTTCGATACAAATCAACTTAAAGTTGCGATCAGGCCCAGACGACCGCGCAATGCAGCTGGAGGGTAGGCTCCAGTGTTCAGAATCTACGGGACAAAGTTGATGACGGGGGGTCGGCCCATCGCTCGCCCGCCTTTAACTCCCGGGAAAGAAACCCGGTACCCATTCTATAGAGGGCTGGGTAGACCCTAGGGCCCGTTTGGAGGAGAAAGAAGCGTGGAAAAATTCCCGTCCTCCGCCGAGGCCGGGAATCGAACCCGCCACCTCCACCCGCAGCCAAGCGCCCTTACCCATTCGGCTACCGGGTCCACACAAATCAACTAATATATATAACTTTTTAGTAAACATTAGTGTACCAACTAGCCATTTTTACTGGAGAATTCTCCATTCAAGCAATATCCTGGTAGTAAATATGTAGGATGTTTCACTGTAGTTTAGAAAAATGTGAATGTATAATTCAGTGTAGGAAACTAATATGTCAGTCTATGTTGTCTAGTCTAAATTACAATATCACAATATTAGAAATATTAATTGAAAATATAAAAATTTGTTATTCGTACCTTCCCTCTTCTGGCATTTGTGCCATTATATCAGGAGAACTGAAAATGGGTTCCAAGTAAAGCCATGTCATCTGCACCTTTAGCCATTCATCTAAGATTTCTTGCATTGTAAGCAATGTGCTTTCCCATTCTCTGTAAGAATAAAAACAAATACTTGTTATCCAGTCAACTATAGAAATAATTAACACTGAAAATAAAATAGAGGGTAAAAAAGTCCACCAAATAAAACATATCAATGTTCTTAAAATTTTCCAAAATATTAGATGTTTGATATTACTAATTTCTATTGAAAGCTCGAATTATACAACAGTAATATTTATGAATGAAAAGGATTTAACATGCCTAAAATAACATGAAAATGACAAATAAGTAAGGCATATAGAAACAAAAAAGATTTCGCATCGCCGACCGTCACTGATAAAAATCTGGGATGGCCATTTCTTTCTCTTTACAGACACTGCAATCATCATATACATGCATAACTAATGTAAATGAAGCAATTGTAACTAAAAAGAAAACATTGTAGACTTAATTTTGCAAAAAAAAAGAAATAAGCATATTAATCACCAGACAGTATTTTGAGAAATAGGTTAAAAAAGTTACAAACTGATAATAGTGACAACTGTAATTGAAAGTTGCAGCATCGTGCTACTAAACAGCAACTCTGAAGCAAATGCCACAACCGGTGGCCATTCAAAATGTCCACAAGTCTGAAGAGCACAACTCATGGTATGACTATTGTGGAATTTGTAAATATTATGTATATATTTTTTTAATTAAATAATATAAATAATTAGATGGAAATATGTTCTCAATGAATCATAATTAATTGTGAGTGTAATTGTAAATTAGACCTAACATATGGTTAATTTAATAATATTTTTTTTAGTTTGTTTTAAAAACAGTATTATTTTCAAAATATAATTAAGGAATGTGGCGAAGTCTAATTCAATTACGACTGGCCATCGATAAGAGGATTAACACTTCCGGGTATATTACCAAATTCCTCATAAGGTGAAATGGTATTGTAATTCTGGGAATAGGGTAGGTTTAATCTTTGTGACCTGGTGGAAAATTTTGGTTTTTTTTAACTTGCGGGTATTTAAATTCGGAGAAAATCTGTTTGACTCTCTCTCTCTCGAAATGGACCCTCACTGACAATGTCATGTATGAAGACTGCTATTTTTTATAAGATTGCGAGTTAGAATGCATCTCAGGTAAATTATGCTAGTGTATGTACGAACTGATTACATCTGATTCTGTTGAATTCCTTTGTGGTTAATTTTTGGCAAATTCATGTCTCATTCTATGGGAGAATTGTGTTTTTCTTCATTGCATTTAATTCACTGAATAGATGTATATTAGTGTCGTTCACCAAACAGCAAGTTGAAAATACTTAAAAAGCAGTTTTTGTATCTCAGGTAAATTATTCTAGTGTGTGTACGGACTGATTACATCTGATTCTGTTGAATTCGTTTGTGGTTAATTTTTGGCAATTTCATGTCTCATTCTATAGGAGCATTGTGTTTTTCTTCATTGCCTTTAATTCACTGAATAGATGTATATTAGTGTCGTTCACCAAACAGCAACAAGTTGGAAATCCTGAATAATGCAGTTTTTGTAAGTATAAAAGTAATTGAATTGGAACTAACGTTTTTACTTAAGAGAAAAGAGAATAAACCCACTGGTTTTGTTTTGGGAAATTAAGTAATTTAAATTTTATTAAGTTTATTTTTTTATTAGAAAACCATGACTTTTTAATTTTTTTGACGATAATTAATTAGGAAAATCTTCTGTCTACTGTAAAACTAAGATTTTGTTTAATTAATTTAAAAGATGTAAAATTTTAACTACTTATTTATAGTATTCTTCCTTTTAGGAATTTTGTATTATTTTTATTTATTTTTTTTCATTTCATATAAATTAAAGTGTTTTATTTATCTCTAACGGATTTGTTCGTCTTATTTTCATACTCCAATTATGAGCACATGAGTGTTCTCGGGTCAGATCTCAGTCTCTAACTTTATTCTTTCTTTCTTTAAAATGTTTGAACCAGATTAGCATTGCTAGTTTGATTTTGCCTTCCATTGCTTAGTTTAATTTAATTTAGTTTATGAATTAAATCTCGGTTGGCGAAATTGCGGTTCACACTATATAATATTATATAAACATATAAACCCTCTCAAAAACAGTTGGCTGCTTTAGGTTTTGAGATACCAAATATTAATTTATCAGTTTGCTATGGCACAAACTGAATGACTGGATAATGCAAATAATCATAAGTTAGTATGTTTTTTAGACCAGCTTATATCCGACTGATGATTAACCTCCAGTGTTCCTTGTCCTTAAATGACAATATGGGTATAATGCTTTAACCTTAACCAGAATATTATGAAAAAATATGATATTTTTGTCTCTATCTGGGATTTTCTTCTTGGAGAATAAAATAAAATGGTATTAGTAGACAAAAGCAAATTTAAAGAAATTAAAAATAATTTTTTAAAACCTTAATTTGGGTTTTGAATCATCTTTTATCAAAAAAACTTACTCTACTCTTTCTTTAAATGGTTTAACAGATGGAGAACTTCTCATTGTCTGAGTTTTTACAATATGATCATCCAATACAACCTGAATATCTTCTATTTGACTAAGAGTATATGTTCCAGAATCTCTGTAGGGGAGCAATGTGAAACTCAGCTAAAAAAAAAAAAATATTAAACCATTAATTAAATTATTAATACATAAATTATCAATATTAAAAGATGCTACTACTTCAAGTTTGGGATAGCTTTAAAATCTCAACAATTGCAAGAAAAGTACTTTATCTTAATCTATGTTATTCAAATGTAATCACCATTTAGATCTGATGATCTGATTTAAAAAGGTACTTCTTTAGAAATCTCAACATTTTGTATTACCGAATTTTCACTCTACAAATGTGTCTAGTTATTTTTCAAAGCAAAACTCTAATATCATTATTGATGTCTCACTTTAATAATGGATGCCCTTTAGGTATAATAATCCATTGCTACATTAAATTCAAAAACGATATGAATTTCACTGATGATGTCTTAAACATTTTCTAGCCCATAATGTTTAACTGTATTTAAGAGCTGTAATAAGGTCTGTAAGTGTCCAGACAAATTTCAAAAGGTCTGTCTTCTTCTAATTCATGTAACTGACAGTATAAAAGTAAAAAGTATTATTGTTTGCTTTGGAAAATTGTTTTGTCAACCCATCTACTAATTCATTTATAAATATAGTCAGTATTTCAGCATAATGTACACCCTATTTACATTTTATTTACAATTTGTATACATGGTTGTTGGATTCCAAAAACAGGTCAAAGTTGTAAAACCCCTGAAGGATCGGATTCTGGCAGCTGAGGTTGTCTTTCTCAGCGCTCCCTTTCAGGTCCGTCTTTGGAAGAGGGGAGCCAATCAGCTGGTCGATCGCCCTTCCGGCGAAGGAGCATTTACCGGGGTTCAGTCAGAGTTCAGCAGCAGAGAGGCATTGAAGGACGGTGTTGAGGTGTTCCACTTTGACGTACCGCCAAAGATGACAATATCATCCAGATAACAAACAAATTGACCATCTGAGGCTGCAGAGAATGTTGTCCATCAGGTGCTTGAACGAGGCTGGTGCATTGCAGAGTCCAAATGGCATAACATTGAACTCGTTTAGGCCATCCGGCATGGAGAATGCCATTTTTTCTCGGTCCTCAGATGTGATGGGAACTTGCCAGTAGCCAGTTTTCAGGTCGAGGGAGGAGAGGAAAGTTCACGACGATAGCATTGTAGCAATTGGAGCACAGGATGGGCTTCCCTTAGCAGCAGGTTAGATCAATCATTTGCCGCAGATGTTCGTCTTTTAACCCTCTGTGCAGTGCAGTACCTGTTGGCATCTGATTGTCGTCGAGCGCTGTGATCGAGTGTGGCTGTATTTGCTCGATTGTTGCGATTCTCCTTTTTGCAGGTAGGACTGCTGGGGCTCAAGAGATGTTGGTTACCCACAGGAGGAGGGTGGTCGCTGGGAGATTGACAACTGTAACAGAAAAAGTCAGGTAAGTACGGGTGGGTAGGTCAGGTATGGGTTGGAGTAAAGACAGGGTAGTGGGACAATCGCTATGGCGGCAGTGGAGCCTGGTGGGATAACGGTGGTTTCTGCGGCGGTACATCTTAATGGCATTGTGACGTGTTTTCAGCATTGGTGAGGGGGGTTTACAGGTGTCCCCGTATCTGTAAGAGTTACTGTGGCGGTCTAACAGTCAATGCGGGCCCTGAAGTGCTGCAGGAAGTCCCATCCCAGGATGACAACGTGCATAAATCTTTGTACATGTTCCATAATGAAAGGTAATGCTGAATTCCCTACTCCTATACGTATGGTTGTGGTATCTATGGTGTGGAGAGGCTGTCCGTTTGCCGTCGCGAGTTGTGAGGTCGTATAAGGGGTCACAGTTTTACGAAGGGATCGGCGGAAAGCTTCCGTGATGATGCTGACTGATGCTCCCATGTCGAGAAGTGCTATGGTTGTCAAATTAGATTTGAATCCTGTTGTTTGCTATGTTGGGCCAGTGTGATATAGCGGCTGTTCTGTTGGCCTGTGCAAAAGCCGCCGTTCTTAGTTTCCCTGGTTGATATATGATGGGCTGGGTGATCGTTGGCTGGATGGGCGAGGGCTTTGTGTGACACGGCCTCGGCGACGATCGGAGAAGTTGTCATAGGTGCTGCGGCATTCCCAGTTGTGTGATGGAGAGGGACTGAACTGCCAGGGACTGGTTGTCCTGGGTGCCCATGGTTGCACGGACAGTTCCCAACATTA